>CM066170.1:35668686-36418686 GCA_033629205.1 Lithocarpus polystachyus
TCTTCTTATATTCATCATAAGTTGATCCCACCATATAATAGTATAGTCAGTAAACTCAATGACAGCTAGTTTTACCTTTTCCTCCTCGGAGTAGTTGTGGCACTCAAAGATCAACTCCAACTTTTTCTCTCATTCCAAGTACGCTTTAAGATCTTTTTTTCCTTGGAACAATAGTATCTTCATTTTGATGTATCCTAGGTTTCTGTCAGTCCCATCTTGCCATCTCGGATTTCTTCAGAAACCTCTACAGCGCCTTTCTCCCCTTAGCACAAACCTGCCCTCATTATTCAATGAAGTTTGATCCTCTTCATCTTCAAACTCATCCTCATGGTCGTCATTAGAATTATTCATGCAGGCACGCCTTTCCAGCCTTCTAGCATTTGAAACTCTTTGGGGGTGCTGCTCACGCAAAGTAGTAATAACAGCGTCTTGCCTATCCATTCGATCCCGAATCTCATTAAACACCATGTTCATGAGCTCAAACTATTGTTGCATAGCTTGCAACATGAGGGATGACTCCTCCCCTCCTTCCCTATTTGAAGTTTCTCCCTTGGAAGACATACTTGAACTACAAAGAAATGTTAGAAATGATTCCTCACAACACTCCCTCATGTGTTTGCACTCAAATTATGTCACTCACACTCGTGTTTCACTCTTAAATTGGCTTTTTCCCAACATAAGTTCCACACTCTCTTGCCTTTTTCCACTCGTAACTTCCCCTTTTCAGTTCTTCATTAAACTAATAAACATGATCATGAAATTCAACTTGTAGTATTTAAACTAATACCAATGGCAAGAAATATTACAGAAACAATAAATCAAAGGAAGAGGACAAAAGAAAACAATATTTTGGTCTTAGAGAACTGAAACAACAAACAATTTTTTTTTCTATTTCTTTTCTAATCTCTTCTTTTTTTTCTTTTTTTCTTTTTTTCTTTTTTATAGAGCTTGGTGCACAATTTTAACCTGGTGCACGTCACAAAATAAGAACAAGGAATAAAGAACAAAAAGGAACAAGATAGGATGATAACAGAAAACAAAAGATAGAGGATTGTAAAACTGATTTTAGAACCTATGCTCTGATACCAAATGATGCGAACCTCAATCAACACATTTTGAGACCCCACAAATAATATTGGAATATTTTCCCAAGAAAACTAAAATTCAGATTTTGATAGAACCCTGACCCAACATTTATAAGTGAAACGCTAATCACGAACCGAAGGTACAAAATTTGAACGCCACAAGGAAGAATCCCTGATAAGTTCACAGTTCTTGAAGAACCAAAAAGATGAGCAAAGCCTCACCTTTTTCTGATTTTTATTCAATAAAATCCTCTATTACAATGAGTGCATGCTATTTATAAGACATGACTGAAAATAGAAAATATAAAAAAATGTACTAAATAATAAAACCCTAAATAAAAGTTAATTTGGTCTTAAATTAGCAAATCCAAAATAGGAAAATAGCTAAAAAACGTTCTAAATAATAAAAGCCTAAAATTAAGATAGATCTGGTCTGAAATTAGAAGCTCCAAAATAGGAAAAATGTATATTAACTGATATGGAGTTGAAAATTCAATCAGCTATTAATCCATGCTCAATTAAGCCAGATCAGCTCTCAATAGCTTGGATTAAATTTATAACGCCTTCATCTTCCTTTGGGCCAAGCTTAGAATGTCCAGCATTAGAATCAGCCAAAATCTCTTGAATCAGCCCATTAAGTGCTTCTTTGATCTTCTTAGATCTTGCTCTAGTAATAGGCCCAACTAGAACATGCAATGGTTTCTTGAATGCTTGTTGATTCTCATCACATATGATATGCAATAATAAAAACATCATGGGCTCAGCCCAATCTAATCATACCAGCACACATGAATTCAACATATATAGCACACATCTATAATGCATGAAAATATAGTTAAAATGCAAATGTAATGCAATGCATGAACATTTTGGATCATTAAAACAAAACCCATCCCAAAAATTTTGCAAAAACCTCTTTAATTTTGAAAAGCCCCAAATTTTTAACAAACCCCAAAAGTTAGGTCACAAAAGATGTAATGCATGATTAAATGAATGAAAAGAATCATACTAGAGAAAAGAAGTGATCTTGAGACCGTAGAACACTTGGGGAGGAGGTTTGAAGTGAGAGAGAAGATTTTGGGAAGGTGAGAGGTTAGTAAGGATTGTGAGAGATAGAGAAAAATGAAGGGGAAATCGTGCTGAACCTTTATATAGAAAACCATAATTCTCGACAGATTGAGAGGTATCAAGAGGTGTCGAGATTTTAAGTTCAACAGATACAGCTATCGAGAAGCTATCCAAAGGTGTCCACAGCAAAAAGGGCTCGATGGATCGAGAAGCTATCGAGCATCTATCGAGCATATAGAAACTTCCTTGATGGATTGAGCATCTATCGAGAATCTATCAAGCAAAAATCACAAAACCCTTAATGGATTGAAATTGTGCTAATAGCTATCAAGAAAAGAAACTCAAGAGGCTCGATAGATAGCTTAGTTGTCGAGAGGTATTGAGAAGCAGTCGAGATTGCTTAAAAACAGTTTTTCAAGAAAGAAAAAAACACAGACATGAATGCAATCAAGCATGCTACTCAACCAAAGATCCAAACAACATTTTAAGCTCTCAAAGTCATCTCTCAACAAGAAAAATGTCAAGCATTTAGATCCAAAACACACACACACACACACACACACACACACATACTAAATAAGTCTAACCAATTTTATATTTCAAAACAAGCTAAGACAGTTTAGTGAGCATACATTAACACATGTATTCCTTGTGATGGCCAAATCACATTGTATTTGCACATGTATCAAGAGTAGCAAAGAATATTGCATGTTGGGTGTGAAAACACTACAAGATTGCATAAGTTATGACGATTTGAGATATGAGAAAATCACTTTAACTCACACACAATTATAACTGCATGATGGAGACCATCACCTTCGAGGTATATCCTATAACTCTCACATCTCCTAAAAGACACACTTGCAATCATATATATAGCATTTTAATTCTTTTTGCTTTTATTTTACTTTGCATGTTTTCTTTTGTTAAGCATATCATGCATGGGCATATAAGAGAGAGAAAATAAATACCCAATTATGTTAAGCTTTTTGACATTGTACTTTTGCTATGCCGAAACATACGAATGTCATTTTATGATTGGCGGGCAACAGTGGCAAGATAGTTATTTATGCCTTTCTCTTAGAGAAGCTCCCGAATGAAGTGATGTCGAATCTCTATATGTTTAGTTCGAGAATGTTGAATAGGATTCATAGAGATGTTAATAGCACTGGTATTGTCACAGTAGATGGTAAGATGTTCCTAACGAATACCATAATCAAGGAGGAGTTTTTGCATCCAAAGAAGTTGGGTGCAACAGCTATCGATTGTAGCCTCTGCAGTGGATAATGAGATGAAATTTTGCTTTGTACTCATCTAGGAGACAAGATTATTACCCATATAAAAACAACCCCCCGAAGTACTCTTTCTATCATCAGCATTTCTAGCCCAATCTACGTTAGAATATCCAGCCAAGAAATCATTTATGTCCTTGCTATACCACACCAAAGTTGGTAGTAGTTTTGACATACTTTATGATTCTTTTCAAAGTAGTCATATGAGACTCTTTGGGATTAACCTGATATCTAGCATACACTCTCACGTTGTAACTAATGTCGCGTCTACTAGCAGTAAGGTAAAGAATGCTACCTATCATGCTTCTATATAAAGATAAGTCAACACCCAAAAAATCAATAGTGAGTTTAACATTTGGGCTCATAGGGGTTTTAACAGAACTAGCAGATTTCAAACCAAACTGTTTCACAAGATTTTTAGTATATTTAGATTGAGATATGAATATACCTGACTTTTGCTGACGGGTCTGCAATCCAAGGAAGTGATTCAACTCTCCAATCATGCTCATCTCAAACTCGGCCTGCATGAGTTTGGAAAAACTATGTGCAAGTTCATCCTTTGTTGACCCGAATATGATATCATCAACATAGACTTGAGCAACTATCAACTCGTCGTCTTCTCATTTGATGAAGAGAGTTTGATTAGCTTTTCCTCTTGTGAACCCATATGACACCAAGTATTGTATGAGCTAATCATACCAAGCTCTAGGGGCATGCTTTAACCCATAGAGTGCTTTCTTGAGGTATAACACATGATCCAGAAAGTGGGGATCAATTAATGCTTTTGGTTGAGCCACATACACATGTTCTTTGAGGAACCCATTCAAGAATGCAGTCTTGACATCCATTTGGTAAAGCTTGAACTTCAATTAACATGTCAGGGCTAGGAGAATCCTGATGGACTCCATACGGGCTACTGGAGCAAATGTCTCATCATAGTCCACTCTTTCCTTGAGCCACAAGACGAGCCTTATTTTGGATCACATTACCCTCCTCATCAGTCTTATTGCGGAATATCCACTTCATGCCAATGATGTGCCCACCCTCCAATCTAGGTACTAGAGTCCAGACGTCATTCCTTTAGAATTGAAGCAATTCATCATGCATCAACCCAGCTTTCATCCTGAAGAGCTTTCTCAACCTTGGTGAGTTCAACCTGCGACAAATAACAAGAATATGACACAAAGTTAGCAACACATTTATCAACTATACGCTTCCTTAGTGTAAGTTCATTCATGTTTCCCACAAATACTTCAAGAGGATGATTCAAATTAATCCTGGAGGAAGGTTCTTTCTCTTTATGAGATTCAGAATCAAGTGAGGCAAGTATGTCCACTGAACCTTCTACAACACTTGGAGTACCGGGAGTGCTTGGAGATGCGAGTTCTTGATCAACAATATCTTGAGCATCCTTGGGCTCAGGAGGAAGAATTTCTTTAGAAACTTCCTCACAAATTTTCTCGTAACCAGACTTTAAAGTCCCATCAATAACAAAATTTACTGTTTCCATCACCTTCTTGGTTTTTTTGTTGTATACTTGATAAGCCTTACTTGTGGAGGAGTATCCCAGAAATATTCCTTCATCGCTTCGGGAGCCAAATTTTCCCACATTCTCTCTATCCTTGAGAATGAAGCAAGTACTTACAAAGATTCTGAAATACTTAACATTTGATTTCCTTCCTTTCTATAACTCATATGGCGTCTTCATGGTGCCGGGTTTGAAATATACCTTGTTAACTATATGACATGCGATGTTAATAGCTTATCCCCACAAGTTTCTAGCCTCATCCTTGTTGTGCAACATGGCTTTAGCCATATCTTGAATAACCTCGTTCTTTCTTTCTACAACACCATTCTGCTGAGGAGTAATAGGAGTGGAGAATTCTTGAGATATGCCTGATCTGGTGCAAAAGGACTCAATGTATGAGTTCTCGAATTCTTTACCGTGATCATTTAGAATTCAATCAATCTTTAAGCTCTTCTCATTTTGCAATCTTGTGCACAAGGATCCAATGTGCTCAAAAGCATCTAACTTGGATCTTAAGAGGATGACCCAAGTGTACCTAGTGAAGTCATTTACCACAACCATAATGTATCTCTTTCCTCCAAGAGACTCGGTTCTAGTTGGAGCCATGAGATCCAGGTGAAGTAGCTCAAATGGTCTAGACGTAGCGAATGTCTGAGTACCTAGATGTTTAGCTTTTGTTTGCTTCCCAAGCTGACATGGTCCACACGTAATATTGTTCAATCTACTGAGCTTTGGTATCCTCAAAACTAACTCATGCTTAGATACAATTGAGAGATATTTGTAACTAGCATGTCCCATTCTTTGGTGCCATAGATCTTCATTTGGCAAATGGATGCTATTGCACACAATATCAGCATCAAAGACCAAGCCGTAACAATTGTCTAGAGTGTGAACACCACTTATGAGATTCTTACAGGACTCATTCAACACAAGGCATTTCCCTTTGGAGAACAGCACCATAAAATCTTGATCACATATCTGACTTATGATCAATGTCTGGCAATCCAGGTAAAGAGATGGTTCCCTTTCCTTTAATCTGTGACTTACTCCCATCACCGAAAGTGACATTACTACCTTTCTTAGACTCAAAAACCTTGAAGAGAGATCGGTCTCCATTCATGTGTCTTAAGCAGCCACTATCAAGGTACCACAAACACGTGTCCATAACCTTAAATGTAGACTCCATCATGAAGCACATCTCATGCTTAGATGACAAATTAGTAGGAATGGTGTTTTCTCTCATTTGCCATTTATAAGCAAAGCCTTTAACTTTCACTCCTCTCAGAAAAACTCCTCAGCTCATTTTCATTCTGAGACAGTCTAGTTTCTTCTTTGTCATGCTGAGATCTTTTCCAATAACTATTATGATGGATTTCAAATAACTTTTAGACTTGCATTTTCTGATTCACTCAATCAAGTAGAGATTAGAAAAACAAGATGTATTTGAAAACAAAAATCTTTTCATGCTAGTTACAGCCATGACAACAGGAGTCAATAGATCACACAGCAAAAATAAAAACCTAATCAAAGTGTGCCTACTCTGATACCACTTGATAAGTCAAGAATGTATTGACCCCTTGTGATGAATTAACCAATTAGTTAGCCAAGTAAAATAATTAGGTTCAATTACATGCAATGAGCGTGGTAGCACAAACAAATCACCAAATAACTAAATATGCAGTAGAAAATAAATTGACATGGTGATTGATTTACGAATGAGGAAAACCCCCAAGGCAAAAACCCCACCGAGTGATTTTAAGGTCACCACTTTTGAGAATCCACTATTATCACAACAAAGTGGTTACAAGAAAAAAAAATCTCAGTACCTTATATTAACCTACAGTTTCCTTACCCCAATACATAATTGGACTTGTTCAATAGTGACAATCTCTCCTTTTAATCCATAGCTCCCAGTACGTGACTAACTAATTCGATGCGCGAATCCCAATACGTGACTTACTCACCAACTTGAGAAAGATGTTGGCTGCAAAGTTCTTCAATTCATCAACAAGATGAAAATCATGAAGCTCCTTGGTTACAAAACCCAACAGCGTACAAACACAGCAGCTTCTTCAAGAGAAAGATGAACTTGGGTAAATTCTGTCTCCGGTCACAATTTGCATGAACACAACTTTGCTGAACACAACTTTGCTTCACACTTGCGCGCAACCTTTAATGGCCCTTAAAATAATTCTTATATATATTTAGGGTTGTGAGAAAAGAAAACCCAAACATCTATTCACAGATTGGATGAAAATCAGGACTGAAAATCTGTTTTTCATAGATCTCGATAGATACTCTATCTATCGAGCAGCTGTCAAGTATTGGGCTGAAACAGTTTTTTAAACCTCAATAGATACTAGCTGTTAAGCTAGCTATCGAGCTTTAAAATCCAATATTTCTTCACTTGATTTTTGGACAAACCTGCATGGCTTTAACACTTGAACTTGAAACCTTGTTCCTTGAAGCATTAAACACATTCTAGATCTACCCAATTACAAGTAAAGTGCATTTTGTCAAAGGATTAACCAATTCTATATTGACATATGTTCCTAACATGATTCACATATTGTTTAACACTTGCAATTATGTTTACGTTTTTACAATTTTGTTTATGTAGTTACCCAATTAGGTTGATGAATGTCTCAATAAAATATGAAATGTGTGTGTAATTTACACTCCCGCTCCTTCCTTAGTGTAAACAAGCTCAAAAATTAAAGATTGGTTGAGATATAAATATGGAGGGCCAAGGCTCCTCCGAAAGTTTCGTTTTTTTGTGTGTATAGTAGCTTAGGGAAAAAATCTTGAGTGTGAGAACCTCATCAAAATGGGTTATTCAATAGTGAGTTGTTGTTGTGTGTGCCATTGTAGTGGGAGACTATGGAGAACCCTCTTGATTCATTGTAGTATGGCTTTTGAGTTTTGGAGTTTCACATCCAGGATGTTTGGGGTGCAGTGGCTATTTCCGGAGGAAGTTCTTGATTTATTATATGGGTGGCGGGGTAGGGGACCTAATTCAATATCTGGAATCTTATTCCTTTATGTTTGACATGGACTATATGGAGAGAAAGAAATCGGCATACTTTTGAAGATGCGGAATGCAAATCAACTCAATTGCAAGCATCTGTCAATAGTTCTTATAAGTGGTCTTTCGTATCAAGTCTCACAAATAGTAACCTTGTTCAATCCTTTATAGAGTCAATTCATGTATAGATATATTTCTAATTGTAATTCTTTAGACTACTTCGTGTTTATTTTCACAAGGTAGTCTTGTTTTACCTATAAAGAAAAAAGACTGGAAAAAATGGAAACGGTTAGAATTTGCAATATGTTACTTCTACCATATTGGTTCTTTAGCTTAATAAGTTAAAGAGTTCATGCGGATGTGGACATTGGGGCTTATTATATGATTTCCATTAAGGTTTTGTCAATTACTTCTACCATATTACTGTTTATTTTATTCACTGGCAAAAACATGAGGGAGATTGTATACCAATAAATGAGGGAGATTATTTTATTTTACTGTTTATGCTCTAGTCTGAACAGCCTTTCCTATTTTGACCTAACCCTCGTATCATTGGACAAACTTAAATATTTGGGGATAACTTCTATTTTTGTAACTGGATATTCAAAGTTTTTAATAACTATGCATAAAATAAAAGAGATTTTTTTATTATTTTTTTATATTTTTAATTTTGGAGGGGCCATGGCCCCCCTAATCCTAGTAGAGCTAGAACATTAGATTCTATATAAGTTTTCATGATTGGAAATTGAAGTCAATAAACTCACTTTTAGAACTTTTATACTAAAATAGCCCTAGGTAGGAAGGAGGGAAGAGATGGAGAATGAAAGGGACTTGTTGTTCTTTTGGTGTGTTAATGCCCTAAGGAATGTGATGTCACGGAAGTCTGAAGAAAGCACATACAATTCTCTCTTTGATGGACATAAACTAAACTGTTAGTTTCTGGATAGTAATCTTCAAATCCATGAGAGGGTCCTTGAATCCACAATGTGATAAAGTAGAATCCACCAGACAAAGAATTCGACAAAAAGTCTGTATTTTATTAATAATAATCTGATTTGCCTTTGACAGTTATAAAATATATAAATACTAAGAAAGTAAATCCCTAAGACGATTAGGAAACGACTGAAACCCTAATTTGCACTAATTACGTGATTAGGTGACAAAATACCAAAATTTACCAAAAATAGCAAAATTGAGTTAAATGCAAAATTACAAACTACTAATTTTAAGGGTCATCCTAAAACAAGTGGGGCTTTATTTTGACTTTTCAGTAAAAGTTATTAAGGAAACAAAAATTACTATAAACCGCAAAATTGTGGTTTTCGAGGCCTAAGTGGAGGAATTTGCCAATTTCAGGGGGTACTTCGTTGTAAAATAATGACTATTGCTCAGAAGACCGTTTTGCTTAAGCTTGCCAAATTTCATATGATTCCGACTTTGAGACCCATGATTTCTACTAGTGCCTTTTTGCCTTGTGAGATGTTTTCAGGTATGCGTAAGAGTCTAGAAAGGCCATGGCGGTCTGATCTACATTAGAATGTGTCGTTCTTTGTTTGTGATAATTTTATTAAGTAAGGTTTCTCATTAGTTGGTTGGTGATGCATGTGTTGGTAAAATGGGGAGACAATGGAACATTTTTTGATCCATTGTGGATTGGCATACACTTTGTGTAGTGTAGTCTTTAGAGCCTTTGGGATTCAATGGACGTTATCAAAGAGAGTAGATGATCTTTTGCTTAGAGGAGGAATTGAATAGGGAAGTGCTTACGAGATATTTGAAACTATGTTCGTTATGTTTGATGTGGTTATAGTGGCAAGAACAAAATGGTTTTTTTTTTTTTTTGACAATATAGAAAGATCAACATCTCAGTTGGACTTTGATTGGGCTCGTGTGTGGGTTTTCCTTGTAGAATTTCCTTATTAGATACTCATTTATTCACTTCACTTTAATATATAAGTTTTAAAAAAAAAAAAATCTTTTAGGTTATATTGTGCTCATCATCATGAATATGAAATAACCTCTTCTTTTAATAAAATATTATTACATATTGAAAAAGGGATCCCTTCAAGATCTCATCAAGAACCCTAATTTGTTGAATTCCTAAAGATCCTAGATAAAAATTGGTATATGAGCCCATTCAAGCTTTTCGTCCTGCCCCAATACTGACTATATTGAACTATCCAGTATTTGCATTTATATATTTTCAACCACACTCTGATCAAACTTCTAATAATATTGTATTTTTTCAGTATGAGGAATGTATTAAAGATTGTGACAAGGCTGTTGAAAGGGGAAGACAGCTTAAATTAGACTCTAAGATGATAGCAATAGCTTTAACTAGGAAGGGTACTGTCCTAGAAAAAATGGCAAAACTCTCAAAGGACTATGAACTAGCTATTCAGGCTTTCCAGAAAGCTCTCTTAGAGCACCACAACCCAGACACATTGAAGAAGCTAAATGATGCTGAAAAAGCAAAGAGGGAACTAGAGCAGCAAGAATACTTTGATACAAAATTAGCTGATGAGGAACATGAGAAAGGTATTCCCTTCGAGAACACTTGGACATTTGTCTTATGCATGATGTTGCGGTTTGTTTCTCTTGATATATTTCATTCATACAAGTAGGTTCTTCCCATATATGTTGTGTCTTCTTGTCAACTCATTTCATTCCTATTTACTTTGTTTCTATTATATTCAATTGAATTTACACTCCGTTTGTATCGATGTAAAATATTTTCAAATGTAAAATATTTTACATGTAAAAAATTTTACTGTAAAATATTTTCAAGTGTTTGGAACAACAAAACACATGAAAATGCAACCCACCACCAGCCACTCCAAATGGGCAAAAACTACCAACTGCCACCCCAAAATGAGCATAAACCATTAAACTACCCCAAAAACCAAATCTAGAGGAGAGGAAAAAGATAGCCACCACCTAAAAATCTGACCATTAAACCACAAATCTGAGCACAAACCACCAGCAATCCACAATGAGCATTAAACCACAAATCCGACTAAACAACTCCATAACCACCCAAAAGAAAGCAAAAAAAAAAAAAAAAAAACCCACGAAATAAAAACCACTTTCAGATCACAATTCCGTTTCATCTTTGCTCTCCACTGTAGCACCTTCCAGATGTTGATGGTAGATCACAACCGTAGCACCTTAGCACCTTCCTTTGATTTACCCATGAAACAGAACTGCGATCAACCATTTCAGACAATCAAAACCCACGAAATTTTCCTTGGTCGCCGCTATCCACCATAGCACCAATCTTTGATCGCAGCTATCCAGATCATGCCAAAAAGCTTCCTTGACCACCATCGGCATCACAACTCCCCACTAAGAAGCCCTCCTCGTGACTTTCTTAATCTGTGCAAGATGGGTGTGAGAGAAGGGAGATAGATCCGATGACGGGCGGTGCCGGCGGAAGCTAGAGTTGACCGGTGGTGCCTCAGACCTTGGAGCTGGAGATTGGTGGGAGAGGGGACCGAAGGTGGCTAGGTTTTTGGAGAGAAATTTGATCTGGGAGAGTTTAAGCGTAAAGTGACTGTAGCAGTGAAGAGGATGATAAGTATCAGGATGTGAGGGAGTGAGCAAATGTAAAATGTTTTACCAAAATTTTAAGTGTAAAATATTTTACATAAATCTGCTTAGGTTGATTTCATTGATCGAAAATATTTTACTTTTGACCAAATATTTTACTGCAAAACAAACACTGTAAATTTGGAAAATATTTTCCTAAAAATATTTTACATCGAAACAAATAGAGCGTTAATTGCAATCATTTAAAATTCTTATCCACTACACATAGCTTTTTCAAATGTGGGGTTTAAGAAAGTTGGTTGGTAGATGGTCTTACTTCCAATTTTAGTAGAGATTAATTTATAGACTTGAACATGAGACATATAGCTTGGGTGGAGGGAATATAGATTTTTCAAACATTTTTTGATTTTTTAAAATCTTTTGATCTATCCGTATGTCCATGTTGTGTATAGCTTGGGTGGAGGGAATATAGATTTTTCAAACATTTTTAATTTTTCAAAATTTTTGATCTATCCTATGTCCATATTGTGTCATATCCGTATCTTATATGGTGTAGCTTCATAGTAGGAAAGTGCATGCATTGGCACTTTTTGGGAAATTGAGAATTTGTGGCATCAAATTTAATTTGTCTCAGATTGTTAGGCTACTATTCACTAACATAAGCTCATGTTTGGGGGTCCAAAAATGTCAATTCCGTTATTATTTTGAAAGGGAACGGCTCACCTCCAATTTGGAAGTCTCCCGTTTTGAAAGCGATGAGCGACACGTGGCAAAGACAAAATCCAAGGGTTATAGAGAGAGCACCTCAAATACAACTTTTGTCTCTCCTAATCTCCTAACTCCTAAAAATTCTAACCCCTCTTTATCTCTCCCCAACAAGCCTCTCTCTTCCTCTCCATCACCATCGCCACATGGGCATCAAAAGCACTGAAATTAAAGCTTGCTGGAGAAGAAGGGCCAAAACAGGACAATGGATTAGGAAATTAAAAAAAGCAAAATATCTTAGCGGATTTATGGGAAGCAAAGCAAGCTATATTGTGCGAGAAAGTTAGGTGTGCAGTTTACCATTGTTGGCCTTTAACTCCACCTTCTCTTGGACGAAAGCCAATGGGGTTGCGGTCAAGTACACCACTCAAGTCCTTGTCCAACATGCCAAGAATGATATAAATTCCCCAAGCATAGACTCGCATCTTGTCCATTTTGGGGTTTTTTCTCTTCAAAAAAAAAAAAAAAAATCTTCACTCTAATCAAACTATATTTCTCATTTCCTTTCAGGTTGTGGCAATTTTTGATTTTGTAAAATCTTTTGAATTGTTTTTCAATTAGATGTTAATCTTATGACCGGTTTTGTGGTAAAATTGACAATGGGTATATTTGTATTAAAAAGATCTTTTGTACCATTGATGCTCTGAAACCCAAGTTGTATTATTTTTAGCCTAACACCGTGACAGCTTGAGATGGTGTCCAACCATCTCCACTACCCCATAAAATGTTCTCACCATAAGACCCTTTAGAGTTTAAAGTGCTTCAAAGCACAGTTGGATCGCCTTTGGTTATTTTACCATTGTGCATAGCGTGCAAGTTTGGCATCCCACACCAATGGTTGGAATCCAAGTGCTACACGAGCTGCATTATGAGGATCCAAAAGTACGGGGCTTCTTTTGCCCTGTTTTCTCTAGCAAGCTTTAATTTCGACGCCTTTGATGCTCATATGGCAGTGGTGATGGAGAAGAAGAAGAGAGGCAAAGAAGGGTGAGGCATGTTGGGGAGAGAGAGAAAGAGGGTCAAACTTCCTAGGAAAGACAAAAGTTGTATTTGAGGTGCTCTCTTTGTAACCCTTGGATTGTGTCTTTGCCACGTGTCGCTCATCGGTTTTAAAACGGGAGAAAATGGGAGGCTTCCAAACTAGAGGTGGGCCGTTCCCATTTTGAAAAGTTCTAAAATATGCCCCAAGAAAGTCTCATGTTTGTGTGGGGAAATGAACCATAAAAGCCTTCTAAAATCCAGCTAGTGCTATCAAATTACATTAAACATTTTAGTCTAGAAAGTTGGTTCAGCAATTGTGATTCCGTAGTAGGTATTTGATGGCTTGGGCATATTTTCAACATTCAGGTTTTGTTTGTTTTGACATTACATGTCTAACGTTGAAAAATGTTTCAACTGGGATATTGTTTATTTTTCGGTGTTTAGTTGTGTTTCTGAAAATGTTACAAAAAATAGTTTTCGACATTTTTCTTGTACAAAAAATCATAAATTTTTCTACATCATCACCTCTTCTAGAAAGCATCCATATCTTAGAATTCTCAAGCAAGTATCAATTACAACTCAAGCATCCACTTGGATGTCACAAATTTTGCACATAGAGATGGATATCACACAAAAATAAGAATAAATGAGAGAGAGAGAGAGAGAGAGAGAGAGAGAGAGAGAGAGGGAGAGAGGGATCATGTGGGGTGGTGGTGACAGTGGAATGGGTGGGATGATGCATGGTTGTTTGCTGTGGGGGATGGAGGTGGGTCAATAAATTGGGAACGAAAAACAACGAGAATAATTTTAAAAAATAGTGTTCATGGTGGGTAACTTTGACTAAAACCGGAAGATTATCGGTCTAATCGCTTGTGTCAGAAGAGTGTCATTGGGGGAAAAAATCTTGTATGTGACGGGCTCGCATCAGTGAGACATGGGTCTCATGAGCCCGTCTCAGGAGATACTTTCTGCATTGAGGGGTATGTGGGACGGTTTCTTTGGTGGTTTGGTGTCAATGGTGTGGTTGGCTTGGGAGAGGGGTTGGCTACTTTCCTGGGGGTTGAGGGTGTTTGCTTCTATTGGAGGAACCACAATTTGACTCCCTACAACTACTCTAAAAACAGGCCCGCGTGGTGTGATGTTGAATGACATAAAAAATTTGAGTGTGTCTTTCTCATCACCAATTGGTTTTGAGGTGGAATGGCACAGCTCATGGTCCGATAGCTTCCTTAAAAATGTTTTATGTGTGAGGAACATTTTTTGCCTCTCTTAACTATGTTTTCCCAGTCAACAGAAAATATTTTCAGTTCAACTAGGATTTCACACCACACAGATATGTGAACACAATTAAAACATTTTAACACAAAACATTTTGCAGTTTTGGCTATATCCAAGGCCTCATGACCAATTCCTTGGTGGGCAAAAAATACAACATTACTAATGAGTTTTTTTCTTTTTTTGGCCATAACACAATGTAGTTTTTTTTTTTTTTTTTTTGGGGGGGGGGGGGGGTGTTATTTTCAATAGGTCTGCCTACTGGGTTGAATCTACCATTTCTTTATCATTTTAAAATGGACAGAAAACTTACTAAATTAATTGAGGGATACTTCTTGAATCTGACATGTACTTATTCAATGTATATATTTTCAATCTTTTCTTTTTTTTTTGGGGGGGGGGGGGGGGGGGGGGTTGGGAGGGAGTCATTTTTGGCACAGGAAAAGTATAAATTTACTAAAAACCTTTTTTTCTTTTTTCTTTTTCAGAAGAAAAAAGTGAAAAACAAATAATGTCAGAGCCTCATGGTATGGTGTTTGATGTCGAAGCAGTTAAGATGACTGATTCAGGTGAACAAAACAAACCTGAAATTGAAGAAATTGGGAATGTTGCTTCACTTACAAGACAACCAGAGGCTATACATGTTGAGGAAATGCAACCGCAAGCTATAAGTACTATGAAACCTAAAGGAGTGGTGTTTGATGATGAAGCAGTTTGTAAGATGCTTAAACCTAGTGGGCAGTTAAAATTTCAGATTGAAGACAATGATGTGGAACCTGAAGCAAGTGAACAACATGGATTATTTATCACGCAGGGTGGTTCAGTATTTACTAAGCCAACAAAGGATGAGGATTGGAAGCACGCCAAAGAGATTTACTTGATGGACAATGAGTTGTCTGTTTTGCCTGAAAATCCAAGGTCCCTCAATCTAACAGCTTTGTTCCTTCCTAGAAACTACAAATTGAGAGTGATTCCTCCGTCATTTTTTGATTACATGCCAACCCTTCAAATCCTAAACTTATCCAGGACCGGTATCAAGTCTTTGCCTGATTCCCTTTTCCAATTGGTAAGCCTCGAAAGACTTTTTCTGAATGATTGCCATCGTCTTATGATGTTGTCTCCAAAAGTTGGAGATCTTGAGAAGCTTCAGGTTCTTGATCTTGAAGGGGCAAAGATTATGAATTTACCTAAGGAGATTAAGAAATTAACTAATCTGATATGCTTGGAAGTTTCATTTTATGGATATACGGGTAATGGTAGGAGATCTATGCAATCAAATGCAGTGGTTCCTTGCGGGGTAATTTGTTCATTGACTCAGTTGGAGGAGTTGAATATTGATGTGAATCCAGATGATGAGCAGTGGGATACACGTGTGGAAGATATTGTTAATGAAGTATGTAACTTAAAGAGGTTGGAAATTTTCAAATTCTATTTTCCAAGGGTGGAACTTTTGAGGCACTTTCAGTGGAATAGCCTATCGCTATCTCATTTCAGATTTACTGTTGGACACCATGTCAAGCGCATTATGTCCCGAGTCCCTCTTGATGTTGAGTTTGAGCTGGAACGATGGGAGAGATGCTTGAAATATATAAATGGTGTGGATGTCCCTAGAGATATTAAGAATGTACTCCAACATGCAACTGCATTTTTCTTGGACAGGCATGCAACTGTTAAGAAGCTGTCTGATTTTGGGACTAGAAATATGAAGCAAATAAAATGCTGTGTTGTGGGGGAATGTAATGAGGTTCAAATGATTATAGATACAGCAGATGCTTATGGAGAAGATGGTATCAGTGAAATAGTATCTGAATCACATGATGCTGAAAGAATTGTCCTTGGATCACTTGAATACCTGTATATATATTATATGAAGAGTTTAAAAAGCATATGGGAGGGGTCAGTACCGCAAAATTCTTTATATCTTCTCAAGTCCTTGACATTGCGCACATGTCCCCAGTTGACCACTATTTTCACACAAGAGTTGCTTGATAACTTATGCAGCTTAGAAGAGCTTAAAGTTGAAGACTGCCCCTCCATCAAAAGCATAGTCAGCTGCAAAATCCCTGCTAAGCATAGAACCTCTTATTTTCTCCCAAATTTGAAGAAGATTTCACTTCATTACATGCTTGGATTAGTTAGCATCTCTAGTGGTTTACACATTGCTCCGAAGTTAGAATGGTTGAGTTTTTATAATTGCCCAAGTCTTTCGAATCCATTAATCAATGAAGTATCTAGTCATGATTTGAAGAAGATAAAGGGTGAGAGGAGTTGGTGGGAAGCATTGGAGTGGAGCAACGGTCGGCCAGATTATTTGGATGAAATTTTTGTCCCAATTGACACATGGGATTGCTGAGCACCTGATAGTGTATAATTGTAAGCTGTGGCATCCTTGGATCACTTTGTGTTTGCTAGACTTATACTCCTGTTGCTGCTGTTGAAGATATTCACAACAAAGAATATGACACAAACAATGTATGAACTGATGTATATTCACTGTATATTGTGTATTTATACTTTAGTTTCCGTATATAGATCTCTAGAGTTGGCATCTTACATAGGTAAGAATCCTTGATTTGGGCTAAAATCAAGGATAAATACATATGGCAAATTATATATACTAATAGCTGCTATGGCGGTGAGACCCTATTTAATTGAATATATAGCCCTTCTAGCTCGATGATCTTTCTCATGCTATTTGTGAAAAAAAAAAATGTACTTGTGTGTATTAAGGTTTCTGCTCCAAACAGAGAATGCTAATGAAATCCAAATTCATGAACATGCGGGAAATTCTTTCCTGGAATCCTACGAAGTACATATAGACATATAGTAAAGCTCTAGACTAATGTAGTCCATTATAGTATTGGCTTTCAACTCTTTAAATTTATTAATTTATTTTTGGGATATATGAATATCTAATAAACCTTCTAGTGGCATTATCTATTCTCTTCTAACAATAGAACCAGCATTCAAATTTCTTCTTAAAAAAAAACCAGCATTCAAATTCCCCCTTGTTATAACTAAATTATGAAAATCCTGGATGTTTGAGACTTGAGAGCATTAAAGTTGGCGTTGGTAGAAAAAAACTGAATTGGAAGGTTTTTGGGGTGTCAGCTTCCTCCGGTGCCAATCAACACTTAGACCTAGTGATAGCCCATCAGCTTCCTTTTTTAAGCTTCAACTGGCAATCAATTCTCTCTTCTTCTTTTTTTAAATGTTTTTCCACTTAATCAATTATGGTTAGACATTACGACACGCACATTCAGTGTGATGGACATTTCATAAATATAAATGTTTATGAGGTGTGAAATGCAAGAGTCGAGATTTAAATCTTTAAGAATGAGTTTTACACACATACATTTAGATTATGTTAAAGTAGAATTTTATCTCAAATGAAAAAAAAAAAAAAATCATAGTCAGACATTATGGAGCCTCAATTATTGTTAAATTAGTATATAGTCCGGGCTTACGTACGGAAATATTAACAATTGTGATGATAAGATGTTCATCTTGATAGATTCAGTTTTTACATCGAGCATTATGAATGGAGACAACTTAACACCAACATTTAAAAATCAAATTAGACACATAACACAAAATTAAACTACAATAAGAAATTGGACACATAGCACAAAATTAACGACAAGAATTGGTCATTGAATTTGGAATCTTCTTGGAGGTGTCAATGAAGCGGTAATGTATAGGAGTGTGAAGCAAGGAAGAGTGGGATTGAACATTGTGTTTGAACCCGGCCTTACTCTTAGAAATCTGAAAGGAGGAGAAGATGGTAGTGTGTGGATCTAGTTGGTAGAGGTTGAGAGAGAAGGTGGAGACATGGGATGACGATATGGCATTAGGAGGAGATGATGTTTTGCTTTTATAGTCTTTCTCGTTGGACTCCTTGGTTCTGGTAGTGGGATTAGAAGAACTCCAAATTTTATTGAGTTCACACATAAAAGTGTAAATGAGATGTTCTTGCTTAGGCCAATGAGCATTATCATTGTGATTTTCTTGGCTTTCGTGTTAAATGTTAATGCATCATTTATTTGGGCACAAAAATTAAAAAATTTAAATAAGATACATGACACAAAATTGGAGTCCAATTTATAATCTAATTAGATTTTTGAGTTCACCCATAAAAGTGTATAGGTGAGATGTTCTTGCTTAGGCCAATGAACATTATCATTATGGTTTTCTTAACTTCCGTGTTAAATGTTAATGCATCATTTATTTGGGTACAAAAATTAGAAAATTTAGATAAAATATATGACACAAAATTGGAGTTTAATTTATAATCCAATTAGATTTTTTTTTTTTTGAGTTTTGGTTAGGACAAGTGGCGCAAAATTGAGAATCCAAATCTAGACACATGGCACAAAATTGAAACTCTAATTTGGAATTCTATTTAAGTTTCTCTCTACTTCACTTATTATTATATATATATAGATTAATTCAAATTAAGAATTAATCTATATATATAATAATAGGTGAAGCAGAGAGAAATTTAAATAGAATTTTAAATTAGAGTTTCAATTTTGTGCCATGTGTCTAGATTTGGATTCTCTATTTTGTGTCACTTGTCCTAACCAAAACTCAAAAAAAAAATCTAATTAAATTATAAATTGGACTCCAATTTTGTATCATATATCTTATCTAAATTTTCTAATTTTTTGTACCCAAATAAATGATGCATTAACATTTAACACGGAAGCCAAGAAAACTACAATGAATCTAATTAGATTATAAATTGGCCTCCAATTTTGTGTCATGTATCTTATTTAAATTTTCTAATTTTTTGTGCTCAAATAAATGATGCATTAACATTTAACACGAAAGTCAAAAAAACCACAATGAAAATGCTCATTGGCCTAAGCAAAAACATTTCACCTGCACATTTTTATGGGTGAACTCAATAGAGTTTGAAGTTCTTCTAATCCCACTACTATAACCAAGGAGTCCAACGAGAAAGACTATAAAAGTAAAACATCACCTCCTTCTAATGTCATATTGTCATCTCATGTCTCCTTCTCTCTCAATCTCTACCAACTAGATCCACACACTACCCTCTCCTCCTTCTTTCGAATTTCTAAGAGTAAGGCAGGGTTCAAACACAATGTTCAATCCCACCCTTCCTTACTTCACACTCTCATACATTACCATTTCATTGGCGCTTCCAAGAAGATTCCAAGCTCAATGATCAGCTCTTCGTTAATTTTGTGCTATGTGTCCAATTTCTAATTGTAGTTTGATTTTGTGCTATATGTCCAATTTGATTTTTAAATATTAGTGCTAAGTTACCTCAATTCATAATGCTCAATATGAAAATTGAATCTATTAAGATGAACATCTTATCATCACAATTGTTAATATTTCCGTGCGTAAACACGGACTACATGCTAGTTTAGATAAAAACTAAGGATTTATTAATGAATAATGAGAGGATTAATTATGCGTGTGCATGCTTACCATTAGTGTTAGCTTAGAACCATGACACATCATTGATTTTAAATTGATCCTAAATGGAACTAATCAAAATCAATTATTCATAATCACCTGTGATTATGCTCAATATGTGGGTGCACCTTTATTGTGGAAACTTGAATTTTCAATTATTGTAATCCGATGGTCCAGTTGAAGCCCATGATAAGTCGTTTTGATTGTTATGATATCGAGATATGTTTTATGACAAGTGATTAAGGATCCAACAATTAGAATTAAGATGTTACTTTAGGGGTGTAAAATTACCCTTTTGCCCTTTGGGTGAGGTTAAATATAGGTTGTAAATTGGTGTGTTTACATCATTTCAATGGTTAAGATTGAGAGTTACAAAATTAAATTTCAATTTTAACCCTTAAATCAAAAAAGTTATAAAGATAAAAATTTTAAAAAGAAAAAAAAATCCTTCTGTCCAAAATGTTTAGATTGAAATTTAGTAGTTTAACTTTTAATCTCAACCATTGAGAGGTATTACAAGGTTAGTGTTTGTGATTCATATTAGCGAGTCGTGTTCATGTTGTGTCAATATAAGGGTAATATAAGTAATAACACATAGCTCAACCTCACTTGACCAATTTAATAATTGTGTTCAAATCCTTCAATCTTAACGCAATTTATTTATCAAGTAGATTGACTTGACAACTTATTTAATAGATGATTTTAAAAAATAAAGTGAAAAGAAAGTTTAAAGTTTTTTTTTTTTCCTTTCTTTCTTTGTTACAAGTAAAAAGGTTAAGGATTTTTAAATTTCAATGAATAATTTACCAATATAAACATTAATTTTTTTTATTTACTCAAGTATATCTAGAATTTAAATTTATATTAGATAGAAAGCACATTAATTTATATAGAATTGGATCATTTTGAGTTAATTACGAGTTAAGCAGACCAACACAAATTGACTCATGTATAATCATATTAAAACATGCTGAACCACTTTAACACGAACCCATTTATGCTAAATACTAACCCACAAAAAATGATATCAGTTCCTATCTTGTTTGCATGTCATGTCAAATATTGCTAGCCCAGAGATTTTGATTTTGTTTTTGTTTTTTAGAAAACTCACAGGTTTTTTAATTCTCTTATCTCCTCCCAAAACTTATATAAAACAAGTCATGAAAGATGAAAGAGTTCTTTTACTCCCACAAATAAACTCATAATTTTTCTCACAACTTTTCTACGCGAGAGGTTGTGAATTAGTGTAGTGACCATCACATATAGATTTCAAATTTTTTCTTTATTACCAAATATAGTCCGCTAGACAGAGTTGTACTTGTACTAGATTTTTTTATTGAAGTTGAAAAGGTAGAGGCTTTCTTCTCTCTTTGGCTGGACTCATTTACTACTCTCCTTCCCTCGTACCCTGTGCTTCGTTTTCGTTTCACTTTCACACTCTCGAGAAGTCTCTCTGACTCTCTCTCAGAGTCACATTTCATTGATTTCAAAAGCGCTTCGTTTTCACCCTTTTGGTTTTCATTTTTCTCAACCAGGCCTTACATTTTCGCTCTCGGAATCGTCACCTGCATTCAGGTAAGCAATTCCACCCCCCTTCTTCCCTCTCCGTTTGTTTCCCGCGAAAATGTGACTGAAAGTTAAAGATTTTGTCTTTTGCTTCCTAGTCTATCAAAATTTTTAAGCTGTGTAAAGGTCTGATATTTTACAAGAGTGGATGTTTTTTTCCTGCACTTTCTCGGCAACCAAACAAAACTTAAGGCTTTAGCTGACACTAATAGAGTCAGTTAAGCATAATGCATGTTCTAATTTTCGTTCACTTTTCAATTTTTTGTTGTTGTTGTTGTTGTTGTGTTTTCTTAATAATCATTTGTATTTTACTAACTCCATGCAAAAAATTAAATTTTTTTTTTTTGTTTGGTTAGTTTCAGTTACTGAGAAAATGGAGGGAAAATATCAAGGCTAGGGTTTTGTAATTGTGTTCTAGAATGGGGAATGTGAGAGTTAAAGGGGAAGATGGTGATGATGAGTGTGATGTGAGGTTAATGAGGCGGTGGAAGAGAAGGTGCATTACCAATGGCAGTTTCAATGCCAAAGTTTGCGATAACTCTGCAAAGAAAACTAGAAACAATAGTGGTAAATTGGAAGCCTCACCCCTGTATGATAAGGATTATGTATACTATGTCAATTATCTTCTTGAGAATGACTATGATGGTGATAATGGTACTGATTTCAATGGTAAGTCTGTGCTTGATGGAAATGACAAGGTTATAATTTTGGAGAATGATGACCAAGATGCAGGTTTTTGGCATGATATCTGCTTGGATGATAATGATCTTGATGGTGATAATGATACTGGTGTTAATGCTAAGTATGTGCTTGATGGACATGACAATGTCAACATTTCTGAGGACAGTGTCAAAATTTTGGAGAACAATGACCAAGAAGCAGATTTTCGGCATAAGATGTGTTTGGATGATAATGATGATGTTTGGGATCCTCAGTATAAGATGTTCATGGAAAATTTGAGACATGATGGAAAATCGTATGTACTAGTTGTTGTAAACAATGAGATTCCGGTGGTTGTAAGGTATGAAAGAGAAGAGGGGTTGTGTGATGGGCTCAAGTTGGACACTCATGAAACTTTGAAGAGCTGCCTGAAGGGAGTGAATACCAAAACAGCAAGAGCTGCGAAGAGAGAGAAGATTGAGAGCCTGAATAATTTAGGTAATGTTTCGGGCATTAAGAGGAGTGGCAAGACCGAAGCTATGAGAACTTTGAATGGTGCTTCAAGGTATGAAAGAGAAGAGGGGTTGTGTGATGGGCTCAAGTTAGACACTTCAGAAACTTTGAAGAGCTGTCTGAGGGGGGTGAATACCAAAACTGCTAGATCTTTAAAGAAAGAGAAGTTTGAGAGCCTGAATAATTTAAATAATGTTTTAAGCGTTGAGAGGAGTGGCATGGCTGAAACTGGGAGAACTTTGAATGATGCTTCAAGGAGAGAAAAGACAGAGAGCCCAAATGTTTTCTTTGGTGTTTCAAGTCTTGAAAAGACTGAGAAGCATATAACTAAGATGAATTTTGAGAGGAGAGAAAGCATGGAAACTCTGGAAACTTTAAGGGGTGTTACAAGAAAGAAAAGTAAGAATTTGATGATGGATGTAAATGAGGAAAATGAAGATCCCTTTTCTGGTGGAACAAATGGACATTTGAGCAAACAGTCTGGTATGGCCAACGCAAAAGTTCTTCATCCAGCTAAGCATGACTGCAACCATAGAGTGGAATCTGATTCGATAGATGAATGCTACAAAAGATTTCTGAATTGTCTTGAGAGTAACGGTGGAAATCTCGTATTTAAACCTGAACATGGTAAACCAGTGACATATGAGGGGGATGTAGACAGTTCAGATGATTTGGAAATATATGCAACAGACAAAGATCCATTCAGTGATAGAATTTGCAGCCCTTTTGTAGCTTCAAGATCGGATGCAATTGTATGTGTATATCTATTTCTTCCTGTACCCCTTTGGCCTGTTTTCTTTATTTCTAGAATGGTCTTTCTGATATTGTATGCTTCTTAGTTATGAAATTTATTCTGTTTTGTTTGTGTGCACTGTTCAAAGGTAAATGTTAATATAGACAGAAGGACACGCAATGGAAGTCCTGGTAGTGGTAGACATTCTCAGTTTAGGAAAAACCTTATGGAAATTCTTAGAAGGCCTTACAATGAAATGGAGTACCAAAAACTTATGCATGAAGTATCTTACAGAAGGCCAAAGAAAAGAGACAGAGAGTTGCGTAGTGGGACAAAATCATATTCAACAAAGTCTTGCAGTAAATCATATCTTGATCAGTACAGTGGTAAGTTCATTCTGACATATGCCATGTTTTCATATATTTTGAATGTTATATTTATGATAGATGAGTCTCATGTCAAGAACAATTCCTAGTTTACAACTATAGTATGAACTTGTGATTTTTTGCATTGCATGAAATAGAAAGCTTATCCTGAAACACAAGCAAACAAACTTTCAAGATAATTACATTGTATATAGACCAGTTTTGTCTGTGTTATGAGCAGTCATTTGGTGGAGTATATTTTTATCTGGCTAGCCCACTACTAAGGTTGTTGGACTGTTAACATCTTCATGCCATCATAGGATAGGCGTGCCTTCCTTCCATTTTTACTGCTTTGATGCCTGGATGTTAGTTTTATGTAATGGGCAGTTTGTCATCTTTGTAGCATGGGCATTGTCTCACTTAATAATGTAACGTATTTATCTCTGGTCAGTCCACTTTAAAGGTTATTTGACCATTCAAATATAACAGATGTGTAATTGATACCCCTTAATATTTCCCAAACATTATAAGCAACTCAAATATATCCAGGATTCTTTTTATTTGCTAGTGCTAGATGATTCTTGAATCAATTTTCCTCCCTATGCTTGACAGCTTCTATTTTGACCAGAGTATGTATATTATTATTAGGTTTTTTTTTTTTTGGATAAGTAACTAGAAAAATTTTATTAAAATAAAAGGCCACCCAAGTACACTGGGAATGTACTACATGGGCAAATTCAAGAGCGCAAATTACAATAATCAATTAAAACAGGAAGGGAAATACAAGAAAAAACAGGCAAAGCTAGACTCCACTCAAGGAGAGTAAAGAAGAAAAGAGACTTAATACCAAGAATAGACCGTTCACAATCCTCAAAGTATCTAGCATTATGTTCCCGCCAAATACACCAACACAGACAATGTGGCAAAAACCTCCAGAGGGCGAAATTTTGGTGTTGACTGAACTTACCCGGCCAGCAATCGAACTTCTCAATGACTCTATGCCGCATAACCCAATGAATACTAAACAAACCAAAAAACATCGACTTATAGCTCAGATGCTATAGGGCAGCAAAGAAGTAAATAATCCATAGATTTCCCAGACCTTTTGCACATATAACACCAACCAATTACTAAAATTCGTCTCTTCCAAAGGTTGTTTGCAGTGAGGATCCCATCTAAGGAAGCAGACCAAGAAAAGAAAGCTACACTTAGAATATGCATAATTATAATCTTGACTTGTTGACGGTAATGCATTTCAGAATGTCAATCATGATGATGGTGGTAATCATTATTACAACAGCTAAATTGGTTTTTCATTTTGTGGGGCCTGGATTGTTTTTTGATTGATAAGCTACACGCACCCAATGGGTCTTGAACTCCTGACCTCATCCTCCATCTACTTATAAGGGGAGAAGGTACCAACTGATCTAGAGCTCATTGGCAGCCTGGATTGGTGTTATAAGGAAAAAGATCTTACCCCTGGAGCTTTGAGAAGCAGATGAATCTAATTTAATACTCAGGAATTTACTTCATTAGTGTTTGTGTGCTGGTTCTTGGCCTTGTTTATGCGAGGACCTTTCCTTTGTGCGTAATCTTATGTATTACACTTTTATATACTTAAAACTGCAATCTAAGTATTGGTGAAGCATAGCTCTTCTTGGGTTTAAGGATTTGTAGACTTGATTTTCATATGCATTGTCTTCTGTATTCTTACTGATTGTAATGTAAATTTTATAGATTTGTCTATAATGTTGCAGGCTTTAAAAGAAAGATCAAATCAGTCCAATCTGATCGCCATAAAGTTTTGAATCTTGTACGTGGATTTTTCTTTTGGTTGCAGGTGAGTACCTTCTTTCATGGGCCAACTTATAATTTTATGGATGACCTGTATGAGCTACTTCTCAAAATTTTTTTACTAGATATAAATTAACCACAATTTGGTTTCCATTATTGTTATATGTTGTTTAATTTAGACAACAATTATAAAACATAATGTGATGTTTTGGCCTGGATGCAGATGGTCTTATTACCCCTTAGGCAAAGAGGGCAAACAACCTGAATGTTAATACCTCTCTTCACAAGACAATCTCTAACTGCAGTGCTTTCAAAGAGATCACTTGGGCTACCATTGATCAGAATAGAGAATCGCACTGCAGAAATACAATATCAAATCCACTCCCTCGATTTCTCCGAAAACCCACATCTCCTAAGCACATAGATGAGAAAATCCCAATTAACGTGACCACAGCATTTTCCACATCCAGTTTACATAACACTCCTAAAACTCCTAACTTTATTCTACTATCTTTTCATTCGCAATGAGTACTGAGTCCAAAATCTGCATGTCTTTCACAAAAGCATTTTGAAAATCTGAAATAATTTCCTGTAGCACCACCCTCAATCTGTTGGCCATGACATTAGCAATAATCTTATACACTCCACCTATTAAACTGATGGGCCAAAAATCCTTCACATCTACAGAGGCTGGGTATTTTAGGAATAAGGGAGATGAAAGTAGCGTTAAGGCTTCTTTCAAACTTACCATGGGCATGAAATTCTGATTCTGAAATACCTCCATTATGTCAGACTTGATGATACTCCACAAAGATTGGAAAAAGCCATGGAATAACCATCTGGCCCCGGTGCCTTATTCCTATTAAAATGCTGTATCACGCCAAAAGCTTCCTCTTCCTTAAAGGGTCTTTCCAACCACTCGACATTCTCCTCAGAGATCCTAGAAAATTCCACAACATCCAAAGATGGGTGTTGAAAGCCATCTTCAGAATACAAATGGCGATAAAACTGCAAAATACAATCAGAAATGACTGCTGGATTAGTAGTCATCTCTCCCTCCACCTGCAGACTGGTTTTAGTATTATACCGTTTCTGAGAATTAATACTTTGGAATTTTTTTATTTATATTTCTTGCCCTTCCCTTAGCCAAATAACTCTAGACTTCTGTCTCCAGCTTATCTCCAACAGATTGGTTTTTTCAAGCTCTGTATGAATACAATCTTTTTCTGATTTCTCCTCATCATATATATATATATTAAACAAAGTTTTTTTCATAGAATGATGGAGAGTTAGAATGCATAGTTTTCATGTAAAGAAAATTGCTGAAATGGAATGTTGTTATGGATGAGTAGAAAGACATGAATTGAATAAATAAGGAATGGATGAATAAACCAAAAGAGGTAGCACAAATGTGCAGTGAAGACTATTTACTCCATCAAGGAGTGATATAGGGATCAGCAAAAGGATGATGGAGGCCAGAATAATTGTGGTTTTAGAGTCTTGTGCATTTTACTCAAAAAATTATCCTGGAAAAAGTAGGCCGCTGGAAAATAATTAATGTAACTAACCATAAGTAAAGCACTCATTGTGTTGGGTGTATGTTCTACATACCTGCCATGATATTTAAATTAACTAATAAAAAAAAATAATTACTTTTGAACATAAATTGTGATTTGTTACAAGCAATATGTGCTCTTATTGCACCTCTTGGGTTAGGAAACCTTCTATGGAGAATCCAATTTGTAGGTGTTTGTCAGACTAATTTTGGACAGAAATTGCAATTTGTTTTAATATGCACTTTAATAAATGAACTTGTTACTTCCTTTAAACAGAAACTGAAATTTGTTTCAATACAGGCTTTAAATGCATTCATTGCTAACTCTTATCTGTTTGTTTCAACTCTGAACGTACTTTGTGGCAAATTGTGTGCATGCATGTGTGTGTGGGGAGTGCGTGCATGTGTATTTGTGGCTGCCTGCCGTAACAAATATATATATATATATATATATATATATATATATTACTACTGGTTATTGCAAATCACATCTTGTGGCATTGATGATTGTCATATTTTGTCAGAATTTGTCTCATGAAGGAGCATTTCAGCCTTGGAAGGACAAACCTTGTTTGGGAGTTTTGCCCCAAAGGTAAACCAGGAATTTTCCTCTGATTCAGATGGTAGTTACTCAAGATCGCAAGTGCATGACAGAGTGCAGTTGTAGCTAACAAGACTCCATGTTTTGTATAGTATAAGACCTAGTGTGAAAATATTGTGGCAGATACAGTGTTGTCTATTTGGAAGCTGCCTATGATGTAGGGTATTTTTGGAATGGAGGGAGATGAAAGGCGGAGAGTAGAAGAGAAGGTGACCAAAATGTACTATTTTTTACATTTTAGTCACCTTCCCTTCCCTTCTCTCCTCTCTTCTCATCTAAACATAAGGTTTGTATCTCTGCCTGTATATCAATCTTATCATGTTTTGAAATTACCCTGAAAATGATTTTGTTTCAAGCCTGTTACAATAACGGTAACGTAATGTCATATGACTGATTAACAGGGTCCAAGTTTGAATGTGAATGTGTGTATATAACTACATATATGTTTTAATATATTTCAATTATTTATATATATAATCTAATCTTTTTTGTAATTTTTTGTTGCACATATAATATTACCATCCTCTAAAACACTTGTTTTCTCTTTTTTTATTTTTATTTTAAGCACTCTTATGATTATCCCTCCCCTTTTATTTCATCTCCATCTCATTAATATTAAAGCCGCCTCAATTTTTTCCAAATATTCTCTTCTTTACTGAAGCAAAACAGCACATAGGGGTTGTAATCTGGCTGAGATAAACTAGCAACAATACCAAGACGGGTTTTAACAATTTTAGATTTCAACCGTGAAAGTCCATTTTGAAATTCTATGGTAAGCCAATAATCCGTATGTCTGAGTGGTAGAGGATAATTTAAACTGCTGATATAATGGTCTCATCTCTTTTCCTGTATTAGTATGAAGTAGGTTAATAATTTATACAAAATTTTAACTATTCTTCCCTACATGAAATAGAGCTGTTCAATAAATTTTGTGTCTTATTACATTGACAATTATCTTGGACTCGGTGTAATTTACGTAATGGTGTGTGAAGAAGGTTAACTTTTTTAATAGCTTGTCACCACAACCTATAAGACACTGGCTCCAGTTACTTTCCCAGCCATTTTGTCAAAATCAAATCATTGTGGTTGTACATCTTGAGGTTGGCCATCGTGGTTGAATTGAACTCGTGGCTTTCCCATGCTGAAGTTGAGAACCTGTGCGTTCATGTTGTATTTGATCTCCCCATCAAACAGCAGCTTCCTTATGTAGTGCTCAATGTCTGAACCAATCAGACGAAGCGTGTATTCAGTCAGAGGGGAACCCTGATTCCACATGAAATGTTAGAGTCTCAACCAGGCAAAATTGGCTTAAAAGAATATAGTGGAACAAAGTCACAAACCTTGTCAAAAATTGAAAAGTACTGCATGTTGGCATACCAAAAGAAAAGACTTAGGTATTAACTTTTTGTCTGTTATTATAAAATGGATAGATGACTAAGTATCTTAACTGTTTAATAGAAAAAATAGATAGATTGTCAAATAAGGTAATATCTTATGTCAACTGTTAAGAATGGATAAGTATGGTACATTAAAAAAAAGTATGTACTATAAAGTGGAAGGAAAGATTGTGGTTAAAATTTAGGTAATTTTTTATAAAATGTAGCGGGTCTAGCTTCTTAAAAAATAAAAGGAAAGTAGGCTTAAACTTAGAATTACTTATAAATTTATGGTTCAAAATATGCTTTCTATGAAATTTTCTATTAAGTGTAGTGGGCCTACTTTCTTAAAAAATAAAAGTAAAGTGGGCCTAAACGTGTGATTGCTAATAGATTTATGGTTCAAAATTTGCATTCACACCATAGAGTTAGATTGTACATTCTTGGACGAATTTCTTTTCTTTTATAATAAAGTTATGACCCTAAAAAAAAAAAGTACAAATTTACAATTCTTTAGTTATTTGTTCTTATGCTAGGTAAATAGGGGGATGGGGTTGACAGGGGTTCTAATCCATTGCTTAGGTATCACAAAAATTGTTGGAATCATTGAGTAACCCTCAAACCCGTACAAATTTTACAAGCTTGGTAAATAAGGGAACATTTATATTTACGCTACCAAGTTAACATAAGTCTTTTAGTGGTATAATTCATCAATAATTAAGGGTTGTAGAAAATAATTGCACAACCCTTCATTATTGATGGATAGAATGTTCGGAATGTGTATAGTGGTAACGATATTAGAGTATTATGGTGTAGAATTCTTTTTCTTCTCTATTAGTGTGTAGTGTGTACTAATATGAAGTCGTCACATTTTGTCCAAAAGCATTAAAGATGGATCCTCGTTGATGAGAAAATATGGTTCCATATGTCCCGCCATTTACTAGACAACCATGAGGATCATTGATGTGATGAAGTGCGGTGTTTGAATTTGCTTATCTCCTTTGGGGCAACCAATTATATACTCTATTTCAATCAACCAAATTCATTGTCTCGCAATTCCTAATAAGGATTTGCTAACTGAAGATTTTTAAGTCGCCTCAACTATGATGTTAGAATTAATGGTTTCGAAAAATAAGGCACAGGTAAATGTGAACTCTACCTAAGCAATGATTATTAGTTGCAACTTTCAACTACGAGGCATGATTTATAACAAAGAAATTGATGGCTGCTCAACAGTGTTCCGGAAATAATTACCTCATAGTGATCCACAAGCTCCTGGAAGTAAGAGTAAACCTTATTGCAAGTCTCAGGATTCCAGACAAACTCATCTGTTGGATCAAGAATAAGCGTAAGCTTGTCCATCTGGGTTTGATCAAACGCACAGGTTTCAGGATCAATGTAGGCCGCATAAATCCTAACATGCCGCGTGGCGCTGCTGAGCCACTGCCCTCCATACTCTCTGCCCATATTCTTGCTCTTTACGTTCACTTGTGCTTCCACTGGCCTTAATGGTGTAGTTCCTTGTTGCTTCGTTTTCTCTTGCTGTAGTTCTTGTTCTTCTTGTACCTTCACTTCTTGTGGTTCTTCTACTTCAGCTTGCTGCTGCTGCTGTTGAGCTGAAATGGTAAATGTGCTTCTCTTTCCCACTTCTCTTTTCCCTCCAATCCTACCCAACATGGGGACTTTTGTGCAAGCCATGTAAGAGGAAATTGCTGCCATATCTGAATGTTGTATAATACTTTCTGGTGTAGAAGTCTATCAAACTTTTTCTTTGTAGTTTTGTCCAGTTGTCGCTCCAAATTTGAGAAATTGTAATTGTGCCAATACGTTTAGATCCATATATTTTGTGGATAAGTTATCTCGTCTTTTTTGCAGTGGAAATGAGTTTGTGGTGAAGGTGCAAAGAATTTTGGCTGCTATCAAATCACTACTTAAGTGTTGGCCTTGTAAATTCCACGTGTTTATCTCAATAATCTTTGCAGTTGATTTTTGTATAGAGTTAATTTTTGTTGCACATATTTAGTTACACACAATTATATACATAGCTTGTGTAATCGTGTTTATGAAATATGATTTTACAATTTTAACTGAAATCATGTTTTCAAAACAAGATTTCGGCATGTGTACCTACACTATTTTTGATAATCATTAATCTTTGTAAAAAGTATACTGATTCATGTAAATTTGAATAAAATGGCTTGGTAGCTTTACTTATGCCAGTCCCTTCGAATCCAAGGCATACGAGCACATTTCTTTCGTTTTCTGTTCGGCTCCAATTATTATGACTTACTAAGAAGTGGCCCGACCTCTGAATAAGACTTTTAACCTTTTACTACATCAATGGGTTTTTGTGCTAAATGACCTTCAACTGAACCTTAACTTGTTAAAACCTATGCAACTTTGTCACTTGTCAGGGCTTTTACTTATCAGAAGGGAATACGTAGAAGACAGCTTGGGATATCATTTCGAATTATCTCCCTATCTCTCTCCTGTTATGGCTGAAGAGTGCATGACTCTGATATGATTGATGACAGCTTTCACAGAAACACCAGATCATCTAGCATGTCAATTAAGCAACTTTGGCAGAATAGAATATTAGAATCATAAAAGAGTGTGACCATTCAATAAGATCTCTGAAAATCATTTAATTTCCTAATTCTAAGGTTCATGTACAATGTAGATTACAAAAAAATGAAAAAGAAATAAAACGTTTCTAGAAAAGAAGATTAAAAAAGAAACAAAGGCAGAATACATCTTTCTATTTTTTAAAAATTGAGGATGTCTAGAACTCTTTGAGTACTTGACTGTTCCCTCATAAGAAAAAGAAAAGAAATAAAAATGCTGTACCTCATTTCCTACATATACAATTCCATCATGGCATTCGTTGCATGCTTTTCAACTTCAGCTGTCACTGTCTTGAGAAAATTAAGTTGTATTCCTACTCATGAGTTTCAACTTCAGCTGTAAGTCTTGAGAAAATTAAGCTGTATTCCTATTCATTATTCGAACTGGTTTTATTAGCTCATCAAGGTCATCTAATTGTAGATCCGATGAATCACTATCATAAAACATTCGCTCGCTTGTTGGATCATTAGTTTCACCAACTTCTTCATCACTAAAATCAAGGCTAATGTAATCAGCATATTTCCCCTCAATGAAAATGTCATCATTGTTTTGTGTATAGTGCTTTTCATTCACTGCTTTTCTGGACTCAGAAACATTGACATGTGTAGAACCAAAGTAACGCCCTTGAGCCTTCCTTTGCTGTCCCACTCGTTTCCTTTTCTTTCCCTCACTTCCCTTACTTCGGTTCTTTGGGTGATGAAGCTTGCATTTGGATCCTTGAGGACATGTTCCAGTTGCTTCAAAAACGGGGCAGACATAGCTGTGCTTCCTCCGACACTGTGAGAGCAGAGAGATATATTCCATTTCACTTTTTCAAAGTTAGTGTGCAATTGTGTGTGCGTGAGAGAGAGAGAGAGAGAGAGAGAGAGAGAGTTATCAAGCATCCAACAGAAATCCAAGACTTAAGTTCAAGCACTACACAGCATCCCAGAATAAAAATCAAGGGGAAGCTGCAGCTGTGGAGTGGGGGCTGAAAGGAAAACTTTGAGCAAGGTGAGAGAGAAATATACGGCTCATCCCTAAGAGGTCAATTGGCTTCAGTCAGGTTGGACCAGATACAGAATGATGACCAGCATGAATCTACCCAATCATTAAATGGAAGAGATTTACTCCCTGATCTTGGGCAGAAATAAAAACTATGGATTGAAAAGGCTGTTATCATATGGTATGTCAAAATGAATTCTCAGGACCCTGTAAAACAAACAAGCATGTGCAAATGTGCACTCACCCACCCAGACTTACCACCGTATAAGTAGCAAAGGAGACCAGTTCAACATTCATATTGTAAAACATTAATGCCAAAAGAACAAATCACTGAATATAACCAAAACAATAGGGGTTAATTATTGAGTACTCTCGGAGTACTATAAATATGTACTCCCCCCTCTCACAAAACTGTGGATCCTACTAATTAAATTTATGGTAAAACCTACAATTCATGTGAAAGAAGAGAGGACGCATTTATAGTATTCCCGAAGTATTCAATAATTTTCTAAACAATAATAGAAGAGTTATGATAAGGTAATACCTCGTCCCCATCGGCACAATAGCCCCTGAGAAATCCTTCACAAGTAGAGGCCTTTGGGTTCACATTTACGTGTCTGTAAGGACAATTTCTATTGGTGCATAAACCTGCCAGGAAATATCAAATATGTAAGAACTCTGTCCTTTCAATACCTTGAACAAGAGCACAATGTAGTACAAAATCACCTTGCAAAAAGTAAGAGCAATCTGGCATTCTTTCTGGAATGACCTGTGCATGAGAAATGCATCAATATACAGTCAACAAACACTTACAGCTACATTGTGATTGACAACATCAAGTTCACTAACTGAATACATAACAAACCTTATGAGTCAATTTGCAGTTGGGATTGGAACATAAACCTTTCAGAAACTTTGTGCAGACAGCAATCTTGGAGGGGTCATGGATATAGGGACATTTTCCATCATCTTTATTGCATTTCCCAAATCTTGTAAAAAACTGACAGTACTTCCGCTTTCTTGCCAACCGAAGCCTGGCAGTATGCAAACTCCATCTAACTTTCTCACTTGCCAATATACGTGCTCGTTTCTTTGGATCTCTGATAAGCTGGTTACCATTGCCAATCCGAACATATCTGCCGACATTGAAAATTTGGAACACATTTATCCAAATCACTAATGCATTCAAAATAAGTAACACACTAAAGTTCACTTTTTTTTTTGGGTGCCTAGGACATCAGTTATAAACGTTAACATTTACTTGCATTAACTGCAGTAATCTATACAGTTTAAGGCAACCAGAGGGAAACATACTCATCATTGCCAATCACTAATCTCCTAGGAATGTAAGATTTCTTGACATCCTTTTCTGATTGCGGAGCAGTAGAGCATGTTGATTCCTCATCTATACAAAACATAAGTGAAAACTCATATAAGCAATCTAGTGATTAAATAATATAACATATTATACAATATGAAACAAAAGAGAGAGAAAATAGAAAACTTAAAGGTCATCATTCAGCAAAGGCATCAAGAATGGGCCACCTGAAATCCTCTGTAGTGTCCGTTTCGTAGAATCCATCTTGTAGCGAACTGAACCAACGCGGAATATACGCTCTCCTATAAAATCATTGGATACATTAAATATCAATTTATTACACTAAAATGAAATAATTATTGAAGTGTTCATGCTAAGACAACATACTGATCATATATCCAATTCAACAGACATATCATAAAGTGCAAGAACTGTGAATGCATCAGCACAACAGGATTAACAAATGGCCTGTGGATCTAACTCCATACTATGAAAGGACTTACTGGAAGAATTATTTCTATTCTTTGTCCGAGAACTACTGCATGCAGCACGATACTGTTCTCTCTTCTTCTTCTCAACTGCAGCAACTGCTAGTGTAGCTTCCTAAAGAAAAGATGATAATAAATTATTTAGAAAATGAAAAAAATGCTCTATTTCGAAATCAACCATTACTTTACTTTAGCTAACTTTGAAGGGAAGAAACAATTATCTGTGGGCTGCTGCCAAACTAACCTCATTAGCTTTCTTTGAGTGCTTTTCAATGGATTTTGACCATTTTAGACTGGAACCACCAACACTTAAAACCTTGAATTTTCGAAGTGAAAATCCATTGCTCGACCTTGTATAAACAGTGTCCCTTCTTCTCAACAGTAGCAATTTCCTACTGAAAGAAAAAATATAATGCATGTTCACTTTTTGTTTTTTGCTGAATTAATTAACATATATTCACACACTAAGGTACCTGATCATAGATAAGGAACTATTATTGGAAATAGATGCGGTATTTTGCATGAAATTTCTACAGTATGTTGCTCTTTTCCACGGAAAGAGCTGAGGCAAGACCTTCTGATCATTTTTTGAGGACTGTGTACCACGTAATGTCCATACCAAAGAAGATTTCATAGGTTCACGTGTCTTCACTACAACTGCAAATAAAAATCGAACTTTAGCTTCTCAGTAATTACTGATCATGCAAAAACAAACTAACCCACGTTACAACACCTATATATCCAAATTTCTCCATTGATAGTAAGTTCAAAGTTTAAAACACTTAGGAATGGTGGCCATAAGATACATGCAGTGAACTTTGTCAAATAACCATCATCATACATAACTACAGTTTTGAATATAAAATCATCTACATTATGATTTTCAGTTAAAAAAACATAATTCATGCATCAAATCTAGAAACATAGCTATTCCAGAACGCATTATCAAAAACATATCAACAAACCAAATGCCACAAAGAAGAGGAGGAATTAGATGATGTAAAATGGAATACATTTGCACAATGGTCCAGACACTACACGACATTCCAGAACAAAAATGTCCATTATAATAGAAAATTATGATAAGATATTTTGTACATGACATGAAAAATAAACTTCCAACTACAATAATTTCTATCTTGACATCAAATTACATGACGTCATACAATTTCTATTGTGAAAATCTATGGTATCAACCTGCAAATTCATCTCTTCATCTAAAACATTGAATTTCACCAAAGAGTAGCTCAACACTTCATTAAGACCATGTTGATTACCAGAATTAACAGTCAATTAGAAAAGATGGATAGTACCAATTAAAATCCTACCTGCTAGCATCATATAACTAAAAGATTAGGGGGAGAAAAGAAATTTTTTGTTTTTGTTTTTTTTCTTCAGACATTGCTATAAGCAACTATATGCAATAACCACGGGAGGAGGAAGAAAATATGAATGTAGGAAAACAAGAAGTTAGATAAACATGAGTCGTAATATAGGATTTAAAACTAAGTCTCATTTACAAAATAAATTACAGAATATATGGGATAATCTCATTCAGCACAGCCATACTTTATATGAACGGATCCTTTACCACAGAAACATTAACTTCAAATATGTTGTTTGTGTGTGAATGCATTCAGACTAACTGCTATGGGTCGGAAGATTGTTCCTTAAGAGGGATAAAATAGACAGCATCAGATGAATAATTTCTTTATACATACCCTTATGCAGTCGTTTCTTACTGTATTTTCTGCTGGAAACAATGGTAGGAGCCCTTTGCCCCTCTGAGTTGAAAAGGTCATCGGGTATGTCAACTGACTGCTTACTTTGATTTTCCAATGAAGCCCTAATAAGCTGATTTTTGCTCCTCTTGTAGTAGCCATCAGAAGCAGCTTGAATCTTATTGCCATTGTGTCCAGACAGATCACTAGGGTTTGAAGTTGCGACCAGCTGATTTGATTTGCGCTTTACATATACTATCCTCTTCATGTTAGAAGATGCCACATTGGCACCATTTAGTTCAGCCTGGCTTTCCAAATTGTTTGATGAACCAATTATGTTTTCAGAAATTTCGGATATCTTCAAAGCATCTTCAGAAGTCTTTGGCGCATTTTTAGTTTCTGTAAATTTCATGGGATCTGATGTACTTTCAAGGGAATCACTTACAGAACGCTCTGCCAATGGGGAAGATGTATTATCCCCAGAAGAGACTGCAGCTTGAGTAAATAATTTGGTGTCATTGGTTAATGGGGGTGTCCCGGGCTTCTCAAAAAGAGCAGTTGTTCCTGTTTTTAAAAGATTCTGTGCATCAGTAACATCAACCCTAATGTCAGACCCTGTGCTCTTCTTCAATTCGTCTATGCCTGAAGAGTTTGCCCGATAAACAGATGAACTCAAACCATGAGAGCCCTGGCGTTGAGCAGGAACTGGGGGAGTTTTTCTTACAAGACTGTTGCCTTTACGAATGTAAGAAGTATTTTGAGACTTCACATTATTTTTGACCAACTGCCTTTGTGTAGGAACACTTTGTGAAAAAGGCTTATTTCCTGGTAAAGGAGCAGAAGAATTACCAGATCGATGCCAAGTTCGGGGCTTTGCAATTTGGGTAGAAGAGGCTGTGTTCTTTGAATTGGTCGAAACAAAAGATGAATGACCTGGATATGTCCTAGGAATGGCATGACCCAGTTGTGTCTTCCTCCCCATTAATTCAGTAGTCTTGACACTCAGACTGTGAGATGTAATTTTGGAATCTTGTGACGGCAATAGTACTGTCTTCCCCATGGTTGAGTGGTTAATTTCAGTCACAGGAACCGGCTTGATACACTGGGGAAATGATGTATGAGTAGATAAATTGGAACCACCTTCTACAATGGACTTCTGATCTAGTTTTTGGTCATTCCCACAAACTTTCTCATTGGAAATTTGGCTGAGTGATGTCCTGGAATTCAACATGTGTATGTTCTGGACTTCAGACAAGGTATCTGGAGAAACCAAAGTCGGATGTGTTCCAGACATAGACCCCATAGCTTCATCACTAGTGTTAGAAGAAAAAATTCTACAACCATCAGCAAATAAAGATGGCTTGTTTGAAACAGAAGGCAAATCCTCCTTTACAAGTGGATAATCATATTCCTTATCTGTAATGGAAAATCTTTGATCCAAGTCTGCAGACTGAGGTTCTGAAGTAATTTTACACTGACTCGCACCATGAATTAGAACTCGATCTTCTGCGGCCTGTGCATCCATTTTTTCATTACCACTACTCTCTATATCCATAATGTCATTTTGATTATTATTACAGGCCATAAGTGTACTCATTTCTTTTGGCTCATTTCCCAACCCTGATATACAAGGGGACTCTGCATTTGGAATAGCCTTGTCCCCAGCAATTATACAAGATTCAACACCATGTTGCAGAAGTTTCAAACCATCTTCTGTCAAGACATCCCTGCTTGCCCTCACAGCTTTCGAAGAACCTTTGTCCAAAGTATCCTTAGGCAACACTGTGAGCCCATTTGGACAAGGAATCAAACCACTTGTACACAGATTATTTATGCCAGACGCTGCAACTTCCTTGTCTGGTTGTGTTATATCATCATTATTAGATATGGGCACTTCTGCACAAGATGTGGAGGTGCCTGTGGGTCCCTCATTGGTCTCATATGCCGTTGGCCTACACGCCAAATCAGAGGCAGAAACTTCTCTCTTGTTTTCACATCTAAGTGAAGTCCCATACAGATAACCATTAACATCAACATTATTTGTAAACTTAACCTCAGAAAGCCCATCTGTCAAACTTTTTGCATGGATCCCACTCATACCATCTTGACCAGGCAGTAAACCAACTTTTGAACTTCCAACCCCAGAAAATGTGACTTCCGCAGGACTTGGACCCTTTACAGATAAACATAAGGTTGAATCCGCAGCATTTGCAGGGCTAACTAAATCATTTACAGGCTCTACGTGTATGTCAGTTGAATTTGAGAAGTCTAACTGAGTCTTTGTTTTTCTCCTCTTCTTAATCTTCTGTGTGTTACCCTCACTAGCTCTGACTGAAGCGCCACTTGGAGATCTTTTAATTGCACACTTCTCAAGTGACATGGTGACCTTAACTGGAGATGGGTACTTGCCAGTATTATTCACGGTCCTGCCATTTAAAACAGTAATTTTCTCTTCCAAACTAGTAAAACCATTGTCAGAATCCCATGTAATATCACTACCATGTTTGGAGCATTGTCCATGAACAAGACCCCGGTGAATTTTGGTTTCCTCTGAACTTGACAAACCAACAATTGCACTGCTTCCTACCCGTTTCCCAGGAATTTCTTCTGCAGTACTATTCTCAAGTGATGTGGTAAACTGATTTGAACAAGGCTGTTTTTTAATGGCATCCATGATGCCAACATCACAAACTGTAATATTCTCTTGTGATTTGACCATGCCATTTTCAAAACCTGAATTTTTATCTGTACCATTGTGTGAAGAGTATGTATTAGAAATATCCTCTTGAGTTTTGATTTCCTCTGAACTTAACAAACCAGAATTAAAATTATTTTCTAAAGAAAGCATGGCCTCAGTGGAATCTTTTTCTGCACCATTTCTATGTGATAAAGAGACTCCATTATGACAAATCTGCTTGCTGACATCTTCCACAATATCAATGTCAGAAAAAGTAATTTCCTTTAGTGGTTTAATTACATCATTGCCAGTATTTGAAATGCTATCCAAGATATGAGTTGAATTATCAGCATTTACAGGACTCTTACCAATTTTATTTTCTTCACAACTTGGAGAACCCAAAGGAGAAGTTGAGCCTTTCCAATTTCTCCTGATCTTAGGTACACATGCTCTATTACAATCAACATTAATTTCACATTCATTTGATACTAAGTCAATGTTAGGCAACAAGTTTACCTCTTCTGTAGAAGGCTGCAAAACAACATCTTGCCTTAAAGCCATACCATCAGAAGTGATTATCTTTTCTGAAGGTGTCACACCCTTATCAGACCCCGATGCAGCAGGTGGACCAGGAGTGGAGCCATCTGATTTCACAGGTTGGTCACACTTTTTCATTTGCTCTGAACTTGACAAACGAGATTGAGGATTTACAATTCTTCTCACTATTTTCTTCACTATTTTTTTCCTCTTTACAACCTTGGGAGCAGTATTTTTGCCAGAACCAACATTAGTACCATCTTTACCTGAAGCAGTATCCTTACTACACCTTTCCACTTTACTCTTTACTAGTGATACACTGGCCCGACTTGAACTAGGCTGCGAACTACCATCACAAACATTCCCAACATTATAAGTCATTGCTTTCTCTCCTGAATGTTTTGAGTCCTTTCCAGAAGGGGATGCCTTACTAGTGACATGAGTTGAACTATCCAATTTTACAGTACCCTCATTGTGTTTTCTCGTTTTTGAATTCGAACAATCCCCATCAGACATTTTCCTAATTTTCTCACTCCCATCAGACATTTTCCTAATTTTCTCACTCTTAGGAGGAGTCAAATCCGTATCCGAAACAACTGTTGAACTAGGAGGTGTCACAATTGCCTTGGCTACCAGCGAATTAGATTTGAATGAAACATCAAGCTCTACCGGGCTTCCCTCCCTCTCATGTTCTACTTCTTCTTCCTCATCTTCTTCCATCCCATTACTCGAATACCCAAATTGGTCCTTACCTCTAAAAGAACCAGAGTTGGTTTTATCAAAGTAACCAGAATAATGTGACGGTTCACGCTCACTCTCTCTATTCCTATGGTTAGTTTTCACCACCTGCAGTCTCAAAAGAGCACTCTTCTTCTGTATTTGTTTCCTCGGAGTGCGATTATATTCAGAACTACCCTCTCTATTTCCCCTACCACTGTTATATCTCCCCGATTCCGAACCAAAATACTCTCGTTTCCCAGAACCAATCCGAGCCCTATCACCATCACCATCACCAATCTCATACAAAGAATCACCTACACCATCTCTAGAGGTTTGTCTATCATGACTTGCATCAATTCTACCACCCCTAAATCCCTCATTCTCACGCACTGAACCAAATCGGTGATCATAACCACTAGAATTCGACTCAATTTTCCTTAAAGTTTGATTCTGATTAGACACAAACCCTAAATCCCGAGAAGATGTATTGAGACGGCGATCGCCCCAAACCAATTCATTCCTTTCTCTATCTCTATGGTTCGGATCGGAACCAAAGGAATAACCAATGGTTTCGGGTCTAACAAACCTAGAACTAGAATTACCCTCAGATTCAAGCCTAAACTTATCGAACGTGCGCTCATTATGATGATGCTGCGCGCCGTTTCGATCGAGATCCAGGTGGTGGTGGTGGTAAGGTCGAGAATCGGGCAAAACCCTAGGATGCGGGTTGAAGAATTCGGGTCGGGAGTGGTCGGGTTCGGGTAATCGGTAGCGAGTGCGATCGTCGATCTGGTTGTGGGAGAAAAAGGGAGGAGTTGTGGGAGAGGAGAAGGAAAAAGATTGGGATTGGGATTGGGTTGGAGTGAAGAGATGGCGTTGCTGTTGTGGTGGTGGTGGTGGTGGAGGGAGGGGTTGTTGGTGATATAGAGGAGGAAGAGGGCGGGGGTGCGGTGGTGGTGGTGGTGGGGGTGGATGTGGCTGAGGAAAGTGGTGGCTTTGGTTGTTGTTGTTGTGGTGGTGATGAGAAAAAGTAGGGGGTTCGGGGAAGTGAGGACGAGGAGAAGCGATAGGAACGTACCTTGAAGAAGGATGTTGGTGGTGGTGGTGTTGTTGTTGTTGTTGGAGGAAGCGATGGAGGTCCATGGTCGCGGAAGGTCAGATCTGCTGGCTGCGGATGCGGATGCGGCGGCTGTTGTTGCTGTTGATGTTGTGATATTGTGTGGTAATGTTGTTGCGTTTCGTGTTTTTCTTCTTTTTGCGTAGTTAGTGTTGCGTACGTGTCTTGGTTAGTGGTAGTGGTTGCTTTATAAAAAGAAGGGGTGTCTTTGGTGCGTGTAGGGTCACACGCTTATTGACTTCCTTGATCCGTATCATTATTACATGATACTCGTGTCGTGTGTGTATGGGTCATGACTTGTTAAACGGTGCCGACCTAACATAGTAAACGTCAAATGTTGGCAAGGGTGACAAAATCAATCCAAACTCATTTGCCCATCCAATCTCATCTACTTAAATAAGAATCTGGATCCTCTCCATTTCCCTTTGAAATAGAGAGTGTCCAGTTCACGGACAAGATCATTTTGAAAACTATCAGGGGCTAAAAACATGTCACGTCAATTAAAATGTAAACACACCCTTAACTGTGGTTGAACACTTAAACTAGAGGGTTGTTTAACTCAACCAGACAAATTCTGCTGGTTTTAGGAGGGAAAAGTGAAAACCAAACGTGCACTATTCTACTGAAAAAAAAAAAAAAAAAAAAAAAAAACCTTTTAGGAGAAAAAAGTGAAAACCAAATGTGCACGTTCAAAGCTTCAAAGAGGTATATTCGTAAATAGAGCACGTCTCTGTTTCTATCTTGCCAAAACAGAGGTATATTCGTAAAACTTGTTTATGCTTATCTTATTTGATGTTTGATCATTTTTCTACATTTATATTGTTGCCTTGGTGAGTTTATATTGTTATTTTGGTGGCTGGATGCAAGTTAGAGTCTATCTAAATTTTTATTTTTAATTTTTTGAGATAAAGATTGAATCTTTATAATGGCTGGATGATTCTTGGAGTCCATCCCATTTTTCTACATTTATATTGTTGTCTTGGTGAGTTTATATTGTTGTTTTGATGGCTGGATGCAAGTTAAAGTCATCTCTGAACTTTTATTTTTAATTTTTTGAGATAAAGATTAAATCTTTATAATGGCTGGATGATTCTTGGAGTCCATCTCATTTTTTTGCATTTATATTGTTGTCTTGGTGAGTTTATATTGTTGTTTTGATAGCTAAATGCAAATTAGAGTCTATCTAAACTTTTATTTTTAATTTTTTGAGATAAAGATTAAATCTTTATAATGGTTGGATGATTCTTAGAGTATTTTTTTTTATTTTTTTGAGATAAAGATTGAATCTTTTTTTTTTAAAGATAAAAATTGAATCTTTACTAGTATATGGCATATTTGATTGCCTGGTCTATCCACACCAATGGCCCTTGTTCTGCTTGGTCTATTTCCCATTTGATTGCTTACATTCAAGACTTGGATATGTCTTTTGTTTCTTGCAATTTTAGTTGGATTAGTAGATGCTGTAACTCTACTGCTCATTCAGCAGCCAAATTTTCCCTTGCTTCCAATGACTCTTTCACTTTTACTCTGGCTACTCTTTTATTTTTACTTTGTCTCATTTTTTTACATTATTTGTTTTGAAAGAAAATGATAGGTGAAAGTTATAATAAATTTATGGTCAAATTTTTCTAGGGATAATGATGGGAATACATGTTCCTTCTAATGTGCCCATGGAATTTACCCTATTTAAAGAAATGGAGTTCGAAGCAGATGAGATTGCATATGATTTTTATAATGAATATGGCAAAAATGCTGATTTTAGTATTAGAAAAGAGTATGTAAATAAATGTAAAAAGACTGGAGTGGTTACTTCAAGGAGATTTGTGTGCGTGAAGGAGGGAGTTTAAAGCAAAGACAAGAGAGATCAGAATATAAAGAATCCACGAGCAGAAACAAAATGTGATTGTGAAGCACGTTTAGTTATTGTACTTAATCGAGATAGTAAAAAATATGTGATGAATGAATTTATTGCTGAGCATAACCACTATCTCTACCTCCCATCAACTGTACACATGATGCCATCACAACGGAAAGTGGCTGCAACTTATGCTATTCAAATTGATTTGGCACATGAATCGGGATTAAGATTAAAGCAATCTTATGAGCTTCTTAGTAAGCAAGTTGGTGGATATGATAATCTTGGTTTTACCAAGTAAGATCATAAAAACTATTTACGCACTAAGCGACAGAGAGACATGGAGCATGGGGAAGCTGCTAGCTCGGAAAGATATTTTAGTCGTCAACTTAAGGAAAATCCTTCATATTATTTCGCTACTCAATTGGATTGTGAAGAGTTGATTACTAATATCTTTTGGGCTGATGCAAGAATGATCATTGACTATAGCCACTTTGATGATGTAATAACCTTTGATACAACATATAGTACAAATAGAGATGCAAGGCCACTTGGAGTATTTTTGGGTCTTAATCACCATAGAGAAACTGTTGTATTTGGAGGTGCACTTTTATATGATAAAACGATTGAATCTTTTGTATGGTTATTTGAGACCTTCTTAGAAGCAATGTCTGAAAAGAAGCCAATCACTATTTTCACAGATCAAGATGCAGCAATGTCAGCTTTAATAAAAGTAGTCATGCCTAAGACATATCATGCATTGTGTAGTTGGCATATGTGGCAAAATGCTGAGAGACACTTAGGTTATTTACTCAAAAATGAGTCTCAATTTAACGATAATTTCTTAGCATGTATCTATGAGTATGATGGTGAAGATGAGTTTCTTATAGCTTGGAATGAAATGCTGGATAAGTACAATGTTCGTGAAAATAAATGGCTAATTGATCTATTTAAATTGAAGGAAAAATGGGCCCAATCATATGTTAAGAGAACATTTACTGCAGGAATGAAGACAACCCAGCTTAGTGAGAGTTTCAATGCTGACTTCAAGGATTGCTTGAAAGAGTTGTTAATCAAAAACGGGATAAGGAGTTAGAAGCAGAATACACCTCTAGACATAAATTTCCAAGATTGAATCTCAAAAGCTCTCCTATGCTTAACCAAGTAGCAACAGTGTACACGCCTACGTTGTTTGATTTATTTCAGATAAAAGTTGAAGAGCTAATGGCACTTTCCATCCTAGAATACAATGTGAGTCAAACACATAGTTATGTGGTTGGAGTTTTCAATCAATATGGAAAATATGAAGTTATGTTGAATCCATTAGATGAGACTCTATCTTGTAGGTGCAAAAAGTTTGAGTCATTTAGTATTTTTTGTAGGCATGGTTTGAAAGTTCTTGATGTATTAGATATCAAGTTGATTCCTAATAGATATATCATGTAAAGGTGGAGAAGAGATGCAAAAGATGGAAGCGGAAAAAATTGCACAACACATAACATTAAGCCGGATACTCGATTGGAATATGTAGATCGGTATCGAGATTTATGTCCAAAATATATTCAATTGGTAAATGAGACATGTGAAACTGAAGAAGGCCATAATATTCTAAGCTTAGCAATTGCAGATTTGAAAAAAAAAAATTGTGACCTTATGAATTGCAAAGCTAATGTAGAAGAAGACATCATTAGGCCTTCCACCGATTTTGCAGACAAAGAAGATCAATTATGTGCTTCGATTATGATTGTACCAAAAGGGATAAAGAAAAGGGAGATTTATAGTAATAAAAAGCGTAGGATGAAATCATGGATAGAAAAGATGTCGAAACCAAAGGCTGACACATCAAAGAAGCAAACAAAGAAAAGAAAAGTGCAGGAGGTAATCTTCTAAATTATCCTTATTTTCACCATTATATTTTATTTTTACACATTTAATATAGTATATTATTATTGTTGCTAAATAAGTACAATTTTTGCAGGAAATATATGCACATGAGATCATGACACAAAAGAAAACTGAGGATATCACTTCTGAAAATATTACTAGTTTTACACAACTTTTAATGGTAAAGATATTTACAATTATATATTTTACTTTGATATTAATAATAGTTTAGATGCATAATTTGATAATTTTAATGTTAAGCTTGTGATATGTGTAATGTGTAATTGGTTTTTTCGTAGTCGGCTTCTACAAGTTCTGCATCACATCAGGGAGGCTCATCAGCAAGTGTTCCATTAGCATCACATTTAGAGAGTATATCAAGTGTTGTAGGCTCCAACGACAAAATTGATGGTGCAGGTGGTCTCTTGACTCAAGGAAGTGTTGCAAGTAGAGGTCCATTGACTCAAGGAAGTGTTACAAGTGAATGGAATGAGATGGTTCACAAAGTCAAGCCATTTTTCTAGTTTAGGATCATGTTTTATATCCATGACACATGTTGAGATTAAGTGCTTTTGTTTTGTAATTTTCCTAATTTAGGATTGGAGTTTTGATGGTCCAAAACTTAGTCACATTTGGTCGCATTCAAATGTTCAGATTGTACATTCTGTAGATTGTAATTTCTGCATAATTACTATTTCTGCATATTTAGGTCCGGTATGGTTAAATGTAGCCAATGTGTTGTTGGTGGTGGTAAAACGAGTAGATGATGATTCTTCTTCTTCCCACTTCCAAACTGTTTCTTTCTCACCTCCAAAGCTTGAACAGAAGACAACCTTGAAAGCCCATCAGCCACTCAACTTAGGAGCTGGTCAAAAATTCACAACCTCTGTCTCCCTAAGTAATGGCAAAAGGCAAAGATTGTGGAGGCCCATGTGTTGTTGCTTGTTGGTCATTACATTGGTGTGCTTTGGGGTTATTATTGTTGAGTTTCTAGTTTGATAGCTTCTTCTTCATATAGTAGAAGTCCCATGCCCCCCCTATTTCTCAGGTCAGGTGACTCAGGTGGGCAATAGAAATTGGAGTTCAATATAATACGAAATATTACAAGAACTAAAAAAAATGGAACAAATTTAATAACTATATGTATAATTGGTTAATTTCAATAATTAACATTGAATAATAAAAGAATTTAGAGGATTTGTTAAATAGTTGCCTAGCACTAAACAGTGTCATATGCCTTGACTTCTAGTCCACTCAAAAGTTTATGATGAACAAACAGAGAAAACAGAGGAGCAGTTGATGGATTCAAATACCCACCACAATTATTTAGTTTAGGGAAAAAATTATATATATAAACCAAGCTTTTAGCGTATGTTTCTAAGGCAAGTACCCAATGCCATCAATGAATATAATGTATTTATGTTGCTTCTATGGATTTAACATGTGCAAAGCAGTTTAAGGCCAAAATGCAAATAACTTGGTTTTTGGTTAAATGCACATTCATGTGAACTCTATGTACTTGCATTGCAAATTGGTAAGGGAGCCAGATAATCACTTTCTTTTACATTGCTCAACTAATCTATGTACTTGGGTTGCACCCCTATGAGTTACTTGGCATTACAATCAAAATTCAATCCAACAGAGTAGACAATAAGAGAATTTAATAAATAAAAAAAAGAACAAATTTTATTAAAATGTACACTTTGATCACATAACAAGAATTCCATTGAAATAAACACTTTGATTATATGATTATAATAACATAAAACTTCTACAATTGGTGTGCTTATTGCTTGACTATACATTCCATCTCTTGGTTCTTGATTATACATTCCAACCAAAGTCTACAATTTTCAATCTTAGCTTGATCACTTTGACTTGCCTCGTGTTAAACAACTTGCCCCATCTCTTGGTATGAATGTATGATGCTTCTTTGTTATGTAAGTTCTTTTGGTATCAAAGCTTTGGGATGTATCATAGTTCCAAAGGCCCTTCCAAATTGTTGATAATTAATCAATGAAACCTACAAGAAATATTAACAAATCTTAATCCTTCAGAATTACAGAGAAACCAATAACAAAACCTATCCAAAAAATTATGCTGACTTTCCAAATGGATAACCAAAAGGCCAATACAAGAACCAATCTACAAAAAGAAAGGCACAAAAAACAGTCAGAAAATTCAATTATTCTTCCTCTAAGAGCTTTAAAGTTCAAATACCAACCACAAAAAGGTTTCCAACAATTCAAATTTTTGAAAATCGAAAATTCATCTGCCTCACCCCAAAAGCTAGTGTATATTAGCAGCTAGCAGCTAGTTAACAAAAATCTAGCCATAGGCTGAATGTTTTTTTTACAGTTCATCATCAAAATGCAATTATGTGCATTCCATTCCTACAAAGGACAATTTACACACACCCAATTTTGCAATCAGTGGCATGACAGGGAAAACAAAGAGACATTCACAACACATTCCCTAAAACCTTTCATAATAAAGTGAATAATTAATAATAAAATCAAAATCCATGCAAAAGCACAAACATTTACATAACAGTGAGACCAAAAAAAAAACCCACAAACCAAAAAAATGGAACCAAACATTCTAATAACCACAGCATAAAACACACACACACAGATAATATATCTATTAAGAGAGACCCCAATAAAAATTTTAAGTGTATAAACTAATCCCAATTCAAAAGAAAATCAAAAACCCCAAGAAAGCACTATCACAAAACAAAACAAAGCAACAAAAGGCATACAAACATAGATAGATGATATTTTTCTGGTGTATGAAGTTGGAGAAAATCTTCTGCTTAAAGTGTTTGGGTAAAAGCTTGGAGCATAAAAGCTTGATCAAATCGTAGCCTTGGCGTAGGTGGTAGTGGTGGCACCATGACGATGGGGCGAGAGAGAAAGTCGAACCTGGAAAGGGAAATGGAGAGGATCTGGATCCGGATCCGCAATTTTGAGAGTTGGGTTTCCACCCGTTGATGAAACCATGAGCTCTTTTTTGATTTCAACAATGGTGTCTGATGGGTCGTCCATCTTTGTAGAACAAGAAAGAGAGAGCTGAGAAGGGACTGTAGGGGAAGGTAGCAACTCCTAATTATTTTCTTTGCACACAAAAAGAAAGAGGCAGAAGGGGCTGCCAAATCCTTTGAAATATTCAAATGGGTTTGGTGAGAGAGAAACCTTGGAGTTAACAGTGATTTGAATCCGGATTCTTGAGTTTTAAATTTTAATTGATGTGGCATGTTTTTGGCCCTTAATAGTTTTCAAAATGATATTGTCCATGAACTGGACACTCTTCATTTCAAAGGGAAATGGAAAGGATTCAGATCCCTTAAATAACACCCAAATCCACTTAAAAAAATAAATAACATCCAAATCCATTCAATTATTAATTGGGTTAAACGGGTATACATTATTAATTAGGTTAAATGGGTATTAACTCAATTAAATTCAATTAACATTAATGATCCAAGTATTGTTTCTACAAATCACCAAACTCTAAAATACCCTAAAACTACTAAAAATTACCAAAATACCCCCAAAATCTAGAAAATGACTGAAATACCTTCGATACCTAAAAATTAACCAAAATACCCCCGAAACCTAAAAATTGATCAAAATACCCCCGAAACCAAATAATTGACCAAAATACCCCCTAAACCTAAAAATGGCCAAAATACCCCCAAAAACAAAAAATCACCAAAATACCCTTAAACCAAAAAAAATGACCGAAATACCCTTGAAACCTAAAAATCACCAAAATACCCCCTAAACCAAAAAAATGACCGAAATACTCCTAAAACCTAAAAATTACCAATATACCCCCTAAACCTAAAAAATGACTGAAATATCCCTTGAAACATAAAAAATGACCAAAATACCCCATAAACCTAAAAAGTACCAAAATACCCCCCTAAACCTAAAAAATGACCGAAATACCCCATAAAGCTAAAACATGATCGAAATACCATCAAAAACTAAAAATTAACTAAAATATCTTGGAAACCTAAAAAATGACCGAAATACCCCCTGAAATCTAAATATGACCAAAATAACCAATAAAGCTAAAAAAAATTACCAAAATAACCTCTAAACTTAGGTTTTAGGGGTATTTTGGTCATTTTTAGGTTTTAACAGTATTTCAATCATTTTTTAAGTTTAGTGGGTATTTGGTTTAACTTTTACGTTTTAGAGATGTTTTGATCATTTTTTAGATTTCATGGGTATTTAGTCAATATTTAGGTTTTGGGGGTATTTTGCTTATTTTTATGTTTCAGGAGTATTTCAATCAATTTTTAGGTTTAGCGGGTATTTTGGTCCATTTTTAGGTTTCGAGAGTATTTTGGTCATTTTTTAGATTTTAGGGGTATTTTGGTCAATTTTTAGGTTTCGGGAGTATTTCGGTCATTTTCTTAGGTTTAGGGGATATTTTGATTGTTTTTTTTTTTATTTTCGGGTTGTATTTCAGTCATTTTTAGGTTTCAAGGGTATTTTGGTTAACTTTTAGGTTTCGGGAATATTTCGGTCATTTTTTAGGTTCGGGGGTATTTTGGTCATTTTTTAGGTTTCGGGAGTATATCAATAATTTTCTTAGGTTTAGGGGGGTATTTTGGTAATTTTTAGGTTTCAAGAGTATTTTGATTAGTTTTTAGGTTTTGAAGGTGATAGGGATGAGAAATAAGTGTAGTTCGTCCTTGAGTTGTCGTCCAGATCATATGAGAAACTACAAAAATTTGGTCATTTCTAGTTCGTCCATAGTGTCATCCAAGTCCAAAAAAATTGTCTTAATACAAAAAGGTCGTCCAGCATGAAGAGGTCATTCAAACTAAAGAAGGTAGTCTAAACTAAAGAAGGTTGTCCAGCATGGAAACAACTGGACGACCCCGCAACATTTAGAAAATCTTCAAAATGAATTTATGCACAAAAGCTTATAATTCGAACCACATTCTATTATTTTGAAGTTTGAGCAAAATCTTTGTTCATCGCTTTAACTTCCCACTAAACTCTTAACTTCTAATGACAGTTATAGAAGATAAGATTAAATCTTCTAACTTCTATAACAGTTATGGAAGTTAAGTATGAACATTCTAACTTCCATACAGGTTGGGGAAGTTACCAAACAAGTAATCACTCCAAAACTCACTATATAAAGGCTTATCCACATCAAATGAAAGTAAGTTTTTCCACCACTCCAAAAGTTGGAATTCTTGAGTTCTAAAGAGAAAAACTAACTTAAGCATCGAGGAGTTCTTGGCCGGTTCACCTTGGTCACCTTTGATTTTGTATTTCTTTCTTCTCAGGCCTTTTAAACAACTTCTAACCTATTAAAGCCCAGAGCATTCAGCTTACTAATTTTCTGTACATCATCAGAAGGTATTTCGGTAATTTTTTAGGTTTCGAGGGTATTTTGGCCATTTTTTGGTTTCAGGAGTTTTCGATCAATTTTTAACTTTAGTGGGTATTTTGGTCAATTTTTAGGTTTCAGGGGTATTTTGGTCATTTTTTAGGTCTTGGGGGTATTTCGATCTTTTTTTTGTTTAGGAAGATATTTTGGTAATTTTTAGGTTTTAGCGGGTATTTTGGTCATTTTTTTAGTTTCAGAGGTATTTCAGTCATTTTTTAGGTTTCGGGGGTATTTTGGTCATTTTTACTGGGTTTTTTTTGGCATATTTGGTTTTTTTTTTTTAAGGTTTTGGAGGATATTTTGGTAAATTTATAGGATTTTATGAGTACTTTGGTCAATTTCAAGTTTTAGTGGCATTTTGGTAATTTTGATTATTGGGTAATTGGGTGAGATGTGGTTTACCCATAATAATTGAGTTGGGTTGGGTTTGGGTTAGAAGTAATTAGTTAAATGAGAAATAAATGGGTAAATGAGTTTTATGTACCCAATTCAATTATATCCATCCTAAACCCACCCATTTGACACCCCTACATGTTGGAGATGGATAAAGATACTACTATCTAATATCTGTTAGTACATTTTGAATTTGTGAGTTGTTTTCTTGTTTTGGTGTCTGGTCCTTTTGGTTGTCTTGATTGTTGTTGTTTTCAGAAAATATAAGTTATTGCATTGAAAGGATTCAAAGGAATCAAACTTTTATGACCAAAAAGATAAAATCAAACCTTTAATTTGGTTACCTAAAAAAGTAATTAATGGAAAGTTACTAAATTTGTTTGAAGGTTGAATTGAAAAGAATAATTACTATGAGTTATGCTACATATACAAATTATTTTACAACATTTTTACAAACTGCTAATGTGGCTTTAGCATTTTCCAAATAGTTATTGTAAGTAAAAATGTGATATTAGTGATGAACTTATATTTGAAGTAGTAAGAATTTACCACATCAACAGTTTGTAAAAATATTATAAAATAGTTTGTGTTTGTAATATTACTCAATTGCTATTATTAATGTCTATCTTTCTATTTTTTTAGTATTTTTTTTTCCATCCTTATTTATATGTATAGACACAAATTATTTTATAACATTTTTACAAACTACTGATGTGGCTTTAGCATTTTCCAAATAGTTATTGTAAGTAAAAAATGTGATATTCTATATTAGAACTAGTAAGAATTTGCAACATCAATAGTTTGTAAAATGTTGTAAAATAATTTGTGCCTATAGCATTACTCAATTACTATTATTAATGTCTATCTTTTTATTTTTGTAGTATATTAATCCATCCTTATTTATATGTACTAATAATTAATCTGAAAAGGAAATTTTGCATCACAGGTATGCTATTTCTTTTTTGGCTAAAATACAAAACTAATCCTCTAACTTTTTCCAGATTTCATTTTAGTTTTCTAACTTTGTTTTTGTTCATTAAGTCCTCTAAGTTTTAGATTTATTAAATTAAGGTCTTTTCGTTAACTTTTGTTAAAATTTTTAGAAAAATTTTTAGAAAAAAAAAATCTAAAAATATTTTTCAATCATTAATTGAATTTTTTTAATTTAAAAAATTTGAAGAAAAATTTATAAAATTGAAAAATTAACCACAACATATAACAAAAGTTGATAGAAAAGTCTTAATTAAATAAACTTGAAAATTAGAGGACTAAAATGAACAAAAGTAAAGTTAGAGAACTGAAATGAAATCTGAAGAAACTTAGAGGGTTAATTTTGCATTTTATCCTTCTTTTTTCTGTTTTTCCAAGTGTCAAATCTACCATACTTTTTTTTTTACTCTATCTATAATATACAATAGAAAATAAACTAAATATATTTTACAAGAAAAATCTCCTCCAAGTCATACGGAAGAAAATACAAATCCTAAAAATAAACTTGAATGGATCTAACATCATAGTATTTTGCAATATTATTATTCTAAATATTTTTAATATTAATATGTTATGAAATATAATAAAACTATTATTATCAATTTTATTATAAATGGCATGCAAATTTATATGATAGAGAATTATAAAAAAATAAATAAACATCGAATTAATTTCATAGAATTGGTGACAACAATTTGCAAATACTATTTAGAAAATTTAGTAACCATGGGGGACTTCAAATTGTTGAAGTCCCCCATGGTTACAAAATCATGCAAATTTGTATTTTCTAAATAGTATGCCAATTACAAATTTGCAAATTTGTAATTACAAATAGGATTGGTGACGAATTTGCATATAAACATCGAATTAATAAATAAACTTGGGGGACAACAATTTGTGACAACAAATTTCATAGGATTGGTGACAAAATTTGCATGCCAATTACAAATAGGACTTGGGGGACTTCTAGTTTCACTAACCTCTGAAGCTCACAAACTGGGTGTGAGTTTCTAAGTCCATGACAATTCAAAATGTTGGGTTTTTTAGACCACAAAAAGAATCGGTCAACCAAATTTTAGGCTAAGTAATTTTTAAGTCCAATTGTGCAATGTCCTTGGTTAGGCAAACAATAATATTGTTAAATTTGTAGAAAATGCAGCAGAAATAACATAACGCAATATGATAACTCATAGAAAACCAATGAAACAAGTCAAATAATTTTTTTTTGAGTAAACAGTAATACTTATTAGAACACACACGAAAATAATAATAATAGTGTTTAGTGTCCACTTTTAATAACCCTAGTCTACAATTACAATGGTTATGCCCTTTTGTAGTTGTACTCTAGTTATTTAATATATTATAAACTCGGTTTAAACATTATTATTATTATATTTGTGTGTATTCTTATAAATATTACTGTTTACTCAATGAAATAACTTGTCCTAAAGTAAAATCCACCAGAGGGAAACATTACCAAATAGCACTCTACTATAATAAAGAGAAATTTATAGATCTAGTATAAAACTGTTGTCCTTAAATTCTAAAATTTCAATAAATGAACTTACTGTAGAAACCTTCTATAGTATCATAACCTCTAAACTATTCTACTATATGAATGCTCCACAAATGATGCATCTAAGATCACAACCGAAACCTTTGACCGACTCCAAGAACCTTTTGAAAATTTGATTCCATCAACTTTGTTTTCTAGATGAAGTAGCAACATGTACATCATTGCAACATGAACTTGATCACTTTAGAATATTAGTAGAAACTTTCGTTAGTGACATGCACAAAACTTTCAGATCCATAGTATCTTAGGCTCCAAAAGTCTTTTTCATGTTTCCTAAGGTTTTCTTTGTATACTAGAGACTCAAGGAACCAAAACCCTAGTGATTAAATGGGCAGAATGGGCCGGAACATGAATTAGGTCTACCACACTTTCGATTGATCTAACTAACATTTTCGATGGATTGGAAGCTGTTAAAAAAGTTTTGAAGCCACAAATTTGAGATAGTAGAGGCCGTTTGGTGAGTGTTTTTAAACAACAATTTTCAGTTTTTAAACAGCATTTTACGTATTTTCAGACACTTTTTCACCCATACGTATTTCAAAAAACAATAAACAACAATTTTTAAATTACTTCACCAAACACCTCTTGAATTACAGAATTTGGCAACTTTCTTGTTTTCAAATATTAGTCATTCTAAGGGTACAACACACAAACATAACGTTTTGTTCACCGGTTTGAGAACATTCTTACCACCAAACATTACCTTAGCACTTCGTTTGAAAGCAATTGGGCTTTCTTGATTTTTCTCTAAATGGGCCTCTCACGGCCATGAGCCTCCTGCCACCAAGAGTCCACAGTATATGGGCTTTTTGAGGATTGGGTCACATTCTCCAAGCTAACTACCCTATTGCTTATCCAAATTCAAATCTCCTTATGACAAGTCCTTAAATCTCAAAATCCGGATTTTTTTTGTTCCCGCTGAAGCTTTAAATAGGGATTTTAAGTATTATATATATAATTTGTTTTGGCTAAAATGTAAAATTCACCATTTATATTTCACCCAAATTCATTTTAATTCTTTAACTTTGTTTTCGTTCATTTCAGACCCCTAACTTTTAAATTTATTCAATTAAGGTTTTTTCATCAACTTTTGTTATATATTGTGGTTAATTTTCTAATTTTTTAAATTTTACTTCAAATTTTTTTAATTAAAAAAATTCAATTAATGATTAAAAAGTATTTTCAAGATTTTTGTTTTACAAAAAAATTTAACAATAGTTGACAGAAAAGCCTTAATTGAATAAATCTGAAACTTAGAGGATTGAAAAAAAAAAAAAAAAAACAAAGTTAGGGGATTGAAATGAATTCTGAAAAAACTTAGAGCGTGAGTTTTACATTTTAGCCTAATTTTCTTAATTTAATAATTATTACATGACTCTTGATGATTTTAGTACTATTGAGACAGATTAGATGATTATATGGTTTTGATGCCATGTACTTAAAAAAATTGAGATTTTTGGTCACATAAAAGAAAACTATGGATAAATACTACTTAAGGAAAAGAGAGAGAGGACTCGTTAAGTCCTAACATGTTTTTGCTTCCTCAATAAATTGTATTTTCAATTTTTTCTATTTCTAAAAAGTCAGTCTTATATCATTCCTATATTTATTTTTAGAGTGGTGTTTATTTTACATACAATATTGCGTATAAAATACACGTACTCACTTTTTTTGCACTGAACTCATAACTTAAAATTGCGATTTCCAACTTGTATTTTTGGCCCTATAACAATTTTTTCTTTTTCTTTTATTGCCTTTGGTGAAACCATGCATAAGCCTTCAATATGTGCTTGAAAATTCAGGAAAAAAAAATGCTTTGGATTTGATACAATTGATAGGATAAATACGCCCAATAACATTATTTTTACGTTCCTTCTTTTGTCCTCACTAAATTACCAACTCCTCAAAGTCCTGTAACATTCTTTCTAAAAAAAAAAAAGTCCTATAACATTCTAATATCCACTTCCACAATCATGAAAGATCAATTATTTTGCCTAACACCCACAAAATAATCTTTTCATTGACAAGAATATTGTCAAAAATGCCGTGTTTTGGAAGCAAAAGTATTCGCATAAACCCATGGTTTTAAAAACCGAACTGAGAGTCAAATTGTTTTTTTTTTTTCAAAATTCTCAGTTCAACCCGGTTTTTGACCGATTTTTATTGGTTTTAGGGGTTATTATCAGACCGAACTGGCTCTCAGTTCCCGATTGGACCGGCTGGTCTGGTCTTTAAAACAATGCATAAACCTCCCCATAGGCCTAGATGTTTTGAAGGCACACATATTATGTTTGTTAGGGTTTTAGGCCCGGTTATAGCAAAGTTAAACATTCTTAGCTAAGTTTTAACCAGAAAAAAAAAAAAAAAAAACATTCATAGATAAGTGATTTTTGAAAGAACTATTTTGATGGAAAGTCTTAAGAAACATTGTTAGGTTCATATTTTTAGGTAGTTTTCATATCTTTAGGTTGGTAAACTATGGATGATTGTAACAATTATAATCTACATTGTCTCTTAAATTGGTATTGAATTACAACATTGAACAAGACAATTCAAGTTTTGAACCATGAAAGACTCAAGAAAACTTAAACTAGTTTGCTGCAACATAGGTTTTCGACACAAGCTTAATTTGTCGAGTTCCACTTAACTTGATTGATCAAAGTACAAATTTAGACCGATTGAGAATTGTGCAGATCTGATTCTCTGCAATTTCTGTAACTTGTTTGAGAATTGTTTGTTGCATCAATTTGAAAGATTCATTTGGATGTTATCAATTTCTAATGCATGTATCGTTTATAAAATATTAACTAACAATATATATTACATTTCCAAAAGAAGTTATCCAAAATTAAATTTGATAAAATCCTATTTAAGATAGAATATGCTGTAAGAGACTTTTAGTGAATTAGCGATATTACCAATTGAAAATAAAATCTTAGTGAAGTTGAACACAAAACATAATTAGTAGTAATCTTGCACCTAAAAAAGCAAGAAAAATAAATTTTTAAATGAAAAAAAATATCAAAACATAAAGATTATTCAATTAATATTTAAAATAAGAGAAGTCCCACTAAATTTGTCGCCTTCGACTCTAAAATGTGTAGAAGACTTGGCCATATTATTGCGGACTATGAATTTGAACGATGTATTTGAAGTTGAATTGAGGTATTTGATAGATTTGAAAAATATTAGAATTTATGAGTTTTGTAGAAAAAAAATTATTTTATATTTAAAATACTCTATGCAAATGAAAAACCCTCACAACAATGTGACCATATTTTGCATGAAATGTATTAAACATGCCAATAACATGGTTAATATTTTATGATTTTGGCATGATCATCATGGTATTAGTATAAAGAAATCAATTCAATTAAGGCTGAAGTTGTTAAAAACACTTAAATACCAAATTGATGTTTTTAGAAAATAGTGTTCAACAATAACTACCGTTAGGATATTGGAAGAAACTAATAATTTTTTAAATTAATAAATTATAAGAAAAAGTATCCTTACAGAAATTCCATTTTACATTGATTAAGTTAGATAAAAATAAGGTGAAATACACACCAATCAAAGGTGAATTAGATGTCATTACTTATAACATGATAAACAATAACTTCATTTACATGGTGTTGGTTGTGGAAAAAGAAGTGCTGTTGGAAAAAGAAGTATATATAGAAAATAGTCTTAACTTAGGAATAAATAAAAGATATATTTCTACATGGTATTTTGAGTGGCAAAAACTAATCATTCGTCATTCAAAAACTCTTTGTAATGTTTACAACCATTAGCAAGAATATTGAGTCACAAAACCAATCAAAGGACTGCAAAATAGAAAATCAGAAAGTAAAGTTTTGCAAAGAAGGAAAGTAAGAAATCACAGAGCCAAGCCACTCTTCATGCAAACGATGAAACGATAACCTCCTCACAAAGATACTTGATTTTATCCAATAAAAGGAATAAAATGGAGTTTAATCAGTTAGCTTTGGACTTGAATAACAAGAAGAAAACTTGACCTCAACATTTTTTTGTTGATTGTTTTCCTAGGACAATTTAAAATTTTCTTGGAAGAATGAGAAATTATAACTCATAATTAGGGGTGTGAAGAATATTCACTTGACCAGCCAACCAGCCCGTTCTGTGCCGGTCATTAAGTTAGGCAGTTTGGGTTGGACGGGTTAGACAACCAAAATAGGGAATTGGGTTGGATAACGGATTGAAACATTACTAACTCGTTACAATCCGACCCGCCCGCTTAATTATACATAAATAATATATATATATATATATATATATTAGTTTAAATAAATCAACCGTATATTTAGTATGTAAAGTTAATCAATTCACTTAATTAATTTGTACAGCTAATTAGTAATCAATTTCTTATACAAAATATAAAAAGTCAACATTGAAACCATAAAATCACTTCAATCATATACTACATGTACTTTGTATTTACCCTTCACCTTCAGCTGCTTCCTCTCCCTCCCTCTTTCATTTTGTTTTGTCTTTTTCTTCCTCAACCTTTTTTAAGCCTTTATTTTTTTATGCTTTCAATTCTTCACCTTCTATCAATTGTGTACACTCCTAGATAACCACAAAGGTAGTGGTTTTTATGTATTGTATTGCATAATGTTTGTATCTATATTTTTATTGAGTATGTTGTTTGTCTTTTTGATTTGGGTCCCATATATTCTTGTAAATCTTGAGACTATGCATACTATTTTAAAGTTTATTTGTTATGTTGGAATATTATTATTTTGAATCCTCGATGTGACTTTGGCAATGTTAAGACTTTGGGTTTGTTGATTTAATTTTTCTAAGTTGTAAGACAACAACATACTTATTTCTTTTTCTTTTTCTTTTTTTGTGGAGATCGACAAGGTCTATTAGAGATGATATGTCTCTCTTTTATTGGCCCTATGTTTGTGTTAGAATTGAGATTATTCAATGAAATATAGCTTTAATTTTGTGTGTGCATTAGTTATATTTTGAGATTATGCAATAATAAATTGTAGATTGTGATAATTTTTTTAAAAAATAACATTGTTAATGCCAACCCGCCTAATTTGCCAAGTTGAAACCACCAAAATTTGTAATCAATTCGCCGGATTTAGACTTTGGTGGGTTAGTAGGGGATTGAAATTTTCCCAACCCGTTAGTGGCGGGTTGGATAGAAATATTAGTTTTTACCCGCTCAATCCGACCCACGCACACCTCTACTCAAAATCTCTGAAAAACTGAAACAAAATTTTAATATGAGTTTCAAAAAAAAAAAAAAAAAACTTTGAATGTGAGATTAAGAATCTAATTTTTATGAATGTTTAATCCAATTAACTCACTCAACTCAACTCATTTTATGAATTAGATAAAATATGGTTTGCCATAACATTGGAAGAAATGTTTATTACATCAGCTATTAAATAATAGCGAAATTGGTCAAGCTTATTAAGATTACTTCAGTGGAACAAGATGATCTAATGTCTAACGCAAGAGTAGTCTCATAAGTAGATTGACATAACATTATGTATGAATGTGACATTCAATCAGGATTCAAGGAATTGATATAAATCACTTTCCCAACGAAATAATTTAAACGAAGACAAGCAACATGCAAGGTAAATGTCACCTAGAATCACTAAATTTGTCAGTGTGGTAAAAAAAAGTCTAATGTGTCTTAGATAAACATCACCAATCAGTCTATTTTCATCATAGTAAGTTGGACTCATGTTGAAACAAAAGGAGAGAGAATAAGGAAAAGATGGTATGATTAAAGAAAGTGGAGAATGCGATTCAAAATGTATTTAATGAAGATCAGGATCCTATAAAGTGAAATGAACAAAGCATAAAAAATAAAGGATATAATAATATGTAGGTTTGTAATACAAAAGTGATGTTACAACATTGAAACTGTCAGTTTCTAACTTTTGTTATAAAAAAAAAAAAAAAAAAAAGAAAGAAAAAATTGTCAGAGGCAATAGTTAAAGTCAGGACACTATAAAATAACTGTATCTTTGTTAGTTCACAATCATATTGTTTGTGTGAAAAGCAGTTCATATTCACATTGTTTCCATGAAAAAGAAAAGGGTAGATGGCAAAACCAGAAAATTCAAGTTTCTTGACACAAATGTCAGACATCGGTGTATTCTGCACATATTGTAGGTATGAAGAAGTCAGATTATCACGTTCTGAAATTGCAAAACTGAGACAACCATTATTAGCAGTACAACTACTACTACAAAGTTGGCATTATCCATAGCGCAACCCTTAGTCATACAGAGTTACAGCTAGCACTAGTTCATGCAGAAGTTTCTTTGCAGAAGAGTATGCTTCATTTTAGGTTCCAAACTCTAATCAAGGAGAACCTGGCATCAGGGGCGGCTCAACAGTAGGAGCAACTGATGTCGTTGCCTAAGCCCCAAGTGATAGAAGGCCCCCAAAATCAAGCCCCAGGTCAACAAAATTTAAAAATATAATCTCAAATATTAGTCAATCCTTATCCAATACTATATTTAAAAAACAAAGACTGGTAGAAGAAAATTTTGGATTATTAATTATCTTGGAGAGTATTAATTAAGCCCCAAAATTTAGCCAATACATGAAAATTTCAATTTCAATATCCATGTATTTTGTTTGACTCTCTCTTTCAAACGGTTAGAATTCTTCAGAATTTCAGATTAAATTGAGTCTCCTAGACACACTAAAAAGTAAAAACATAGACCATGAAGAAAAACTTTAATTCCAAGATTAACTAAGCTAGTCAACAAAACTTGTGACTGTGAAGCTTAAAAATTGAAGAGCGAGAAAGTGACAAAAAGTAAGGGAAAAGGAAAGAAAATGAGAGAAACGAGAGAGAAAATTTTGAGAGAAAAAGTTGTGTTCATTAATAGTAAAATCACAATAATACACATCTGAGCTTGGTGCTCTGTATTTATACTACATAATAATCATAATTGTTCAACTAATCCTCCACATTATGCGGATCTAATGCCCATAAATTTTGGAACATCTGTTCAGAAACTTCTACAGACTTATGCGCCTATTTTAACTAAACTTTGAACACCAAAACGCCCCGTATCACTATTAAGACTTCTTTTAATGAAAACAGTGCATTTGACACTTAATCATTTAGTGAAACGGTGCGTTTAGCTGAATACAAAAACACAGTCATCTTCAACCTCTGTTCTCCTTCTTCAACCTCTGTCGTGGTCGCTGTGGAGTATAAGTAGCGCTATCTTCAACATCCCCCCTCAAACTGATGGGGAAGGAATCAACCAGAAGTTTGGCATGATGGAACTTAAAGCGAGGAGCAGGGAGAGACTCGGTGAAAATATCAACAAAGTTATCCTTGCCAGAAACAAAACCAATCTTCAATTGTTTACAAAGGACCTTCTCGCGAGTAAAATGATAATCAACTTCAAGGTGCTTAGTCCGAGAGTGGAAAACAAGATTTGTAGACAAGGCAATGGTAGAGACATTGTCACATCAGATAATAGGTATATGATGAAGAAAGATGCGAAGCTCCTTAAATAGAATGCGAAGACAGGACAACTCAGCTGCAGTGGTGGCTAAGGCGTGATACTTTACTTCTGTAGAGGAACGAGACACAGTTCATTGTTTCTTGGCAGACTAGGAAATTGGATTTGACCCAAGAAAAACAAACAGGCTAGTTGTAGAGCATCTATCAGAAGGGTCCCCAGCCTAATCTGTGTCTGAAAAAGCAGTGATAGACAAAGGACCAGGAGTGAAAGAAATCCCAAAAGATAAGGTGCCCTTGATGTAACGAAGAACCCGTTTGGCAGCTTCAATATGAGTAGAGGTAGGATGACTTATGAACTGGCATAGTTGGTGAACATTAAAGGCAAGATCATGACGAGTGAAAGTTAAATATTGAAGTGCCCCAACCATACTCCAATATTCTGTGGGGTTCGAGAGAGGCACACCATTAGAAGGACAGCAAGGGGTCTTGGTTGGCTTGGCATTCTCCATGTGAAATCTATGAAGAATGTTTGAAGCATATTTGGACTGAGAAAGGAGTAGACCATAAGGAAATGGAGTAATCTAAATGCCCAAGAAATAATGAAGATCACCCAAGTCCTTAAGCTCAAAAACTGTGCTAAGAGCAGCAATGAGAGAAGAAATCTGACTTGAATCATTCCCAGTAACTATAATGTGATCAACATATAAAAGCAGATAGATGATAGTTTTGTCTGAACAAAAAATGAATAAAGAACTATCTGCCACTGAAGCAGTGAAGCCCAAATGTAGTAGATGAAAAGCAAATCTCTCAAACCAAGCTCTTGGAGCCTGTTTCAAACCATAGAGAGACTTGTGCAACTTACAAACATAATCTGGATGGACTGAATCAACATAACCGGGAGGTTGATGCATATATACTTCTTCTTTAAGATAGCCATGGAGGAAGGCATTTGAAACATCAAGCTGCCTCAAGGACCATTTGCAATTGACAACAATGGCTAACACAAGTCTCATAGTGGTTGGTTTAACCACAGGACTGAAGGTCTCATGAAAATCTACACCAGATTGTTCATGAAAGCCCTTAACAACTAATCTGGCTTTATACCTGGAGATTGAACCATCACTATTAAGCTTAAGCTTATAAACCCATTTACAACCAACCAAATTCACATTAGGAGGAGCTGGAACAAGAGACCAAGTGTGCTGCCTTTGAAGAGCAAGAAATTCAGCATCCATAGCTTCACACCACTTTGGGTATTGAGATGCAATTTTGTAGGAAGGTGGTTCAGTGAAGATATTGTCCATAGCAACTTTGTAACAGAGCTTGGACTTTGGTTTGGAAATGCCTCTTTTGGACCTGGTTTGCATATGATGAGTATTGACTGGCTGTGAAGGTTCAGAAGTAATGGAAACAGGAATAATGTCTTTGGGAAGAGAAGATCGTGAGTGAAAGGGTGAAGGTGTAGGAGCTGTAGGAACTGAAGGAGCAAAAGGTGTAGGATCTTTAGAATCTAATGTGTGAGAGTGATATCAACCGGTGAAGAAATATGCACCAAGTAAGGAAGGCTGATTAGTGGAATGTAGGTAGAGTTAATTGGAAAAACAGGAGGGAATATTGGTAGGAGGAAAAATGGAAGTAGACACAGGATTAAGGGGAGCGGAGAAGGGAAATTTTGTCTCGTTAAAATAAACATGTCTAGAGGTGTAGACATGATTTGTGCACAGATTAAGACAAAGATAACCCTTTGAATGAGAGGGATAACCAATGAAAACACATTCCCTAGTTTTAGGCTCAAGTTTATGAGTATTGTAGGGCCGAAGGTTTGGATAGCAGGCACACCCAAACACTTTTAGTTGAGTTAGGTCAGGAGTGGTAGAAAAAAGTTTAGTCCAAAGTGAAACCCAATTAAGTATAGAAGTAGGAAGAATGTTGATTAGATCAACAGCAGTCTGGGCTGCAAAGGACCAGTAAAAGGAAGGCATGGAAGACTGAGATAACATAGTTACAGTTGTCTCAACAACATGCCTATGCTTTCTTTCAACCATTCCATTTTGCTGTGGAATGTAAGGGCAAGACAGATGATAAGATATACCATGTTGTGATAGATAGGACTTAAACTCATTAGAAGTAAATTCTCCACCACCATCTAATCTAAAATATTTAATAGTGGCAAAAAATTGAGTCTTAACCAAGGCATGAAAATGAACAAATTTAGAAAAATCTTCTATTTTAGATTTCAGAAGATAGAGCCAAGTAAATATAGAGTAATGATCAACAAATAATATGTAATATTTGAAACCATTCACAAAATTAACAGGAGCAGGACCCCGCAAGTCAGAATGCACAAGTTCAAAAGGTGCAGAAGCTATAAATTGTGAATTAGGAAAAGGAAGATTATGCATTTTGCCAAACAAACAATGAGTACAAGGCTGAATATCAGTGTTTGACTTATTGAATACAAATTTGTCATGAGAAAACAAGGCATTGAGAGCTTGATCATGAGGATGACCAAGTCTTATGTGCCTCAGTGACCTAGTGAAGATAGAATTTTTAGAAACAGTATTACAAGTCTTGAAAGGTAAAGTATGATGAGAAGCTTGATGTGGATAGATTGGGTAAACACCATCTTTACTCCTGCCTTGGTAGAGAATTTTCCCCGTGTCCAAGGCCTAAATAGAAAGAATGTTTTCATCAAAGTAACACCAGCAATGGTTATCATGACATAACTTATGAACAGAAGCAAGATTGGATGTAATTGAAGGTACTCTAAGGACATTCCTAAGTTGAAGATTAGATAAAGAAGATGGAATTAGAGCAGTACCTATATGTGTAATGGGTAAATTCTGACCATTCCCAACAGTGAGGTGATCTTGAGCTGTGTAGGGCTTTGGGAAGCTAAGATGGTTAAGGCTAGCAGTTACATGATCAGTGGCAGCACTATCAGCAAGCCAAGGCTGATCTTGAGTAATGCAAGCATTGGATGCTGTAGCAATTGTAGCAAGCTTGGTAGGAGGATGCTTGCCTTGATAGGCATAATCCATCCTATGATAGCAGTCAATAGCTAAATGTCCAGCCTTTCCACATATTTGACATATTGGTCTCTCTGGTTTTGCACCACCAGAACCAGAAGGAAATTGTTGAAACTGATTGAAAGGACTGAATTGAGAAGGACTAAAAGAAGATTGGCTATTTAAGCCTTTTCCACCTTTACCACCTCTATTGTTGAAGTTTCCTCTACCTCTTCCTCTATTAGAGGATTGATTGTAACCACCACCATGCGGCTTCTGATTAGTTGATGCATCCATTGCAAAAATTTTGTCTTTGAGCTCTAGTCCCTCATTGAGTGACTTTTCTTCAGCATTCATCCTAGTAGAAAGTTCATCAAAACTTAGATGAACACTTCTGGTTCTAATAGCAAATCTGAAAGCATTGTACTCCTTAGGGAGTCCCTTTATTGCAATGTGGAGTAGTTTTTCATCATCAACAACCACTCCAACTGCTAACAGCTTGTCTCTTACAGTTTTGATCTTCTGCAGATAGATATCTACACTATCATTCCATTTCTTCAAATTGTGAAGCTCACCTTTAAGATTCATGATGTGAGACCTTGAAATTGAAGAGAATCTATTCTCAAGTACCTTCCAAACTTAAATGGTAGTAGCACATCCAACAGTGAATGCTAGAATAGAAGGAGTCAAGGTTGAACTTATGAAGTTAAGTAAAGCCTTTTCTTTTGATTTCCAAACCAAGTAATCTGGATTCACAACTATCGTGTAATTTTCAAAAAGATCTCTGCGAAATTTCTTAGGAATTAGTTGAGGCTCTTCAAGCAACTCAAACAAAGAATAGGTTTTAAGAACCATGGAGATTTGATGTTTCCAAACAATGTAATTGGTATTATCTAACTTCACTGTCATCATATTTGACATATTAGATAGAAGCAAGAGAGGTTGATTTACCAGATTCACAGCAGAATTGGATGAAGCAGAAGATGAAGATGATGAAGCCATTGTTATGTTTGAAGCTGCCATTGTTGAAGTCTGAGTAGCAACAGCAGTTGCTTGGAAAAACTTTAATTCCAAGATTAATTAAGCTAGTCAATGAAGCTTGTGACTGTGAAGTTAAGAATTGAAGAGCCAAAAAGTGACAGAAAGTAAGGGAAAAGGAAAGAAAATGAGAGAAACGAGAGAGAAAATCTTGAGAGAAATAGCTATGTTCATTAACAATAAAATCACAAAAATACACATCTGAGCTTAGTACTCTGTATTTATACTACATAATAATCATAACTATTCAACTAATCCTCCACATTATGCGGATCTAATGCCCATAAATTCTGGAATTTCTGTTCATAAACTTCTACAAACTTATGCACCTATTTTAACTAAACTTTGAACACCAAAATGCCCCGTATCACTTTTAAGACTTCTTTTAATGAAAACGGTGTTTGACACTTAATCATTTAGTGAAACAGTGCATTTAGCTGAATACAAAAACACAGTCATTTTCAACCTCTATTCTCCTTCTTCAACCTCTGTCATGGTCTCTATAGAGTCCAAGTAGTGCTATCTTCAACAGACCAAACTCTCTCAATCTCTCCAAAAATCCTAAACTAAAATTGATTACCTGAAGAGGTTGAGATATTCTCCCAAATAATCAAAAATTGCCGCTAAATCTTCCGTCTCTACCTAAAGTGGTAGTCAGTTACTAGCAGCTCCCTCGGCAATCAACAGTCCCTTGAAGAGGTAAAACAAAGCCAATATTTTACCTTTTTGTGACATAGCTTTCTTATTTTACTTTCTCTAGGTTATTTAGAAAAGAATGGGAGAAAGAAGACAATTTTTTTTTTTCTTTTTAAAGAACATGGTAGAGGTTTTCTGGGTTTTTGAGGCGAATGCTTGGTAAAAAGTAAAGACTCATCTAGTGGTTGTAATATAGTGACTACACTTATAGATTTAACATTTTTTTTTTTTTTTAATTCATAAATTCTTATTTTAAAATATAAAGAATAGTCTAACACTAGCTACTTAATTCATTGTTTCTTGGTCCAATTAGGCATTATTTAATCTTTATTTTTTTGAAACGTATTTATTCTATTTGATTTTGTTAAATAAATCTGTGAATTTGGTATAAAAAAATTAAAAAAACTTTTTAAACCAAATCTCAAAACAGATCTCTAGATTAATTTGTCACTAGCAATAAAAAAATATAACTAAAAATTCAGTTAAAAATCTTACAAATGAAAAATAAATTTATAAAATAGAGTTAGAAGATAACAATGAAATAATTGCAATTATTATCAATTAAAAAGAATATTTTAAAAGAAGATGAATTCAAAAACTTAATTAATAATTTTGCACCTTAACAAGCAAGAAAAATAAAATTTAAATAAAAATATTTTATATAAAGCTAATAATATAAAGTAAATATTTAAACAATAAAAAAGGTCCAATTTAAAAGTTTTGCCTCAAAATACCTTAGGCTGGCCCTTCCTGGCATATGCCATCACATGGTTCCAACAAGGACACTCCTCAAAAACTATGTTGAAAATCTCATTAATAGCCATATTTTGATTAGATTCAAACACAATATTTGTTTATAAAAATAAAAATAAAAACCACAATATTTCAAATTTTTTGTTCCGTATTTGAAATCTTAGATTTCACTATTTGAAATTTGAATTTCAAATTTTTCTAGATTTCACTTTGAATTATGGAATATAATGTGGCTTGATGCATCCCTAACCTATTAAACTGAAGCTAGGGAATGGCTTTAAGTACTGCAATTTGAATAACAATTTTTTGATTAGAGAGATTTCATATTTCTCTAAGCTTGGTTGTGATATCGGGTATGGTCAGTTTGTGCCGGGTCAGTTTTACTACCACCCCCAACCCGACCCAACCCGAAAAGTACGGGTCTCGGGTCCAGTCGGGTCGGGTGGTCGAGTATTGGGTCGGGTCGGGTCGGGTCTATCTGTCATCTTCTTCTTCTTTTTTTTTTTTTTTCCAAATTGTGTGAAGGTGAACTCTGAAAGGCCTAAAGAAACTGTGATGTCCCAATTTGATTGATTAATTGTGTGATGTGTGTGGGTGTGTAATGAGTCCCACATCGGGTATTTACTGGGTAGATCTGGGCTTTATTAACAACTACAAGGAGCCTCAATAGTGACTAGTCCTTTTGAGGTATAACGTAGATGTGGGTAGCGCTTTTCCTTGGGTCGTTACATATGGTATCAGAGCCGGCCTAGTAACCCCGTATGGGTTCGGAGACACTACCCCACAAAGTGGACCCTAACGAGGACGTTAGGGATTTAAGTGGGGGAGATTGTGATGCCCCAATTTGATTGATTAATTGTGTGATGTGTGTGGGTGTGTAATGAGTCCCACATCGGGTATTTACTGAGTAGATCTGGGCTTTATTAACAACTACAAGGAGCCTCAATAGTGACTAGTCCTTTTGAGGTATAGCGCAGATGTGGGTAGCGCTTTTCCTTGGGTCGTTACAGAAACATTGAAATAGCCACCACTTTAATGAGCTATTAATGAGGAAATAATTACTTACCCTATTACTCAAACTTGCCATTTAAAAGTTGTCATGGTTTTATTTTTATTTTTAAACTTTCATGTTTGAAGGATCTCTACTTTTTATGATAATAAATGTTAATTCCTTTTTTTTTTTTATCAAGTTAATGCATGTCTGTTTAGGCAATATTTTATTGAAATTATTTTACTGATTTAGTGATTTACATTAATGTGAAAAATTAAATTCAATAATTTATTTATTGTCGTATAGGCTCAATGGTCGTGATTTCTTGATTAGGCAACAAACTTTTACGATTTTTTTCCTTGTGTACATCTTGACCCGCTCCTCATTGAATGAGAAATAAAATTTACCATTTTTGTTTACATTAGTACTAGGCTTAGTTTGGAAATATACTTTCCAATAAGAAACAAGATCCTTGATATAATTAGTACCGAAATAAAATCTTTTTTAAACAAAAATTTGACTTTCACTATGGAAAATATTAAAGGCAAACCTTATCTAATACACACAATAATGATAAGACGTGTAAAGCACATGTATGTGGCTCTTCTTAAAGGAAACGGCTCACCTCTAGTTTGGAAGTCTCCCATTTTCTCCCGTTTTAAAACCGATGAGCGACACGTGGCAAAGACACAATCCAAGGGTTACAAAGAGAGCACCTCAAATACAACTTTTGTCTTTCCTAGGAAGTTTGACCCTCTTTCTCTCTTTCCCCAACAAGCCTCACCCTTCTTTGCCTCTCTTCTTCTTCTCCATCACCACTGCCATATGAGCATCAAAGGCACCGAAATTAAAGCTTGCTAGAGAAAACAGGGCAAAAGAAGCCCCATACTTTTGGATCCTCATAATGCAGCTTATGTAGCACTTGGATTCCAACCATTGGTGTGGGATGCAAAACTTGCATGCTATGCACAATGGTAAACTAACCAAAGGCGATCCAACTGTGCTTTGAAGCACTTTAAACTCTAAAGGGTCTTATGGTGAGAACATTTTATGGGGTAGTGGATATGGTTGGATACCATCTCAGGCTGTCACAATGTTAGGCTAAAAATAATACAACTTGGGTTTCAGAGCATCAATGATACAAAAGATCTTTTTAATACAAATATACCCACTGTCAATGTTACCACAAAACCGGTTATAAGATTAACATCTAATTTAAAAACAATTCAAAAGATTTTACAAAATCAAAAATTTCCACAACCTGAAAGGAAATGAGAAATATAGTTTGATTAGAGTGAAGATTTTTTTTTTTTTTTTGAAGAGAAAAAACCCCAAAATGGACAAGATGCGAGTCTATGCTTGGGGAATTTATATCATTCTTGGCATGTTGGACAAGGACTTGAGTGGTGTACTTGGCCGCAACCCCATTGGCTTCCGTCCAAGAGAAGGTGGAGTTAAGGCCAACAATGGTAAATTGCACACCTAACTTTCTCGCACAATATAGCTTGCTTTGCTTCCCATAAATCCGCTAAGATATTTTGCTCTTTTTAATTTCCTATTCCATTGTCCTGTTTTGCCCCTTCTTCTCCAGCAAGCTTTAATTTCAGTGCTTTTGATGCTTATGTGGTGATGGTGATGGAGAGGAAGAGAGAGGCTTGTTAGGGAGAGATAAAGAGGGGTTAGAATTTTTAGGAGTTAGGAGATTAGGAGAGACAAAAGTTGTATTTGAGGTGCTCTCTCTATAACCCTTGGATTTTGTCTTTGCCACGTGTCGCTCATCGGTTTTAAAACAAGAGAAAACGGGAGACTTCCAAAATGGAGGTGAGCTGTTCCCCTTCTTAAATCCCCCAAAACAAGACAACAAGGCATGACTAGTATCATGGGTTGAAGCTGAACCCTTTTTTTTTTTTTTTTTTTTTTAATTTTTTATAATTTTCCTTGAAGTTAGGCTAGATTATGCATTGTACTCTTGCCTATTTTTCCTTTTTTATTATCTTGTAGTGCAGGGTCAATGATAATAGAGTTATTCCTTTTTTGTGAATTCCAATTATTTTATTATCATTTTAACCTTCATTTGGATGGAAAGTATTGTTATTAGAAAATTATGCTACAATAAAAAATAAATAAAAAAGAAAAGAAAAAGAAAAAAGAAGCACAAATTCATAGACGAAAGACGGAGCACCATAGTTTACAATGGGTTAGTCAAATTCAATTTACAATGGGTTAGTCAAATGCAATTCATTTTCAACCATAGTTTCGCTTGTCTGATACATTAGTAGTTTTTTTTTTTTTTTTTTAAGATCGGTCAGGTCGGGTTGGACCCGAAACTGACTCGAACCCAAGGTAGACACGAATATTGGACTCGAACCCGACCCAAGCATCCATTCAACCCGCCCAAGACCCTTTGGGTCGGGTCGGGTCGGCTGGGTTGGCTGGGTCTATGCTCAGTCCAGCATAGATCCTAAATGGTGAAGTTTAGGATTTATCTTGGAGAAATGATATATTCACAACATTTTTACAACAAATCCTAAATGGCAGGTTGTTACTGGTTGCTATTGTTGGGGCAAAAAAGTAATTTTAGTATTAGGTTCAAATTTGAATATTGTGGACGTAGCATCTCTCTTTGTCTTGTTCTTCTTTATTTCCTTATTTTCCTCCCTGTCCTGCATCAAACCCCAGTGCAAGGCTATTCTCAGCTCATGTAATATTTGCTCAAAGTCCAGCATGTGGAACAAGTTTTTTAAGCCAACACTTGGGGTAGAAGCTAATTTCTGCTACTCGTGTAGGGGGGGCAAGTAGTGATTGTGTTAGAATGGGACATATTCGAGTGTCATGTCATATCTATCATAATTGTTACTTGTTTGGCCTGCTAAGATAGTAATTGTGTATACACAAGGTATTCCTGGATGAAGATTAGTTTATAAGTGTCGGTAAGTGCTGCAGAAAATTTTGACAGATATTATTCTTTGTAGTCCTCTGTTAAAAAGTTCTAGTAGTGATTTTTGATCCCATGATTCCTTGACAAGTTAAAAGTACGTAGAGATCGGAAATTGGAAGGAGAGAAGGGGAATGAGGCAGTGTTTGACGAGTTAAAAGTACTTGCAGTCATTTTAAACCCCATGATACCTTGACAAGTGTTGTACATATACAATGAAACAAAGCACTTCGGTACAAGATATAGAATATAAAGTGATGTCAATGTGTACGTGTGGGTGATGAACATCAGAACATGGAGTGTCGGTGGCGATTATTATTTGGATGCATAGACTTGTTTGACTTACCATGACTAATGCCTAGAGCACCACTACAAAGTAAAATAGTACATATTTCTAGAGTAGTTCTAGTAGCTTTCGTGGGGTTGGAGACATTGATGACTTTATAAAAAATCCACGTGAGGATACAAGAGCGTCGGGGGCAAAAATGTGAGGATCAATAGCAGATGTTGATGGTAAGTGGGGAGGAATCTATACCAAAGTGGGTTTGGAGGATAAAGCAAACAGAACGTAGCTCAACAATAATTGTAGCAAGTTGAGGATGATAAAGACTTGTATAGTCCTCATATGAAGGGCACTTTGTGAGTCATAAAGTTGCAAATATCAAATGCTATTGCATCAAATGGTTAGTAAACAGATGTAAATATGTAATCAAAAGAAGGATAAATCAAGCACAAAATGCAGCATAGCTCTTACTAACCAGCTTGTTCTGGATATGAGCAATATTTACTTGTGATCACAATAGTATTAATCTCTTAAAATTACAACATATTCCACTCTCATTTTGATTGAGATTTTTGGGAATAAAACTGACACTTGTTCTCTTATTTTATTTTTTTAACCATCCTTTTCTCTCTCAGAGGAAACTAGCCCCAACAAATTGGGACTAGATTCTCAACTAATTGGGGAAGGAGGAGGGCACACCCACAAACAACCTCTCATCCAAAACCCATCTATGTGAAACCGAGTGAAGACACAAAAGCCAATGAAATGGCAGGGAAAAACAAAAGAATGTACAAAAGAATCACACAATGGAGACACCAATTTTTACTAGCAATTAGCCAGTAATGAGGTTAGTCGAAGCTTGATGAGCGACTCCACCTGCCTTGCAAGTAGTCCTCTAGTGACACACTCTGCTCAATGCTGCTCATGGAGAGTGAGTCACCCCCCACATCAAGCAATGCAAGGTTAAGATGTGACTGCAGATTAGAACGTGGACAAGCTTCGCCATCCAGCATGTCGGATTCATCTGAAGCATTAACTTGTAGCCTTGCCCACTTGGTGACCTCAATATCACCTTGAAGGAGCTTCAAAACCTGTGGCCAATGAGACCAGATATAAATTTAGACAAATAATCATAGAAAGGAGAAAAAAAGTTATTTAGACAAGAGTATAATCTTAAAGAATCTACTTAAGGAGTTGAGCTATTATAATTGAGGGACCACTTGATGAGGGATATGCAAGTTATAAAAAGTGAGATTAGGGTCCAGAAAACAACATCTTCACTCACCAAAAAAAAAAAGGAAAGTGTTTGGTGGGGGGGACAGCAATTCCAATAACATTTAGAATATGACATGGGGGTAGTGTAGGCAAATCATTAAGTATAATCGAAGGGAAGCTATGAAGAAGAACTAGAGATGACTTACAATGCTTATTTGAGGCCGAGCTCGTGGGGCACGCCTAATACAAAGTGTGGCAGCTAATATCATCCTCTCCATCTGGTCTTGATCATAGTTATCGCCTAAGCTTGGATCTAATAATTGGGACACCTTTCCATCATTTAGAATTGGTTTGGCCTGGACAATCATTTAATCCTTCTTTAAGATATAACATTGAGAGGTGAGTTCAGTACTGATAGCCCCATGAGTAAAGAAGACATACCCACATGACTAGGCTTTCTTGGCCTTTTGGATATTCACTGCTTATAGGCTTTCTTCCTGAAAGAAGCTCAAGAAGTACAACACCAAATGCATAGACGTCTATTCTGTCATTTACCTTGCCATACATGAAGTATTCAGGAGCCAAGTAACTGCAGCAAAATGTAATAATATTCAATGCTTAAACATAAATTTCACCGTTATTCAGGAAACAATTCAAAAATGAAACCATCATTTTCTCTTTGAAAGGAATGCTGAGCATGCAGATAAGCTATGGATGCTAAAACTATGGGAGTTGAAGTTACAAACCCAAAGGTGCCTGCAACGTCGGTGCAGGTTATGTGTGATGAGGAGGTCGATGCCCATACTGCAAGTCCAAAATCAGAGAGCTGAAGAAACCAAGTTACATAACATCAGCATCAACAGTGCAGCAAGCAGAAAAAAAAAATCATGAAGTTAAGACATAAGCTTTACATCACCTGTGGCTCAAAATCATCAGATAATAGTATATTTGATGATTTAACATCTCTGTGAATCACAGGTTGAGCACTGCCACTGTGCAGATATTCCAAGGCCTCAGCTACACCCACAGCCACTTTACATCTCTCACTCCAACCAAATGCAAGAGGATCTTTCTTATTCCCTAAGTTAGCAAGAACCAGAAAAACATAACATTAATTAGAAACTACTCGGAGCCTGTGTAGCATAACAATCTTCACTTTTCATAGAAATCACAATAATTATATGCAATTTTATACCATGAAGGTTCTCTTCAAGGCTTCCTCTTGATAAGAAATCATAAACCAAGAGAAGATTGCCATCCTCAAAGCAGAACCCCACAAGGGAAATAATGTTCTTGTGATGTAAGGTAGTAATAATTTCTATTTCCAAGACAAACTCCCTCAAAGCATCTTCAGATGGCTTTAAGATCTTCACAGCAAGTTCCCTCCCGTCAGGAAGGAAGCCTCTATAAACTTGACTGCTGCCTCCTTTCCCAATCAAGTTTTCTGGAATTACAGAGCAAAATACTTGTTAAATTAAAACCACATTTACATGCAATGGACTATAAGTAAGTTAATTCAAATATGAAATGTGGATCAGACCAAACCTTGCGAAAAATTTGATGTTGCTGAAAGGAGTTCTGGGTACTTGAACAATCTGCAACTTGATGAGTGTTTCTCATGAAGACCCTCCAATTCTTTTGGTAGGCTGCTGGAATTGCGTTCAGGTGAACGTGGAGCAGTCAATGTCTTGGTATCCACTAGAACAATAGCGCCACTCTCACTATCTAAAGTTGAGGACTGATCTTCACACTGGTCACAACTATTTTGTTTGTGATCTGAATTAGTAATATACAAATACTTTCTACTAGGCAACCGCAATGCCCATTGAACCACAGAGATCTGCCGCACCAAAGACCTCTCAGATTCTCTTTTATCTGGCATAATAGAACGACGAAGTAATGGCCAGCCGGGTTTTGATTCTGGTAATTCCTTTTTCAACACAGAAATTGAACTAGACGCTGCTTCTTCCTTCTGTACTGGCACTATAGCCAAAGACTTGTCTTCAACGCCATCATTGGAAGAGTCTTCTGCAGATTGCTCACCACAATTATCTGGCAAATCAGAGTTCGACTCACAAATTGAGCATTTCTCCTTCATAGCACTCTCTCTACTATCCAGAGAAGCTTTAGCTAAGCCCTCCTCCAATTCTTGGTAAGTACCATTATCAAATCTCTCCTTTAAACTCACACTGGCATTGCCTTCGTTCAGGACTTTCGTGTTCTTCTTCAATGTCCCCTGAATCATTCTAAGCAACCCATTTCGATGATGATCTTCAGTTCCTGTATTAAGTACATAAAATAAGAAAATTCTACTATAATTCATTCCAAAAAACAACAAATCAATTATAAAAATCCAAAACCTTTGGAGTAGCTTGCACTTGTTGGAGACCCTTCTCTCTTGAACACAACTTTCCCATTATTAACAGCAAGAACCCAACAATCCTTGGGCAATTTTTTAGCACAGTACTTAGCCAGCGAGGTCGATGACCGCAATTTATGGTGGTTACGAGCAGTTCCGACAATAACAGTAGCAGCAGAATAAGATTGTGCTTCCCGAACTAAAATTTTCTTAATTGATGTACCTCTGCAAATCTTAAGCTTGAGATCCACCTGCAACATTTCAACCAAATCCTCTACTTTTCAAAATTTTGTTAGCTAAAACAAAATCGAGGAAAGTACAAATTTTGATTCTTGATACAAATAACAAAAAGAAATACTCATGCAACTCAAGTTTCACTCTGTTTAACTTAGTTTTCTTCTTTCAAACCAACCAAAAGCAAAGCAATTATATACTAGCAAAATTCCATGAATAAATAGCACAAAACCCAGAAATAATTTTGCAGGAAACCGAACCTGTTTGAGGTTGCAGAAACCTTCATAGACGTCAAAAACAGAGTCAAATGCTTTGACAAGCGAAAGCAGAGATGACTTCCCATCTTGATCCACAATTTCTACACATATTTATCCATTTCAAAACAAAAACAACAAACCCCATCAAAACCCAGAAATAAAATTAAAAAATAATCAAAAAACAAAAACCAAGTATAAAACTTTATATCATAGACTTTGTTCATGTTTTTTTTCCATTACCATCATGTCCAAGAACGTGAAGAGCAACAACAAGGTCACCAGGCTGAGCCACCTTGACCAGAGCCCATGTCAGTAGTTCTCTGCTAGGTGAGTCTAGCTTCACCCCCACCACCACCGTCCGGCCACCGGACTCGCCCAAAGCCTGGGCTTCTCCGGCCAGACCATTTTGCAGCATTTTTTTTTTATTCAAACTCAAAAGCTGTCGTTTTCCGACCACCTCGTCGTTTTGTTGCCGGTTATTGCAGTCATGTGAGACATATATATAGTAGACACACACACAATAGAAATAAATAAAAGTGGTGCATTAGAGTTAGAGCGACTATGAAAGTTGGGTTTGGCTTTAACAGTCAAGTTGGTTTGCTTTTCAAGCTCGGACACCAGAATAGAAAGAGATAGGGGGGATGGAAAGTTTACACTACACTCAGTTCTATTATTAGCTTCCTTGAATCGCTTTCTGATTATGCTTTTATAACATTTCTTATCATCAATTTTATTATTATTCTCATTAGTTATTAGTTTTAATTAACGTAATTTAGCTTTTCCTTTAAATAAAAAAAATTAACGTAATTTAGTTTTTGACGCAAGATCAGTGTTGAAAATTGAAAAATGGGCCATGGGACACCACCTGCAATGGACGTGGAAGCTAAAATTTTAGATCAAATATATTATAAAAATAATACAGAATCGATTTTAGACAATTTTTTTTAATAATTACAATATGAATTTATAAATCCATAGATCAAATCATTTTCCTCATAAACTAAATCAGTTTTGTGTATAAGAAGTTATCGATTAAGTTACAAGGCTGTTGACAATTAATTTTTAAATGTAGATAATCAGTACACATTACTTGACACTTATTTAACTTTCTTTTTTTTCAATAGATTTATTTCATATTTTAAATTTTAATATTAATAAAAAAATATTAATATTGAATGTAAAATTTTGAATATTATATTTATGGAATGGAGTTGATGACAATTAATTTTTAAATGTAGATAATCAGTACACATCACTTGACACTTATTTAACTTTCTTTTTTTTCAATAGATTTATTTCATATTTTAAATTTTAATATTAATAAAAAAATATTAATAATGAATGTAAAATTTTGAATATTATATCTATGGAATGGAGTTGATGGGTTCAAAAAAAAAAAAAAGTGTGAAAGAACAATTAGGTATGAGGTTAGATCTGAATCATCCAACAATGTGGGGCCACAGTGAGTGTAAGTAATATAGTTCTGAATGAGTGTACTGGATCATAAAAGTGATTTTTTTTATTCATAAAAAAAATTACTTTATTTTTTTTTTGCTTATTTGAATAATGTTAGAGATACAAACTATTTTAGAAAAAGTTTTACAAATTGTTGATGTAATAAGGAATTATTGGTAAATTAAAATAATTATATTAATAGTGAACCTAGATAAAACCCATTAAGCGATTAATCATATCAACATTATTAATCTTTTTATTTTAAGATGCAACCTATATTTATCTTTTTATTTTAAGATGCAACCTATTTTTTTTTGGAAATTGATTGTTTAATTAAGACAGAGATCTCATATGAAATGATCAGATCACACGAGCGAAGGGGGACCAACCAGAAAGTATTTACTTTCACCCAATAGGCAATAGGCTGCAGTTAATTAGTTATGTTACGTAGCGCGGGTGTTTAAAGATTTGCTTATTTTGAATGTCATTCTCTTCCTTTCCCTCTAGTTTGTTCTCACACGCATTATTTGTCTACTTCTCGTTGATCACTCAATGTGTAATGTTTATCTATTAATAGATTTTCAACAAGACAATTTCTATGAATAAAGTAGGTACTAGTTGATCATTCAATTAACTATCTACAAGTTGACAATTACTTATGGAAAATTTTAAATTGTTGGTCGTTAGACCAAGATTTTCAAACTCGAACCATTCATTGAACTGTAAAAGAGAGAGGTTCAAAATTTTTGAAGTCGAATTAAGGTCCGACCGTGATGACGTCATAATTAATTTAATAATTAATTAATATGAAATAAATAAAAATTAATGCATAAAAATTAATAATCTTGACTAAACATTTAAATAAATTCAAGTATTTAAAGACTACTAAAAATAAAATGTATTTTTCACAGTTTATTATGGATTTTAAATAGATATTTTATTATCATTTATAATATTTTAATAAATTTGTACGTTAGTCAACATAACAATATCTTTAAAAGCCATGATTTATACTAATAAAATATTTTAACTATTTATTAACCATTGAACAGATTAGGAATGGTACAATTTTAAAGGGTTTATAAATGAAAATTCCAAATCTCAAGGTTTAAAGTTTCAAGGTGGCTAGCTGATAGGCATTTGAGCATCTAATCGTGGCTTTTGAAAAATGAAGGATCAACATTGCCTTTGAAAAACAAAAAAAGCTCCTCTCTCCTCTCACCCAAACTCTATTTTGCAGAATCCTATCTTTCTATCTCTCTCTCTCTCTCTCTCTCTCTCTCTCTCTCCTTTTTAAATCTCTTGTTCCTCTTTCCACTTAGACCAAAATCACAAAGTAAAGATGTCATCTAGCCCACTGTGGAGCTGCGCTGTGAAGAATGAAGTCCATAGTGAGCTGTGACTTCAAATCTGGTTTTTTTGGACCACCATTTTTTAGGGGGGAAAAATGGCAGTTCCATCAATTCAACCAATCACGAGACTTGGACGCAAGCTTTGGCAGCAACCGTCCTTCCTCCTCCGTCAAAATCCCTCGTTCCTTCGATCTGCTCTACAAAGACGGCTTGCTCTAACAATCGGCCCTCTCCACCATCAACTCCTACTCTGAAGGGAGTAGAATTTAAAGCTTGTTTTTTTTTTTTTTTTTTTTAGTTCAGATTCAAAGAGAAGTAGGGAACCGTGAAGCAGTCTAATCACGGTTCTCAGAATCGTGAGGTTCTACCGCGGTTCGCATGGGTCCCTACTTTTTTCCCCTAGAGGGGTTCTTGAGGCTAAAAGAACAGCAAAAATGAGAGGTTCGAGGTTTTCCTGGTCGGACCATGCAGTCCGGTTTGGTCCGGGTTTCAAAACCTTGCCTTGGACCACTCTAAGGGTTGGTCCATCTTGGATATACTAATTAGTTTTATAATTTTCTTATTTCTAAACTTCTCTCTTTGTGGTGCTCCATCAGTCCATCGTTAATGGCTTTAATTTTATGTGCTTTTTTTTTTTTTTTATACAAGATAGAATTTATGTTCTAACCTAATCTAAATATATATGTGTGTGAAGATTTTTCTTGGAGACTTGAACCTCGGCTCTTGCGCAAGTCCTCATAATCTTCGCTTGTGAGAATGGATGAGAGCTGCTTGAGAGTGTACTGGGGGTCCTCACAAAGAAGGATAGAGCGTTTCTCCTCAGAAGGAACTGGACCCGTCATCAACCCCTTGCCTCTATGGACGGGTGGAGGAGGCAACTTTGGCTCCACAGATTTAACCCTGACGGTCCCTACCGTCAACTTTGGTTTTTTTGGTGGACGGTCTGTCTTGTCCACCGGCTTCCTCTTGGTGGACGGGTTAGAGGGGCCCATGCCTTCTTTTTTCCTTGCAGCTGCTTGCTTCTTGATGTAAGCCCTCCTTTCGTCTTCCATTTCTGCATAAGATAAACCAAAAAAGGAGTTAGATAATGAAACTATAAATTTAAAAAGGGGGGTGGGGGTAGTGACGGGCTTACATTTGCCAGTTAAACTATCGTAGTGACAGGTAGCTTTTGTGGGTTTAAGGCCCTTGCAGTACCAATGGATGGTATCTAAGGTAACAAGTTTCACCTAAGTTCTCTCCGAGAGCTTGATCTTAAAGATACGTTCCAGAATGCTCCACTGCTCTAGGGTAACCTCTAGACAGTCTTGAGTTGCAATTAGAGATGGTTAGAGAATGAAACTGATAATAACAAAGGAAATTTAAGATCAATGGCTACTTACCGAATGGGGGCATTATGCCTTAAGTCTTATCTACTAGCATGTACTCCTGGTCGTCAAGATGGCACATCCAATTGTCCCCCTCTAGGAAGAAATACCGGCTCTTCTAGTTTCTATTTGAATCAGGGGTCTCACACACTAATCTAAGGGACGGCTTCCTTGGAAGGAAGTTGTACATTCCCCTAGACTGGACAATCTCGGATGGACAGTAGCAGTGGAAGAACTCCTCTACCGTCATTCGGCGTGCCTCCTTGGAAAGGACTCCATAGAGAACTTCTACATCGAGGAAAACCCTCTAGGCGTTCGGTGAGACTTGGGTGACGGCCAGCCCAAGATATTGTAGAAGGCGACGATGCAGAGCACTTAAGGGGAACCTAAGCCCCGCCTTAAACATTTGTTCGTATACTCCAACATCATCAACACCCTAGTAGTAGCTTTTTTCAGATTTGTAAGGGAGACAGATCGATATGTTGACAAGAATCTAGTACCGTTCCCTAAGGGTGTTGAAGTGTTACTCCCTGATGGAAGATCTGATGTCATTCACCATCCACAATGGAAGAAGAATGAACTCCCTAAGTCCATCAGGTCCTATAACGGATTGGGGAGGGGGTTCAACACCGATTTGACCCTCGTTAGAGTCACTCTCTGACCCCTCCATGTCCAAAGCCCCATCCTTTGTGGAAGGTGAGGAGGCCGACGGGTTCCTTTCGTCACTTGAGGTGCTAGGGTCATCTTGACCTAGTGGAAACACCTCATCGTAGCTCGCTCCTTCACGAACACACGATTGCTCACTCGACGCACTAGACATGTCACCTACACGTGACAAATAAACCCTAAGACTCTGACGGTTTCACATAGACGACAGGTGTGCAAAATTTAAATAAGTTGCAAGGTAATTCAACACAAAAATACTTACCAATTGGGAAAAACAGCAAGGTGTGGATGATGGTTGCACCAAGTAGACGGAAAGTAGAGTCAATAAGGTAGACGGATGCACTCTAATTGAAGATTTGTTGCGGAAAGTGAAAAATGAGAAAGAAGGAGGCACGTATATATAGAGGTAACGACACGAAAGATGAAGGGACACTTTGGTTCGAGTGACTAGCCACTAAATACATGCCACATGCCCCTGCGACATTTATGACCCTAGGCTAGCCTGTCAATCAGAACACATCTCCCAAAGTTAAAGTTAGATTGTCACCCCACGGATCTGTCCTAACATTATGCGAACGAACCTATGGGGTGAGGGGGTAGCTGATGGGGATAAAAATTATGGTGTGACGGATACATTCAAATGAGACTGTCGGTGCTAAATTTATGACATGGATCGAGGGTTTGAACGGAGCAAATATATGACAGTTAGTCCTCCTATGCGGATCGTACCTTGATGTATGAACATAAGGGTGACGGATATCAAAGTCACGTGGCAACCACGTGGCTTAAGTGAACTTTAAGGGATCCTAAATGAAAATATCTTGCACTCCACGATTAACCCTGGTCAAGAAAACCCTATATGAGAAGATTCCCACAAAATACGTACATTTATTAAGATCTTCTCCATAATAAAATATCTTTTGGCTCAATAAATTAAACTCAGTTCTACTCTATTATAAAAATCTCAAACCCTCAAAAGACAAGGTACGCATAATTCACTTAAGTTCTGGCACTCTAGAGTTTGTGAAAAGTTTTAATTTAACTTTTGGATGTATTCGGTCGGTACCACACTGGTACTCTTTGTAGGCTCTTTTTCTTCTTTGTTGCGCAAGTGTTGTCTAAGAGCACGTGAGGACTTTGCAGCTTACTGACGATTTTCAGCATACTTTGCGACTTTAATATTATGTGCTAACTAGGTTATAATGTGTGCATACCGCGTAAACATTTAATAGCGTTGATGATTCAAGCTTAAGTACTATGAATTAGTAACTTGGCATTAAAATTAAAATAGACACTTGACACAAAATTAGACTACAATTAAAAGATTATTTGGATTCTAATTGTGTTTTGACTTTAGTATATTATATATGATTAGTTGCTTCTAATTAGCTTGACTTGAGAGGAGGAACCCTTTAAGGCCTAAGCGTAACGGGTCCCTAAACAAGTTTTTGAGTCAAGAGTTCAACCCAATTGGGTCAAATATGAAATCATGTCCATGTGGCAACCCTATAACATCCTATCAAGCAACATTCTCCATCCATTAATCAGTATTTGAGTAAGGTACTCTTAAACAAGGACCACATGATGTCGTGGGCTTAACACCTAGAGGGGCAATGCTCCAAACCTTGTTCAAGGATCGTAGAGCTCTATAATCAAGCAACACCCCCCCACCACACCCCCCACCCCCCCCCCCCCCCCCCCCCACACACACACACACACACCTAAGAAAATGCTTGAGAAAAGTCACTTATCTCATTATGTCAACATTAATTACTCTTAGCAATTGCCCTCATTTTGCATTAAATGTAATAATACAAGTCATTGCTCTACGACATTAGGGGAGCACCTTACGTGCACATCGCCTTAGCCGACTTAGGGGGATGATGCATTGTTAGGAGCTTTCACTCTTTATAAGAAACTAGATACTAATCTCACTCATAAATATATATATATATATATATATATATATATATATAAATACAATAAAATATACTTCATCAACCCTCAAAATACTATTATTCTACAATTTTTGTCCATGAACAAACTAATCCTACTAGTTGGTTCAAAGCTTAAGAAGTAGGTTAGTTCATCCTTGCAAGATCTCACTAGGTGAATTTTTACTTGTTCCTTTAACCTATTTGGTTGAGGTCTTTAATGCGATTCTTCTCTTAGAATTTACCTCTGTTTTAATTTTAGCCTATGTATTTAATCCAAAATTTTCACATTCCTTCTCTTCTTTTTTTGAAGCAACACATTCCTTCTCTTTGGATGTAGATACAAGGCTAAATACTAAAATTTTATGGGTAACTTCCCAAGATTATTCATAATTTCAAATTTTCCAATCCCATGTTTTATTTTCAGTTATATATATATATATATATATATATTTTTTGAGAATCTATTTTCATTTATATTAGTACCTTGATCTTGCTTTTCCAAGTTAAATAATCTGGCCAATGGTCATTAGTCTATTGCAATTTTCTTTCTTTGTTACGAGGGCGATATGAGGTTCAAATCGTTATGCTAGGGATTATAAGTTTTTCTATAATTTTTTAAAAAAGTAAAATCTTAACTTGTCAAAATTAAAAATAGGTTTTTATAACTATTATCTTTGAACTTTCATACAAGTGTCAAATTAGTTTTTGTACTTTCAATTTGAATAATTAATTCTAGATACTGGATATGACAAATAATTTTTTTCTGTTTGTTTAAGTTAAATTCTAATGGATTTAATCACATGATGTATACATGGTAATAATAACATTTCAAAATTATTGATAGTCCAATAGATATGATGTGTACATCACTTAATTAATAGATTTGCTAGACTTTAACAAGAAATATTAACAAAATGTTTGATTTTATATTGACCTATAATATCCAGAGGCAAATTTTTCTAACTTATAACCAAAAGTTCAATAGTCAAATTAACCTTAATGTCAAAGAATATGGGCTATGTTTACAAAATTCCCATAAAATAATATTCCTTATAGTTTAATCTAGCAACATGTAAACTGTCACGTTATGTCATCACTGCCAAACTGGTGGGATATAAATCTTCTGGAAAGTTTCATTTAATGAATAAAGCATATAAAAATCACATAATAAATGAAATCAAATGTGGGAAATTGAACAATATTTTATTCAATACTCGTAATCATCCACTTTATAAGTCCACACCAAATACTCATGGATTATAAATTACATTATCTATCAAATACTAATAGGGCCAATCATCTAAGTGGTATAAATCATATTCTCAATATTAAACATGCAATTGATTATTGAAAATGAAATTTCCGATCACGAAGAGAAACCAAACCATGATGTTAGTCATCGAACTTAATTGTTAATTTATTGTTTCATAGAACGATCGATGAGTAATGATAGTTATAGTAGTCATCATTTTGAGTTATACAAGTGTTAACTAATATTTAGGCGTTATTGCCCATTGCCATTAGGCGAATCAAATCATTTCTTTTGCGTTAACATTTATACATCAATGGTCAGTCCAACAGGCCATGCAGCTAAGTTGTGTACTCTCTCTCTACCTTCTGTGTTTGTTCAGTTTAAAAAATCCTTCTAAGTGAAATTACTTAATATTTACTCCCTCCGTCCCACTTTTTTGGTTCTCTATTCCATTTTGAGATGTCCCAAAATATTGTCCTGTTTCTAAAAATAAAAATTATTAATTTACTAATGTTCCTATTATACTCCTATTAATTTACTAATTCAATTTTTTGATAAATTTTTTTAAGGGTAATTTTAGAAACTTATACATTTTTAAAGGATAGACAAGATAACAAATGATATTCCCTTAAAAAATTTGACTTTTCAAATAGGACAAAAAAAGTGGGACGGAGGTAGTAATATTTTGTCTCTCAAAAAATATAGTAGAATTTTTAAAAATTATCCTTACAAACTTTCAATAATTTTGACCTGAACAAGATAATTGCAGGGATATATATATATATATATATATTTTTTTTTTTTTTTGAGGGAAAAACTTGAAACTTTATTAAGAAAAGCCTTCTAAATCGGCTTGTAAAACAGAATGTAACTGTGGTGGAACATCCTCCATCCACACTAAAAAATCTGGATGATTTTTAAATTTGGACAATAAGTTAATGATAAATTGATAGTTGACTTTTAAATTTGGACAATAGGATCAATATTATTTGGGTTTTGTTAATGAGAGTTTTAATGTAAACTAATATATATATATATATATATATATATATATAATTTACACAAATAAATTATACATTTTGAAAGGAAAAATAAACACTTCTTCAAAATTTATTGGCTTATTCGAATAAATTTATCATTGTTATATGTACTTTGCATGTTTATACATGGTTTAAAATTTTCTTTTTTTAAAGAAAATAATATAAAAATATGGTTTAATAGAATATTGAATTACCCTGATTTATATTTTTTGGACTTATTTTTCTAAATTATATACATAAATTTTTTCTTTTGAAATGATGAGTCACCCTTTGTCTAGACTATTTAATTCCCCGCTCTTTAGATATTTTGAAAAATGTGAAACTCCATATACCTTTTATGGTGTGGATTTAGGGATGGCAATGGGGCGGGGCGGGGCTGGAGGATGGAATCTTCATCCCTGTCCTGCATGGTTGTTGCCCTTTCTCGTCCTCGTCCCCGCCCCGCCCCAGGGTGCGGGTCAAACTACCTTGTCCCATCCCCGCTCTTTAGGGCCCCACGGGGACCTGCCCGGCCTCGCCTCGCCTCTAATACAATTTTATATATATAAATAAATTTTTTGCTACAATAATATAAACCACAACAAAACAAAATGTTTTTAAATCCAAGCATTTAAATAAACTAAGTATTTAAATAGTCTAATACGTAACAACATAATTCAAAATTTCTTATGACAAAACAAACATTGTCTTTGCATGAACAAAATCATCAACGATAATTGACTAGTTTTTTAACAAAATAAACATTGTCTTATAACAAATAAAAATTGACTAGTTCTTTAAAAATAAGTTGCGCTTTCTCCCAATGTAGTGACACCACTTTCTTCTTTATAGATTCAGTATTATTACGATTGCCCCTACTTTTTTCCTTACTATAATAGTGATTAGGATAGCTTACTAATATGATAAGAAACAAACCTACTGCCTATTGGAAACACTACGTGACCAGCCTTTTTTCCTTCCAACTATGTTTCTTCAAACTTCAACAGCTATAAACAAAAATACCAATTTTAGATATAAAAAAAAGAACCAAAATTTAAATTGAAAAAAAAAAAAAAAACTGATTTAAGAAACACTAAAACAAAAATAAGATAGTGAATGAGATAAACCTAAAAAGCAATGTCTTGGACTTGGAGTGGAGTTTGGTTTGAAACTTGAAAAACACGTATAGACTATAGAGCAAAGGGATGAGTCAGAGGGCAGCAATAGCATTAGGGTTTTAGAATAAAAAATATTTTATCTCATGTCTTGTACTCTTGTGATTCATTTTAAATATTAGCGATTTAGAATTTACTAAATTTACAATTATAATCAGTGCAAGGCAGGGCAGGGCAGGGCGGGGATAAAAATACTAAACCCAAATATTGCCCCATTCCCACCCCACCACCTTTGCAGGGTGGGGCAAAATTTCCATTCCTGTGTGGATTAAGACTAGAATATCTCTGTTAATGTTACATCTTAGTTCAACGAGCTCAATCACCACCTCGAAATCGTTTTCTAATTTAGATGTAGGGGTGGAGCTACATGTTAGGGTGGGGGGCCATTCCCCCCCCCCCCCCCCCCCCAAAAAAATTATGAAAATATCATTATTGTATATAGAAATATTTAATATTTTAATAATTAGACCCCAAAAATGGCCGTTGCCCCTTCAAATATTTGAGTTAGTCTAACAATGTTCTTAAAAAACTGCCCAATTGGTCTAGTATTTATAGCGAATTTATTGTTTCTCAAATTCTTTTTTTTTTAATTGTAAAATATATTCTTGTATCCCTTAAAGTTTTGGATCATTCATACCTTTGAAAACGTCATTAATTCAATTGAAATTTTTCTACTTACAAAGATAAACAATTTGGATCACCGTGTACCCTTGGTGCAGTGGTTATTTCATAAGTATAAATGCTTGTAAGGTGTAGAGGGACAAGGGCCGAGGTTCAAGTCTCCAAGAGGGAGTTTCTCGCACATATACACTTAGATTAGGTTAGAGTAGAAATTCTATCTTGTATAAAAAAAATAATAAACAATTTGGTAACTTATATTGAAAATAAAAATTTTAAGAATTTCACTATAGAAGATGATGAAAGATAAATTTAATTCTATAAAAAATATAACTTTAAGGATTTCAAAATATTAACTTATGTATGTATATAAAAATTTGTATAAACTAATAAAAAACTAATAAATTAGTACCTATCAAAAAAAAAAAAAAAAAACTAATAAGTTAGTAACACAAATCGACCCAAACAGAAAATTTTGACTTCGCCCCATGTTAAGGCTTGACATGAAAACTACTCGTGGGAATGATCATTTATTACTCCAACGACAAGTTAAGGTAAGGCTTCAGGTGGTTTTTTTTTTTTAATTGGGAATTTTTGTAAAATGTAAATGCTCCATTGATTAATAAAAAGAAGCATATAGATAGGGTAGATATTTGTGAGAAAGGTGAGTATGGTCGGTGAAAGAGGCTAATTAATACACAGAGAGACTTACCTTAACGTGCCACGCTCCTCCTGGCAGTGGAGCCGTTGATGAGTGTAATTTGTTATCACGTGATTCCCAATCAAGTAAACTTTACACGTGGCAACTTGATTGATGTGAGCCCCCCACCTGTTAGCTCATAACACGTGAATCACAGGTTGACGGCCACGTGCTCACCTTCTGCAATCAATATTTCCGCAAAATATAACAATTATTTTTTTTTATATAAAATAAAATTTTTATTCTAAACAATAGAAAAGTCTCTAAACATGCATAAAAGGCTATTATGTACATTGCAGCTCATTTATGTTATTGGACACTAGCCTCTGAGCACGCGCTCACGCGCGTGCTCAGAGGCTTTTTCTATTTTTTGGGTAAAAATTAATAATTTGCATCTATGATACGCGTGTGCTTAGAGGCTCTTTCTATTTTTTGGGTAAAAATTAATAATTTGTATTTATTAATGACCCAACTTTTTCATATTATATTTAGGAAATGTTGGACATAGAACCATTTTACCTTCATCATTTGTGGGAAGCCCGCGCGATATGATCCAACGATTTCAAGATGCAATGTCATTAGTTCAAAAGTTTGGGAAGCCGGATTTATTCATCACAATGACGTGTAATCCAGGATGGGAAGAAATCCAAAATGAGCTTCTTCCCGCACAAACAGCACAAGATCGTCCAGACTTGCTTGCAAGAGTTTTCAAATCGAAATTTGAAGAATTAAAAGATGATATTGTGGTTAAGGGGGTTCTCGGAAGAGTTATTGTATATGTGCAGGTCTTTGAGTTCCAAAAAAGGGGTTTACCACATGCACACATGCTTATAATTCTCGATGAAGATGATAAATTGCATAATCCAGAGGATTACGATCGAGTTGTTAAAGCAGAAATACCATGTAAGGATGAACAACCTCAGTTACATAATGCTGTACTAAAGCATATGATACATGGTCCTTGCGGAGTACAAAATCCAAGATCACCGTGCATGAAAAATGGGCGATGTAAAAAAGGATTCCCAAAGCCTTTCTCACCAGAAACCTACCAAGGCAATGACTCATATCCTGTTTACAAACGATACGATACTAATAATCCCGTGCCATTGAATGATCATTGCAGAATTATGGTAGACAACAGTTGGGTTGTTCCGTATAATCCTTGGTTACTGTTGAAATATAATTGCCATATTAATGTTGAAGTATGTTGTAGTATCAAGAGTGTAAAGTACTTATATAAATATGTGTATAAAGGCCCAGATCGTGTCTCTATGGAAGTTAGACCAGGCCCAAATTATGATGAGGTCCAACAATACATTGATGCAAGATGGGTATGTGCTCCAGAGGCATGTTGGAAGATATTTTCTTTTCCTATGTATCGAATGTACCCTGCCGTTTTTCGTTTGCAAATTCATCTTCCAGATAGACAACAGGTACGTTTTAGACCACACGAACCTATTGCTAATGTTTTGGAGCGAAGTAAAAAGACAATGCTCACTGAATTTTTTTATATGAATATGATTGATCATGATGCACAAAATTATCTATATAGAGAGTTCCCTGAGCATTATTGTTGGGATTATAAAAACAAAACATGGACACGAAGAAGATCTCATAAAAAAGTAGTAGGCAGGATATATACTGTTTCACCTTTTGAAGGAGAGAAGTTCAATTTGCGTGTTCTTCTTAATCATGTCAAGGGGCCAACAGGATTTGATGATTTATTGACTGTGAATGGGATAACCTATCCAACTTTTAAGCAAGCAGCTGAACAAAGGGGTTTACTAGACAATGATAACAGCATACGACAGTGTTTGCTTGAGGCAAGAGACATTCGAATGCCGTCAGCTTTAAGAAGATTGTTTGCAACAATATTGGTATTTTGTTTACCAATTGGAGTAAGAGAATTGTGGTATGAGTTCTATCCATATATGGTGGAAGATTACCCATCAACATCTGTTACAACAGAGACACATCGTACAAATAAACTTCTCAATGATTTAGAGGCATTACTCTTGCAACATGGAAAGCAAATTACAGAGTATGATTTGCCAATTTCAACTGGAGAACGTGACAATGATTCAGCTGTACCAAGACTCATACAAGATGAGCTAACTGTTCCTAATGTAGATGAAGAACTCACTTTAATTGAGAAGTTGAATAACGACCAGAGAGTTGCATATGAGACAGTCATGACAGCTATTGATCGTAAGGAAAGCATGATATTCTTCGTCGATGGGCCAGGGGGAACTGGGAAAACATTTTTGTATCGCACAATATTAGCAACCTTGAGAAAAGCCGGTCACATTGCAATTGCTACAGCTACATCTGGCATAGCAGCTACATTACTCCCTGGAGGAAGAACAGCGCATTCCAGATTTAAGATTCCTTTAACTCCCGATGCTTCATCTACTTGCTCAATAAGTAAACAATCAGACTTAGCTGAACTTATTAGACGTGCCACTATAATTATTTGGGATGAAGCTCCAATGGTAAATCGACGTGCACTCGAATGTTTAGATAAAACATTTAGAGATATTATGGAAGTAAATTTACCTTTTGGTGGGAAGGTGCTAATTTTGGGTGGAGATTTTCGTCAAGTACTTCCAGTTGTTCCAAAGGGTACAAAGGCAGAAATGATTGATGCATGCATAGTCAAGTCCCCATTATGGAAAGATGTCAAAGTGTTACATTTAAAGCAGAATATGAGGTCTATCAACGATGAAGAGTTTGCTGAGTATATACAACACATTGGTGATGGGAATGAACCATATATAATGGATGACTTAATTAAACTACCCCCTTCAATGGCAATGCAATGGGAGGGTCAACATTCCATATACAACTTGATTGATCAAGTTTTTCCAAGTTTGCAAGAACATGCCAATGATGCAAGGTATATGGTTGATAGGGCTTTGCTAACACCTATAAATGATGATGTTGAACAGCTTAATGCAAAGATAATTTCTCAGTTTCCAGGAGATGAGTTTACGTTACATTCTTTTGATGAGGTTGAAGGAGATACGCAACATCTATATCAACAAGAATTTCTAAATTCTATATCTCCAGGGGGTTTACCACCACATATATTAAGGCTAAAAAAGGGTGCTCCAATTATGTTGCTGCGCAATATAGATCCAAAAGCCGGATTATGTAATGGTACAAGATTGATATGCCGTGGATGTTTTAACAACGTAATTGACGCTGAAATTTTGACTGGACAATATGTGGGTACACGCGTTTTTTTGCCAAGAATCCCTTTGAAGACAACAGAAAATGTACACCTGCCATTTGTAATGACCAGACGACAGTTTCCTGTACGTTTGAGCTTTGCACTTACAATAAACAAAGCGCAAGGTCAGACAATTCCAACTGTTGGAATTTATCTTCCTGATCATGTTTTTAGTCATGGCCAATTATACGTGGCGTTGTCAAGGGGAGTCTCCCAATCCACCACAAAACTATTGGTGCAAAAAGGAAGAATACCCGAGGAGGAAGGTGTTCACACAAGAAATATTGTGTATAAAGATGTTTTGTTCCCTTCATCATAGGTATTAATTATCAATTGAAAAGAATTGTCTTACATATATATTTATTTTAATGATTTACAAATTTTAATGGTTATGCTATCTTCGTTATAATATTTCATTTCTTGAAGTTTTTATATATACAATTAATTGGTAACAGGAAGGATTCCCAACTCAAATGTGAGGATTGAGTCCACTATGCTAAATAATGGAGTGCATGCTGTTCCTACTGCTCATTGGGAGAAGTGGAAGGATGATCAATCAATATCGAACATGGAGGCCATTGATAACAAGGTATATTTCTCTTTAATGACATCTTCAATCAACATCCCTTTCTATTGTTTTGTTAAAATTAATATTAAAAATGTCATGCTGCGTATGAGTTAGGTTCAAAAATTGCAAATTTATTCACCTGGTTGGGGATTTACTGTTCGAGCTGACAAGAAAGAGTTTTGGAAAGAAGTGAAACGAGTTTTAGAGTCACAAGAATTGGAAAGGTGTGTTACGCTATTTTTTAAAATAGGAAAATAACTAAATGATAATCTTAACATACAAACATTTTTTCTCTTCATTTAGAAGTTCCAAGAACAAAGACAAACAACAAATCACTATCAAGAGCAATGAAGTTTCCAACATCCATAAGAATAAAGACAAAGGAAAAATGAAGGACGATGTGATCTCTAACACTCATGCCAACAGAGACAAACAAAGAATGAAAATCAAGGACAATGTGGTTTCCAACATCCAAGAGCAAAAAAAGATACGAAGAAAAAAAACCAAGGACGATGCAACTTCAACACCCAAAAATAGTAAAGACAAACAGAAAATGAGAGTCAAGGATGATGCGATAATAAAGCAGGTATAAATCATTACCATGTCTACTTTAAAAAAAAAAAAATTGAATTACATAGTTTTTATAAAAAAAATTTTAAAAAAATTTTGGTAATTAAATGATAGTTCTTCAAGTCCCAAGCTGAAGTAGATCATTTCACATACGTGGAGCTATGCAATATCATTACAAGGTCAGTTCAAATATTTCATTTTACAAGTTTATGCTTGATGTTTACTGTGCTTATCATTATTATTTACGTTTTAAAGTCTCTATTAATAACATAAACTAACACATGTTGTATCATAGGTTCATGGCAAATGCTGCTGGAAAGCAATTAGAATGTGAAACAAATAGCATTGCTCCACCAACTTCTCCACCCTAGCTGGCATAATATTAAAAAGTTCACCTACTCTATGTTTGAGATGTAGTACATTATTTTACAGTTTTACCTAATGTAAATATTTCAGTTGTCTGCATTGATCCATCAACTTCTTCATAATAGCTTTTGTAAAGGTCATCACATGCATTTTGTAAGTACTTTTATTGTTACAATTTTATTATGCATTTTCAATATATGCACTAGATTCATTTAGATGATCTTTTTTTTCCTTCCCCTAAAGGTTAATACTAAATTATTAAATCATTGTTTAATCAATCACACGTTGATTATTGCACAAAAAAAAATTGGCAAAATTGGATAATAATTACAGAATACTAGCCTCTGAGCACGCGCTCACGCGCGTGCTCAGAGGCTCTTCTATTTTTTGGGTAAGGGTTAATTTAGAGTATTTATTATAATTTGGGATTATTACATTTTCCAATCTCAAAAAAAAATCTAGGGGTGTGATGAGTGCTCTGCATTTTGGATGAAATACTTTATTCATCACACCCCTAGATTTTTTTTGCAGAGCACTCATCACACCCCTAGATTTTTTTTGAGATTGGAAAATGTAATAATCCCAAATTATAATAAATACTCTAAATTAACCCTTACCCAAAAAATAGAAGAGCCTCTGAGCACGCGCGTGAGCGCGTGCTCAGAGGCTAGTTATTATTTAAGGGGCTTCCCCTGTTTGAATTCTTCATTTTTTTAGTTTAAAAATACCCTTACATCTCTATATTTAAGTAGAGACAAAACTAAGGGACAATTTGGTAAAAATACTCTAACTCCCACTAAAACATTGCCTAAAAAATAGGACTACTTCCCTATTAATTTTCAAATTGATTTATTCATTTTTAAATTAAAATTTTAAAATTAAAATTATATATATAAAATAAAAAAAACACAATTTTTTTTTCTACAAAATAGGACTACTAAAAAAAAAGACTCATCGCACGCGCAAAGCGCGTGTGATGAGGCTAGTTATTATTTAAGGGGCTTCCTTTGTTTGGATTCCTCATTTTTTTAGTTCAAAAATGCCCTTACACTCCTATGTTTAAGTAGAGACAAAACTAAAGGACAATCCGGTAAAAATGCAACTCTAACTTCCACTAAAACGTTGCCTAAAAAATAGGGTCACTCTCCTGTTTTTTTTTTTTTAATTCACTTATTAATTTTCAAATTGCTTTATCCACTTATAAATTAGATCCTCAAAATAAAAATTATATATATATAAAATAAAAACACAAATTTTTATTTTGCTATAAAATACTAAATAGGACTACTAAAATAAAATTAAAAAAAAGCCTCATCGCACGCGCAAAAATTTTCAAATTGCTTTATCCACTTATAAATTAAATCTTCAAAATAAAAATTATATATATATATATATAATAAAAACACAAATTTTTATTTTGCTATAAAATACTAAATAAAACCACTAAAATAAAATTTTTTAAAAAAAACCTCATCGCACGCGCGAAGTGCGTGTGATGAGGCTAGTTACTATTACGGTAATTCATTTAATAATATAAAAAAAATTACAGGTAAGATACTAAGTTATGATCATGCTCATATCTCTTTGATTTTTTTTTTTTTAAGAAGGAAAGTAAACAGAACAACACACACACAGGTAATGGGGATAAAGGCATAATATCACACAACTTTTATATATATATATATATATATATGAAGTTTTCAATTATATCATCTCTATGTCACATTATATTTCTTTATTTATATTGTTAATTCTTTGAATAGAAATTAAAAATGTATGGTTAGACTTAGGGATACAATTGTGTCAGAATAAAATAAGTATGTCAATGGATTATTTTTCATGCAATTATGAAATATAGTACGTTTAAGTGTGTGTGTGTATATATATATATAATATATATATATATATATATATATAGTACTTAATAGTTCAACTAGTAAACTCTTTTCATGGATTTAGAGTGAAATTGTGATGTATATTTGTATTAATACCCATTTTCCTTTCCCTTATGTGTGTGTGTTTGTTTCTCCAAAAAAAAAAAAAAAAAAACTAGTAAACTCTTTTATTGTTGAACAAGTAACTTGAAATTAAATTTTTCCTAGATAAAAAAATATTATTGATATTTTAACTTAATGATAAAGAGTAATTAATATGAAATCAATGCTAGTGATTCAAATGGAGTTATGAATTAACCCTTAGCTTGAGCTCAATTGACTTGTGAGCATTCTTTACTTAAACGTAGAAAACTCATAGCCTGTTTGGTAGTTGGATTAACAAAATAGTTTTTAGGACTCACAACAAATAAAGGGTCCCCCTAATATTGTTTTGTTTGGAAACTATTTTTACAAAGCAATTTTTAGAAATTTGTTATAAAAAAGTTACTATGCAAAACAATTTTCAGAAAAAACCCCAAGGGCGTTTTCTCTCCATTTTTTGTTCTAAAAATCATTTTACACTTATAACAATAACTCTCTCTCTCTCTCCATTACCAAACATGATCGAGTCAACCATGAGACTAGTGAATGAGTGATCATTGCAAGTTTTTTTTTTTTTTTTTCCTTCAATTTCTCTCTCTCGACCTTATTTAGGGGTGATTAGTCATGACACTTGGACTAGCAACATAGTTGATGTCTGGGAGGTTAAGGTGGTGCTTGGAGGGGGCATTTGTGGTGAAGGATTGAGTAGAAAAAATGAAATAGATAACAAGTGCCTGTTTTTCAGGGGTGAGAAAACATTAAAAAAACTATGTTTAAAAACAAATTCTCAAACTACTAATAGACTCTTTTGAAAACACAAAATAAATAAATAAAAAATAAAAAATCTTAGTATTTTTCATTCAATAGTGAAAAACCTTAAACAATAAAATAAAAAAAAAATACCTTGATATTTTTCTTTTCATTCACATCCATTTCTTGAAAGTGACCCCCTTAATGTTATTGCCCTTATTCAAAATTTTGCCTTCGCACCTCATCAAGTGATATCAAATATCTTCTAAAAAAAAATGTGATATCAAATATCATTGAGGACATAATGTGGCTGCTAAATCTTATTCTTGCATTACTTTTTCACATGTTATTAGATCTTCAATCTGTTTATCCCATTTTCTTGCTGCTTGGGTCCTCTTTTGTAATCGTCCTGGTGCCATTCTTTTTTCCAAAACTGTCATTCATATAGAATTAGATATTGACAGAGTTCCACATTAAGATAACATTTAAAAAAAAAAAAAAAAGAAGAAAAAAAAAAAAAAACAAATAAATGAACAGTGACTTGAGGGGGAAATCGAGTCTCGAACTATCACCATCGTTGGAGTTTGGGGGTGAGTCCAAATCGAAGGAACGACAAGGCACAATAAGATGATTGATGAATCCCAGATCGCTGTCCTTGAATAACATGTGACGAGCGGTTCTATACAAGATGGGTTCTTCTTCGGCTTCAACATCAATCAGATGACGTGGGGTCCGCCCACCTTCCCCTTGTAGTAACTAGCCCCTTATTATTGTTTGTATTTCCTCAACTATAAATCAATTGAATTGAAAAGGTCTTCGGCTCAAAAGTAAAGAGGTCAAGATGCATTGTCGGTGGGTCAAAATATATGGTTTCTTTCACGTGATTAAGGCACAAATATCCTACTTACCGAAACAACAAAAGTTTGAGAAATAATTACTAATAGAGTTGTTACAAGATCATAACTTTTTTTTGCCCCAACCTTTACGTGTGACCGTGAATGTTTGTTTATCACTTTTTTATGAATTTATTATTTTTCTTCACCACCTTTAATTTGCAACTACATAGTTGTGGAAAGAAAAATTGTGATTGTAGATTTTCTCCTACAAATAATACGTGTAGGATACAACTTGTAGGGGGTACACCGTATATGGTCCTCTAATCGAATTATAAAGGGAATTAATTTATATGCCATCCAAGTATTAAGGAATTTGGTTGAGAAAAGAATCTTGATTTACTATTTTTTTATATTCCTTTTATTTGATTTTTATTTAGATGCTAGGAATTTGGTTGAGAAAAGAATCTTGATTTACCATTTTTTTTATATTCCTTTTATATAATTTTGTTTTAGATGCTTGAAGTAGAATAGAATACAATAGAATATGAAAGGAAAGAAATGTAGTTTCGAAAAATAATTACTTTTTTTTTCACATGTAAAGATTTTAAAATTAACCACCGCACATTCTTGGTGCGATGATCACTTCATAAGTATAAATACTTATGAGGTGTGAGAGGCAAGGGCTGGAGTTTAAGTATCTAGGAGAGAACTTCACATACATATACACTTAGATTATGCTAGAGTAGAATTTCTATCTTATATGTATATATATAAAGATTTCAAAATTACTTTATTTTCTCAAACACAATTTACTGTCTCATGTTCTCTGAAATTTTGTTGACCAACAACATAGTCATATTTTTGAGGTCCCTTAAAGTGGGGGCAAGTAAAATTTTAAGGACAAGTTTCAGGGAGAAATCCTTCAAATTTTCACTAACTATTGGAGTGCATATTTTTTATATTCTTATATGCGTATCAAATTTTGTTCAAATCAAATGTTTAATTGATGATATAGTTATTAATTTTTTATTTTTTTGAAAATTTTGCAAGTAATGATAATATAAGAAGAAATTCCAATTAGCGATGAATTTGTCAAAATCCAAAAAAAAAAAAAAAAAGATATAAACAAAGTTTGAAATGTTTTTTTCCCAACTAATTTTATCAAAATTTGAATTTCTCATACAAAATGAGGAAATCTATTTAAAAACTTTTTCTATTCTGGGTGCTAAGTGAAGTTCATATCTAAACTCTTAGTATGTCTAAGAAGTATGAATACTTCATTCAAGATGTTGTATCCATGTCACATAGCACCCCCACCACGCCATATTAATTTTTTTTTTTTCAAAATTTGTACAAGTACCTTTTTTTTTTTTTGGTGAAAATTTGTACAAGTACTTGTACTTATGTTCGTGTTCCCATCCGTGCTTCCTAAATTTATGCGTTAATTTTATGATGATTATATAGAGAACGTTCACATGATATTTCCTACCATTATTACATGAAATTCTAGCTGGGGATCTTCTTTGTACGGATAGACCTACCACGATAAAGTTGAACAGGTCACAGACAAACGTATCAATCTTGATATCAGATATTTGTGGGCCTAATATGATAAATTAATTTATGGGTCTGATTACGATATATTAACTAGTAAATGGTGGGGTTTCTGTGAAGTGCTATTAATAATACGGCGGCCCCAGTAAATGCCATTTTTTTTTCCCATGAATTTTTGTGATGGATTGGCTTTCCTTTTCCTCACGGATGGTCCAGCCAAAAAAGTTTTGCAGGAAGGTGCCTTCTGTCCTTGAAAAAAAGTACGTGTATCTTTGTTTTTATTTGGCACAAGAAAAAGGTGCAAAGGAATGTCTGGACCAGAGTCTATAAAGTATATACCACATCAATTCATTTTTCTTCTTTTTTACGTAGAAAAATGAAGAAGAGGAAAAGTGATTATTTTAACCCAAAAGACAAGCTTTCTCCCGTGCCAATCAGATTATCCTAATCATAAATAGTGGAGGTCTGGAGGAACATCTTTCTCACGTTGATCTCTTCAAATTTCCAAATTTTAAATCTAATTGTAAGCCTAAATTGATAGAAAATGCAACATATAATAAGGGATGAAGGATGTTGAGCGCAACACAATAACTAATAATAATAATAAAAATCACTATACCACACTAGCAATAAACCAACAGTTAGGACTGTATGAGTTGGTGCTGGCGAATCAGGTTAAATTATGAGTTTTGTTGTCTTAAAGGTGTAATTCAAGATCAAAATGAAAACCCAAGATCAGTTAAAAAAAAACGAAGTTTATGTGACCTCGACACCTCCTCGATTTATCGAGACTATGCATACTAGATACGTAAAAAGCCAAATAACCAATTTGTGCTCTACTTGTTGAAATATAAGTTAACCTAAAGGGTTTTCCAGAGGAGAGAAGGTACTTTTGTAAGCCTATGCTTTTGTAACCAAAATTCTCTCAATTTTACCATACCGAAGACATCTAAGTAGATTTAAAGATCAGTTAGTGAAGAAATTGAAGCCATAGCGCATAAACTTGCTGCTTTAAAGAAAACCTTTAAGAAGTTCTTGGAGTCAATTGGAAGTTCTAATTGTGATCATGTGTGAATTATTCATGGAGGCAGTTTGTATGATTGAAGCATCCAAACGTTCAAGTGTAGCAAAAGGTTTTCTTTGTAAGTTGTCTATGAGTCAGTTGAATCTAGAAAAAAGTATTTCTTAAGATTATAAAACTTCTCTTATCATAGTGAATTTGCTTCATTGGGGAAGATTTTCCCTGTAGTTTCCTTGGATAAATTTCTTTGGTTTTCCACTTAGTCACTATATTGTCATCTTCATTGTGATTGATTTTGTGTGATTGGTGACAAATTGTTTTACATGCTATATATAACTTAATTGTTTGCATGCTTAACTAATTCACTTGACTAATTCTTGTCAAAAACTTTGTAGTTCAACTAGTTGGTACTTCTTGGTACTTTAATTGGAGACATCTAGAGTTAAAATCCATTATCCTTTAACTATCAAATTATTGAAAGATTTTTTTTTGGACTAATTCTCTTGAAAATTAAGAACTGAGGTCTACAACTTAACACCAACAAAATGTTAATCAGAGCAATTATTATAAAGCGGATGTCATATATTGAAAATCTATTGTGTCTAAATATAAAAGAAAAAAAAAATCACCTTGCATTTATTATTTTCTTTCCATAAGAACAGATTTACAAGGCAATTGGAAGGCAGGGATAGATGAGGATAATGACCGTCAAAGTTTTCATTTAAGTATCGTGAGTTCGTGACTGTGTACTAACTTTTCTTCAATATTTAAAGGTACAATATTGAATGAGATCTTACTGACCCCTTCACCTGCCCTTAACACTTAGGTATTATTTATCTGCCCTAACAAAACAAATCATATTGTTCAATTTTAGGTCCTTCCTTGTCAGAAATTTCCTATACTTGTTCCTAAACTCCATTATCCCTTGTTATTGAAGCATCGCACAACTAATCTACTCTAGCCCCTAGCTAGAAGGGTGACTCAATCTTGGGAACTCAAAATATTAATTGGACACAATTCTTGATAGCTTGGATTTTGGCTTTAAACAAGGCCCTAAGTATGTCATCAATAATGGTACCCTCACTCCTCCCAAAAGAAATTAAAACACTAATAATATATTTTACATGATTAATAAACCTAAATGACACTTCTTTCTCAAAAAATCGATGCCTAAGCTGATTCTCAAAAAAAAAAAAAAAAAAAATATATATATATATATATATCTATGCCTAAGCTAATACTAGGGAAAAGCAATTAAGGAAGGCTTAGAATTACGATTTGTATTGGCGGTTACGTGTAATAATTCTTGCTTAGTTCTGTGACCCCCAACTATATATGGCGGGTAAAATGGGATTTGGAAGAACAAAACGACACATTAACTAAAAGAAAACAATGCAATAGCGGCAGTGCCAAACAAAACGAGCAGACTCTCTAATTCTTCTTTCCCACATTTACTTCATTGAGCTACCTAACATTTTTTAACTGACTGAAAATGAAACGTAACTTGTCAGTTGGTGGCCTTCCTTTCCATTACAAGGCACCAAATCTACTACTATAATTTATAAAATTAAAAATTAATTAGTAACACCAATCTCTAGCAGAACTATCATGGCTACCCTCCAATAGATTTTTTGTTTTTGTTGTTGTTGTTGTTGTTTTTTTATTTTTTTTTATTTTTTTTCCTTTTTGCATGGGGCCAAAACATTAGTTATTGAGTTAACTAAACCCAATTCAGCCTATATCAATGGGAACAGCAAGTTGGTGAATGCCCTCATTATTGAATTATCATGTTTCTTTTTTTGAATTGATATGGGAAGAGAAGAGAGAGGAAGATTTGCAACTCAGTTCATAAATCCAATAGATCTCTAGTAGATTAAACAGAAAATAATAAACGAATGACAATATTTGTCGAGTTTCCTGAGTAAAATGAGTAATTTAAATGAGATTTATTTTCTTAGTCAATTGAATTTCTGTTGATTTAAGAAGACGTGGAATTTTATGCTGTGAACCAAGCAATATAAGTATTCGAGTTCTAGGACACTATATTCTTAAACAATAAGCCTATTGACACCGAAACTTTTACCAATTTTTCAAACCCTTCCGGTCTTTATGTTGTGATGGGCTTAATTGAGGTGAGTGGTAATTGGTATGTGAGAGATAATGTGAAAATTTCAGTGAAATTGTGAGATTTTTTATACTCCTTTAAAGCTTTTGTTAATGGGTGTTCTTAGGATAATGTTAAAGAATATTTTAGAAAAGTTTTAATATTACTTTTACGAGAAATATAAAAAGTTGTCAAAAAAATCAATTAATTTTCTCTTTTCTGATAAAAAATTTTTAAAATATTTTTTTAAACCAATACTCTCAGAGCATTTATTGTTTTCCAATCTCAAATTCAATGGAATTATCAATATAAGGAGAGGATTTACACAATGCTAGGTGGAAGGCAAGATATGTATCCAAGTTTGTGGTTGTGGAACTCGATATTAGACCTCTCAATTTCAAGATTTGGTTTCGTGATTCCTAAGATCTTATGAGATCTAGTTTTTTAATTTAAAACTTCAAACTAGCATCTTGAGATCATTCATAAGGAATTACTCCTTGTAATTGATTATATGATATGTTTAAGATGGGAAACTCTACATAGGGATGTAAACGAGTCAAGTCAAACCAAATAATAAAAGTTCAAGCTTGTTTATATAGTTCTATTTGAATACAAGCTGAGCTAAAGCTCATCACCAAACAAAATTAAATGTTCAAGTTTGGTTCATATACTTGTCTAGCAAGCTCAAGGTCAGGGACAGAGGGAGACTTGGCCCCCCCCTAAATTTTTTTTTATTTTTATAATTAATATATACATAGTCACCAATTTTAGTAATTTTGTTCTATAAAATCACACTTTGATATTATCATTGATTCTTTTAGGAGTGCTACTCTAGCTACAAAATTTTCTATAATATTTTTACAAACTGTTGTGGTAGTAAACTTTTATTGGTTTGTATCTGGGCTCATTACTTACATCACATTTTAACTTACTAATAACCACTTATCACATTAATAATTTGTAAAAAAAAGTTTGTAATTCTAGCATTTTCCTCCTTTTAAAGGCCAGATCTAAAATCTAAAGCAAAATAAACAAGCCCAAAAAAATTATTCAACAACAAAAATTACCAATAGTAAAACTAAAAACAATTAAACTCAATCAACCAATTTTACCTAAAACAAACAACTTGACCCTTTAAAAAATTTTAAACAAAAAAATTTTGTCCATACCTGGATGCACAAAAAAAAAAAAAAAAAAAAAAAAAAAACTCATTAGCTGTTAAGCAACTAAGCCGGAAGTTAGAGCCATCACATGCAACTAATAGTAAAACTGCCCCCCTAACTTCAAGTTCTGGCTCCGTCCTTGCTTAAGGTTGTTCACTTGCTACTTAATTAACTTATTATTTTTCTATATATAGTAAAACCATGACTAAAATGTTTTATCCCTTCACAAATCTATAAATTTTTACTACAAATAAATTATATATATTATGAATAAACTACAAATAATAATTTTATATCATATAAACCAATTTACATACTTATATAATCTAAATTTCAAGTCTATATAAATATAGTATTATATAATCAAATTTCAAGTGTGTGTGTGTGTTTATATATATATATATATATATAGTTAATTAGAGCCCTAATGTTCACGATTTTGTTCATGAATACATTATTATGTTTGAGTTTGGTTCCTTCTCAAAAAAAAAAAAAAAAAAAGGTTTGAGTTTGGTTTGTTTAATAATCAAGCCTAAAGTTGGGCTTGAACTTTGCTTGTTTACTAAAGAGACAAACATATATCTTAGCTTTTTTTTTTTTGAAGCCTAACTCGAGCTATTCATGAACAACTTGGTTCATTTACAACTCTAACTCTATTACATAGTCTAAAAATAATCAGGTGTTTAACGTGTTCCAGACACCTACGTAAAAATAAATAAATAAATAAATAAAAAAGAAGAAAAAGAAGATATTAGGCCTCTCAAATTAGTGGTTGCCTGGTTGTGTAACTAAGTACATTGGACCCTAGAAAGATATTGATGTGCATGACTTAGTTAAATATCGGTTGGGAGAAGTGCTTTCATTTTCAGAACATTAGATACGGGAGGTCCTAGTGGCTAGTAGTGAATGTCTCCGTGATTTAGTTAGTTATGGGTCACAATATGTCATCAATTTATTGTGTACACCACCACAAGTAGGTACATCTCTTTCTCAATGAATGTGAATTGTACAAATTTTTTTTTTTTTTTGTGATGTTTGAGGTTTGTTCCTCAAAGATAGGAAAATTTACTTGTACGTACATGGATTGGATATAATAGATGCCTTAAAAACAGTGGAGACTGCATACATTTGTAGATCCCATATGTTGTGAGATATTTTTACATGTAATTAATCTATGTACCAGATACCTTCTTGATAGTAAAGATATGTGGAACTATGCTTGTGTTTAGGGTGTGATTTTATTTTCTTTATCTCTCTCATGATCTTTTGAAAGAGGAGGTAAAGAACAAACAAAATTTAAACCACTGTGTTCTTAATGAAATATATTATTAGGCCAAGATGATATCCTGACATCTATGCTTTTTATTTATTATGTACAGTTGTAATCTTCAAAATACAGCATCAATGACTTATATTAAATGGCCAATATTCTTAGTTCAAAGGTAGCAATCTAGTGTTAGTTGTATGTGTCATTGATCAGAGATGATATTTATAGTGTAAGTGAGCAAGTCCATAACTTGCACTTGTAGCCATCCTTAATGAAGTGGATATGCAGATTAATTAAACGAAGGCGGAATGCTATCTAATCTACCCATCGAGAAAAAAGTACTGAAGATGGTATGGATTTCAGAGTTGTAACTAATCTTCGTGTACACCTTAACAAAACCTTGCTTTAAAAAGTGTAAGTCACAATTTAAAGTGAGAAGTTGTTGATGCCCACTTCTGCTAAAGGCCCAACAAGCCCACGAGAAGAGAAACCCAAATTCTTGGTGTGCTCGTTATTTTCAACTCATAAGCATTTTTGCATGGCCCAAGCCAATGTATTTAATTGGGCATTTGAAGGAGGGATTTTTTTTTTTTTTTTTTTTTTTTTTTTTTTTTTTTCTGAGGAGAAGGAGGGAGATTTTTTTTTTTTAGTGTAAAGAATGACCCTATTTGGACTTATTCATGAATCTGCATTTCGGCTTTACAGAGTGAGGTCCGAACATTTGTAAAAGTTGAACGCCCATGAACAAGCTCTTGTGCTGGTCACATACACAAAAATAAACATTGATCCAGTCTGTAGTATTTGTCACAAAATTTGAAGTAATTAACCTAGGGTAAGGGTAATAGGTTGGTTGTATTTGATACGTTCTAACCACATCTCACAAATTTAACAAGTTCCTTGGGGCCCAGCTAAATGTAATAAAAATTTTAAGTAGAAAAAAAAAATTATGATTAAACAAATACTTTTATAAATCAACTTTAACTTAACAAGGTTGTGCTATATATGACATTCACTTTCAAGTTTCATTCAATTTGTTTGCCCAAAAAGAAAAAAAAAAATACAACACAATAAATTTTAAAATTGTAAGGAAACTTACAACCACAATTTTTTATTGGGATAATTACACTTTACCCACTTGTAGTTTGCCTTTAATTTGACTTGCCTACCCGTGGTTTCAATTTTGACACTTTACCCACTTGTGATTCCCTCCGTTACTAATCCCTAACCCACCTCTATTAAAATTAAGGATAAATAGGTATTTTTGCTCAAGTTTTATGTCTCTCTCCTCCCAAAACAAAAAATAGCACAAAAATGCAAGAGAAAGAAAATCAAAAAGTGGTATTTGTCTCTCTCTCCATTCACATAAATCTTGAACATGAAGAACATACCAAAAAAAAAAAAAAAAAAACCTAGATCAACCTACACAAGATCACTGACTTAATGAAACATCTTCGAAAAATCATTTCTCCAGTTAGCAAGAGGCGCCACTGAAGCTGAATCAGTTCCTTGTCCCTCCATGAAAATTGGGTTCTAATCTTACAGCTTAACTCTACAAAACCCAAAATTTGAAATCTAAATATAAATTAAATTTCAATAATAACAAAAACTAACACCATGGTAAAAGGACCAGAAGTCCAGAACAACTAAATTTCCATATTTTTAGGGACTGGGTCTACATTAAACCATTTGGCTAATCCAATTTTTCAATGCCCTTTTTAGTATTATAGCAGTACAGAGCATATGACTCAATATTTCAAATCATCTTTCTTTTACCTTCTTTTTTTCTTAGCAGCTAAACAGCGTGCTAGTTCTTGATCATTATACGTTGAATTACAGGTATTTAGAGAACAAATAAAATCTTTTATTTAAAAACAATAATGGAAGGATAAAGTAGAGTGGGTTAAAGATGGATTTCATTAGCTTGAAGAGCTGAGGACTTTCTGGGGGTTGGGTTAAAGATGGAAGAAAAATCGACTCACCAAGTTCTGAATAGGCAACCTGAATGTAAGTTCAACTCTGCCGCTAGATAATATCTGTGGGTCAATTAAGCTTCTAGTCCATGACAAACAACCTGTCCTGGTTACGTGTGGCTTTTTAATCTTTTCGAAGATGTTTCATTTAAGTCAGTGATATTGTGTAGGTTGATCTAGGTTTTTTTTTTTTCTTTGGGTATGTTCTTCGTGTTCAAGATTTGTGTGAATGGAGAGAGAGACAAATACCACTTTTTGATCTTCTTTCTCCTGCATTTTTGTGCTATTTTTTGTTTTGGGAGGAGAGAGACATAAAACTTGAGCAAAAATACTTATTTACCCTTAATTTTAACAGAAGTGGGTTACGGATTAGTAACGGAGGGAATCATAGGTGGGTAAAGTGTCAAAATTGAAACCACGGGTAAGCAAGTCAAATTAGAGACAAACCACAGGTGGGTAAAGTATAATTATCCCTTTTTTATTTGTTTAATGAAAATTGCAAACAGCCATGTCAGATGAAGTGGTCCTCCATCTGATAACACTCAATAAATACATGCCACTTGTTTTAAAAAAAAAGACTCAGCCTATTTAGTCACCGAATCAAACAATCTAACCCAAATACATTTTAGTGCCCGTTTGTTTGCACTTTCAGAATTCAGATGGCAAAAAGCACTTTTTACTTCAAAGTTCAAAATACTAGATGTTTGGTAGGTATTAAAAAGCTGCTTTAGAAAGAAAGTTGCTTTTTCAAAAAGTGCAAGACTCCCAAAAAGCCAAAGTACCTTCGACCAGCTTCTGCAAAAAAGCCACTTCAACTTTCAGGAATTGTTGGTTCAATTACCAAATTGCCCACTTGTTTTATTAAAAACCCAACTTTACCCTTTGAAACCCCTTCAAATCATCATGCCATAACAGAAAATACCATATTCAATAAGACAAAAACATTATTAAAATAGTGATATTGATATTATTAAAAATAGATAACATTATTAAAGTAAAATAGATAACATACTTTGTTCAAAATTTTTAGATAATAAATAATTATATTGATGCTAAAAAAACTAACATTATTAAAATAATACCAATAATAGTAATAGTAATAACAAATAATTATGACAATATTATTATTATTATTATTATTATTATTATTATTATTAAGTAGCTTTTTTTTTTTTTGGAGTAAGTATTATGAAGTAGTGGATTTAAAAATGAAATAAACTCCCTTTTATATACATTGTTATTTTTGGTAATTTACTACTCAAACTACCATTTTTATAAATGCTAGCCAAACACTTAGTTTTTTCAAAAAGCATTTTTTAATAGCTTTTACCAAACACTCAACTTTTTCAAAAAGCCTAGTTTCATACCACATTTTTTGAAAATCCCACTTTTTCAAAAAGCCCAGTTTCAAAAAGCTGAACCAAACTCACCCTTAGTTATAATCCCTTTCTAAAACCCAAAACTCAAATCCATTGGTTCCTATTCTCTTAGCTTTCTCTCTCTAAGATTGAAAATTCAGAGGGGCCATTCTCTCTCAAAACTCTAGATTAGCTTTCTTCTTTCCCTCCATAACTACCATTTTGTCTTAGATGCTACACGAGATGATGTTAGAGACTCAAAGGAGCAACACTCGAAGAGACTCAGAGGAGCAATGGAAGAATTGTCAAAGAAGATGCAGACCATTTTTTTCTCTTTCATTAATATATATATATATATATATATATATATATTTAAGGATTATTTAATGGCTAAATTTGTCTTGAATTTTTTTTTTTTTGATAAGTTTGAATTTATTTTTAAATTAATAATATTGAAGAAATGGTTACTATCTGATGTGCGTGTGCGAAAAATTTGGAACCAGCTACTATCTAATAGAAAAGTTGGTGTCAAAAGTGTTGAATTGAATATTGTAAATGTTAAATTCGGTTGTGGGTTTGTTGTTAGCTTTGAAGCATTGATTTTGATGTGATGTACCTGTGTGGTTTATAGGGATTTTAATTTGTGGAAGTTTATGTATTTGCACATGATTTTTGTTTGAGGGGTTGATCTTTGTTTTGTTGTTTGGATTATTGTAAAATAGCAAAAGCTCAAATTACCAAGATTGATTGTAAAAATATTTTAGACTTGTGAAAGATTTTCAAACTAACAATAGGAATGAAGAAAAAAAAATTAATCCAAAAAAAAAATAAACACAAAACACCAAGAATTTACGTGGTTCGGCAATGGCCTACATTCACGGGCGACGACGAACAAATTTTACTATAACAAATTTGGGATAATACAAATTGGTGTAGAGGCACTCTCACAAATCCAAATCCCAAATACACTCAAATAGCTCTCTGTCACAAATACAAAACCAAAAAACCAAATACAAACCTAAGAACTAAAGGTTCACAAATACCAAATACGAATACCAAATACCAAATGCGAATTATGCACAAACCAAAAAAGAGAGCCATACAAAGCAAATTCAAAAGTTGCAACGCACCAAGAGAGAGCAAATCACTAAACCGCAGAATCGAAACCAAGCGGCAACAAAACCTCTCTCAAAATTCCAAATTGCAACCCACAAATACCAAATAACCAAACAAGAAGAGAGCCTATTTTTCTCACACCACTCTCATCTCTTTCTCTCTAATTTTCCGTAGCAGCACTATGCTTCTATAGGAGACTTGAGTCGGCTAATATATCCAAAACTAAGAAAGACTAAACTTCTTTTCCACACACAAAAGGAGAATCACTCCTATTTCAAAAAGAATTCCAAATCAAGTAGTAGACAAGACTTCTAGTAGAGCTTGATAACTTCAAACAATAGTAACTCAAAAGGAATAAAATTCCTTCCTTATCCAAATCCAACAAAGATTAAAACTCCTAATTCAAGCCATATTCTACATGGATGTCACTGTAAATACTTTTTTGGTTTTTGATAATAAAATTTCTCCTTTAATTAAACATATAGGAAGAAGCTTGTCAATGCTATGTGTTGCCACCTACAAGTCTAATGTTGTTAATAGAGTGAAAAGGATGGTGAGTATTGCAGGAAAGGAAGGGAGAGAGGAGAAACTGAGTAGGTAAATAAAATTTTGGGTTTTAGAAAATTGGGTGAGAGAGAAAGCTAAGATGGTTTAGAAAATTAGAAGTTTGAATTTTCAATCTTAGAAAGAGAAAGCTAAGAGAATAGGAACCGATGGATTTGAATTTTGGGTTTCAAAAAGGGATTAGTTTAGAAGTTAGAACCATAGTTGTCAGTATCATATGATACTCGATATGTATCGTATCGTGTACAAAAAATTTTGTATTGTAAGTGTGTATCATAACTTAGAACTAAAATGTATTTGGCCCAAATTGCATATCGTATGATACTGATAACTATGTATTTGTTAGATAAGTATTATGGAGTGCATAAGAAATTGACTTCTAATGTGTCTACTTGAACATGATATTGAAGTGGTGAGAATCCTTGAGTTCCACATAGGAAATGATAAAAAATATGAGTTTTGGATTGGACATTGGGTTGGGCTTTAGGGATGTGTGGACTGGGCCTTATTCAATTAATAACAATATTTTGTTATTTTATTTTTTGAGTCAGTATGTCTATATACAATAGTTATTTCTAAAACAATGTGTCTGTTTAGTAACGTATATTTTTATAGTCCCTCATTCATGAAAATCTATTTTGGAGAACTCTTCCAAAGAGAAAATATTTTGTGCATTCATTTGAGTCAAAGAGAGAGAAAGAGACACAGAGCAGTTCGCATAGCACGGATCTTGTGTGCTTCTTTTCTTTGCTGTAGATCATTTTATCCTGAGTGCAAATGTCTGTGAGTCTCAAAGCACCATAGATTGTGTAAGGGGCAAAATCTGTTTTAAGGAGATTGTGTCAAACACAAGACTTGATCTAAATCATTCATCCTTCATACATTTGGTCTGTGAATTTTTAATTATTTGCAGATTTCTTCTTATATATATACAGTATTTATTTATTGCTTTTGCCTATCGCATCTATTTGTGTTATTGCTTGTATTTAGATCTGTATGTTGTTTCTTTTGATTAATCACAATAGTAAATTATTGAAATATATCAAACTATCTTAAAGTAGATTTTTTTTCTTAATTTTTTTTTTTTGTGATTGTTGTGTGAATCGGTGTGAATTACTGTACTATATTTAATCTTTGAGTCCTGGGCAGTATTCGCGAATTGGTATTGACTATGCGAGGTTGGTTGGTAGTTTTGTATTCACGAAATTGCTTTGAGCTTTTGTGTTTAATTATTTTGGGTTTGTGTTTATCGCAAATATCTTCTTGTTTATATTATAAAATTAATTTGTTATCTTTGCTTTTTGATAACGTTGATTTCGTGTTTGACAATTGAATTTTTAATACTGTTGGTGGTATTGATTATTCAAGGACTTTCCATCTTCTTTATTTATATTATATAATATTAGGCTTTTTTTTTGTCTCTTTCAGAATATTGTTTGGCTGGGCATTATTTAGATTCATTTGTTTAGTGTGTATGAATTGTTTGCTCTGCCATTTGGTTTTACAGATAGTTGGTTAGATTTTCGTTTTTTTGCATAGTAATATATTTGAAAGTTAATAGTTATATATTTTTCTTAAACTTAGCTGGTTTTGAGCATTCAATTTGATTTTGTTTAACACAGATGTCAAACGAAATTGTTGTGAATCCTGTTGTAGCTCAAACCAACACGAACCTTTCTATAGTGGTTTTTGAAGTGAACTTGATAGAAGGAAATACCCAATTATGGTGATTGGACACTAGAGCTACTCGCCATGTATTTTTAGAAAAGAAAAAGTTTTCTACATATAATCCTATGGGTGATGGAGAAAAAATTTCATGGGTAATTCCCCAACCTCTAAGGTTGAAGTAAATGGAAAGTTTGTGCTAAAGATTACTACGGGCAAGTATCTTACTTTGAAAGATGTACTGTATATGCCAAACATTCAAAAGAACCTTGTATCTAGCTTATTATTAAGTAAGAATGGTTTTAAGTTGGTTTTTAAGTCTGATAAATTTTCACTCTTTAAGAACGGAATGTATGTGGGCAAAGGATATTTGAGCAATAGCTTGTTTAAGATGAATTTAATGACTATATTTTCTATTATTGATAATAATAAGAGTACATCTTCTATTTATATGCTTGAGTCATCTAATGTTTGGCATGGTAGATTAGGTAATGTTAATTATCATGCTTCACATAGATTGATCAATTTAAATTTATTGCCTAAGTTTGAAATAATTTTGATCATAAGTGTGAAACTTGTGTGGAAGCTAAGATGGCCAGAGCATCTTTTTATCTGTTGAAAGAAGAATTGAACCTCTAGATTTAATACATAGTGATGTATATGACTTGAAATCTATACAAACTAGAGGTGGTAAAAGATATTTCATCACTTTCATAGATGATTGCACTAGAAACTGCTATGTGTACTTGTTGAAGAGCAAGTATGAGGCAATTGAGGCATTCATTCAATATAAAAATGAGGTTGAGAATCAACTCAACAAAAAGATTAAGGTCCTAAGGAGTGATAGAGGTGGAGAATATAAATCACCTTTTGGTGAGTTCCGTTAACGGTATGGTATTGTTCATTAAACCACTACAACTTATTCACCTCAGCAAAATGGAGTTGCTAAAAGGAAAAATAAAACCTTGAAGGATATGATGAAAGCGATGTTGATAAGTTCTGGTTTACAACAGAACTTGTGGGGGGAAGTCATTCTTTTTGCTAATTATATTCTTAATAAATTGCCTAGAAAGAAAACTAAAAAGACACCATATGAATTTTGGAAAGGTAAAGCGCCTTCCTATCAATTCTTAAAGGTTTGGGCAAAGATGGTTGTCCTTATTCCTAAAAGGATAAAGAAAGGGTCAAAATCAGTGGATTGTGTTTTCATTAATTATGCTCATAATAGCAGTGCATATCGGTTTCTAATTCATAAATATGACATTCCTAATATAAATGTGAATACCATTATTGAATCGAGGAATACAATATTTTTTGAAGAAATATTTCCTTACAAATCCACGCAAGAATCAAGTTCTCTTAAGAGATCCTTTGAGTCTACGTCTAATACCTCTCATGATCAAGAGTTGTTGGAAGAGAGGAATGAGGATGAGCCAAGATGTAGTAGAAGGGCTTTAACGTCAAAACTGTTTGGTCTAGAATTTCTAACTTATATGTTAGAAGATGAACCTCAAAGCTTCAAGGAAGCTATTTCTACACCTGAGGCGCTTTTCTGGAGAGGAGCTGTCAATAGTGAGATTGAATCCATCTTACAAAATCACACATGGGAACTAGTGGATTTTCCACTAGGTTGTAAACCTCTAGGATATAAATGGATATTCAAGAGGAAACTGAAAGTTAATGGATCTATTGACAAGTACAAGGCAAGACTTGTTGTAAAAGGTTACAAACAAAAGGAACGTGTGGTTTATTTTGACACATATTCACTTGTTACAAGAATAACATCCATTCGGATGTTAATGGATGTTAGATCTATTTGTGTTATTGCTTATATTTAGATTTATATATTGTTCCTTTTAGGTAATCACAAAAGTAAATTGTTGTAATATATCCAATAATCTTAAAGTAGATTCTTTTTTATTTTTTTATTTTATTTTTATGATTGCTATGGGAATCTGTGTGAATTACTGTACTATATTTAATTTTTGAGTCCTGAGCAATATTCGCGAATTAGTATTGATTGTGCGAGATTGGTTGACAGTTTTGTATTCACGATATTGCTTTGGGCTTTCATGTTTAATTATTTTGGGTTTGTGTTTATTGCAAATATCTTCTTGTTTATGTTGTAAAATTAATTTGAGATCTTTGCTTTTTGATAACTTTGATTTCGTGTTTGACAATTGAATTTTTAATACTGTTGGTGGTATTGATGATTCAAGGACTTTCCATCTTCTTTAGTTATATTATATAATACTAGTATGTAACCCGTGCTACCGCACGGGAATGGATATATTATTAATCATGAGTTTATTTATGTTTAAAAGGCTCAGTTAAGTCTAAATTGATATTATTAACCAGAAAATTTCATCAACAAAACTTAGAAGAGCAGATGAAAGGGAGAGGGGAAGAGGAAATGATAATTAAGCACAATTTCAGTCGAGCACGCCAGCAAACCTTATATGATATGCCTCATCAACTGGGGCTTTACTTGTAATTGCTTATAAATAATTGGTGTAAGAGTGGTTTGTGTGCCTAAACTTTGGAATTGTTCAATAGAACTTCCTCCACAAATTGTCCGATCAAGTGAGGGTTGAGTGAAGTCTCTCTTTGATTTTAATGATCGCTTGAGCGAGTCTTAAATGTGCTCAAGCAAGTCTTCATGAACTGGCAACCTTCAAATAGCAACCTGACTCACTATATAACTTATGTAATTTGCAATTAGTAACCCCCATTAAAGAACGTTTTTTGCATGGGAATTAGCCAACTTGGACCTAAATCCTAACAAATGTTGAGTTCAAGTATACTTTGTATGTTTGTCAATGCTAGACAACTGAATAACTTCTCATTGAATGTGATTTTTTGAAAAATTACCATTAGAATATATTGACCTTCGGTGAGTTAATGGATAGGATTATCATAGATCCATAGAAATTCCAACTATAAAATATTTAAATCAGAAGTTTTTGTGTATTTTAACATTGTACACAAGATACTAAGAGCCTTGCAAATCAATTGACAACTTGTTGCAATTGACAACTTCTTGTGTTTCCAAAAGACTCATCCGAAATTCAAATCATTTCTTTTCCATTGTAATTATCAAAAATCGTAAAATAATTATAAATAATTATATGTTTAAGAATGAAATAATAAATAACATTTAATTAATATGAAAGGACACATATTTCTTAGGAACAAAGAGCGTGTGTAACATTAACAAAGAATTTTAACCAAATATATAATATGATAATCTCAAAACGATACATTGTCACCATAATTCGTTTTAACATACATACCGAAAGTGTCACCAATATACTATTTTAAGTTCAACATTATTGCTTGTATTAAAAGAGCATTAAAGAAGCCTATGAACCAACTTAAACATCTCAAGGTCAATTGAGCATCTTTTGCATGTAACAACAAATTCTTCATAACCATAAGGATAAGGTTCATCTCGGTTCCAATGTCCCATTCCAATTTTGTGGCATGCTTGAAAGTTTGGAATTTTATATAAGGCGGTTCCCGCAGCAAGCAGTCGAACCATTTTTCGACATTTTAGAAGCCAATGCTTCCCATGTTCATCATTCAAAATTTCCAAAAGGTTGTCAATGCCTTCGATATTTGATTCACAAAGTTGCATGATTCCATAAATATAAGCTGCAATAAAATTGTCACATGGAAGAGTTTTTTCAATTAATTTTTTTCCTACAACTACTTCTTCATTCAAAAAATATTTGTAGCTTCCCACTATCAATAATGCTTGTGGATTTTCTGCTTCATAACATAAAAAAATTAGGATTTTTTCTTTGTCATGTAGTAGAGCTGGGTGGTTGAAATATGGTGTCAGTTGAATTTGTTGGAGGACTAATCTGTTCTCTGTTAACTTGTTGAAGCGTTTGCAACTAATTAAGAAAAATGGAAAAAAATTAAATTAATAGGCTGAATAATTTATATAGAGGGAAAAAATAAGTTGATACAAATTGAAAAAAATAGTTTTTTTATACCTTAACTTGATGTTTCCTAGGAGTGTTGCCGAATCTTTGCCCACTTTCGAAAAGATTTCAACCAATATGTCATTTGGAAGATTTTTTAAAGTATTCATATTTTTTTTTTTTGGTTTGAAATAGTGTTATAACATTTTATGTACTATTTATAACAAAATAATTTTTTAAGATTCATAGTATCATATTAAATAACAATACATAATAATAATGTTTTGAGAATTTTGAAATGCTTATACATTGGATTTTGAATTCCTACATGGAAATGTTCAATCTCGCCTACATGCTAGTCAATGAAAGAAATGGTTCCTCACTCTCTTTTTTGGTTCAAGTTCCCAATAAGAGTTTTTTAATGATTAAAAAATAAAACAATTGTAATCGTAGAGTACAGAGTGTAATCATGAATCAATTAAAAGTTGCTATTTATGGAATATGCTCTTTGAATATGCTTATCAACTTACTACAACACAATTGGTTCTTAATGAATTTTATTGTTTCAATCCGTTAATTTAATGTTAGTAGTTAATTAGGTCCATTGAACTCCTGTTTCAGTCCCCTAACAATTCACAGTATTAGAAAGTAAGCAACCATTTGGATCCCAAGAATGTAAGACAAACCAGTTCAATGAATTAACTAAAATGAAAATAAATGTAAAACATTGAATCTTAATTGAATCTCACGTTGTTTCGGGTTATAAAAGGAGTGGTGACCAAAAATAAAATAAAAATGCAACTGGAAAATCAGTTTATTGCCTCTCAATTTTCTAACCAAAATTGAAAGCCACAAAGGCCAGATCACGTTTATCACACATAAGAACAAAAAGCGGGCCCTAAAAGCAGGTGTAATGAACCAAACATTCGACAGTCGTAAACATTATTCTCCTTTATTTTGGAATTCATTGTAAAATTTTGAATCTTTGGTTTCCATGTCATAATTCAGAACACAATAATTGTAAACTTGTAATCAGTGTATCTCACACTTTATAAAGCAAAGGCCTAAGGTCTAACATAAATGGAGGTTTAGTAAAAACAAATGGAGGTTTCGTAAATGAAGCAAAGTAGCAAAAGCCTAAGGTCCAACACAAATGGAGGTTTGGTAAATCAAGAAAAGTAGCAAGTCCTAAGGTCCAACACAAATGGAGGCTTGGTAAATCAAGCAAAGTATGTTGGTGTTGCCCCTTTTTAATCAAATGATTATTAATGGAGTAATTGTATGTTCAGATGGGAAAAATAGTCCTTGTGTTATTCTGGAGATCACTGCTAGTGCTAGGTAATTTTGGCAGCAATAACAGTAGTAAACTCAGTAAGGTTTTTTCATTTTTTGTTCCTAATTCTCCTGCACCTTCTTTGGCTATCGAAGCCTTGCTGCTTAATCTACCTTTCAAATTCGTGGAGATTATATGCATTGGTGTTATCAACTGCTTAATTTATCAATTACATTCATTTGTAATCAAATTTTTATAAACTTGCTCTGCCTAACAGTTTGTATCAATTGAATATAGATGTTTTTAAGCATAAAGGATGTTTTTAATTGCAAAACCTTGAATCGTTCAAGAGAAAGAACATCTTTGTAAAGAAATTACTTTAATAAATTCAAATATTTCTAGTTTTCTACCCAAAAAAAGAAAATGAAAAAAAAAAATGCCTTAGATGCACAAGACCGACAGTAAAAGAAGTATTTGTTAATGAATTGTTCTAGAATAAGGGCAAATAAGGGTCTCTACTCATACCAAGCAAGGTTTTTAAAATGATAGGTCGTGGAGTTGCACTTACTTTATATATTCAAATCCAATGGTAATTCCTATTGCTCTGGTTGAATAAAAATCATTGTACTCCTCCAACAACTCGTGCTACATGACATGCCTTGGTAGCTTTTCATAATGGGTAGTCCTTAGACAACAACTTGGATTTCGGATTTAAAGCTATAAACAGAATACTAAGATGCACTTGCTTTCGGTAGTATGGTGAGAAATTAAGAGTCGAGGCCTGAAGCTCGTTCTGATCTTGGACGCAGTACATTGGAATCCTGAAGCACCACCACGAACGCTACCGCGCGTTCGCCTGCGGTGCGGTAAGGCACCACCCTGTTGTGCCAGCAGCCAACTCCGGCGTGTCAGCTTAGTTATCCTCATCAAGCCACTTACTTGATGTCTAGCTTCCCAACAACTATGAGTTTTGCTGAGTTAGAAGATCTTTCAACTTTTTTACTGAACAAACTTGGACTTGCAGCTCATTCTACTGCTAAACTTGCTAGCTGTTGTTCTCAAAGTTAATTTCTCTTATAATAATTGCAAAATACCTACTGCCATTTTGGACATTGGAATCTAATTAGTAATTAAGCTTGTTATTTATCAGCCATGCAGCCAAGATAAAGGTTAGTTGTCAACACTTCAGCAGACACAAACAATAGGTGGTAGCAAATGAAGAGAAGAAACATGCAAACGGACACCTCATGACCAAGTGTCATTCAAGCAAAGTCTAGAGCATCTCAACGATGCAAGCAATAAATAGAAACTCTCTTATATCATTTCTGAACTATGCAACCCACCGTACACATCAGTAAATAGTTATAAGGTGTGACTGTGAAGAAATTTTTTAATGGGGAAGTTGCAGTCTTGCACCCCCTTCAACAGTATTCTTTTCCTTCAAGAACAACCAAATGTACATTGTCTCTTTCTCCTGTTGTCTCTACCATAGTGCTGTGAATTGTGATAGAAATTTATTTTATTTTGTATCCTTTTCTTTTTATTTCTACCCTTAAACTTTTTTATTCTACCTTCCAATTAATAAAAAAAGTAAAGAATTATGAGTCTCACTCAAACATTGACTAAGGTAAATGGGTAATTCACACCTCCAAAATAAAAGAAGAAAAAATAAATCTGAGTAAGTAGTTTGGATCAAGAAATGATTCTATCTCTATTTGCTTCTAAAATTAACAAACGTGATTTTTCAAAGATTTGATTCTGACAGATATATAATACATCATATATTATATATATTCTATTAGATTTTAATTGTATTTCAATTTCGATGTTAAACTCATAAACTTTCAATAAGAATAAAATAAACTCCATTGTATATATAGAACTATAGAATCTAACTCATCAATGGTGTCATTCTTAATAATAGAATCAGTCAAAAAACTAATTATAATTTGAGGCACTTTTCTAATTAGAGGCGCTTAGGCCTGTACATATAGTGGCCCTAACCAAACTTATTATATAAAAATACAAGTGCACCACATGCACCTCTCATAGGTAACCATTTTTGACTTGAACGAAGTTTTTATATAAAATCTAGTTGTATTCTGAACCAAATGATGCTTGCAATGTGAGATATCTTATTTAAGACAATTTGATATGTGGTCTCTTGTAAGTTTTACTACTTATTTTTAGATGGTAATCACATTAGCTGCAGTTTTGTACCTGCAATTACATATATGTACTTATATATATGTATTGTAAAAATTCCAATTAAAACAAAGTAGAGATTAATTATAGTAAAAAGTTTCTCCTCTATTTGATATAAAATCAACTGAAATGTAAACAATCATTATGCATCATGAAATGGTACACCTGGAATTCTGTGGACTTCAAACAACTTATAAGAAGCTGTCCAATACATAGCAAACACAAACACATTCATTAATGTGAAACAACCAGTGCACCATTCCAAGCCAACCAGTGCACTATTCCAAGTCTCTCCAAATCAGAATCAAAACAAAATCCACCACCATTATTAAGTTATAGTAACTCAGTTTATACAAATCCACAACTTAATTCACAAGTTTAATTTTTCCATATCTATTACATAATAGAAGTAAAATTATTAGGACACATGATATGCAATTACTTCTTCTTCTTATTCTGGGAGCTGCCTGTGTTGTTGCTAGAAGTTTGTTCGGAGGTTCTTTTTTTTTCTAAGATCTTTCTGCACAGTAAGGGGAGAACACATTTTTCAGATTGATGGTTGACTGTGCATAGATATATAAAATTCTAATAAGGGTAAAAAAAGGGAAAAAAAACATTATGAGGAAGAAAGGTTATAATGAAGCAACTAATAATGAGTTTTTGTCTTCTTACCAATTGTGTATTTCCAAAGACGTCATCTATTAGGCTGTCATCAGCTACATCCTTCAAGCTTGTAAGTAATTTAATATCTGAAGTAGCAATAGGATCATTTGCAATAGTTTGGTCATGGCTGGACAGTGTTTCCAATGGTTTAATCTGAATGTTGTCAGCAACAACATTATCTGAGGGTTTATTAGACTCAGATTTAAAGACACTTGTGACAGTGTAAAATTCCCATCCCTGTTTGACATTGTAATCATCAACTTTTATTTGGAATGTATAAGATTTTCCAAGCAAGTTTTGAATTTCTTGAGGTACTTTATTTGGCTCTTGACTCTGCACAATATGATGTAAAGCCCATAAATTGTTAGTATAATAAAAACATTAGGTTTAAGCATAAAGTTTGAAGTGGTTAAGAATTTAGATTAGATACTTTTGAAGAAAGTTCCATAGCAATTTTTTGAATTATTTTTTCTGCATCTTTATCAAAAAGAACAAAAGAAGCTGTCCCAGTATGATCCTTCACTTGGATTTGCACTTTGTAACTGTATATAATAATGAGAGAAGTTAGAAAGTGTAATAAGGTCATTTGTACATTTATAATTAAGGCAATTATCATTTGGTCTTTCTATGCAGTCACTTGAAGAGTTATATGGTATAAGCAATGAAGAATTTGGTCACCTAGGCATAGGGAACTGAGATTCAGAATTGCAAGTGTTGCACCAAAACATATTATCTTGTTGTTTTACTTTTCGCTTGCAAAGTTGACATGAGATATAATTCCACCCAAATTCTGTTTCTATTTTTACAATATCAGCATAACAGGTAAAATATCTTTCCTGCAAAATCATTCATTCTAGTTAGTTTTAATTGAATAATAAAGATTTAGATATGAAATAGCTCAAGATAAAGAAAACCTTGACTCCTTCCACCCACTCCAATGCTTTGATTTCTGCCAATGACATCGTAGTTTGCAATATCAATTCCGATTTAGATCTTGGTTTTTTGTCACGTGCTGGAATAGATCGAACAATATTATTGTATTCATCCTCAACAACTTTATATCTAAACAAAGCAAGAGATGAATTTTATTTAAAAAAAATCCATTGATAATCCATTATAGAGAATTAGTAAAGTAAATGTTTATGAACCTGTCAATAAGTTTAGAAACCTCTGTAATGTCCATATTGACGTAAACTTTACTTGCACTTGTGGTGTTAAGATTCAGTTTGCCTTAAAAAAAAAACCATAAAACACATTGAAGAATTTGTTATACACATTTGTTTTCTTTTTTTTTTTTATTATATAAAAAGCGTTATATATACATATACTACCTATTTTTCAGTACCTTGGAATGCTTTTACAGTTGTTGAAGTAACAATAATTATATAAGGACCTTCATCTTCTTTGAAGTCATTTTCAGTAATTGTTTCAGCATTTTCATCCCACAATGATATTCTTAGCTCTTTGTCCCTAATGGTACATTACAGCAAAAGACATTAAAATCTGAGATTTGCTACCATTCATAATTAAATACAGTAGTTAAAACAGAAAAGGGTACAGCCAGTCAGACTTATGGCCCAGAGCTCAGACAAGTGATCAACCAGATCAACTAATAGTAGGTCTCAACAATCATAGTGTTAATAATTTAAAGAGGGTAAAACTTGAAAAAAGGAATAAGCAATTAACCTCTATATTCACACAATCATGTTAAGTAAAAGGGAACACATAGAAAGCCTAAAAGGAGAAAGAAGTTAACTCAAACAGACAAATTTAACTCAATAATAGAACCATACTAAACTCATCCTTAACAGATAAACGTGTTGAATAAGTGATCACATAAAGCAAGTTATGCTATATGTCACACTTAAACTCCAACTTCATTAATCCATCTTTAACCTTTTACCAGTGAAGATGAATAGAAATAAAAGTGCAAGTGTTCATAGACATTGAAATATTTATTTTATCATTTAATTTCCTCAGAATAGCAAACAGAGTTGCATGAAGGAACAGAAAAATTATTTTGAGGTATCCAAAAAGAAAGACTTCTTAATGTTTTCTTAAAGTATCCTGCCAGGAGGAACTACTTTAATTGCTACAGACATGCCAACTCTCGCAGGGGCTTCTCTTTAAACCAGAGCACTAATAATTCATCTAGTGTAACCATGAAAAACAGTAAGAACATATAAGTACATTCATATACACAGCAGTGATCAGATGAGCCCACATAAGCCTAGGACCAACGGAAAGTAAGATGATCTTACTACAAAACACAACAAAGCCTGCGTATATCTAGCAAACAGTTTATAGCTAGCTAAGTGGAACAACTTTAGATGCAACATAGATCAAGTTTCAAAATTACTGATATTCCCAAAAAAAAAAAAAAAAAAAAAACGGCACGAAATTGAAATAGGTTAAGATGACAATTAGTTTTTATTGATTTTGTCAAACTCAGCCAGAAATGAGAGTAAAATGAAATGTTCCTTACTGAGGTAGTAGAATTTGAAGATTTCTTATATTTGTAGAGCTGTTGTCAAAGTGAACTTGTTCAATGGGTCCAACAGCAGTAAGTTTTCGAATGATATCTGCAAGTTAGTACACATAAAAAATAATGTTTGAAGGATGAATTTTGATTAATTAAAATGGGGGAGAGGTGAAGAAAATCATGATTTACCTGTTAGGTAAGAATTGTCATTCAAACGACTGTTGATACAATCATATGTTGCATATTCAAAGGCATGCATAGGTATGAGTTCACTTCCTTCATTGCACTCCTTAACCGAAGTTGTTAAGAGGAAAATGATGTTCAAGTCATTTGAAACCGGTCTATAGCCTTTATTTGTCACGATTACTTTAAAGTTTGAAATGATAAAGGTTCCTCCTTCACGTAGGATGGCACTAAATTTTTGAAACACATTCTTTCTTACAATTGCATGAATTAAGTTTTTCTATAAAAAGAAAAAAGGAAGTCAAAAGTTAGTTTACATATTATATAAGGAATACAACGAATAGGTAAAAGATTCAAACATTTTATTATTGTGAAGTATAATAACCTTTTCATCGATAAAGATCATGTCAAGACTGATGAAGTTATTTCCATTTCTCTTATTCACTGCTTTCCACATTCTGCATATTCTCACTCTAATTCTCCATGTCTCCTTAGCATCAGATATTTGATCAAGAAAGCTGTATCCTTTGGACATTGCTATACCAGACAGCTGCAATAAAATGTAGATGTGTTAGAGATACTATTAAAAATGATAATAGAAGTTTTACTTTTAAAACACTGTAAAATAAAACCAGAATGTCTTTGTAGATCAGTAAAAGTTTACAAATAGGATATCACATACCTCTTGGTAAATTGGAAAATATTTCTTTGTACACTATGTTTTTAGCTAGGAACTGTTTTTGGTTCTTGTCATTTACTATCAAGATTTTAAGACCATTTCTATTAGTGACTCTAGATATTGCAACATATAACTGGCCATGAGTGAAAACAGGCTGTGGTAAAAACAGGCCTACTCTATTTAAAGATTGGCCCTGGCTTTTGTTTATTGTCATTGCAAATGAAACAGAAATTGGGAATTGTCTTCGCTTTAGAGTGAATGGCCACTTCGATTCTGTAGGGGACAAAATAATCCTTGGAATAAAGACTTTAGAGCCAATATTTGTCCCAGTTATAATCTTTGCCTCAATAACCCAATCAGCAAGCTGGGTGACAATCAACCGTGTTCCATTACATAAACCTGCAGTTTGATTAAGGTTTCTCAATAACATTATAGGGATTCCAACTTTCAGCTTCAGCTCGTGTTTGGGAATTCCAGGAAACTCAAGTGAATTTAGGAACTCCACTGGATATAACATGTCTAAATCAGTAATGCTATTAGAACTTTTGCATACTGTATCTGAGCTAAGATAGACACATTCTTCTTCATCAACTAAAGAAACAATCTGATCATTTATTTTGTTAACAATTTCATTTGTTGGTGCTAAAATTGCTCTCTCTTGCAGGTATTGTGAGTCTTTCATCTTATCATGTATATCAGGATATGTGACATTAATGATATCAGCTATTGGATCTCTGGTTGGTTTTATTAATAAATCCTCTGGAATCTCAATCCAACTTTCTCCATCTACATTCTCAAATTCACCATTTCCAATCCTTAAAATCCAATTCCCAAAGTCTACAACAGATTCACCATCTTCCAAATTATTGAAATTTTGATTGAGCCTCATATTTTCTGTAAGCATAAATATCTCACAATGATTCCAAATGGCAGATTTGTTTATGGCTGATGCAACAATATCTTCTCTTCTACCCTTTGGTATTACTGGCAAGATCTGTCTGAAATCTCCCCCAACAATAACTGTGATACCGCCAAAAATTTTATTAGGATCAAAGTTACTGGAGAAGCGCAATATGTCTCTCAATGTTCTATCAAGAGCCTCAAAACAATGACGATGTGCCATAGGAGCTTCATCCCAAATTATCAATTTTGTAGCACAAAGCAATTCAGCCAACTGTGTTTTTTGTTTAATGTCACACACTGAATCTTCATTCACACATAATGGGATACGAAATCTTGAGTGAGCTGTACGTCCACCTGGCAGAAGGAGTGATGCAATTCCTGAAGATGCCACTGCTAGAACAATTTCACCATGGGATCGGAGGAAAGACATTATTGTTTTATACACAAAAGTTTTCCCAGTTCCACCATGGCCATACAAAAAGAACATCTTTCCTTCACCTTTCAAAACAGCTTGAATAACCCGATCAAATACATGTTTTTGTAGAATGTTCAATTTTGTATATGATGAGGCATACTCAGCAGCCAATGCTTTCTTGTCATAACTCAGTTCTTCTTCAAGGAGTCTGTTATTCCTTTCCCTAATAAGAGACATATCAGGTAAAGGCATAGGTGGATAGTCTTTCAATGACTTTCCAGCTTTAGTCAAAAGCTTTTCAATTTCATATAAGGCATAATTTCTCAATTGATTTTCAGAAAGCTGAAGTTGATCAAACCGTAAGATTCGCCTCTGCCTAAATAAAATATCTTCTGAAAAATCTTTCCAATTCAATTCCCATATCTGTTCTGGTTGTGAAACCTCACAAAAAAGAAGTATAGTCACAAACAATTCTCTTACCTGTTGTGCAGTAGCCCAATTTGATGCTTCTTTTATAGCATCATTCCACTCTCTATCTCCATCCAGTAGCCCAAGAGCAAAACATGCAGCTTTAAAAGAAGGACACAATTGGCCATTAACAGTTTTGATTTCATCAAAACTTCTAGGACCTTTTACAACATTTAATAGCATTCTAAGATAGAACCGTTCTCCACTTGAAGGGTGTGCATAATAGATTCTACCAATGGACCGACCTGACTTTCTTCTCCTCCATTCTTTGTTTTTCTTGTCCCAAACCCATTTTGTTGGAAAGTCTTGGAAGGTTAGCTGCCTAGCATCTTCATACAATCGATTTGCTGTCATCCACTCTGTAAATACAGTTTTGTCAATACCTGGCCTATTTGCCACATTATCCAAATATTCATAATCCGAAAAAGTGACTTGATTTTCATTTTTCATATGAAAGTTCAATCTATGAACAGCTGGTTCATGGTAATGAATCTCAAACTGGAAAATTCTCCACGATGCTTCTGATGCTGATATATATCTGCAGTCAAGATATGTTTTTATTTCATCTTTTTCTAATATAGATTCTATTCCATCATCTGAATTGTAGACTACATTTTCTTCCAAAACAGCAGTAACACGATTTGTGCCTTTATTAATGTATTTAAAAAGATACTTGATGGCCTTTGACCGATTACACCATTCAACATTTAAGTGCGATTGATACTTCACCAGCAAATCAATATTGTATGGGACAACGTATCGATTGTCTAATTCAACACCATTTTTCAGCACAAAACGGCCATCTTCTCGTCGTCTATAAGTCGGAAAGCCTTGGTCATCAATGATGGTTTCACGAACAAAATGTTTAGGGAAATGCTTGGTACAATTGTTATCAACCATGCAAGGAGAGTTTGGCCTAGCTGCACCACATGGCCCATGCATCATGAATTGCTTAACAGGTTCATGTCCAATTGAATCTTCCAAACAATCAGGAATTTCAGCACTGATTATGCTATCAATATCTTCAGGAACTGGATATTTATCATCAGGATGCAAAAATACCAATATATGTGCATGTGGAAGACCTCTTTTTTGAAACTCAATCGTGTATACAACTGCATAAAATATAAATGAGGGAAGCAATTAAAAAAAATAATGTGCAAGCATGTATGTTTTAGAAAATGATGATAATTATTCAGGGAAAAAATGTAGCTTCAATCTGTATTACCTGCAAGTACTTTACCAAAATGCTGTCCTTTCTTTATGTCTTGCAAAAGTGCATCCAATTTTATTTTAAAAGCTCTTGCGACAATGTCTGGTCGGTCTTCCGGCTTTTGACCAGGAATCAATTCTAGGAAAGAAATGATCTCTGGCCATTTAGAATTGCATGTAAAAGTAAGGAAGAGGTTTGGATAGCCTGCCCACCGACATATTGCCATGGCATCTTGATAGTTCTGAATCATGTATCTTGGGCCACCAGTGAAAGAAGATGGCAAAACTATCCGTTTACCAATAGATGCTTTTGTTGTGTCCCCTCGTAGTACTGCATCTTTTAAGCCACTGTATATCTCAGCTCTTAGGTAGTCTTGTTTTTTTTGTATCCACCTCAAACGAATTCCTTCAATACAACAATAAGCGTCAACAATGAATTGCTGGAAAAGTCTACCACCAGAAATTAAAGTGTTGCCTTCACTAAGTCGTTGTTGAATACGAAATGCATAATATTCTCTCATAGTGACAGTTGAATTTTCACTTTCTTGCATTGAGCCTCTTAATCTTTTTGGTATACCAAGAGAGAAGCCATCCTCACCATAAGGGAAAAGCAAAGGATATTGCATAGCCATAAAAGCTGGATGGATTTCACTTATACGCCGGAGCCCACAATGACGATCCTCAACAATAATATCACGATACCCATTATTACGGTCAAAATCACCCACAATAAGACCAGCAACTTCTGAGGCAGTAGGTAGATTATATTGTGAGGAACGATTGGAACGACAATTAATGAGGCACAATTTCACATCTGCAGTATTACATTCAGTGTAGCGATCCCTGGCCATTCTGAAAACCTTGACCAAAGCATTGTGTTCATCAAGCATATGTATAAGAGAGTTAACAATTTCGGGATTAACAACATCATTCTCTTTATCAGATGAAATCGACCTTATCCTATGCTGCACTTCATTTTCTGTATCAAATATGTAAAGTTGAGCAAACTTTGGTTCCGATCCTTCAACTGGTAACAAAGAGCCAATCAGATGATGATTCTGTCCATTTAGCCTAAAGACATAGGGACCATTTCCATCATTTACAGTTCTGTCAACTTTTCCACCCATTGATGTTATTGCAAACATTGCATTATATCGCCGACGATTGTCATGGAAATGAACAAATAAAGGGCCATCGTAATTCAGCAATTCTTCAAGAACTGGAGGTGCGTGTTTTAACAAAGGTAAATAAATTTGTCCTTCTGAACAGCACAACGAAAACTTTGGTTGTGATGGTCTTCTTGACTTCACATTCCTCTCTTCATACCATAGAATAGCCCCACAGCTCTCACAAGTTTCTGTTGGCTTGCCAAAATTCCATGGTTCAGTGAATTTACCTATTAGAACCAGCAAAATTGAATGGGAGTTAGATAGCATGGACAATAATGTCAAATATAAACTTCAAGGGATTTGAAAATAATCAATAAAATGGAACTTACGCTTCAAGGGGAGATTCGAAGTAGAAACTTTAGCTTGTGTATCCTGCTGACTCAATGAATCTATTAATCAAGAGATGTGACATCAGAAGGAGGCCAGTTTAAAGCAAAGGGTACGGAACCAACAGTAAGCACAACTAAAGTAATTACCAAGTAATGAGAACAATTGCTAAATTGCTAATTGAAAACAGACTGGATTTCAACTGTTTTTTCAAACATTCATATGCATGTATATTCATTTGTGTGTCCATACATATAGTGAGAGAAAGCAACTTTTTAAAAGAGCATAAATATTTTCTTTTACAGGTTGTATTTCAATATAAAGAGTCCACAACAAAATGAAGCTCTAGTTAGAATGTCAAACATTGAATTGGCAGGTATTGAAAGTTTTAGATACTAACAGCTCTTAGTTAGCTACATACTTACTTTAAGTGTGTGATTGAAACAAATAACAAACAGAAAGAGAGGCAAAAAACAGAGTCAAATAGGTACTGGCACAAGATTCATTGTTTTAAAGAAAGCTGGCTAATTAGAGGGCTGACCTGGTTTTGTTTGTGAAACCATGAATAAGGGAAAGAAGATAAAAGTGTCATCAACAAAAACAAAGAAGAGGTGAAGAGGTAATTGGTAACTTACAATAGAAAGGAGTTAATGAAGATAGGCTTATTGTTGATTTTAATGCTAGTGGGCAAGAGAAAGAAAACAGCCAGTTATTTATTTATTTCAGCTAGTTAGGTAGCATGCATTTTCATTTCGATGTCCAAACATATAGTTTTCAAAGGCATGTGCACAAAAAAAATTTAAAAGGGAAAAATTAAGCTCTATTCCATTCATTACCTGCAGGGGCAGCAACTTTGGCGGGGCAGCAACTTTGGCGGGGCTTATCACGTGGATCGAGTGCTCATCACGAAGATCATCTGCTGAATTTAGCATTATTAGTAGTGCAAAGACAGATTCCAAATAACCATTGCACATTATTAGTACAACAAAAGTCTAACCTGATATAGTATTGGATTCATGTGAAGTGCCCCCAAAGATTGTATCCACGTTATTTGGAATAAAATCAGTTGCCACCTCTTCTACCATCACATCCACTGGAACATCTAATAAGTTGTCATTTATAACTCCTTTGTCACATCTTTGGAGGATTTCATCATTCAATTGAGAGAGCACCAGCGTATTTTCCACATTACCAAAATGAAAATCACATCCAATAATAGGAGCCCTTGCTAATCGCTTGTTGATAATCGCCGCTGTTTTTCCCGATTTCAATCTCTTAGTAGCACCATCTTTATTATGACTTTCAAGGGCACAGGAACCAGAACCATACGAAATAGGTACCTCAAATAGATTTCCATTGCTGGTTGTACGTTGAAGGGTCGAGGTACCAGGACCATACGAAATAGGAACATCAAATAGGTTGCCAGGATCCACCTCACTTCTACAACACATCTCTATTTGAGTTCGGATAGCTCTTTTTTTATTCAAAATCAAACGCCTTTTTGACCGTCTAACTCGTGCTTCATCCATAACTATCTCAAATAATATACTTGTATTATCGAACCACTAACACAACATTACCGCTAAGTACTCACCATATTAGTCAATTTATTGAAAATTTATTAACCGGGAAAATACAAAGTTCTAGTCATTGGTGAATACCATAAAAAACAAAAATGTTAAAAGCTCTAACGAAATGTATATTAACAATAAGTCATATAATTTACCAGTAATAATAACAACGCTATCAGTAAAAGAGTAGCTGACCTTTTTTAAGAGAATAAGCAATTATTAATACATTATAAGGGCTAAATACTAACCATATTTTTGTGAGACATAAACAGGGGAAAAAAACTGATCTTTGTTAACGAAATAAGTAGGTACTATGGGAAATCACAGCTAACTACACCCCCCCCCCTCAAAAAAAAAAAAAAAGATGGAATCTATTATCTATCTAATATATACACTCCCAACTTAATATTTATGTATAGGATACCTGAGGTGAATAATAACTCCTATTTCATTCTCTGATTGATATGATAAACCAAAAGCAACAGTAGCAGTAAACACGACATGTCTGTGTGTGGCCCTAAGTAGATAAAATCAAGGCTTTGTTGAGTCCAGTAGTGGCATTGATGTCAGCACATATATTGTATATTAAAAGTATTCTTTGTAAAAGGATGCCTTGCAGCTATAAGAACAAACCAAAGGAAGATAAATACACAATGATAAGGAAGAAGAAAGATGCAATTATTTTTGCAATAACAAGTCCAACAAACTCTTTCATCCTAGGTGTCATCATTGCTCACAAACTTCAATCTGCTTTTTTTTTTCCTAAATTTTAGGTGCGTTCAATGATCCAATTGCTCCCAATGACTTCATCCCCACTTCATTATTTTCACCAGGTACCACCAAACGTGGCCCAAAAAGGCACAAATTCCAGAACCTAAAGCATAAAAGACAGTGGCACAACTAACCACATCAAGTCACATGTTTCCAACGAAAAGCCATATCAAAGCTAAAATTCTCATCTAAATGTGGTTCACCACTTGATGAAAGCTAGAATTGAGCTCAATGTTACATTCCCTTGTAACATTCGGTTTTTATGAACTGAAGTTCAATAATAGTCCAAAATGTTAATATTTAGAACCCACTAAGGCGCAGTTAGTTAAAAAGCTTTATCAGTAGAGATTGACCTTAAGAAGCAAAACAACCTTTTTGTTTTTTCGCTATTGGTAATTCAGGACATCCCCATAGAGAGCCCGTGGTTCAAACTTGGATTCCACCTGTGGTGAGAACCGAAGGTGTATGCTAAAAGCCACAAGGCAGGCAGACCTTAAGAAGCAAATCAGCTTGATTTAAGTATGCACAGCATCTCAGCACTAAAACCCAAATCTTAAAATTTCTTTATAATCAGGGAAAAAATATTTACAAAGAGAAAATTTAATATATTGGACTTACTAATTTACGAAAATGAAGAGGCACTACTTCTTTAGAACCAGAAAATTTGGCTGGAGTTATTTTGCATGCATCAGCATGGTGAATGTCATTAACCTGCAATTACATATACCCATTATCATATAAGTTATCATATAAGCTATTCAAAGACCCGTTATCATATAAGTTACCAACAAATTTTTATGGTAAATCAGAATATACTATTACGCAATCAGGGGAAGAAGAAGAAGTAGAACCAAATGTGCTTTGAAATTCGATTTCTAAAGCATGGGCAGACAGCCCTGTGTGTGAAGTAATAGATGTGCTCACCATCATATAAGAAATGAACCACTTTACAAAAACATTATGAATTGGGCATTAATCAAATGCGCAAAAGCAACTGAAACCCATTGGTAAATTGCAGGATAAACTAAAACAGCATTATGTGCTCACCATCAATTCACAAACTAACCATAGTATACAAACATTATGAATTGGCCACATAGTTCATAGTTTTTTCAAGAACATTAATAAAATATGAAAAATCAACTAAAACCCAGTTAGCAAATTGTAGAAAGAATGTATTGAAAATTATGTGTTCACCAATCATATCCAAAAACTACCATAAAACCAAGAATGGTTAAAATAAACATTAACACTTGCTCATAGCTTCTTCATCATGAATTGGGCATTAATCAAATGGGTAAAATCAACTGAAACCCATTGGCAAATTGCAGGATAAGCTAATACAGCATTATGTGGTCAGCATCAATTCACAAACTAACCATAGTATACAAACATTATGAATCGGCTACATAGCTCATTTTTTTTCAAGAGCATCAATCAAATACGCAAAATCAACCAAAACCCAATTAGCAAATTGCAGGAAGAATATATTGACCATTATGTGTTCACCAATCATATAAAAAAACTACCATAAAACCAAGAATGGCTAAAATAAAAATTAACACTTGTTCATAGCTTGCTTCACTAAAATCAACCAAGACCCAGATAGCAAAATCGAACAATAAACTAAGAACATCACAATCCAACCATAAAGTTCATACATTTATGAAGTGGGTATAAAAAATTTTGAAAATTTAAACTGGAAAAAAAAAACCCACACAAAAATTACACATTTCCAATATACCATTTTTAAAACACCAGGAGCACCAGCGCCTTTGGGTGAGCTCTTGTACATGGTGCATTTAATCACATGCCCACTGGCCATCGATCAAATTAAAACTCAAAGCTGAGCCAAAATCCAAAACCCCCCCAAAAGAAAATTGTGAAAGTATGATTGGGTAAAAGGATCAAAGTAATAGAAGGGATCTATGAATGTATGTAGAGAGATAGAGGAAGATCGTGTGTGGGTTTGGTTTGGTTAGGGATTAACTATAAGCCACCGGTGAGCACTGAGAGTATTTTGCGTTGAGCACGGATGAATGAGAAGAAGGGAATCAAAAATACAAAAAAAAAGGGGGAAATTTGCTTGGAGTGATCTGTGTAGGCGTTGTTGGCTTTGGATTTGCCACCAGTGAGCACTGAGAAGAAGGGAATCAAAAATACAAAAAAAAAGGGGAAATTTGCTTGGAGTGATCTATGTGGGCATTGCTGGCTTTGGATTTGACAAAAGGAGGAATTTTTTGCTTTTAAATGGGTTTGCTTGGAGTGATCTTGCTGTGCGTGCGTTGGAGTGATCTTGGAGTGATCTGGCTGTGCGTTGCTGGCTTTGGTTTTGACAAAAGGGGGAATTTTTTGCTTTTAAATGGGTTTGCTTGGAGTGATCTTGCTGTGCGTGCGTTGCTGGGTTTGGTTTTGGGCTTTGAGAGAGAGAGCGCCAATGATGAATTTACCGGTGCAAGTTTTTTGTGTGACAAAAGAAGAAACTAATGAAACAGAAAATAAACATGCAACTCAATCATAGGAAAACAAAAAAAAAAAATTATATAATTAAAGAATAAAAATTATTCATAAAAAGGAAGGAAAGCAGAGGCAGATGAAAGAAAGGAGTAATCAAACCTTAGGAATGGTTGGAATTCATTTTGCAGAGCATAAACCAGGACCATTAAAATTATGAACAAAAGTACGGGAATAGATGGAGAACCTCTTCCTATATAAGATACAGAAATAACCAAAGACATGCATCATCAATACCAAGATATTCTTTTGAAATTCCATAGCATCCATTGAAGAAAAGGGGAGCTATATATTGAAGGAGAGGAAGAATTTTAGGTTTTGATTATCGTAGAAGGGGAGGTGAACCTGAAAACAGGTGGGTGTGATTATTGTGGAAGAGCATAATGTTTTATTCACCCAAAAAAAAAAAAAAAAAGCACAGTGTATGACCCACTTAAATTTAGACAGGTGGAAGGAAATTAAACTTTAATGTCAAATTGAAATTGGTGTGAATATAGACACATGGCACAAAATTAGAGTTCTAATTTGGAATTGCAATTTGAGATTCTCTCTGCTTCACCTATTATTATATATATAGATTAGGTTTTTTTTTTCTCTTTCAGAATATTGTTTGGCTGGGCATTATTTAGATTCATTTGTTTAGTAAAAAATAATTAATATTTCGGCTGAGAATTTTTTGAGTGTTTCAACTAGTATTGATATTTCGGCTAGTACAAATAATAATTAAAAAAGTTTAAAAAAAGCATGTTATTTAAGCTAATACATAAATTCTGAATACACACACAGATGCTGTATGTATGTTAGTATATAAATAGTTGTAACTAAGAAAGTCAATTTCGTACTAGAGACTGTTTCTGTTTAGCTAGAGAAATAAAATATTTTTGTACTGATCGATATCGGTATACCGTTTCGAGTTTACAGTTATTTATATATTTATATTTGTTAGAAATACTGAATAACTGTATTGTATTTCTTAATCAAAGAATATACATGAGTGTGCCTTTATATAGGAGGCATATGAGTGTAGTACAAGTAGGAGTGTAGTACAAGATGTGTGCTGTACAAGTAATCAAGTGTGCTCTACAAGTAAACTAGTTTGGGCTTAAAGCCCACAACACTATACACGTTAACAGCCCCCCTCAAACTCAAGGTGGATGTGAGACCAGCTTGAGGTTGTCAACTAAATCACGAAGGCGTCCTTTAGGATGTGACTTGGTGAAGATATCTGCAAGTTGATCTTTGGAGAAGACGGAAAAGAGCTGGAGAGCACCATGGACAAGATGAAAACGGATAAAATGACAATCAATCTCGATGTGTTTAGTCCGTTCATGGAAGACATCATTGTGAGCAATATGAATGACACTCTGGTTGTCACAATAAAGAGGAGTAGCAGAGGATGTGGACACACCTAAGTCCTTAAAAAGCCATCATAGCCAAAGGAGCTCAGATGTGGTATCAGCAAGGGCACGATATTCTGCTTCAGTACTGGAGCGGGCCACATGAGTTTGTTTCTTGCTTCGCCAAGAAATCAGAGAAGAACCAAGAAGAAAGCAATAACCAGTGGTGGACCTGCGATCAGTGGGATCTCCTGCCTAATCAGCATCAGAAAATGCACGGAGAATAAAAGGAGACTAAGCAGAGTAGAAAAGACCATGGAAGAGAGTGCCTTTAAGTATCGAAGAATACGCAGAACAGCAGCATAGTGAGTCGATCGTGGAGCAGACAGATACTGGCTCACCTGGTGAACAGCATAGGAGATGTTTGAACGAGTGACAGTGAGATAAACTAGGCTGCCAACCAAGCGTCTGTAAAGAGAGGGATTAGACAATGGCTTCCCTCCTGAGGGAGTCAGATGTGCATTAAGTTCAACTGAAGTGTCAACAGTCTTGCTATCAGTGAGTCCAGCTCGAGACAAGAGTTCAGAGGCATACTTGGCTTGAGTAATATAAAGTCCATCTGTAGAATGAGTGATTTCAAGACCCAAGAAGTAGCTGAGATGTCCAAGATCTTTCATCTCAAATTGCTGACTGAGAAAATCTTTGAGTTCTTGAATGCCATTGAGGTCATCACCAGTTATGATCATATCATCCACATATAGGAGAAGTAAAATAGTGCCTTTGTCAGTGCGACGAAGAAATAAGGCAGAATCATAATGACTGGCCATGTAACCCAAGCGAGAGATGGTAGAGCTGAATTTAGCAAACCAAGCTCGTGGAGCTTGTTTAAGGCCATAAAGTGCACGTCGAAGGTGACAAACCTTGTTTGATTCAACAGAGAGACCAGGAGGAGGTTGCATATAAACTTCTTCACTTAAATCCCCATTAAGGAATGCATTTTTAACATCCATCTAGAAAAGGTCCCATTTACTGGCAGCAGCAACAGCTAAGAGGGCACGAACAGATGAGATACGTGCAACCGGAGCAAAGGTCTCTTCATAATCAATCCCATACTCCTATGTAAAGCCTTTTGCAACAAGACGAGCTTTGTAGCGCTCAATGGACCTATCAGAGCGAGTCTTAATCTTGTAGATCCACTTACAACCAACCACAGATTTCCTAGGGGGGAGAGTCACCAAATCCCAAGTATGGTTTTTAGATAATGCATCAAATTCCTCTTTCATTGCAATCTGCCATAAAGGATCAGTGGAAGCCTCACGATAGGTGTGAGGCTCGTGCAGTGTAGCAAGAGCAGTGTAACAATGATAGTCAAGTAAATGTGCAGGAATGGATCTTACCCGAGTTGAGTGACGAGGTGGAATGTCTTGTGCAAGATCTTTAGGCAGAGCAGGAGCAGGGGACCCAAGCTCAAGGTTGGGGTTGGGTTGCTCATCTTCAACCTGTTCATCTTCCACCTGTTTATTAAAGGGTGAACTAGGAAAGGGATCAATGATATCTGGTGGTTGGATAGAAAAGTCTACATGAGAATCAAGAGCAACTACAGGAGGATCAGGAACAGCTACAAAAAGAATATGTGCCTCATCTGGAAAAATATCTAAGACAGAAGAGGAAGATAGGAAGGCACGTAAGTGAGAGAGCTCTACAAAGACTGCTAAGAAAAGGGTCAGAGCAGTAAGGACAAGACTGCTAAGAAAAGGGTCAAAGCAGTGGCTTTGATACCATGTTAGAAATACTGAATAACTGTATTGTATTTCTTAATCAAAGAATATACATGAGTGTGCTTTTATATAGAAGGCATATGAGTGTAGTACAAGTAGGAGTGTAGTACAAGATGTATGCTGTACAAGTAATCAAGTGTGCTCTACAAGTAAACTAGTTTGGGCTTAAAGCCCACAACACTATACACGTTAACAATATTCATAAATATATATTTGTATTATCAACATAAAATTTATGAATTTACTATAGGAAGGACAATCAATTATTAATTGGATGCATGCTTAAAAAGTTGTAGATTAGTGGCTTCTTTTTGTCTTTTTTCTCTTTTGCGGTTTTGTTTATGAGCCCTGTGGAAACGAACAACGTTTTTGTTTACAACACCATTCTACAACAAAAAAGCTTGTTTTTATTTGAAATTAATCCGTATCACAAACATGAAACATGAGAGTAATGTTATGTGTGATATTAATTTTGTGTGGATAAATTAGTACTACATACTTTCTTTAAAATAAAAAATTTGCTTGATTAACTAAAGGGTCAGTTATTTATGTAAAGCTTGTGCAAAACATGCATACACCATTTTGCAAAGAGAAATACTATATTTACAATATTTTCACAATAAATCTTAAGTGATAAGTTATTATTAGATGTTATGGACGAACAAAAGAGTAATTTAAGTCATGAATTCAAGTTAAAACCAATAACAACTTATCACCTATAATTTGTTGAAAAAATATTGTGGATGTAGCATTTCTTTTTTGCGAAACATACTTGCAAGTTTTTCAGAATGTAGAGAACGAGAGTACCCAAAATGCCTCAATAAAGATGTATGAGTGGCATGAGTTTATTGACAAAGAAAATCATCTAACCTATAGCTATTTGGCACCTACATAGCATTTAGGTATAGGGTTTAAAAAGGCTACAATTGTTTGATACATTATAACAACAATATTTCCTTACAAAAATAAAGAAGTCCATGGAATAACATGTACAAGAAAAAACATTATTGTTATAACTTATAATACAAGAGGAACAACACGAATTTTTTAACATTATTATTATAATACAAAACGAAAGACATTATTGTAACTATAAAAGTCCATAGAACAACAACAATGGTGTAAATTTCATGATACGTACATAAATTAGGTAGCCTAATACAAGAAGAAAAACATACATGCGTACTAATCATTTAACTCATCATAACATGAAGCATTTGGTAGTCCAATCTGGCAATCTGCTAGTTTGAATCTCCCTTAATTTTCTCCCTCCCTTTTGAGTCAAAACCTCACTTGTAAAAGAATAAGGTACCTGCTGTCCAATGCTTCAATATTGAAGCCTCTTTCAAGCATTCCTCCTTTAAGCTGGATTCTTTTGTTTTTGCAGCAATTACGCGCTTGCGTTTTTCTTTAAGTTCCAGGATATCTCGATCAATTTTATCAAGAGCATCGTCTACTTCCTTTCTAAGACGAAGGCCAAGGTAAGCTTGTACAACTCTCTTCAAATGATCAAAGGCAAATTGAATATTAAATTCTGCAAATTGTAATATCCTTAAGCTTGTCCACCAATTGAGAAGCAAATCTTTTGTGATATCCACAACCTTAGTGTTCATCATTCTATATATACTCTCACATAACATGTAATATAAATACATTTTTACTCTTGGCCTTAACAGGGACCTGGCACTAATATCCCCGTGTTTGGAAAGCAAGTGCTCAAGGATAGGGGCCAACCTCTGGATAATCATATAATCCCCTACACTAGCAACCTCTTCTACAGAAGCCCACTCAAGGTTAACCTTAAGTTCCTTCTCGACATTCTCGAATGGTGCAGGAATCTTTGCACCACGATAAAAAAACCTTCATGAATTGTGTGTAATTCTTGTCATAAAGAAGAAAAACTTCAAATTCACTATCTTCATCATGTTCATCCTCTTTAGCAATAAATTTTTCTATTTCTGCGACACTCAAGACACTATTCAGTTGCTCAATCTCATCTTTACTCCAAGATTTCAAAATATCATACAAAGTCAAAGTTGTCTTGATTTGTTCTTTCTTTTGCACCATCTCCTTTGCCTTGTTTTTGCATATCAACTTACCAGAATGTCCAAGAGTACTTCTCAATTCTACATCTCCATTCTCTCCCTTTAGCGATGAAATAATCTAGAAACAAACCAATGATTAAGTCAAGAGTACGAACCAAAAATAAAATTTTAGATTAAGGAAACCATCATGGTGCAATACTATTGAAGCAAACTCCCCTAAAGAGAAACACCAAAAATAAGTCAAAAGGAAAGACAAATCAAAGACCATAAAAAAATGCCATGTTTGTTCAACTACTTTAGTTTTTTTAGAAGTGGGAATTAGAGTTTATATAAAAACACAATCTACTTGTTCTAGCAATAATTTGACTAATTGATTATTGCAAGCTTTTATCCTATGCGTGTTTTTCATTTTAATTTTAGTCAAGATAATATTATAATCTGATAATGAGTTTTGTTTGCTATCATCAAGCTGATGTTGATCTCCTTGGGGGAGAAATATGAAATGGTCGAAAATAATAAATTTGAAACTTAAGAAAGTTTAGTTATACAAAATAAAATCTAAGAGAGCATAGTCCACAATGACACAAGTTATCTAAAAAAGATTAATAATATAAATAAAACACACCCAAAAAATGAAATAAAGATTAATTGAGATAAAAAGGGTAAATAGAAAAATGCATTTGAAGAGACAAGGAGAGAAAGAGAAAATACTTGAAGAAGTTCTTGCATTTGTAGAGAGGAATACACATTGATTATAAAATAAGTGATACTATATGCAATTAGAAAAGGAGAAAAAAAATTAGGGAACTCATAATAGAAAATTGTTGAGTGTTGAGAGTATCTCTTCCGCTAAGTAAGTTTACTTCATCTAAAGACTATTAACCCTAGTATACTATGTTCAACAAATTTCAAAAAATAAGTTATACATTATACCACTTTACAAATAATTACAAATTCTTGTGCATGTCTGCTATTAAAAAAATAAGTGTAATTATTTGGTGTTCTGGGAGCACAGTATATTTGCTCTCCTCTCTTACAAAATAGTAGAAGCATACAATTAATTGTACATCCAGAGCACTAAATAATTACGAAAATATAGAGCCACTATTAATGAGTAATTTACATTAGTAATTGTCTTCTAAAAAAAAAAAACTTTAGTAATTGGATAATTGAATAGGACTTTTAAAACAATGCCTTGCAAATAAGCTCTTTTAGGTTTAAACCCACATTCAAGAAACCATCTCACACTCATTCTAATGTTGAGAATTAAGTAATTTTTGCAGTTCTACCTTCATAACACGTTTTACACTATGTCATATATTTTGCAAATGACTGGTTTCCACCATTTGCGCATCCACTCTATTGTTGAAAATGGTTGAAAGATACAGTTTTTGAAAGCACACATTAACAGGCCTGGTATCATTACAAAACATGCTATCTAGGATTCTTTCCCTGGGATGACTTCCATTAATATTTTTGGTCTCAGTCATAAAAAGTAAAGTGATATGAATTTGGAAACAACTCAGGGTGATTTCAATTCTAGAATTAAAAAGGTTTCAACTTTCAGATCTTCAAAAATATTAAGATTGTATATCACCTTACCTCAGAGAAGACACATTTAATTTCAGTAACAAATTCACATTCTGCACAATAATAAACGGGTAATTGTGGATCTCTTTCTTCCTCACAAGCATGACAATAGAATTCATCTGTCTCATCCACCACTTCGTCTTGAACAGGTGAATTTGTAAGGACAAGGGGGTGTATATGATGTTTAATTTTAAAGGTAGATGGCAAGGGACCACAATGAAGATGGAGATTGAGATCACAATAAAGACAAGTGAAGACATATGATTCAGAAATATTGGATTTGCAAGCACTACACTTAAGCTTACTATTCTCTATATTGTCGTCCCGGAATTGTAGAAGGTGAGAGTGACCTTGGTATGTTATGGAAGGCATCATCATGGTACTGCATTCAGTGTGCAAGTTAAAACGACAACCGTGACCCTGACAAATGTAGGTGAATCTTGCACGGACAGTAGTTTTGCGACAGGCATTGCAATGTTTATAACCTCTGAGGTCGACAAGGGTAACAGGGTGGTATGGATGGAAGGGATGGCAAATCTGTTGCGGGAACTCAAGGCATGATATGTGAAAATAAATGTCCTTGCAGAAGTCACAAACATAAATAGGACCTGTGCAGGGTTTCACACATACATAGCAATGCTGAGTGAGTTTTTTATTATTGGCCTTACCAAGCGTCAAAGGATGTCCGTGGAGGAAATGCTGAATCTGACTTTCGCATTTGATAGTGATGGGCAATAGAGCGCAAGCGATATCCATCACGAAATTGTCGCATTGTTTACAACTATAGTACCAAATATTCCTACCCCACGAGTAACAAGCTTTGCATTGAATATCTCGATCTGATTGGGTAAGAGAGAGGGTGAGAAGATGGGAATGATAGAAGTGTTGGAGTTGTGGTGGAAACTTGGTCTCAAAACATGATCCTTCATGGAGAAATAAACGACATGGGAAGCAACCATAGGTTGAATGAGCATCAGAGCAGTATTTTAGACATATGATGCACTTAAAGTGCTCGTCAGGCACCTTCTCAAGGAGTAGTAAAGGATGGTCGTGGTAAGGATGTGTACGAATTAGTTTCTCTTGCCCTTCTTCATCTTCTTCTTTTACCTTTACTGGCCTCATAAAAGCGCATTCACGATCAAGTTGGAAATTGCAATTGTTAGCGTTGCAGCGGTAGACGAAACCCTTGTCAAACATATAATTACAACCACTGCAAATAGGGTATTTGTCATATGTTTTCCCACGTCGACTTAGGGTAAGTGGGTGTGGGTGAAAGGGGCTTTGCACATCTCGTGGAAGCTTGGCACAAGATTCATGCAGGTTATAATCACATCCCTCACTGCAAATGTAGGCCTGACCATCACAGGGTTTTTGGCATGCCTTGCAAAAGATTGAATCATCTCTCTTCCTGTTACTCAGCGATAACAGATGATAAGGATGATCGAAATATTTAATCGACATATCTCTCTTCCCTCTTCCTCGATCTCTGCATATTTTCCTCCCAAATTACCAAACTCCAAATATAAATACATATGAAAAGAAGAATTGAGCAATGTTTGCTAAAGTGGAGGGTTCCCTCCCACAACGATCATGTTGGATTCCTTCCTTGTATCTGTTTCTCTAAAGATTTTTTATTAATTGAAAACTTCTCTTTTTAAAATTTAATTGGTTTGATTTAACCTTATTTGTGTGAGATGAAATGGATTTCAAGTTACTTGCGGCCCGCTGTAGCCTGGGTTGTTACTTCTTACTTAAGCCATATGGTATTTATTCTAAGCTTGGTACCATTATCGCATGCTTGTTGCTGAGTCCAATCAAGCTATATGCTGATTCTAGATTCTATTTTCTAATTTCGCCATTTAATTTTGATTGCAAACAACTATCCTTAGATTAGATCCTCACGTCTGTCCCGAGCATGATTGAGTAAAAGACACATAATTGGTGATAGTGATACATAATACTTGGATTGTTAAGAAAAAGACTTCCGTTTAAGGGGAAGACTAATTGAGGTCAAATCTAATTCAATCACATTGTTGATTCACATCCACCAAATTTGCATCTCATTTATGGAAAAAACTTAGATCGTCTAACAGCAATGCTCCAAGCTCTCACAAAGGGAATGAACCCACTACAGGGTCCACTTCTTTATAGGGTCCACTTCTTCGTAAGAACCTGAAGCACACTACTCTGGAACTATTTAAGAATTGCCCTTCATTCATTATTTTTACACTAAATTAGTAGCCAAATCGAATTCAACTGGTCAATATGGTGATGTTTTTGCATTGGATTACTACAGTTTTCCTACATTATGGTATGTACATCACTAAAGATCTCTGATTAATGTTCATGGGCATTCCAAACACCAATGCATATTGTTCTTTAAAATATAGCTCATGATTGGGACAACATAATCTCAAGTAAGCATATCAACTTAATCTTATTTATTTATTATTTTCATATTTGTTTCAATTACCGGACAACAATGAGAGAATTTGTACCTTCAACTTTTCCTTTTAGTTTATTTGGCTATATATAGGCTTTTAGTATAGCCCAAAGGGACTTATAGTGGCGTTTTTAGGACTTCTAGTGACATTTCTTGGAATGTCACTATAGACCCACTTTTTTGTAGTGATTTCTAGTGCAAATACAATCTCGACAATAACTTATTATAATTATTATTATTGTTATCTATATATATATAAAACCAAAACTTTTGAAACTCCCACAATTTTTTATGTCAGAAATATTGAAATAAATAAATATAAATATTATAATTTATAAATATTATATTACCGATATCATCCCTTTAAAAAAAATAATAAATAGTTTTAGCCTTTTTAATTCCTTCGATTTGCTACCTGACTTTTTTTATGAAACAGTTCTTCTCCTTGCTACCCAGTTTCTCACCCAATTCATAAAATTATCTTAGACAACCCCTTTAGAGAAGGAGGAAGATGAGAGATGTGTTACCCCCAAACCGAAAACCTAATAAAGACCCACTGTACATGGTGAAAACCTTACGAAATCTTTGCAAGCTCGAACACAAAGTAATCCACTTCGAGTGCGAACTACGAAGCCTCTGTGAACAATGAAATCTCCTCTAGTGAGCCATGAAGCCTCTTCATATACGAAGCTTAATTCACGACCATAAATCCAGAAAGTTTGACCTCTCGAGTTGGCAAAAATTGGTTCAAGCTCGCACCATGAAATCTCATCACATGCGAGCTATGAAGTCTTCTCACACACGAAGCTTAGTTTGAGACCATAGACCCAGAAAGTTTGACCTCAATGATTCGAACTCAATAGACATTCAAACTTATCAGCCCATCAAAGCAATATTAGATAAACTATTGCGATGGTGGTATGGTCAGTAAATTGTATGCCATGGTTAGTTTCAAAAGTGAGTTAAAAAGGCCCGTGTAAAGGAAAAGGAAGGGTCAGATTAAGAGACAAGGAACTAAAGAAGTGAATAGTCTTTAACCACGTGGATGGATTGAAAAAAGAGGCATGTTGATGTGTGATAGGGGTAAAACTCCCACCTGACGGATTGGCCTCTGACGATGGATGTACATGACGGACTCGGCGTGTCGACGGCCTGACCTTCAGTAGTCGACGGTGAAAGGGTCACCCAATGTTGTCACCAAGTGCCGGAGCCCGCCTTGCCACGTGCGCTTCCTTGGAAAAGTGAACCTTGCCGCGTACGCTACTATTTGGTCAGATCTCTTACACAGCACGATTCCCTCCCCCAAAGAAGGGAATCGTGCCCAACACACTTGGCCACCCAAGAAGAATCTTACGCCCTACGCTACTCAGGGGCAATTTCGGCACAGCGATATCTTCTCCAGTACGCCTCATCCAAAGGCCACTACTACTACTATAAATACCGCCACGCCCTCCAAAAATCGAGGTACGCATACTAAGACCCGACTCTGGCACTCTAGAGTTGTGTAATATACTAACTTAACCGTCGGAGGGTCGTCGGCCGGTACCACACCGATACTTCCCTTTGAGGTTATTCTTCCTGCTGCAGGACCGTCCGGAACGCGCGCAAGCCCTGCAGCCCACTGGTTTAATTCTTGACCTCATCAGTTGGCGCCGTCTGTGGGAACTCGCACAAGTTCCTGTTACGTGTTTCCCGAACTAAGGGTTGCATGGTACTCACGCGTTCAAGGACGACCACCATGAACGACCAAGGCAACGAACAACGCACCACGACCCTTGAAAGGCAAGTCCAGACTCTGGCGGCCGCGGTGGAACGTCTCACGAAGCGCAACAATGACTTGGAAGAGCAGCTGTTGCGAAGGAATGCGACGGGTGACAATCAGGGAGAGAATCAGGAAGAGAGCAGTGCCGACGAGAGGGACCGTGAGGGTCCTGAGGGAAGCCATGCATTGAGCCGGCCTGAAGGACAACAGCCAAACCACCCGTCGGGAGATGGCCACGCCCAGTCTGGTATGGCCGTAGAAATGCGGATGATGAAGGAACGCATGGACTTCATGATGAACGCCCTCAAAAGGCGAGTGTCCAGCGACCTCGACGACCTCGTCCACCGCACGGACTCCCCATTTACAACACCCGTCATCATGTTCCCTACGCCACCGAAGTTTTGCATGCCCCAGGTGGAAAGCTACGACGGGTCCAAGGATCCGCTGGACCACTTGGAAACTTTCAAGACGTTGATGCACCTGCACGGCGCGCCAGACGAAATCATGTGCAAGGCCTTCCCCGCAACACTGAAAGGCTCTGCAAGGACCTGGTTCGGAAGGCTGGCGCCCGGTTCTGTCGGCACCTTCAGGGAGCTGAGCGCTCTGTTCGCCTCCCAATTCATCGGAGGGCACCGGCACAAAAGGTCCACCGCATGCCTGATGAACATTAAGCAGCGGGAGGATGAGACGCTGAGATCCTATATAGCCCGCTTTAACAGAGAAGCACTGACGATTGACGAAGCGGACGACAGGATACAAGTGGCTGCGTTCACAAACGGGCTGCGGAAGGGTAAATTCCTGTTCTCTTTGTACAAAAATGACCCGAAGACAATGTCAGATGTGTTTTACAAGGCGACGAAGTACATGAACGCGGAAGATGCGTTACTGGCAAGGGAAGAGAAGCCCCCCCAGAAGAGGGAAAGGCAGGAAGACACCCGACAAGATAAGGGGCGGAAGGCGCCTCGAGCAGGGGAAGGCCGAGACAGTAGACGCCCAAAGCCCAATGCCGGGAAATTCACAAGCTACACCCCATTGACGGCTCCGGTTGATCAGGTCCTGATGCAGATCAAGGATGACGGATCCTTGACGTTTCCGAGAAAAATGAAATCAAACCCGGACAAACGACCAAAAGACAAGCATTGCCGTTTCCACCGAGACCATGGGCACGATACCGCCGACTGCTACGATTTAAAGCAACAGATCGAAGCCCTGATTAGGCAAGGGAGGCTGCAGAGGTTCGTCAACAGGGAAAAGGCCGAAACGTCTCGGCAGGAACAGACCCCCCACCGGGACAATGAGCGTCCCAGACCACCTATAGGGGATATAAGGGTGATTGTGGGTGGCACACCGGTTGCTGGTTTTACAAAGAAGGCTTTGAAATCCCACCTCAGGGCGGTCCAGAATGTCCAGGCTGCAAGTTCCGTCCATAAGAAGCCGAGAACTAGCGGCCTCACTATGGAGTTCACGGAAGAGGATGCCCAGCACCTCCACCATCCGCACGACGACGCCCTTGTCGTCAACATCCGGATAGGGGACTACAACACCTATCGGGTCCTGATTGATAACGGGAGCTCCGCGGATATTCTCTACTATCCCACATTCCAGCAGATGCAGATTGACAAAGAACGCTTGATCCCTACCAAGGCCCCACTCACTAGCTTCGGGGGGACCAGAGTATATCCCCTCGGCTCGGTCACATTGCCCGTCACTGTCGGGGAATACCCACGGCAGCTCACTAGGGACGTCACCTTCCTAGTCGTCGACTGCTCCTCAGCATACAACGCAATCATAGGGCGACCAACCCTCAACGCCTGGAAGGCCGCCACCTCAACCTATGCCTTAAAGGTCAAGTTCCCTACAGAGTACGGGGTAGGAGAAGTATGGGGAGACCAAGTGGCCGCACGAGAATGCTATGTTGCAATGGTAGAGATGAATGGCCAGCTACAGACGATGAACATACACTACAAGAAAATGTACTTTTAGTGACGAAAAAATTCGTCACTAAAAGTCCAGTTTTTCGTCACTAATAACTTTTAGCGACGAAATCTACTAATTAGCGACGAAACTCATTTCGTCGCTGTAGCCCCGTCGCTAAAAGTCTTAGCGACGAAAAATTTCGTCACTAAAAGTCCGATGTGTATAAAAAAGAAAAAACTTTTAGCGACGAAAGCATTTCGTCGCTAAATGTTTTCCTCGCTAAAAACAATATTCAGCGACGAAAATATTTCGTCACTAAAACCATTTCAGTTTATTAAATCATATTTAGTGACGAAAAATTTCGTCATTAAAACTATTTTCAGGTACATTTAGTGACGAAAAAATTCGTCACTAAAAGTATTTTTAAGAAAATTTAAGCACATATAGTGACGAAAATTTTCGTCACTAAAACTATTTCTTACAAAATTCTACTACATTTAGCGACGAAATATTTCGTCACTAAAACAATTTTTTATTGCTATATTTGTGACGAAAAAATTCGTCGCTAAAACTTATTTTCTGTTTTTATTTTTTTAATAACTTTAATATTAACAAATACCCTGTCATTACATTATTAAAACCTCACATTTGAATAACACATTTATTCCAACAACACATTTATAAAAAATCAATCCATACATTCCACAAGTAAAAAATAAAACAAGTATCCAATTCAAACTTCTTCCATACAATAATTGTTCACAACACTTACAATAACTCAAGATGTCTTATAATAAGACAAAAAGTATAACATAATATAATTAGAACCAACATAAAATGTCCTCATATGTCTTCAAGTAATTGCCAAAAGTATATCCCCTAAAGTCACCAATAAGAAATCTGCACAAATATAAAAACAATACTACATTAAAATCGTAAAGTAAAAATATTAACTATGTTATAAGAAACATTTCTAACAATACATTAAGAGTAGTCACACTTTTATCCATGTTTCACTACAATTACAAGTTGAATGCTACTTTAGTAAAATAAGGACAACTCATACATAATGTATTCTAACATCTAGTCTATAAGCTACTTAGATAAAGTTTTATCCTATTCATGAATGCACAAGTCTATATTAATACTTAAAGAAATATACATTGCACGCACAAATATACACTCCCAATATGAATTTAAACCACCTTAAAGGAACACAATTGCTACTAATCAACAAGGTTCATTCACATTTGCAAGAAATTAAAAACACTCCCAATTTGGATTTAAACCACCTTATAACACCATGCAAGCCACCCGCTTGCTCCAACACAACAATCCACCACAAAACCAATCTCAAACATCACAAGTACAATGCTTATAAGTATTGAAATCGAATAAAGGAACACAATTGCTACTAATCAACAAGGTTCATTCACATTTGCAAGAAATTAAAAACACTCCCAATTTGGATTTAAACCACCTTATAACACCATGCAAGCCACCCGCTTGCTCCAACACAACAACCCACCACAAAACCAATCTCAAACATCACAAGTACAATGCTTATAAGTATTGAAATCGAATAAAAGAACACAATTGCTACTAATCAACAAGGTTCATTCACATTTGCAAAAAATTAAAAACACTCCCAATATGAATTTAAACCACCTTATAACACCATGCAAGCCACCCGCTTGCTCCAACACAACAACCCACCACAAAACCAATCTCAAACATCACAAGTACAATGTTTACAAGTATTGAAATCGAATAAAGGAACACAATTGCTACAAATCAACAAGGTTCATTCACATTTGCAAAAAATTAAAAACACTCCTAATATGGATTTAAACCCACAAAACCAATCTCAAACATCACAAATACAATGCTTACAAGTATTGAAATCGAATAAAGGAACATAATTGCTACTAATTAACAAGTTTCATTCACATTTGCAAGAAATTAACAACACTTCCAATATGAATTTAAACCACCTTATAACACCATGCAAGCCACCCGCTTGCTCCAACACAACAACCCACCACAAAACCAATTTCCAACATCACAAGTATATATAGAGTTTTATAAGTTTTTAACTAGAATATACTTACTTTGCTCAAGCTAAGTTTACAACTTTCACAAAAAATCTAAAGTTAACTTGTGTTCTTCACCTTATTCCTCACAATTTCTTCAGCCACAAAAGAGAGAGAACTGGAAATAAAAGAAAGATAACTTTTAGTAAATAGTTAAGTAGACCCAAATTTAAAATACATAAGCAACTACTCTATGTAAATAGCTTTAGGAAGGTGCTTCAAATATTTTGAGGCCAAATACCAAACATGAGGATTTTTGTTTTTTTTTTTTTTTTACAAAATTTCGATTTACATTATTTCTACTCAAGAGAATGAGCCATTTTCTTTGACCTACTTACATGATCTTGCCCATGCAGCCCCACAAGGTGCAGTGCAGAGACGAAAAAGTTTTTCCAACCTACTTGAATTTGTGATCACTAGTATAATAGAGCATCTACATAAACTCTCTTAACAAATTTTAAATCAAAACACAATTGTCCAAGAACTTATACAAATGCACCTATTTGGAAAAAAAAAAATACCTAATTCTCGGTGGTGAGGGTAAAGTTTCATCTAAATGTGAATTTATCCATACAAAAGTCAAGGAAGTTAGCAGCAACAAATAGTAAAATACAAAGACATGCACAATCAATTATTTTTAATTTTGTCCATGTTTATTGTTCCTTTCTCATAAGTTCCCTGCAATACACAATAAACCCATTACAAAATGCAGGTCTGTAAACTACTTGAACCAACCTAAGCCAACCCAAGTTTATAGTCCTACATTATGAAATGTTGGACCATAAACTAGTTGAGCCGAGTCAAGTATTATTATAATTTCAGAATTGGTTTATTTAATTTTATTTCAAACACGAGTTGAGCCCGAGCTTATCACGAGTATTTAAAATTCCAGGATTGGATTTATTTAATTTTGTTTCTAACATGAGTTGAACTCGAACAATAAACATCAATACTAAAAAAAAAAAAAAACATAGTATATTTCACTTACTTTAGCAATAATGAGGTCTTGAAAGGAGAGGCGTTGGAATTTTTTCACTCACTTACTTCACCGAGAGGACTGTGAAGTCCAAAATATGTCTGAGACAAAGATTAAGAAAGAATTGGAAATGTTTTTGAGTGTTGAAAATTTTAAGGAATTTTTTAAATCGAAGAAATTAAAGAAACCTTGAAAACTGAGGGAACAATGTATTGGTTGTTGGTTTGAGATTGGGCAGCCAAGGATGCGAACAAGGATTTAAGCTGCTTAATGAATATTAATGAATAGAATATTAATGAATCATAAGAATGAATATTAAAGAATAATTAATATTAATGAATAATTAATATTAATAACTGAATATTAATAAATATTAATACTAATGAATGAATCTAATTAATATTACTATTAATGAATGAATCTAATTAATGACTAAATATTAATATTAATGAATATTAATGAATGAATATTAATGAATCATAAGAATGAATATTAAAGAATAATTAATATTAATGAATATTAATGAATGAATATTAATGAATAATTAATATTAATAACTGAATATTAATAAATATTAATACTAATGAATGAATCTAATTAATATTACTATTAATGAATGAATCTAATTAATGACTGAATATTAAAAAATAATTAATGAATTAATATTATTAATAATAATAATTAGATTACATGTAAAAAAAATGGAAATCCGAAATTGTAATATTAATAATAATATTAAAAAATGATTTATTATTAATATTAATATTAATAATAATTAGATTATTAGAACCGGAAGTAGATCAGATCGGAGTGATACCTTTCTTGGTCGAGGAGTGCAGCGCCGGTGTGAGGGAAGGCGAACGGTCGCCGGCGCGAAGGGGAGGCGAACGGTCGCCGGCGCGAAGGAGAAGCGTCACCGGTGTGAAGGAAGGCGAAGCGTCGCCGGAAGAAGGAGAAGCGTTGGCGATGCGCAGGGTCGGCGACAGTTTCTGGGTCAGCGAGCACTAGCGGCTACGGTTTCTGGGTCGGCGAGCGCTAGCGGCGACGGTTTCTAGGTCAGCGAGCTCTGGCGGCGACGGTTTTTGGGTCGGCGAGCGCTAGCGGCGACAGTTCTCGGGTCGGCGAGCTCTGGTGGCGACGGTTCCTTGGTCGGCGATCTCTGGAGGCGACAGTACTGAAATCGGCGAGCTTTGGAGCTTTTTTTTGTTTTGGTGTGTGTTTTTTTTTTTTTTTTTGACCGAAATCTCTAGGGCTCTGATGCTGGGCAATGAAATGGAATCAGATAAGGAGTATATATAGTGGTCTTTAGTGACGAAAATTTTTCGTCACTAAAGACCACTTTTAGCGACGAATTTAAGTTTCCTCACAAAAAAACCAGAATTGTTAACCTTTTAGTGACGAAATTCAAATTTCATCACTAAAGAAACTATATTTTGTTAAAATTTTTAGCGACGAAATTCACATTTCGTCACTATAGCATACTTTTAGTGACGAATTATGGTTTCGTCGCTAAAACTGTGAAATTACTAAACCATAATTATTTTTAGTGACGAATATTTTTCATCGCTAATACTTCCTTACAGCGACGAAAAGATTTTCGTCACTAATACTATTCACAGTAATACCTACAGTGACGAAATTTTTCGTCACTAAAAATATAAATTTTTAGCGACGAAATATTTCGTCACTATAGATTAATTAAACTCCCGCCATATTTTCCCTCAACTAGCGCCTTTATTTCGGGTACATTTAGCGACGAAAGTTATTTTTCGTCGCTAAATGTTATAATTTTTTTCATTTTTAGTGACGAAATTCATATTTCGTCACTAAAGCTGTATTTTTAGCGACGAAAAATATTTCCTCACTAATTTTCGTCGCTAAAAATACATATTGTTGTAGTGATAGAGCAGAGGACGGGGGCAGAGCCTGTGGAGGAACTCGAAGAGATAATTCTCGACGAGTCCAAGCCTGAGAGAACCACCAGAATTGGTGCCCTCAACAGTCCGGCGACCCGCCAGGCACTCACGACCTTCCTCAAGGAAAATCAGGATGTATTCGCCTGGAGCCATGAGGACATGCCGGGGATCGATCCGTCGGTCATGGTACATAGGCTGAACGTAGCAACCTCCTTCCGGCCTATCAGACAAAAGAAGCGAGTATTTGCTCCAGAGAGAGATCGTGCAGTGGCAGAGGAGGTTGGCAAGTTACGAGAGGCAGGGTTCATCCGGGAAGTCTACTACCCCGATTGGTTGGCTAATGTTGTAATGGTCAAGAAGGCCAGCGGGAAGTGGCGGATGTGTGTGGACTTCACGGACCTGAATAAGGCGTGCCTGAAGGACAGCTACCCCCTCCCTCGAGTTGACGCTCTAGTAGACTCTACGGCCCGGCACCAACTGCTGAGTTTCATGGATGCCTTCTCAGGATATAACCAGATCCGGATGGATGAGGCAGATCAGGAGAAAACCTCGTTCGTCACCAGCCAAGGACTCTTCTGCTACAAGGTGATGCCATTCGGACTGAAGAATGCAGGTGCCACGTATCAGAGGCTGATGAACAAAATGTTCGCCAACCAAATAGGGAGGAATGTCCAAGTGTACGTCGACGATATGCTGGTGAAAAGCCAGCAAGAGAAGGATCATCTGAGTGATCTCGAGGAAACGTTCGGAACCCTCCGTTCATACAACATGAAGCTCAACCCCTCGAAATGCGCCTTCGGGGTAACCGCTGGAAAATTCCTCGGCTTCATGGTCTCTCAGAGAGGCATCGAGGCCAACCCGGATAAGATCAGGGCAATAATGGAGATGGCCCCTCCGAAGAATGTAAAAGAAGTTCAAAGTCTGAATGGGAAGGTTGCCGCACTGAACAGATTTGTGTCGAGGGCCACGGACAAATGCCTTCCCTTCTTCCGCACATTGAAGAAGACGTTCGAGTGGACGGACGAGTGTCAAAGGGCATTCGAAGAGTTAAAAGCCTATCTCTCTTCCCCACCATTGCTGAGTCCTTCACAGCCCGGGGAAGAACTCTTCCTCTACCTGGCCGTATCCCCAGCTGCCGTCAGCGCGGCCTTGATCAGAGAAGAGGACGGGGTGCAGAAACCCGTATACTACGCCAGCCGGGCGTTCCAAGGGGCGGAAGGAAGGTACCCGCCCATGGAGAAACTCGCCTTCGCCCTAGTCACCGCAGCCCGAAAGCTCAAGCCCTACTTCCAAGCTCACACAATCGTTGTCCTAACCGACAAGCCTCTGCGGCGAGCAATGCACAACCCAGAAGCCGCAGGTCGTCTGGCCCTATGGGCGATAGAGCTCACTGAGTTTGACATTCGCTACAGCCCACGGACCGCCCTCAAGGGGCAGGCAGTAGCTGATTTCATAGCCGAGTTCACCAACACAGAGGACGAGGGGGCAGATGCAAGTCCAGCATGGAATATACATACAGATGGGTCGTCAACTAGACGAGCCGGTGGCATTGGGGTCGTGCTCCGTTCCCCCGAAGGAGACCAAATTGATTGTATGATCCGGCTAGACTTTCCCATCACCAACAATGAGGCAGAATACGAAGCCTTGATAGCCGGACTGGATCTTGCCAAAGCAGCAGGCGCAGCCCGAGTGGTCGTCTCCTGCGACTCCCAGGTAGTCGTCAACCAAGTCAACGGGAACTACGAGTGCATAGGCGATAGAATGAAGAGGTACCTCCATCAGGCAAAAAGAAGGGTAGATGAGCTCGGAGCAAGCATAGTCCAAGTCCCCAGGGAGGAAAATGAGCAGGCCGACTGCCTCGCCAAAGCTGCTTCGTCGGAGCAGCAGAGCAGCACTAACGGTGTGCTACACTTTGTGCAGGTCTCTCCACTGGTAGACTCTATTGAAATGCAGGAGGTCGGCTCGGAAAGCAGCTGGACCACGCCGTTGGTCTCATACTTGAAAGATGGTGTCTTGCCCGACGGAAGAGAAGCCGCCAAACGATTGAAGGTCCAAGCATCAAGGTTTGTCCTGATAGAAGGAGTCCTATACAAAAGGGGCTTCTCTCGCCCGTACCTAAGGTGCCTGGGTTTCGAAGAAGCTGATTATGTCATGAGGGAAGTGCACGAAGGGGTATGTGGAAACCATTCAGGGTCACGGTCATTGGCGCATAAGCTGATCCGCACAGGATACTACTGGCCGACTATGAGAAGAGACACGCAGGCTTATGTCAAAGCTTGCGACAAGTGCCAGAGATTCAGCAACATCGTCAGACAACCCCCCGAGGAGCTGACCCCAATGACGGCCCCATGGCCATTCGCTCAATGGGGACTGGATATCATGGGCCCATTCCCAACAGCGGTACAACAGCTCAAGTTCCTTGTGGTAGGCATAGACTACTTCACAAAGTGGGTGGAAGCTGAGGCATTGGCAACCATCACGGAGAAGAAAATTCGAAGCTTCGTCTGGAAGTCTATCATATGCAGGTTCGGGATACCCAGGGTATTAGTCTCCGACAGCGGCAAACAGTTTGACAATGGTCCCTTCCGGGAATTCTGTGCGCAGCTGGGAATAAAGAATCACTACTCTTCCCGGCCCACCCCCAGGCCAACGGTCAAGTCGAGGTAACGAACCGATCCTTGCTCAAAATTATCAAGACTCGGCTCGAGGGGGCAAAGGGGATATGGCTAGAGGAGCTGCCAAGTGTATTGTGGGCATACAGGACGACAGCAAGGACCCCCACAGGAGAAACACCGTTCAGGCTAGCCTACGGAAGTGAGGCAGTCATTCCAGCCGAAGTGGGACTCACAACCTACAGGGTGAACACCCATGATGAAGGCCGGAACAACGAGGCCTTACGCCTACAGCTTGACTTGATCGACGAAGCAAGGACAGCAGCAGAGCAAAGGCTAGCCCGGTATCAGGATCGCATGGCTAAACACTACAACGCCCGAGTCAGGCACAGGGAATTCCAGGTCGGTGACCTCGTCCTAAGAAAGATCATGGGCGCTGCCAGGGACCCATCCCAAGGAAAGCTCGGCCCCAATTGGGAAGGGCCCTACCGAATCACAGCGTGGCAAAGAAAGGGCACCTACCACTTGGAAACACTAGACGGGCAGAAGCTGCACCACCCGTGGAACGCTGAGCACCTACGTAAGTACTACCAGTAAGAAAGAATGGCAGCCCCCTACTTGTATCTAGTCTGTAATGGATCCATTCCAATGTATATTCCTGGGACATGTTTTCTTCCTCACAAAAATTATGCAAGTCATACAGAGGTTTATTCAAAGTCTCTTCTGCTTATTATTTAATGCTGAACGTCAGAAACTTGCAAAAACCTTAGAGTTAAATCAGTTCAAGCATAACAGGCTAACGGTATCAAAGGCCGACGGCTCCAATCTACAGGCATAAAAGCGTCATGCGCCCATGCTGACGGCTTAAAAGCCACAAAGTTTTCCTAAATGGAAACGCCTAAGTCTCAAAGACGACAGCCCAAATTCGACGACGGCATAAAAGCGTCATGCGCCCATGCTGACGGCTTAAAAGCCACAAAGTTTTCCTAAATGGAAACGCCTAAGTCTCAAAGACGACGGCCCAAATTCGACGACGGCATAAAAGCGTCATGCGCCCATGCTGACAGCTTAAAAGCCACAAAGTTTTCCTAAATGGAAACACCCAAGTCTTAAAGACGACGGCCCAAATTCGACGACGGCATAAAATGTCACGCACCCAAGCGGACGGCTTAAAAGCCACCAGATTTTCCTAAGTAGGAACCCCCAAAGCCTAAGTCTAAGGTTGACGGCATAAATGGCGACGGCTCAAAGCCAACTCATCGTCTTATAAGGTTAAAAGCCAAAGCCTAAGTCTAAGATTGACGGCATAAATGGCGACGGCTCAAAGCCAACTACATCGTCTTATAAGGTTAAAAGCCAAAGCCTTAGTCTAAGGATGACGGCATAAATGGCGACGGCTCAAAGCCAACTACATCACCCTAAAAGGATTAAATGTCAGAGCCTAAGTATAAGGACGACGGCATAAATATTGACGGCCCAAAGCTAACTACGTTACTATAGCAGGTTGGAAGCTAAAATCTTGTCAAGGGTGACGGCTCAAAACTATCTACATTATTAATTATGACGGCCTGCTATACTGACGGCTCATCATATTAACGGCTTATTATGTCAACAGTTTCACGAAGCACAAGCAGCATTTGAAATGAACCATGCAAGCAAGCAACACACACAAGCAAAATTTAAAACAGCATATGAATTGACACAAATGTTTTCAAAAACAATATTGTTCTCGACGATTCAAAAATTGACCGTTCTACAAAAGTTACAGAAATTCTCCACAAAAATTACAAGTCTAATGGACGGGGGGAATCAACCACATTCACTTCCTCTTCGGCTTGGATTTTGGGCTGAACGGCTGTCTCAGCATCGTCATCAAGGGCCCCGTCGCCTTTATCATCCCGGCCTTCATCAAGGGGGCGACCTGCGGTGTCAGAAGCGGCTTGGATGATGGACGTTTGCGCCTGGCCTCCATCAAGGGACACCTGCTGGAGATCCGTCTCCGGATAAAGGGCCTTCACCTGACAGACGGCCTCATCAAAACCGTCGGCCATTATGCCACCAAGCTCCGTCAGGTACACCTCAGAGTCTCGATATTCCCTGATCGCGTCGTCCTTGGCCTGACGGAGCTGATCCTTCATAGACTGGATCTCCAGCTCCTTGTCCGCGAGGACCGTCTGCAGCGTCTCCGTTTGCTTCTTATACTCTAGCCGATCCTCCTTGAGAATGGAGAACTTCTTCTCCATCTTCACCTTCCAGGCCTTATACTGCAACAGCTCGTCCTCCACCTCCGTTGTCTTCGCTTGAAGACGGCTCATGGCCGTCTCCTCACGGACACAGCGGTCCATCAGGCCCTTCATCATAACGACAGCCTGAAAATCAGAAACACCAAGTCAATATGACGGTGAGGACAAATCTATACATTCATAAAACTGACGGCGATGGAAAATTATTTACCTGAGCCAAGTTGAAAAGGCCTGTCTCCCCCATGGCCTCAGTGGAATGGTTCCCGATGTCCTCATAATCCTCCACCGTCAGTATGGAGGACAGCTTCTCGATTGCGTACTTCGAATCCTCGCGGAGGAGGACGGGTGGCTTCTCGACGACGGGCGGAAGGCCACTCGTCATGAGACCCTTCCCCTTGCCGTGTTTGACAGGGGCCTTCCCTCCGTCTGCCTCTAGCCCGATGACGGTCTCGGGGGTGGTCTTGGGCTTTTTGGGGGGACGGTCCCCCTCCTGGTCTTGTTTTCTCTTCATGACGGGCACCTTGGATACGCCCGTCCCTGCAGCTTGGTTCTCTCTCTTCCTTGCAGCTGCTTGCTGCTTAATTAGGGCCCTCCTCTTCGCTTCATCCATCTCTGCAAAACAAGACGGCACATGAGTTGTTACAAAGGCAAGAGAAAAATGGCTAAGTATAAAACTCAGGTGAACGGACATACGTTTCCTAACTTGTGTTTCGTACTTCAAAGCTTCCTCGGACGGTTCAGGCCCGTCACAATGCCAGCAAATGGTCTTCAACGTCACTAGTCTGGCCCAAGACCTCTCCGTCAGCTCACTTTTCTGGAAAATCTTCTCTAAGAAGCTCCAGTCCTCAATGGAAACTTGTGGACGGTCCTGGACTGCAAGAGAGGACGGTCAGAAACCAATGAAGTTTGCAACATAGAAAAGAATCTGAACGGAGGCATACCAGACGGGGTAAAACACCCCAAGTGGTGTCGACGGGCATAAATTCGGTCTCGCCGGGACTCCCCATCCATTCGTCCCCGTCTATGAAAAAATACCTAGACTTCCAGTCCCTATTGGAATCTGGAATATCACTCACCAGCCTCAGCAACGGGCTCCTCGCCACGAAGCTGTACATTCCCCTTGATTTCAAAATCTCTACCGGACGGTAGCAGTGGAAAAACTCCTCCACCGTTAACCTCTTCTTCCCCTTTGAATATGATCCGTACAGGACCTCTACCCAAATAAAAGTCCTCCAGGCGTTTGGGGAAACCTGGTTGATGGACAGCCCCAAGTAGTGAAGTAGGTGACGGTGTAGTCGGGTTAAGGGAAACCTCAGCCCTGCCTTGAGCATTTGCTTGTAGACCCCGACGCCCTTGACACCACGGTAATAACACTTCTCTCCTGGACGGGGTAGACGGAGAGGTATATTTTCAGGGATTTGATATTTGCCTCTAAGTGTTTAAAGTGTGACTCTTTGATTGTGGAGAAGAAGTCATTAACCGTCCATAGGGAAAGCGTGATATACTTCCTCATCCCGTCACTACCTACGACGGATTGGACTTGAGGCTCGTCCCCCTCTATACCGTCACTAAGGTTGCTCTCTGCCCTATCACTACTCGACGGAGAAGAGGTGGAAGACGAACTCTCTTCACTCGAGGATGTTGTGGCTGCAGGATCCTTTGGACCCGACGGGTTGACTTCATCGTAGCCCGCTCCGTCACGGACAAACGACTGGTTACTCGACGCGCTAGACATGTCACCTACAGGTGACGGAAAACCCTAAGTCCAACTGCCCTAAAGACACTGACGGTAAAAAAGAAGTGAACAAGCAGTAATTACTTACCGGCTACTTGTGCTGATGAATGATGAAGACAACGGTCGCTTGAATATGACGGACACGCAAGTTGACGGATCAAGTGCTTTTCTGCTGGGTGGACGGATGCGCTCTGATGGTTTGTTTTCAGTAGAAAGTGAAGAATGAAAGAAAAGAAGGAAGGCTTTTATATGAGAGAAATAGCGGGAGACGAGGGGACGCCTCGGTCCAAGCACACGGTCCACGGGTTGACGACACGTGTCCTGCATTTATTACCAGGCATTAATTACTGATGACAGTCTGTCTGTCCGACCCTTGGTATGGTTTGGAACCGTCACCCCATTAGTCCGTCGTTTGAGCTTTCACGGACTGATGGGCTGAGGGGGCAACTGATAGGGGTAAAACTCCCACCTGACGGATTGGCCTCTGATGACGGATGTACATGATGGACTCGGCGTGTCGACGGCCTGACCTTCAGTAGTCGACGGTGAAAGGGTCACCCAATGTTGTCACCAAGCGCCAGAGCCCGCCTTGCCACGTGCGCTTCCTTGGAAAAGTGAACCTTGCCGCGTACGCTACTATTTGGTCAGATCTCTTACACAGCACGATTCCCTCCCCCAAAGAAGGGAATCGTGCCCAACACACTTGGCCACCCAAGAAGAATCTTACGCCCTACGCTACTCAGGGGCAATTTCGGCACAATGATATCTTTTCCAGTACGCCTCATCCAAAGGCCACTACTACTACTATAGATACCGCCACGCCCTCCAAAAATCGAGGTACGCATACTAAGACCCGACTCTGGCACTCTAGAGTTGTGTAATATACTAACTTAACCGTCAGAGGGTCGTCGGCCGGTACCACACCGGTACTTCCCTTTGAGGTTATTCTTCCTGCTGCAGGACCGTCCGGAACGCGCGCAAGCCCTGCAGCCCACTGGTTTGATTCTTGACATCATCAATGTGGAATTCTTGCTCATCTTTTAGACCCTCTAAAAGTGAAGTAGACCCTCTAAAAGTGAAGGCACTACAATTGGCAAAGCCACATATAAAAATGCTTATTCGGATAAGATTTATGTAGGCTTCATCAAAGTGCATCAATTTTCCTCAAATTATGCAGAAATTGTAATGCGAAACTTGCACCATTGTCTGCAATTATGGAGACTTCAAAAAAATAGTGTTTTTCAATTGAGTAAACCTTCGGTTTGGATGTGGCATAAATGAGTTAATTTACACTACCAATAAAACACTGCTACATCAGTCCTGTATTAAAAGAGTAATGCATACTAGCACACACAATCACATCTCAATTAAACTCAAAATCCTCCCCATATGACTCAGCCTTGAAGAACAACTCCTCCAACGCCTAAACCCAAGGACCGCTTTAGGTCTGAATTGAATGGGGAGGATTTTGAGTTTAATTGAGATGTGATTGTGTGTGCTTGTGTGTATTACTCTTTCAATACAGGATTGACGTGGTAGTGTTTTATTGGTGGCGTAAATTAACTCATTTACGCCACATCGGGACTGAAGGTTTATTATTTTCAATTTATTACATATTGTTCATTTAAAGTTGCAATGTCTATTGGATAGTATAGGACGTTGTTATTCATTTTATTGCTATTTTTTATGATTAAATAGTATCGTGAATAATTGCTACATGTAGTAAACAACGTAAATATATATATATATATATATATATATATGTATGTATGTATTCTTTAAAGTCTCAAACTTAATAGCTTTTCTGTGCATTGCACAGGTTAGCGACTAGTTATTATTATTATTATTATTATTATTATTATTATTATTATTATTATTATTATTATTACAGTTGTTTCAATCACAAGACTACGATGGGAAAAAATTTTCAGTTTCAAATTTTATTTTATTTACTTAAGTATAAGTTTTTAGCTTACATTTATGGTGTAAACACAACCTTGACAACTTAGATTGTTGAAAGCCGTAGCCATAGCTCGGAATTTTGAACAAGATGTAGTTTTATCTTATTTAAAGAAGATTATTTTTTGAGATAGATAGATTGTTAGGGGAGGAGGTGGGAATCAAACCAAACATGTAGTATCATAAAGGATGTCGAACTGTCACACACAAGAAGGAATCTCATTTCATGAGGCAATAGAAATTTCTTTTTTAACTTCTAGAATCTATGTCCTAGTTCAAGACCACTTTCCTTGAGATGAAAAAAAAAAGAAAAAAAAGAAAAAGCAATCCAATGCATCAATTCCTATGTCTTGTTATTTATTTCCATTGCTTGAATTGTGGGTCATACATAGAATACTTCTTCATTCAATTTCTCATTCCTTGTGGAGTAAGAAATGGACTAGTCTGGCCAAAAACATTGAATTAGACATCTTATGAGGGAAAAATAGTCATTTCAGATCATAATTAAAAATTTGTAATTTTTATCATATGATCTTCCAAGACATCACTGAAAATAAATCCTTAAGTTCTAATGATTATAATGATATATCATGTGCTTAAATTGGACCACCAAATCAAAGTTATAATCAGATAAATTTTAACCGGTTAATATGCATTCATACAAATTGTAGACACCTCATTTTGTACCAGCCTATACCCGAAGTCCTCGGTCCCAATGACAAAGCCCAAATTCTTTATCAAATTTATCAGCACCATGTGTTGAAGCCTAATGGATAACCCAAGAAGGTCCAATGATCCAAAAAGATAATTCTTGGTCCAAAAATCCAAATTTTTAACCCAATTTGTGAAAGGCTTACAAAAGAAGCATAACTTGGAAACATAAGCATTTAATTCCTAGTGTATGCCAGTTGTGATAGAAACCTTAGCCTACACTAATGGTCCATTTGGATTGAAGGAGAGGGAGAGGGAGAGCGAGAGGGAGGTGAGTAGGGTAGAGTAGATTTAACACAAAATTAGCTTATTTTTACCCAACTCTACTCTACTCCACTCTACTCCCCCTCCTTCCCCCCTCCATCCAAACAAGCCATAAGCTTATAAATAAAACCTTCCACCTCCATCCAAATGATCCACTTTTTCACCCATACCAAAATTCTGCCGGATTTGCCATTGGCCTAGTACCAAGAGTGATAGGGAAGAACTTTTGAGATCTTGGCTTAGCTTTTTTTAATAGTTTTTCATTAGAAAACTTAGTTGTAGGCTACAACTTGTAGCCTAAAACTACAACACTCACTAAAAAAATTAACATGGCTACATATTTTGAAAACCTAACTGTTAAATTGCATATTCTTTATACTCTTAAAACACATGTCAAATTTTATACTAATTGGATGTTATTTATTATTCGATTTATAAACTTATTTTTTATGTATAATTTTAGATTATAAAATCTTGAAATTTAAACATTTAATTGATGACAAATTTACTGATCTTTGATCTTTTTGAAGTTTCACAAGCATGAAAGATATAAGAGAAAAATATAATCCAATGATGGATTTGTCAAAATTCACATCCAATGAAAAAAATATTCAGTGGAATTGTAGCTTTAGTTTACGACCAAGTTTGTTGTCAAATTTTGTCCAAAGTTTAATATAATTTTCTAAAGGTAAAAAAAAATCATAAGTTTTAAAAATTTATATATAATAATTAATTTTTTTTTATCAGGTTGGTCCAATGTGATAGGTACTGATATTGCAGATATTTGTAAAGGAATGCTTAGGTGGATAGTTGTAGATATTTGTAAAAAGGTATTGGGTAATTGTAGGCTTGATATTTGTAGATATTTGTGAGAGAATGTAAAGGTGTGCACAGAGGTGTGTGTACTGCTATAAGGGCACAGAGGTGTGTATACTGCTATAAGGGTGTGCGTGTGCATGTGTGACAACTGTGGTGTAAGGGGGTGCAGGGGAGTGCGCGTGTGTGTGCCCAGGTGGTGCATGTTTTGCTGCATAGGTGTGCGTGTTTTGCTGCATAGGTGTGCGTCTAAGGGCAGTAATTGAATTGTAATGCAGAATGGGTTGTACTGCTATTGTGGGTTGTTAGTTGGTTAGGCCAGGGTGGCAAGTGGGTTGTTAGTTAGTTACGTGGGTAGGCTTATAAAGGGAATGTGAGGATTGTAAATGGAGGCAATTGAGAATTCCATTGTTCTGCTTAATTCTTTCTCCCTACTTTGTCCTTGTTCCAAATATCAGTTTTCCTTTCTTTTCTTCCACTGAACCAGAATCTTATCACAGTGACTACCCTAGCTCCAATGTGGAGCCGTCCTTGGTGGATAAATTAGCATTTTCCATTTATGCTCTGCTTGTTTGATGGAAAACCTTATGTGAAAATAGGCTTAAGTGTTTTTCAGTGTTTGGTAGCATAAAAAAAAAAAGAGTCAATAGAAAAATATTTATGGTCAACAGAAAAAGTATGGCTTATTTTTAGAGATTATTTTCCACTATTTTTTTTTAAAAAAAAAACAACTCTATCTCACAGCAAGCTAAAAAAAGAAAGTTTGAAGTTTTTTTTTCAACTCATTAAAGATTGCTACCAAACATAGGAAAATGATATTGTTTTATAGAATATACTTTTGAAAAAATGACTCATTTTCTAGAAAATGTTATCGCTGAAACAACTTTCTTTAAAATAGAAAATTGTCTTGATAAATTGAAGCATTAGTTTGTCAATTATGTGCAGAACTTTCATACACCATTTTGCAAAACATATGGCAACAAGCATAGTTATTAAACCCAGATTAGACGTTAACCTAGTCTATGAGCTGAGTCATTGGTTTAACCAGTAGGCCACCGGTCGAACCGCAAGGTCAAATAAAAAAAATAAATAAAAGTAAGTTTGAAAATTCACAACATGATATGCAAATCAACTATTACAATTTACAATTTACAATCATTAATTATTTTATTTTATACATAAAAAGGTTAATATAATAAAAGAATTCTTAATAGTGTTTAATTTATATTTGGTAGTAAAGTTAAGGTCAACTTAAGCCTAAAGAAATAAACAGAAGAAATAACGGTCACAGTGTACACACTAACATAGTACACGACAAAAAAAAAAAAATTTAAACAAAAGAAAAGATGCTTAAACTTAAAGGCAATAAACAAATAAAGTATAAAAAAAAAATCTAAACAAAAGAAGACAAATGAAGTTTTAACTGGAAAAGATGCTTAAACGTAAAGGCAATAAACAAATAAAGTATAAAAAAAAATCTAAACAAAAGAAGACAAATGAAGTTTTAACTGTTTGATATACTCATATGGTCATCCTTGCTAATTGGTGGCTAACTGCCGTAGTGAAAAGTAATTTGTTTAGACTTGAGCACAGAAACTGATGCACAATAGCAGCCTTGCAAGTTTGAAGAATTGTGAAAAGTGACGGTGTAAATTGGCAAAGAACAATTGTTTTCTCTTGTTTAAATTATCATATTATCACAAATTAAACATTAAAAGAGTTAATAAAGTGGACCTATTAATGTAATTTTATGCAATTCACAAATCCATCCGGATCACACGGGTTGCTTAAAACCTGCTAGATTTTATCGATTTTGACTGGGTAATATATACTCTTCCAATCCAATTGATCACTCGGCCTAGTCTATGTGCCGAGTCACCAGGTTACCGATTGGCTGGGGCCGGTTTTAATAACATTGGCCACAAGTGTTTTCAAAATGGAGAGAACAAATTACTCAAAATGCCTTAATAAAGATATATGCGTGACATGGATTTATTGACACAGAAAATCATCCAACCTATAGCTATTTGGATCCTACATAACATAAAGAGTTTAAAAAGGCAACAATTGTAACATCCTAGTCAGGTTAAAAAAAAGTGTAAGATCAGATTTTTTTAGTTCCCACATGCCCCCCCACCTAACAACCTTCCCCATCACCAATTTTCACTCATCCCCTTATCCCTTTGACCGGCTCCTCACATCTTTTCTCTCTCTTTCATTTTCTTTCTTTTCTCTTCACATACACACACACACACACACACACACACACACTCATTTCCCACACAGCTCGCCCACCGGACCTCACTCCAAACCACCATCTCACCATCATTTTTCCGGCAAGATCACCGGAAAATTTTTGAGAACCCATAAGCACCTTCACATCCTTTTTTTTAGGTAAAAATTTCTAAACTTTTTGGTGAGTTTTACATTTTTGCTTGAGGTTATTTTTATCTAAACTTTAATAATGATACCCATGTGATTTATGAGCATTGGAAGTGATATTTATGTATTTGTATGTATGGGTTTTGTATTGGTGGAATTGTTTGATGAGTGGGTATATGGTTTGTGCTAATGATGACTACTTAAGGTTTATATGTACGGTGAGTTTTGAGTTATAAAATGTGATGGTTGGTAAATTTAATTTTTCCATTGCCATTGGGCTTATTTGGAGTTAGTTGAAGTTCTAAATTCTTGTCTTGGAGGATATTTTGATTTTTCTTTCAAAGGTCTCTTAATAATGTAGTGTAAAATTTATGGAAGTTATTCATAATATTGGAGATGATATTAAATGTGTTAACTTTATAAATTGGAGTCTATGCCTTGTGAATCAATTTGTTGAGAAACTTTGGAAGGGGAATATATTATTATCGATGAGGTTAAATACTAGGCTTGCCTAATTAAATGCTTATTTGGCAATTCCTAAATTGTAGCTAAATACAATTTCAAGCTCTATGCTTATTATGATAGGTTTACTTGATATTGTTTAGGTTCTAGCTAATCTCCTTGGAACTTGGAGAGTTAGGCTTTTGTGGTTGCGAGGTAAGTAGCTTTTTAATGGGATTTTTGAAAAATAAACATGTTGCATAAATGTTGTTTTGGGATTAGACACGCTTTTGGAAATTACCTATGAAAACTATATTTTCCTAAAAACTATTGTGTCGTAGCCTTAATATATGTATGACTTTATATGAAAATGCATCATATTTGGTATTGCATTTGGGGAAATGCATGAATTGTTAACATGGAAAATATAAGCATCTTTTATTTAATCTTTGATAAAGAAATTATGGATTTTATGGTTTATTAGAAAATCTAAATATGCTTTTCTTGTCTTGCTATATAGGAAATTGATAGAAAATCTTTTTGACAAGAATGAAGTTGAAAACCTTACAAACTTTGTGGAAGTTAGATTATTTAAGGTTTTTCTGAAATTACCTAGACATAAACTATGTGTTTCAAAGTATATGTAACCTGTGAGTTTTATGTGGTTTTAACATCATGCCATGTGTGATTTTCTCGGTGATTACTCGATTTGGTTTATGTAGTCTTTGTGACAACGGAATCAAATCTAGGTTAGTGCCTTTTCACTTTGGATGACGCGTTCTTCCTTGCTGCCTAAGGGGAAAGAGGTTCTTTAATTATATGTGAGTGAGGTTGCTGCCCATGAGGCCAAGAGACCATATGCAAGAGAGGTCCTATGTGACGCGCTCTCTCTGCTGCTTATAGGGGGAGAGAAAAACCTTGAGGGTATTGGTGAGGCTGCTGTCCATGGGGCCAAGAGTCTACATACCAAAGAGGACAATACTATGCCAGTTGTGAATGGGTGGATCCCTTAACCGGTCTATGTGGTAGTGTGGTATATCTGGGATAATTTACCTTATGTTAGATATCATGGCTTTGAAAATTATATTGTTGGTGCTCACAGATTATAGTATATAGTTTCAAGGTATTTACTTTGAAAAACTTTATGTTTCATTATTAAATCATTCTTGTCATAGCGTATTATTATTATTGAAAATGAAACTTGCATTTTCCCCACCCTTATTAATTATGCTACGTACTGGACTCTATCTCATTCCATTATTTTATAAACTTTTCAGAGTAGGCAACAATCTTTTGAGACTGCTTTTTGGTAGCTAACAGTAGTTAGACTAACTACTAATAGAAGCTGAACTTTTGTAATGGAGATATTAGATAATGTACATCTTAGAATAGGTTTGACTCATTCTTTTGTATATTATAGTGGCTGTGACGTTATTACCACTGATGGGACAAGCTGATGATATGTAATTTATTTATTCAGACCTCTATTTTTTTGTGGCCAATAGTCCCTGTAATTATTGCTTAGAGCTCTGATTTACTTTGAGAGTATATTCAATGGAATTATTATGATAATTCTTGATGTTGGTACTTGATATGATTTATGTGGATTGGATTGTTTAAAAAAAAAAAATCTACAGGTACTTTGAGACTTCTTTCTCATGCTTTGGACCCTTTGGGGTTTGGGGCGTGACAACAATGGTTTGATATATTACAACAATAATGTTTCCTTTACAAAAAGAAAAAAAAAAAAAAAAAAAGTCCATGTAATAACACGTACATGAAAAATCTTTTTTTTTTTGAAGACCAAAAAAGAAAAAGAAAAAGTTTTTTCTTGTACAAGAAAAAACATTATTATTATTATTATTATTATTATTATTATTATTATTATTATTATTATTATTATTATTATTATACGACTTTTTTAACATTATTATTGTTGTGAAATTTTAAAGTACTCGCAAGTGTACGAACCGTACCGAAGTATAGTTTGACAAGAACGAGGCCGAACCCACAGGGACTTAAATGAACGTAGGAAAATTAATTAAACCTTAACCAAATTAATCCTAATCTAGTTTAATGAAAATTGGTTTTTCTGAGATTAAATAAACTAAACAAATAATAAAATTAAGCAAAAGATATAATATAAAACAGTAAAAAGATGTAAACAATCAAGGGAAAATAATTAAAGTTTTGGAATCCACCTTATAAGTCATTTCAGTATATATTTATGATTATTAATTTTTCCCAACCACTGCATGATAATCTAGAAATCAATCTTGCTATCATGGAAAATATCATCATTAAAACTTATGTTTAAAAATCTAAAGCATGTTCTTCTTCGCTTCTTAAGTATAAAATCAAATCATTAATTGTATCCGTAGCCAAACAAATCACGAGATATATCCAATTCTAAAAATCAAATCATAAATTGTATCCATTGACAGACAAATTACAAGCGATATCCAATTTTATAACTAAGAATTAATAAACCAAGCATTCAATTAATTAAGACTCAACTTGAATCATCTCGATTGGACATCTAAGCCGAAAGTTATGCTAAAAGTACTAACTGATGTGCAGGCTGGAATACTAATCCGAATTGGACTTGGATTTGGTGCAAATTTCCTTTGATTCCTTACTCCAATTGGACTTAAATTTAATTGGGTTGGCTTTTTTTAACTTCATCGTGGCCCATGTAAAATAAAGTCCATTAGCTTTCTTCTTTGCACAAATCCACTTATTTTATTTCATTCTCCTACAAAAGACAAATTCACGCAATAAGATTCAATTAAGTACAAAATTAATTATTCACCATTATTCCAAAATCAAATATAAAATGCATAAATTACCTCAAAATAAGTATGATAATGCTTTCTAACAGTGATATAAATATGCAAAATTAAGCTATTATCAATGCACATCAATTATTAATCTATATATCTATATATATAATAATAGGTAAAGAAGAGAGAAAATCTAATTAAATTTCAAATTAGAATTCAATTAATGTCTAATTTTATGCCACGTGTCTCATCTAATCTAAATTTTAGAAATTTGTGCCAAGTGAATTAATTTAAGTAAAAATTAAATTTCAATTAGAGTTTAATTTTGCGCCACATTGCCCATCTAATCTAAATTTTTAAATTTTTGTGCCAAATTAGTTAATTTAATGTAGAAAACGAGGAGTTCAATATAATAAATCATAAAAAAACATAATCATATAACTAAAATAATTCAAATTTATAAGTCATATATATATTAATAGTTAAAGTGGAGAGAAAATTTAATTAAATTCTAAATTGGAGTATAATTTTGTGTCACGTGTCATTTAATTTTTAAATTTTTGTGTCAAGTGAATTATTAGGTGTAAAAATTAAAAGGTCTAAATTCAATTAGATTTTAGATTGAATTTTAATTGAAGTTCAATTTTGCGTTATGTATCTCATCTAATTTGTTAATTTTTGTGGCAAGTTAATTATTGGGGGCAAAAACTGAAGAGTCTAGATCTAATTAAATTTCAAATCATATATATATATATATATTATATGTAATTGTGATTGTTTTTAAATGGATCCGTACATATGCACGGGATTACACACTAGTATATATAATAATAATAGGTAAAGTTGAGAGAAACTCAATTTCGAATTTCAAATTAGAGTTTCAATTTTGCGTCATGTGTTCTAAATTATTTTTTCTTAAAGAGTTTTATTTCTTAATTTTAGAATCAAATATGGGACCACATCATAAATATTCATCTAAATAAGTTATTAAGTACAAAAATTAAAGAGTCTAGAATAAATGAATTGTTAAAAAAAAAGTGTTTCACAATAATAAATAAACATGGATAATTTACATTTTATACCTAATAATATTCTTACAAAATTTATAAAGAGTTAAAAAAATATATAAATAGCTATCAATAATATTTAAATTATATATATATAAATTATATTATGCATCTTATTGTATATCTTTAAGTATATCCATGCATATACATGGAATTACACGCTAATTTATATTATAATATAAGAGGAAAACCATTATTGAAACTAAAAAGTTCATGGAATAATAATAATGGTGTAAATTGTACATATCATAATACACAAATTAGGCAGCCTAAAAGAAGAAGAAATACATACTTGAAAGCCAATTATTTAATATCATATAATGAAGCATTTGGTAGTCCAATATCTACTTTTCCCTCTCTCCTAAGGATAACACAATCTTGTAGTTCGAATCTCCCTTTCTCCCACCCCTTTGAGTCAAAACCTCACTCATGAAAGAATAAGGTACCTGCTTTCCAATGCTTCAATATTGAAGCCTCTTTCAAGCATTCCTCAATTAAGTTGGATTTTTTTGATTTTGCAGCAATTATGCGCTTGCGTTTTTCTTCAAGTGCCAAGATATCTCTATCAATTTTATCAAGAGCATTGTCTACTTCCTTTCTAACACAAAGACCAAGGTAAGCTTGTACAACTCTCTTCAAATGATCGAAGGCAAATTGAATATTAAATTCTGCAAAATGTAATATCCTTAAGCTTGTCCACCAATTGAGAAGCAAATCTTCTGTTATATCCACAACCTTTGTGTTTATCATTCTATATATACTCTCGCATAACATGTAATATAAATACATTTTTACCTTTGGCCTTAACATGGACATGGCACTAATATCCCCGTGTTTGGAAAGCAAATGCTCAAGGATAGGGGCCAACCTCTGGATAATCATGTAATCCCCAACACTGGCAACCTCTTCTGTTGGAGCCCACTTAGAGTTAACCTTGGGTTCCTTCTCTACACTCTCAAATGGTGCAGGAATCTTTGTACCACGATCAAGAACCTTCATGAATTGTGTGTAATTCGTGTCAAATTCACTGTCTTCATCATAATCATCCTCTTTAGCAATATCTTTATTCGTTTCTGCGATGCTCAAGGCACTATTCAATTGCTCAATCTCATCTTTACTCCACGATTTCAAAATATCATACAAAGTCAAAGTTGTCTTGATTTGTTCTTTCTTTTGCACCATCTCCTTTGCCTTGTTTTTGCAAATCAACTTACCAGAATGTCCAAGTGCGCTCCTCAATTCTACATCTCCATTCTCTCCCTTTAGCGATGAAATTATCTAGAAACAAATTAAACCAGCGATTAAATCAAGTTTACGAACCAAAAATAAAATGTTAGATGAAGGAAGCCATCATGGTGCAATAATATTGAAGCAAACTCTCAAGTGAAACACCCAAAAAAAAAAAAAAAAGTCGAAAAGAAAGACAAATTAAAGACCATAAAAAAGCCATATTTATTCAATAACTACTTTAGTTTTTTTCAGAAATGGGAATTTGAGTTTATATCAAAACTCAATCTATGTAACTATGTATTTGAATGTTTCTACCAATAATTTGACTAATTGATTATTACAAATCTTTATCTTATGCCTCTAATTTTATTTTAATTTTGGCTAAGCTAATATTAAGAAAATCTGAGAGAGCATGCGCCACAATGACACAAGTTATCTAAAAATAGAATAATAATATCAATAAGACACACCCAAAGGGTGCAAAATTGCAAATAAAGAGTAACTGATTTAGAAATAATAAATAGAAATGTGCATTTATAGAGACAGCAGGGAGAGAGAGAAAATGCTTGTTGAAGCTCTTGCATGTTAGAGAGTAAAACCCAATGAATATAAAATGGGGTAATACTTATATGCAATTAGAAAAGAAAAGAGAAGGAGGGAACTCAAAAGAGAAAATTGTTGAGTGCTAGAGTATCTCTTTAGCTAAGTCTACTTTTTTTGGGGAAGACTAATTCTAATGTATTAGGTTCAACAAATTTCAAAAAAAAAAAAAATTATACATTATACCACATTAAAAGAATTACATATTTTTGTGCATTACACGTGTCTTTGACTAGTAATATAAAAGTAAAAATTACTCGGTGTTTCGGGTGCATAATAAATGTATTCTCCCTCTCTCATATAATAGTGGGAGCACACATTTTTTTGCTCCTAAAACACTGAATAATTTGTAATATCCGGTTTTAAAAAAAATTAATTGCGTATTTTTGTAAATTTATTGTGGGTAAATAATTATATTTCCGATTTTATAAGGAATTTAAAATATTAAAAAAATAAATTGTAACCAACCCTGATAGTTACTAGACTTATCACCTTAGCTATTACCCACAGATAACTCATAGCAGGAGAATTTTCCAGGATTTCCAGAAGAAGACTAAAAACTCTCTTGAGGTAAGAGTAACCTTAATCTAATTAGTCTTCCTATGGGCTTTGCTATGGAAACGTTAAATATATATATATATATATATATATATATATATTTTTTAGAGCTCGGTGTTAACTTCTTGGATATGCATTCTAAAAAAAAAAAAAATCTTAGATATATATGTAATTTATATCTATATTTTATACTATTATTTAAGGGGCTTCCAAGCTATTTAAGCCATGGGCTTTACTGAAAAAAAAAAAAAAAAAAAAGAAAAAAAAAAAAAGAAAAAAAAAAGCCATAATTTTGGGCACCTTAGTGGTCTCTAAATAAATTAGGTAAATTAAAAAAAACATTTTATTTTCCACCATGTTCCTTGCACTTTTTTTTTTTTAAACTGCTCTAGTTGAGTTAATGTTGTGCAAAAGACGAAGAGTCTAATATAAATAAACCATAAAAAACAAATAAATAAAAAATTAGAAGAGTAAACTCATATATATATATATATATATGGTTTAAAAAATGTATAACTTTTAGATTAGGTATAATTTGAACTCATATATATATATATATATATATATATGTAATTGTGATTTATTTTTTTATAATTATATATGTGCATATGCACAAGATTATACGCTTTTCTTTATGATATTGGATAGATGTAGAACTTACGGCCATAGAAAACTCATTGCCATAAAATATTAGTAATTAGAGAGTTAATAGCAGAATCTCTTGGTACTTAAAAAGAGAGTTTTGTTTATGGCCGGGTACCGTATACGTAGGCCGTAGCAAGATTTTCCTTAACTAGCTAATTGTTAAGTAAATGATAGAGTATTTGTGAAATTTTTTTAGGTGGTATTTAAGGATTTAAGAAGAAAAATTTAGAAAAAAATGCTATTTGTGGCATGCCGGTTGAGCTAAGTAACATTTCTTCTAACTAGTTTTATTTTAAACTAGTAAGTATTAGCTTTAAATATTCCTTCTTATGGAAATATTATAAATGTATTTGATTTTTTTTTTTTTTTTTTTTTTGAGATAGGTTTAGAAAATCTTTGTTTATCACAAAACTGGATCAAGTATATATAATTTCCTGAAATAAAAAAAGACATTTTGAATGATATATATATATATATATATATATATATACGTTTGACGTGTGTTTTTTTATTTATGATTTTGGACAATTTGATTATGCTCTAATACCCAGCCATTGGGGTTATACATTTATACCGGAATTAGTTTTATTTGGGGCAGTAAAAGCCTATCATGTTTGTGGACCCAACCAATGGGGCATATATATTGTCCTAGAACTAGTTTCATTTGAATTTAATGCTTAGTCATAGGAATAAAGTGTGACCATAATCACGTAAGATTGCTAAGAATGTATATGAATCTTTTGAATATGTTAACTGTTTCAAGTCCATGGAATTTCTTATGTTTGAAACCTATTATAAATTATAACTTTTGATATATGTAGAACTTATTGAAAAAAATATGTCAGTTTCCAATTAAACTACAATACAATTTTTCAAGAGTAAAATTTTTGATACTGTGTACAATTTATTGTATCGCTAGATTCAACTAGTTAGAATTTTGGTTACTTATGGAGTTGTCAAACTCACCCCCAATTCCTCCCCCCCCCCCCCCCCCCCCCCCCCCCCTTTTTCAAGTTTTAGATTATAAAGATTAAAAAAGTTTTGTGACTTTGGCTGAGGTTGTGCGCGTGAAAGGAGCTTAGGAATTATGGGATGAGATAGACCTATAATAGTCAATGGCTCTATTTATTGATTAGTGTTTATTTATATGAGTTTTGGATTTTTGTTCTTATTGATACTTTGGAGATCTTTTAACAAATGAATTATTGAGGTTGTTTTTTAATTTATTTCATGTAATCTTCTTTGACAATATTTGTTACTTTCTTATGTGCCTTGCACATTTATAGGGTGTAAATTTTAAATGCATGCAGCTATTGTCGCGTACTTAGCGTATTCGTTGGGTTGGGAACTTGACATAATTACTAGTAAAATAATAATATAGCCATTATTAATGAGTTTTTGACTTTAGTAATTGGATAATTTAATTCGACTTTTAAACAAGAGAAATGATACGTTTATAATGTTTTCACAATAAATCTTAAATAACAAGTTGTTATTAGTTCTTACGGATGGATAAAAAAGTAATTTAAATTGTGGATTTAAATTAGAACCCATAACAACTTACCACCTATAATTTGTTGTAAAAATTTTGTGGATGTGATACTTCTCAAAAATTAAGGGCTTGCAAAATAAATCTCTTTTAGGATTGAACCCACATTCAAGAAACCATCTATACACACAATATTCTAATGTTGAGAATTAAGTAGTTTCTGCAGTTCTACCTTCATATAACATGTTCAACACTTGGTCATATATTTTGCAAATGTCTGGTTTCCACATCTACACATCCGCTCTAATGTTGAAAATGATTAATTAAAAGATATAGTTTTTGAAATTAAGCACAAATTAATAGGCCTGATATCGTTACAAATTAAACATGCTATCTAGAATTCTTTCCCTAGGATGACTTCCATTAATTTTTTGCCTTTGGAAACAACTCAGGATGATTTCAATTCTGGAATAAAAAAGTTTTAACTAGTAGCTAATTAATAGGTTATGGTTTAAACTTTCAAATCATAAAAAAATAATAAGATTGTATATCACCTTACCTCATTGGAGACGCATCTCATTTCAGTAACAAATTGACATTCGGCACAGTAATAAACGGGTAATTGTGGATCTCTTTCTTCCTCACAAGCATGACAATAGAATTCATTTGTCTCATCTTCCACTTCCTCTTGAATAGGTGAATATGTAAGGATGAGGGGGTGTATATGATGAACTTGTTTAACGGTGTATGGTAAGGGACCACAGTGAAGATGGAGATTGAGATCACAATAGATACAAGTGAAGGCATATGATGATTCACAAATATTGAATTTGCAAGCGCTACAATTAAGTTTATTATTCTCTATATTGTCGTCTCGGAATTGTAGAAAGTGAGCGTGACCTTGGTATGTTATGGAAGGCATCATCACGGTACTGCATTCAGTGTGCAAGAGAAAACGGCAACCGTGACCCTGACAAATGTAGCCGAATTTTACGGTATTATAACCAGGGTAAGACTTGCGACAGGCATTGCATTTTTGAAAATTTTCGTGGTCGAATAGGGTAAGACGATGGAATGGATGGAAGGGATGGCAGATTTGTCGTGGGAACTCAAGACATGAACTATGAAAGTAAATATCCTCGCAGAAGAGCGAGGAAATGCCACTGTCACAAACATAGGTAGGACCTGTGCAGGGTTTCCGACATACACAGCAATGCTGATCATTGGCCTCACGGAGTGACAAAGGATGTCCGTGGAGGAAATGCTGAATCTGACTTTCAAATTTGATAGCGGTGGGCAATAGAGCGCAAGCGATATGCATCCCAAAACTGTCGCATTCTCTGCATCTATAGTACCAGATATTCCTACCCAACGAGTAACAAGCTTTGCATTGAAAATCTCGATCTGATTGGGCAAGAGAGAGGGTGAGGGGATGGGAATGATAGAAGTGTTGGATCTGTGGTGGCAACTTGGTCTCAAAACATGAACCTTCATGGAGAAATAAGCGACATGGGATGCAGCCATAGGTTGGATGAGAATCTGAGCAGTATTTTAGACATATGATGCACTCACAACGCTTGTCAGGCACCTTCTCAAGGAGCAGTAATGGATGGTCGTGGTGAGGATGTGTATGAATTAGTTTCTCTTGCCCTTCTTCTTTTACCTTTACAGCCGGCCTCATAAAAGCGCATTCACGATCAAGTTGGAAATTGCAATCTTCGTAGCAGCGGTAGACGAAGCCCTCAGAACCCTTATAACAACAGTCGCATATGTTAGTTCCGTTAAACTCAATGGAAACTCGCCCTAGGATAAGTGGGTGTGGGTGAATGGGGCTTTGCACATCTAGCGGAAGCTTGGCACAAGATTCGTGCAGGTTATAGTTACATCCCTCGCTGCAAATGTAGGTCTGACCATCACAGGCTTCTCCGCATACCTTGCAAAGGATTGAATCATCTCTCTTCCTATTACTCAGCGATAACAGATGATAAGGATGATCGAAATAATTAATCTCCATATCTCTCTGCGTATGTATTTTGCTCCCAAATCACCAAATTTCATTATGAGCTTTTAATTATAATGTACTGTACTTACATACCTATGAAAAGAATAAATTGAGTAAAGTGCTAAAAGTGGAGGCCCGGTTCCCTCCCACAACGATCAAGTTGGATTCCTTGCTTGTGTCTGTTTCTCTTGTGATTTTTTATTGACTAAAACTTGGCTTTTTAAAATTTATTCCGTTTGGTTGGGAAATTAAATTCTTCTTATATACCATGTAAATTTATATTATAGAGATACAAAAAGTGGCAAATATTGTAAGCATTTACAAAAAATGTGCTATATATATTTATAATTTTTTGCAAATGTGTATAATATTTATCACTTACGTGTTTATTACAATGTGAGATTTTACATTGCAAGTACAATGTAAATATATAAAAATCTTTTACCTTATTTGCTCGCGAGATAGGATTTTAAGCAAATGGCCAGCTTGCTTGCGGCCAGCTTTAGCATAGATTCTTATTTAAACCATGTGGTATTGATTACTAGCTTGGTACCTTAATCTCATGCTTGTTACTGAGTCCAAGTACCTTTTATTTTTGAGGAAAGAGTCCAAGTAAGCTATATGCTGATTCTAGATTCTACTTTTTTGATTTCACCATTTATTTTTTATTCCAAACAACTATCCTTAGATTAGAATCATTAGATACGATCCACTTTGCTTTATTCATCATTTTACTTCCGAAACACATCGTTTTATCAATTAAAGGCTCAAATATTGATGTCATAAATTTATTTTCCATTCTTCTTTAAAATTATAAAAATTTATACAATAGACTACTTTTTCTAAAAAAGACTAAAGAAAATAAAAGAAATTTATTTTCCACGTGCTTGTCAATATGAAAATACCAGCCAATATTTGGGTAGAGCAACCTTGCATGGCCAAGATAACGCGAAAGTAACCAACAGCTAAGCGAGAAGAGGTACTATGAACTACGGAAGTCAATATCATATCGGTATCGGTCGTATTAGGGAAATGCACCTTACCGGCCTTTAAACTGGTACTGATACTCATCTAAATTGTATAGAAAGAAAAATACCAGGTTGTATCGACTATACCAAACATGTTTTGGTTGTTTCAACCAATACAATAATATATATATATATATATATTGAAATTTTCAAATTTTTTATTAAAAAAACATGTTATTTAAGCTAATATATTAGTTAGGATATAGGCTAATGTAATAATTATTCAAATAGTTTATCTATTCGATAGTTTGATTTTATTTTTATTACAGGAAATAGTCATTCTTATGAATAACTATTCTTTAAAATAAAATGAATAAATAGTTATTCATCTTTAAAAGAGTTGTAATAGCTATTCCTTAGTAGGTGTAATAATTTCTAAAATTAATATATTTCCAAATAAACAAACTTTCCATATATACATAACAATTATGAATAAAAAAACAAAAAACAACTAATATCTCTCTCAAATTTTTTAAAAAAATCATTTTTTAGGAAATATAATTGTATGAGTGAGATAGTTTCTAAAATATATCTTTAAGTTTGCTACTAATGTTTCAATTCACAACCAAACTTATAAATATGTTTAATTATTTTATTACAACACATTTTATTCCCAGTAATAAAAATTATCATTCCTGTTGTAATTTTTATTCAGTATACTAAACATGCCCTATGTACTTACTAAGGCTAATATTTAGGCTTATAAAATATGTAGATTTTAAATTTTATGTTTTTTTTAATTTTTTTTATGTTAATAAACATAAAAATTCAAAAATTCATACTTATATATATATATATAGTGATAATCTCAAAATGGTACATTAGTATCAAACATTACCAAAATATTTTGTTCCCTTAGTCAAATAGAAATGGTCTCTGATATGAAATTGACTCCCGTACTATTAACATCTTTAAATATAGAGTTATAAATAAACATAGTCATTTATGAACTATTTCACATCTTAGGTTTGATTAATGAAAATATTTATGCTCATTTATTTAGCAAATAAGTCAAACTCAAGTCCAAGTTTAGGCTTGATTATTGATCAAGCTTATCTCAAACAAAAATATAGTGTTCATGAAGAAACTTGTGAATATGAGTCTCAATTTGAGTTTATATAATATTATATATGTATATTTATACAAGTACGGAAATATACTTATATAAAGTTGATATTATATTATTATATATGTTTGTAAATAAGTTCATAAGATATCAAATTATTATTCATAATTTATTGATAATATAAATACTCTATTTCATGCTAAAATATATAACTTTTAGCAATGCAACATTGATAATCTAATTATAAATTCTTAAATACAAATAATTCTATTTAAGTAACTCAAATAATATCATATCAAATACAATTTAGTTAGAATAAATTTGTGATAGGTAGAATAGATTGATTAAGTAGCTTGTATACAAGTACAAGCTTGCTCAAAAGAAGAAGAAGAAGAAGAAGAAAAAAAAAAAAAAAAACATGAATCAAATTTAAACATTCAATGCAATGTGGATGGTAATGGGCTTCATTTTGTAACATTGTCCTAAGATGCACATAGACACAAAAAGCATGTTTCCTGCATGTGTTTCTAGAACAGTGGTTTTTTTTTTTTTTGGGGGGGGGGGGGGGGGGGGGGGGGTGGGGGGGAGGGGGGTTGGGCGGTGGTAAACAAACTATAGTTATTCTAAACATACAGGCCGAAGAGTTTAGGGGCTGTTTAGATTTATGATTTTCATAACTCATATCCATCACTCATAACTCAAAATATGTGGGTCCCACGGTTGAGAAGTGTGTTTGACATCATAACTTAGTTTTTGTTTCCATCACTCATTTCTCTGATTTTTGAGTGATGAGTTATGGAAACTGAAAACACATTTTAAGTGTTTTCAGTTTCCATAACTCTATTTTCAATGGCATTTCCCTAATTAAACATACACCAAGTGACCCACTAGCTGCAACTTTTGACTCACTCTCTTTTCTTTTCTTTTTTTCTTTTTTCTTTCTTCTCCACCTTTTCTATCTTCTTTCTCTGTTCTTTCGTTCGGTCTTTCTTTCTTTCTTTTTTTCTTCCTTTTCGCCTTTCTCATCTCATTTTGTTCTTTCTTCTTTTTTTTCTTCTTTTTTTTTCCTCTTCCTTTTTCCCTTTCTCATCTCAAACCCATAAAAAAAAAAAAAAATCAAGAAACAAGGCTGAAGGGGTGGGTTGCTTGAATCGGTGGGTTGCTTGAATCAATCTGAGTTCGATGTTGAAGGACGGTTTGAATTTCAGTCTTGAACTGGTGGGTTGCTTGCCGGTTTGGGTGTGGATTTTTTCTGGGTTTGGTGAGTGGTGGTGGTGAGCGGTAGAGGGCTTTTTTCTGGGATTTGTTGTTTGTAGTGGATGGTGATGGTGAGTATGGATATCTGATCAGTAGGCTTAACAGAAGGGTCTGACCCATTTTCAGGTATAGGGCCCACAAACAATTGAAAATTTTGAGTGATGACAAGTAGAGTGATGGTGCCAAATGGGTGGGGTGTAGGGAGTTGGGGTATTTTAAGTGATGAGTGATGAGTGACGAAAATTGAGTGAGGAGTGATAACTGATGAAAAAAAAATCCAAACAGGGCCTTAGTCTCCAGGTACCACTGTCAAAAAAGTCTCTAGGTACCGATGCAACCTAGGAAAACAAAGAAAAAAAAAAGAAATTTATAGTCGTATGTTCGGTAGCACTTCAATTTCTGAAAAATTGAAAGGCAACTCAAATAATATCAAGAAGTTGAATCTACTTCAATCACATTGCTAAGTCACATCCACCAAATTTGCATCTCATTCATTATCTTACACTAACTCAGCAGCCAAATCAAATCCATATAGTTAATATGGTGAAGTTTAGTTTAACTACTTATGTATAGGCTTTTAGTTTACATTTCTGGTGTAATTACATTCTTGAAAATTATTATTATTATTATTATTATTATTATTATTATTATTATTATTATTATTATTATTATTATTATTATTATTGATGATGTAGAGAATCAGTAGGCTGAATGCTCCGGCTTCGGTGGCGATCAGTGTTTGCAATGACCTGTAAGGAAGAAGACAATCAAAGGGTGACCGGGGTTGACCGGCCAAAACTCCTCCGATGGTGAAGTCAGTTCCTTAGAAAAATAATGTTCGGACTTGGAGGGAAGCGACGTTATTAAAAACTTACTTTCATTTAGAGTAGGCCGGTCTTTATATAGTGAACCTTAGAGCGGTTATTCGCTTTGTAACTGCTCCAAGGTTTGTGGACATCGACATAACTTCCTCAACAGCTATGAAAGTTATTAACCGCTGAAGAGAGTTAAGCATTTGAGGTAATTGCGGCGACATCTACGGGTCTGGTTCTTTCTCCTGAACTCTGCGCTTAGGTGTGTAGATGGAAGTCGAACCTCGATAGTTTCTAAGGGTCATATGGTCGTCCGTACACTTCGTCTATGGACGGCTCCTTCGTTCACGGAAGGTGGACTTGAATTTTCCCGAATGGTTCATGGACGACCCTTATGGACGATCAGGAGATAGTCATTTCGTCATTCCCATCAGTTGCCCCCTTGTCCAAGGGTCGTCCAAGGTCGTCATTGGTTGGACGTTTTTATGGTGATGATTTTTTTTTTTTTTTTTGACTGGGCTAGGTGTAAATATGTCATTGGTTGACCTGCCTCGTCGATTGCTCATCCCAAAGAAACTGCCACATGTCGCCTTTTGAGTGGTGGGCGTCGCTTCGCTGACCCCCCCTCTGGGGCCTATAAATAGGTACATTCCCATTCTTGCCCCTCACCTTTTTCATAATCTCTTCCGCTATCTCGTCCAAGAGTCTCGTCTTGCACTCGTCCTTAATCTGTCAGGTATTCCTTTTTCCTTTAGGTTTCTTAATCCTTCATTTGTCATGTCGTCATCTAACAGTAGTTTAGAAAGAGAGGTAGACGAGTATCAGGACGATTCAGTAGGGAGTTATGAGAGTGGTGAGGGAAGTATTAGCTATAGCAGCACCTCCTCAGACGAGCCTTACTTGTCTGGGGTTCCTGGTATTCCTTTAGACGAATTCCAGGAATTGCAACGTAGGAAGGCCTCTGGGGCTGGGACTAGCTCGTCCAGAGAACCAATGAGCCCTGCTTTAGACGAGGAGGAGGAGGAGGAGAATGTAATTTATAGCTGTGCTCCTGAAGTAGCGTCCACTTTAGACGCCTTGAAATTAAAAACCCTTGTAGATAGATACCAGATTCCTAGGGAGTTCCAACCTCGTCTACCCAAGGAAGGTGAATGGTGTTGTTCTCCTTCGTCTGGTTTGGGGGTATACACATCTTACCTTTTAGCTGGCCTTAGGTTTCCTTTGAATTCTTTTTGTAGAGGTCTTCTTCACAGGTTGGGTATTGGACCTAACCAGCTCAACCCCAATGGATGGAGAACAATAGTTGCCATGCAAGTGCTATGGCGTGAGGCGTTGGAAGGGGATCGTCCTATCACAGTGGACGAGTTCCTTTACTGTTACAAACCCTCAGAAATCAAGAAGTCTGCTGGTTTTTACCAGTTCTCGTCCAGAGGCTCCCCCTATAGTTTAGCTCGTCGGACAGGCTTTGGAAAGCAGAATTTTTTATTATTTCTGGAAATTGGGCTGGGGACCCAATTGACGTGGCTAATGCCCCCTTTCCACCCTTTACCACCCCTCTAGGTCGTCTTCGTCCTGAGGGTATGTTTCCTTTTCATGTTACTTCATCTTATTTTCTTTTCCTTTTTGTTTATATAATCCATCTTTTTGTCGTCTAACCCTTTTCGTCTATATGTGCAGCTGTTGTTCGTCCAAGCTTAGATAAGTTTCATTTGGACCGTATTGACAGGGCTCGTGCCTTCCCTGGTAGAACTTTCCACGACCTAGTTACTCTAAGTAGTCTAGCTTCGTGGGGTCTTGGACCAGTGCCTTCCGTTGAGAATCTTGCACACGAGGAGAAAACTCGTCGAAGTAAGTGTCGTCCTTTTTCTCATATTTTGTATGGTTTCCTAGTATATCATTTTTAACCTTCTTTGTTGCAGGAATATTTACAATGAGAGAGAATAGGGAGAAAAACGTAACCAGTGGGGACGACGAGATTAATGTTCCTCCAGTCGCTCCAGTCGTCCAGAAGGACGCCGTCCCTGGAGGGAAGAGGAAATCCAAACCTATTTCCAGTTCTGTGGACCTTGGTGACCTTCCAAGTCGTCGAGGCTCCAAGAGACAAAAGTCAGGTACGACTCCTCTTCCCAAAGTTCCCAAGTTCACACCTGCAACGGTCAACTTGGACGATCCTTTGGACGATGTTGAGCCTGTCCAAGTCATTCCTCCCATCCAGACTGATCCTTCTCCTCTTCCGTCCAAGACTCCTCGTAGGCCTCATCCTTCTGAGTCGTCGTCTCAGCGTCCTTCCAACCTGGTGTTGGACGAGGATTATGCCTGGAGGACGTTCAAAGGCATTATCTCTGACAACGAGGTGAACTCGTGTTACAATATGTCTGTCAGAGATTTTGAGCGTTCTGCCATCCATGACCTCTTCAAGGTAAGCCAGTTTTACTCGTCTTTATGTGTTTTCAAGTTCTGAGTAAATTTTGTTAAACTCTTCTTCGTCCATGCACAGGCTATGTCCAAGTTTTACACAGCAAACAACCAGGCTAAAGAACTTGCTGAGGAAGCCAAGACGGCTAAGGGGAAGGCCCAGGAGTTGAACACTGAGGTGTTATTGAAGAAGGGGGAGGTGATCAGGTTGACTGAGGATCTCAACCGTTTGCAAGGGAGTGAGACGAAGCTAAAGGACGAGGTAGAGGAGCTTAGAGCAGATGTTATTGAGAAGGATACTCGCATTGCTCACTTGGAAGGACAAGTTGCTGAGTTTGCCTCGTCCTTGGAAAAAGCACGTGAGGAAGCCGTTGCAGCCTTCAAGAAGTCTGACGAGTACAAGAATCGTCTAGACACCTACTATGCAGCTGGTTACGAGGACTTCCGTGCTGACGCCAAGGACGTCTTCCCAGACTTAGACTTTGATTCCTTCAAGCTTCCTCAAGCCACAGAAAGCTCCCTTTTGCCAACAAGTTCCGAGGACGTCAATGTGATGGACGATGCCAACAATAAGGTGATCCAGGACGACCCCAAGTCTGGAGGCAGTGCCCCCAGTGGTTTATCCAAATGAATCTAACTTAGAACTTGTCATTTTATTTTATTAGAAGCGCTAGTTGTTTTGGGCTTTGCCTTTTTCTCTTTCTTTTTTGAAATTTATTCAAGTACAATTATCTCGTCCAACCTTAGGAACAAGCTTTATATACAATTATTCAGATCAAAACTTAAGGGTTTTTGGGCGTTGGTCGTCCACCCTTTAACTGAATGAATGTCTTTAATTCATTTTTCATGTGTTTTAAATTTGTATATATCGTTCATATTATGCTTATGGCACTGTGGCTCGTCCGTTTATCTCGTCTTGACTTGATGAACGAACTTCTTAATACATTGCCTGAATGATGTAACTCGTCCACTAATGACGTCTTTGGGAGTTCTATTTGTTATTCAAGTTCTGGATGATTATCATTTCAACCATCTTAATATGGTTCCAACATTTTCTCGTCCATGTAGTGGATTGTTATGTTGATTAGACTCGTCCATGGGCTTGTGGTTTTGTTGCACGTGCGTTACACGTCCATGACTTCGACGAGTTTTCCTTCGGTTTTATCTCGTCTTGATCTTTGACGGATATAACCTTTTTTATGGATGATTGTTAATTCAACCATCTCAAAACCGTCCCAACATGTTCTCGTCCATGTGCTGGATTGTTATGCTGGTTAGACTCGTCCATGGGTTTGTGGTGTTGTTGCACTCACATTACACGTCCATGACTTCGACGAGTCTTGGTTTTATTTTCCTTGTATTTTTCTTATTTTTAAGGAAAACTTTATAGACGATACATCCCTGCGTCCAAGGAATTTTATTCGTCCTTGCTCTGCCTTGTGTGGATTATTTTGAATGGATTTCACAGATGAAGGCTTTCCATACAATCATACATGTACTTGAAAATACATTACATATATTCTGGAAATTCATTACGTACCCACTCGTCCATAGGCATGGCACATACTTGAGAGTTAGTGCCTTTAGGGAAATAAAAATACAACACAAAGTCGTCCATGACTAACACAACATGCTTATGCACTCAAAACAAAACATAGTAATAGTAAGCAAATTTAAGAAATTTACTGCAAATGAGTCACATCAGGCGCTCATGACTTTCGTCTTATGGCACTTCGTCCATGATCTTCCTTCACTGGTAGTACCTTCTTAGGTGCTCTACATTCCAAGGATGTTCCAGCTTCCGTCCGTCTAGGGCTTCCAGATAGTAGGATCCTTGCCTCTTGAAGTTGACAACCTTATAAGGTCCTTCCCAGTTTGGACCCAGCTTCCCGTGGGCGGGGTTTCTGGTGGCCAACGAAACCCTTTTTAGAACGAGATCTCCAACGTTAAAACGCCGGGGTTTGACCATGGCATCGTACTGCTTCGCCATAAGGTTTTTGTACCTTGCTGTTCTTTGTTCCGCGTCCGTTCTCACCTCGTCCACAAGATCGAGGTTAAGACGAAGTTGCTCCTCGTTTTCTCCGTCTTGGTACTTCGCTACTCTATGGTTGGCCATGTGCACCTCTGCAGGTATGACTACTTCACTCCCATAAGTTAGTCGGAAAGGAGTCTCTCCTGTGGGAGTCCTCACTGTTGTTCTGTAAGCCCATAAAACGCCGGGTAACTCATCTGGCCATATTCCCTTTGCCCCCTCAAGCCGGGTTTTGATGATTTTCAGCAAGGATCGGTTTGCAACTTCTGCTTGTCCATTTGCTTGTGGGTGGGCGGGTGAGGAATAATGGTTTCTGATTCCCAGTTGTTCACAAAACTCCCTGAAGGGTGTGTTGTCAAACTGCCTTCCATTGTCTGACACCAGAACTCTTGGCACCCCAAATCTGCATACAATGCTCTTCCAGACGAAATTTTTGACATTTTGCTGAGTAATTTTTGCCAAGGGTTCAGCTTCCACCCACTTAGTGAAGTAATCTATACCCACCACCAAGAACTTCATCTGTCGAACCCCTGTTGGGAAGGGGCCTAGTATATCCAAACCCCATTGTGCAAAAGGCCATGGGGCCATCATTGGGGTAAGATACTCTGACGGCTGTCTAGGGATGTTGCTGTAACGCTGACATTGATCACAGACCTTAACATATGCCTTGGCATCAGCTTGGATAGTCGGCCAATAATAACCTGCCCGTACAACTTTATGGACGAGTGATCTCGCTCCTGAGTGGTTGCCACATGCGCCTTCATGAATCTCCCTCAATACGTAGTTCGCTTCGTCTGGAGTTAAACATCTTAAATAAGGCTGGGAGAAACCCCTTTTGTAGAGCATTTCGTCCATCAAGATGTACCTGGCCGATCTGATCCTCAGCTTTCTAGCCTCGTCCTTCTCCTCTGGAAGCCTTCCGTCCCTCAGGTACGATACTATTGGGGTCATCCAATTTTCTTCTCCTTCTATCTGCAATACCTCTGGAAGGTCTATCCGTGGCATATATTGTACTTCATCAACTTCGTCCCCTTCTTCACTCGCTGAGGCTTCCTTCGCCAAAGTATCTGCTTCCATGTTCTCTTCCCTTGGGATTTGAACGAAATCAGCTTCCTTGAACTTTTTCACTAGGCGCATCACTTTGTTCAGGTATTTCTTCATTCGTTCTTCCTTGGCTTCATATGTCCCATTGACTTGGCCCATGACTAACTGAGAGTCACCCATGACGAGTATCGACTCTGCATCTACGGACTTAGCCAATTCTAGTCCTTTAAGAAGGGCCTCATACTCCACTTCGTTGTTAGTAGTTCTATACTGCAAGCGGACCTTGTGCTTCAATTTGTCTCCTTCTGGTGATTGTAGGATAACTCCTATCCCCCCTGCATATAGTGTAGACGATCCATCTACATGGACGATCCACTTCTTATCCTTGTCCATTCCACCTTCATCCACGTAGCTCGGTGTGAATTCTGCAATGAAATCTGCCAAGGCTTGAGCCTTTATGGCACTTCTTGGCTTGTACCTAATGTCGAATTCACTGAGCTCAACTGCCCACTGGATCAGTCGTCCTGCGGCTTCCAGCCTGTTCATCGCTTTCTTGAGTGGATGGTCTGTCATGACGTTGATGACATGAGCTTGGAAATAATGCCTCATCTTTCTAGAAGCTGTTATTAAAGCGAAAGCCAATTTCTCCATTAGCGGGTAACGTCCTTCCGCTCCTCTAAGTGCTCGACTTGTGTAATACACTGGCTTCTGTACCTTCCCTTCTTCCTTGATCAAAGCTGAACTCACGGCATGTGGAGCCACCGCCAAGTACAAATACAGTTCTTCTCCCAACACGGACGGACTTAGCAGTGGAGCCTTCGTTAGATAGTTCTTAAGATCTTGGAAGGCTTGGTGACATACGTCCGTCCATTCGAACGCCTTCCTGAGGACCTTGAAGAAGGGCAAACACTTGTCGGTAGCTTTTGATACGAACCTGTTCAATGCTGCAACTCGCCCTGTAAGGGACTGGACTTCCTTGATATTTTTTGGTGGCTCCATGGCTAATATAGCTTGGATCTTATCTGGATTCGCTTCAATTCCCCTCTGTGAAACCATGAACCCTAGAAACTTTCCTGACGACACTCCGAATGCACACTTGGTTGGATTTAGCTTCATTTTATATCGTCTGAGTGTTTCAAATGTTTCTTGAAGGTCGTCCATGTGCCTTTCCTCGTCCAAGCTCTTCACAAGCATGTCATCGACATACACTTCCACATTCCGTCCTATCTGTGGGCGGAACATATGATTAACCAACCTTTGGTAAGTTGCTCCGGCATTCTTTAAACCAAAGGGCATCACCTTATAACAGAATAGACCCTGACTGGTAACAAAAGAGGTCTTCTCTTGATCTGCCTCGTCCATTTTTATTTGATTGTATCCTGAGAAGGCGTCTATGAAGCTTAGCAACCGATGTCCAGCTGTGGAATCAACCAATTGGTCAATACGCGGCAACGGATAACTATCTTTAGGACACGCCTTATTCAAGTCAGTGAAGTCTACGCACATCCTCCATTTGCCATTCGCCTTCTTCACCATCACGACATTTGCCAACCAGTCCGGATAATAGACTTCCCGGATAAACTCTGCTGTGGTCAGCTTTTGGACCTCTTCCTTGATAGCATTATCTCGCTCGGGGGCGAATACTCTCTTCTTCTGACGAATAGGTTTAAAGGAGGGGTCTACATTCAAGCGGTGAGTAATCACACTTGGATCAATTCCCGGCATATCGTGATGACTCCATGCAAAAACATCAATACTCTTCTTGAGGAATTGAACGAGGTCTTCTTTTGTCTTCTCTTTCATACTCGTTCCGATCTTTGTAAACTTTTCAGGATTGCCTTCATCTAAAGGAACGTCCTGAAGCTCTTCGGTGGGCTCTGCGGCAACCCTGCTTTCCTCAACACTCATTGTCTGCATATGCTCGTCCATAGCCAATAAAGCTAAATAACACTCCCTTGCTGCTAATTGATCTCCCTGCACCTGCCCTATTCCATGTTCTGTAGGGAATTTGACTGAGAGATGGTAGGTAGATGTTACTGCCTTCCAGCTGTTTAAAGTTGGCCTTCCAACGATGGCGTTATAGGAAGACGAGCAATCCACCACGAGGAAATTCACTTCTTTGGACAGTTGTTGTGGGTATGCTCCCACTACCACTGGCAGAGTAATGGTGCCCAAAGGTTGTACCTTCATTCCTCCAAATCCTACCAATGGTGAGCATACTGGACGAAGCCGTTCCCGTCCCAGCTTCATTTGTTGGAAGGCGGGGTAATACAATATATCAGCCGAACTCCCATTATCCACCAACACCCTTCTGGTGGTGTACCCCGCGATGAGCAAAGTTATGACGATTGCATCGTCATGCGGGTGATGGATTCTTCCAGCTTCTTCGTCCGTGAACGAAATGGTTGGCTCGTCTACTGGGCTCGTCCTTCCGGGTCGTCCAGAAAGCTGGACGTTCTGCACCGCCTTCAGGTACGCCTTTTTTGACTTGGAAGAGTTTCCTGCTGAAGTTCCCCCTACGATAACTCTTATTTCTCCAAGTGGGGGTCGTGGTAACTCGTCCATCTTTCCCTTCATCTTCTCATCTTTGTGGTCTCTTCCAACGAAATGTCTCAACTTTCCTTGCCTGATTAGATTCTCTATCTGCTGTTTCAAGTCATAACACTCGTCCGTGTCGTGCCCATGGTCCCTATGGAAGCGACAATATTTGCTCTTGTTGCGTTTGTTGGGGTCTCCCTTCATCTTGTCCGGCCACTTCAAGGAAGGATCATCCTTGATCTGCATAAGTACCTGATCAAGTGGGGTATTTAGGGGTGTGTACTGCTGATGCCGTCCTGAAGACGAAACTGTCTTCTTGCTATCTCGCTCCTTCCTCTCTTCCATTCGACCCTTCTTTGGACGAGGACCCTGTTCGGGGTGACGCATGGGGTTTGCATCTGTTTTCTCAGCTCTTTTCCTTTTCTTGGCTATAATAGCGTCTTCTGCATTCATAAAGTTTTGTGCTAAATGGACGAGTTCAGCCATTGTCTGTGGCTCTTGCTCATAAAGCTTGTGGATGAATAAGTCCGAATGAACCCCGTTGTGAAAGGCTGCCAATAGTAGCTTATCATCCATCTCGTCTACAGTCAAGGCTTCTTTGTTAAAGCGAGTGATGAAGGACCGCAAGCTTTCATTTTCTCCTTGTTCTATAGTTAATAGGCTGGACGAGGAACGTTTGTGTCTTTGCCCCCCAATGAAATTATTAAGAAACAACTTGCTTAATTCTTCAAAAGAACTTACCGTATTCGGGGGTATCTTACTGAACCACACCCGTGCCGGTCCCTTGAGGGTTGTAGGGAAGGCCCTGCACATGATTTCGTCCGGGACTCCTTGGAGATGCATCGTGGTCTTGAAGGTTGCGATGTGATCGCAAGGATCGCGCGTCCCGTCGTATGAATCCAAGGAAGGCATTTTGAATTTGGTGGGCAGAGGGTGACTGTTAATGGAAGTCACAAAAGGAGAGTCCGTACGATGAACCAAGTCATCTACGGGATTCACTCTTCTCATGTTCTCTCTCATTTCGTCCATAGCCTTCTTCATTTGATCCATCTCTTTCTCCAAGTGTGGCACCCTCCGCGAAGCGGTACCTCGAGACTGGTTCTCAGGTTCAGTATTCGCTCTAACTTCTTGATTTTGGGCTTGTCCTTCCACCGGTCTTTCGAAGGGCTGCCTCCTTCTATCAATCTCTCTGGTCAATTCTTGGTTCTGGCGGGTTAACTCCGCCATGGCGGCTGCCATAGACTGCATGTGTTGGATGGAAGGCGGCTGCACGATAGGCACTGTATGGCGTTCAAGGTTGGGAACGCTCGACGCAATTCTACTTCCCTGGTGGCCTGGGCTTGTGGCCCTTGATCTTGTCCGGACCATCCAGCCTTTTGTCAAAGGAAGGAAAAACACAAGTTTCAAAGTCAGTCTTTTCCCACAGACGGCGCCAACTGATGATGTAGAGAATCAGTAGGCTGAATGCTCCGGCTTCGGTGGCGATCAGTGTTTGCAATGACCTGTAAGGAAGAAGACAATCAAAGGGTGACCGGGGTTGACCGGCCAAAACTCCTCCGATGGTGAAGTCAGTTCCTTAGAAAAATAATGTTCGGACTTGGAGGGAAGCGACGTTATTAAAAACTTACTTTCATTTGGAGTAGGCCGGTCTTTATATAGTGAACCTTAGAGCGGTTATTCGCTTTGTAACTGCTCCAAGGTTTGTGGACATCGACATAACTTCCTCAACGGCTATGAAAGTTATTAACCGCTGAAGGGAGTTAAGCATTTGAGGTAATTGCGGCGACATCTACGGGTCTGGTTCTTTCTCCTGAACTCTGCGCTTAGGTGTGTAGATGGAAGTCGAACCTCGATAGTTTCTAAGGGTCATATGGTCGTCCGTACACTTCGTCTATGGACGGCTCCTTCGTTCACGGAAGGTGGACTTGAATTTTCCCGAATGGTTCATGGACGACCCTTATGGACGATCAGGAGATAGTCATTTCGTCATTCCCATCAATTATTATTATTATTATTATTATTATTATTATTATTATTATTATTATTATTATTATTATTATAAGGATTGGGTTTGCTTCCTAAGCCCAAAGGATGAAAGGATTTAGGCCCAAAAAGCCCAATACAATGAATTTATAGAGAGTGAGTTAGAAAACTAGGCGATAATGAGTTGGACAACAATTATAGTGGATCAAGATGACATGAAAATAAAGATGAACAAGTTTTATAAAAAAAAAAAATCATCCTCGACACAATCTGAAGAGGTTGGTTCTTGTATATCTTTCTTTTAAATTTGATTACAAGTATAGTTTTTACTGCTACAGTGTTTTTCTCTTAATTTTCGATCCCTCTCCCTCAGGATGTTCTTCCTCTTTTATACTACCTTCCTTCTTTCATCCCCACCCTCCACGTGTAGACCAGGTTTCTGACGTTGATCCTTGTCCCATCAACACATTCCTGAAGTCTCTGGAAGTAACTGTAAGGCTGAAAATTATTATTTAGGTATCACTTCCACATTAATGCAAGCAGAGAGTTAGCTACAGAGCATTCAAGGTGGTAGCAGTTTTCTCTTAGATATTCATAGCTTCCCTTTGTCCTATGCTTTCATGATATGTATCCTTATCAATAGAATCTCTCGGAATGTTGCCTTGGATGGTAGACCACACTTTTTGACCTCTGCTTTGCTCAACTGAGGAGGCATTCTTCCTTGGACCACCTTTTTGGACCCTCATGACCAGACCCTATTTTTTCATTCATTAATGCGAATTTCCATAACAACATTTACCCGTCCTCGGACTACTAAATGTCCTCAGATTGGACCCCCGGCCCAATATATATACACTACTGGGCCTATCATTCCTACAATTATTATTATTATTATTATTATTATTATTATTATTATTATTGTTATTGTTATTATTATTATTATTTCAATCACTAGACTACAATGGAATAAATTTTTCCCATCAACTTTTTCATTTTTTTTACTCATGTGTTTTTACCTTACATTTAAGTGTAAACACAATCTTGACAACTTGGATAATTAAAATAAAAATAAATAAATAAATAAAACAAAGCTGTAATCATAGCTAGGAATTTTGAACAAAATATAGTTTTATTTTGTCTAAAGAAGTTTTTGTTTTTTTTTTTTTTTTTTTTTTTGTTTTAAGATAGGTAAATTGTAGGGGAGGGGGAGGTGGAATTTGAATCAAATATGGAGTAAAAAAAAAAATGTCATTACCACCGAACTATCACACTCCAGCGGGAAACTCATTTCATGAGGTAATAAAAATATATTTTTTAACTTTTAGAATCTATGTCCTAGTTCAAGATCACTTTCATGAGATGAGGAAAAAGCAATCAAATGCATCGATCCATATGTGTTTTGTTATTTATTTACATTACCTGAATTATGGGTGACACAAAATAATTTTTCATACAATTTCTATTTCCTCGTGGAGCAAGGAGTGGAATAGTTAGTGTGGCCAACAATGATGGGTTTAGACACTCTATTTTTCAACCTCTATTTAAGAGCAAAATAATCATTTCAGATCAGAGGGGCAAAATTGTAATTTTCGTCTTTTTTTTTTCTATCTTCTTAGACATCATTGAAAATAAATCTCAAAGTTTTAATTATTAGAATAATATATCGTATGCTTAAATTGGACCGCCAAATCAAAAGTTATAATTGGATAAATTGTAATTGTTTAATATCTATCCATACAAATCAAGGTGAATCACATATAATTATCACTAATTAATCATGATTGGTCTATAAAAATATTAAGAATAACTAAAAAAGTAGCATATTCATTGGATTGTCATGAAAATTGTGGGAATGCATGCCCAAAAAAAACTCTTTAAGAGTTTGAAACAACTAGAAAGTTCATGAATTTTAAATAACTATTTAGTTATCTCCAACTAAGTGTTTAAAAGAATATTTAGACTCCAAGAGGATTGAATTCAGAATTTAGAGGATAAAAAATAACTCTAATAACCCATCCAAGAGTCAAAAACCATAAAACATGGTGCAACAAAAGAAGAGTAACTAGGTCCAAGTCTGAAACGGACACTTGATTGATTGGTTCATCTACTTGTTAATTATATTGTTGACGAAAATTGTTAACCAATGTTTAACAATAATTGTTAGATTATGTTTAACAAACGTTGTCAACTTATGTTTAACAAACATTGTCAACCTTTGTTTAACAAACGTTGTCAAATTATGTTTAACAAGAATTGGTAAATTAGTCAAATTCGTCAAACATAATTTCACCCATAAGCTTTTTGGCGTATGGGTTTTATTGATGTGAGTAATGCCCATTCAAGATAATATATCTCTTAATTACAATCCCTTGTTTCAAGGGAAGACCCTTTGATTCCAACCACGTCGTCTTTATACATAAGTTTATTTATTTTTCATATTTAAGGGGATATGTGTTTTTGTTTATTTGTGGCTGCACCTAATAATTTGTTTAGGTTGCCTACGTACCCTTGGTGGGAATCAAGCCATTTCGTAGTTCTTATTTTTGAGATCTTAGATTTAAAGTCCCAAATATGGTTTTGTCCAATTTTAATGGATCTTTAAATATGGGTCATTAAGTATCAATTTTAGTCTCATGGACCATGCTTTTATGACAATCAAGCAAATTTCTTTTTCTTTCATTTGCTTATTTGTCGGAGTTTTAATAATATCTTGATTGAAATTCCCAAATTTAATTAAGGGAATCATTGTGAACATATTTGGAATTAAAATTTTCCCCAAATCAATTTTATGGTCAATTTATTTTAAGAATTATTAACTTTAAAGAATTAATAATCCCAAAGAATTAGTCACAATTAATTTGATAGAGTCAAGGACTCCATTAATGGGGTGGAGTCAAGGACTCCATTGATGGGGTGGAGTCAAGGACTCCATTGATGGGGTAGAGTCAAGGACTCCAATTAATTTGGTAGAGTCAAGGACTCCATAAATGGGGTAAGTAGAGTCAAGGACTCCAATTAATTTGGTAGAGTCAAGGACTCCATAAATGGGGTAGAATCAAGGATTCCAAAAAAAAAAAAAAAAAAAGCGTTACACCACAACTTAAGAGAATTTTTATTTGGTAATTTTCAAATAGGATTTAAGAGTCAGGGGCTCTTGTATAAAGCTTCATGTATGGAGTTAGAACTCCTCATGAAACCCAACCCTATTTGTTTTATCAAACAAAAATTCAACCTTGAAGAAGGGTGAGGGAGAGATTTTGATAGTGCCAAGATGAGAGAATTTTTATTTGGTAATTTTCAAATAGGATTTAAGAGTCAAGGACTCTTATATAAAATTTCATGTATGGAGTTAGGAACTTCTCATGAAACCCAACCCTATTTGTTTTACCAAACAAAAATTCATATTTAAGAGAGAGAGAGAGAGAGAGAGAGAGATTTAGAGAAGAAAGGGACTGCTAAAATCCCATATACCTATGCTGCGTATTCCTCCTCTGCTAGTGTTACTCTCTATCTGTGCTTCTCTTTTTTTTTTATCTCTCTATCTCTTTGCCGTGTGTATTTGCTCTCTCTATATGTGTGTCTGCCTTTTCTTTTCTTTTCTTTTTTCTTCCTCTCCTCTTCCTTTTTTTTTCTTGTGTGTGACTCTCTCTATTTATAGAGAAATTCCAAAAATAACTGTCCCTTATTTTCCTCTCAACTGATCAGTCCATGGGGACCAGTTTGCGTCATCTTTTCTCTCCACAACTCCTCATTTTGTGTTCAGGCGTGCCCACTATTCAGCTTTTGCTCTTTTTATTCGTTCCTCCCACTTTAAATTCCTTCTTTTCCGCTGGAGACATCTCCACTTTTCAACTTTTCAGGCTCACTTTCCTTGTTTTCAGGTTGTGCCATTTCTCATTTCCCGTTTCACTTTTTTATTTTACTTGTTTTGTTTTTATCTTTTCCTTTTCATAGGTACTAGGCAACAAACCACTCACGTGGCTTTTATTTTTTTATTTTTTTATTTCTTAGTATAGGCTAGTCAACGTTTTGTAGATGACCATGCATGACCTTTGAACCTATCCTAGTGTTTAGTCCACAGTTGCCGTGTAGATGCATGGAACTTATGACACTTTTTATAAAGTAATTTTTTTTTTTAAATTTCAACATATATGTTCAAGATTGGCTCATCTTCTTGTCAAGCAAGTTCAAAGTTGCTCACAAGTTACATGATTAACTTATTATGATTTTTATGCATACAGTAAAACCATGATTAAAATGTTTTATCGCTTCACGAATCTATGAATTTTTACTCCAAATACATTATTTATGTTATGAATAAATTACAAATAATAATTTTATATCATATAAACCAATTTACAAATTTATATAATCTAATTTCAAGTCTATATAAATATATTTTAGACAGGAATATATATATATATATAGTATTATATATAATTAATTCAAGTTCTCATGTTCACAAATTTGTTCATGAACACATTATTATGTTTAAACTTGACTCGTCTAATAATCAGTCTCTAAAGTTGGGCTTGAACTTAGCTTATTTACTAAAAAAAATGAACATAAACAAGTTTTTTCCTCGAGTTAAGCTATAGCTATTCATGAACATCTTGATTCATTTACAACTCTAATTTTATTACATAGTCCGAGAATAAACAGATATTTGACGAGTTCTAAATACTTACATTAAAAAATAATAAATAAATAAATAAAAAGAAGAAGAAGAAGAAGAAGAAGAAGAAGAACAAGAAGAAGAAGAAGATGATGACGATGATGATGATATTAGACCTCTCAAATTAGTGGTTGACTGGTTAAATATCGGTTGGAAGAAAGTGCTTTCATTTTTAGAACATTAGATACGGGAGTTCCTAGTAGTGAACGCATGTCATCGTGCTTTCATAATATTGTGACTCACAATATTATGTCATAAATTTATTGTGTACACCACCACAAGTAGGTACATCTCTTTCTCTATGCACGTGAATTGTACAAATTTTTAGTGATGTTTGAGGTTTGTTCCTTAAATATAGGGAATTTTACCTGTATATGGATTGTGTATAATGGATGCCTTACAGACAGTGGAGACCATATACCTTCGTGGATCCCATATCTTGTGAGATATTTTACATGTAATATATGTACTTCTTGACGGCAAAAATTTGTAGCAACTGGGCGGCTTGATATATTTAGAGATCTGGCGAAAAATGAATTTAGATCTTTTATATATTTAAATATGGTTTTTAAAAAAAATAATTTAATTATTACTTAAACAATATTCTCTTGTTTTAGAAAAATTACTAATTGACATGAACCTTGTAGATTTTTTTTAGACAGTTAATAGACAAAAAATTTGAAAAAACTTTTCACACCTGTTGTTGATGTGACAAATTGATAGTGATAGGTTAATAATGGACCTAGATGAGAATTAGTAAAAGTTTGTCAACTTAATTGTTGTAAAAAATGTTGTTAAAATTTTGGCAAAACTACAATATTGATCCCTCAAGATTACTCTGTGTGCGCAATTGATTTCTCAAGTTTTAACTTAGCGCAATTGGTCCCTCAAGTTTATAAAATGAGTTGCATTAGTCCTTTTACTAACTGCCGTTAGTGATGTTACTTACGTGGCTAACGAAAAAATGACTTGACATTTTTTTAAATTAAAAAATTACAATAACTAATTTCCACATAAGATTTTAGTAATCCAGTTGAAATCAAATTTTAAATTATAACCCAGTTACAAATTAAACCCATTTTTTTATCTAATTTTGGTTTCACACAAACGCACGACGACGCCAAGGAGAGAAAAGGGAAGCAGAGATTGACGATGGCCCGCCACGATGCTGCCTCCCTCTGACTTGCCACCGGTGCCGTTAGTGATGTTACTTACGTGGCTAACGAAAAAATGACTTGACATTTTTTTAAATTAAAAAATTACAATAACTAATTTCCACATAAGATTTTAGTAATCCAGTTGAAATCAAATTTTAAATTATAACCCAGTTACAAATTAAACCCATTTTTTTTATCTAATTTTGGTTTCACACAAACGCACGACGACGCCAAGGAGAGAAAAGGGAAGCAGAGATTGACGATGGCCCGCCACGATGCTGCCTCCCTCTGACTTGCCACCGGTGGAGACCCAAGCCCTAGCCACCGCCAGCGACAGCCCAAGCCTTAGTCACCACTGGCGAAAGCCACTGACCCGCGTCCCTGCTTCCCTCGCACAACCACTGACCCGCCTCTCTCCTCCCATCTCAGGTATTACACTTTTTCCTATGGTATCTCACCTCAATTTAGGTCCGTGTAAGATTTAGATCCAAAATTTTTGGGATAATTTGCATCATAGTTTGGTGACCATAAGATTCGGACTTTGGTGAATTTAACAACAACAACGTTGTCAGTGCTCCAATAGATTTAGATAGATTAAAGCCAAAACAAATGCTCAAGGATTGTTTTTTTTTTTTTACTAGTTTTACTACTGGTTGTCATAGTCCTCTTATGTTTCCTTTCTTTTAGTAAGTGTTTATTTCATTTTGAAATTTTTTATGTTATTTTTTTTTATCTTGGTTTGACTGCGTGAGGCATGTTCCTTATGTTATCTCTGGCATTGTTTCTTTGAGTTAGGAGTTGAATGAACCTGTGCTTTCATTCCATAAGTCTTCTGCTGAAAGTTTTTGAATGCCTCAAACACTGCTTCCACCCGTATGTAACATTTGCATGTAATTCATGGTCATAAAGAAATATCCTAACCATATAAATGACTTAGCAAAATCAATGTCTTTATTTTTCACAAATCGGTTCAGGCTTCTTAGAGTACACCCTCACTATGGCAACAAGTGGCTGATGCGATCATCTTGGATTGAGAATACCTCGTCACTGTCATAACCCTGAAAAAGTCAAGCTGTTAATTCTCACAATGTGCAAGTAATATTATGTCTACTAAAAAAAACTGTTCATGAATTATTAGTCAAACCAATTCAGCTTCAAGAAGGATTAATATTTAAAAGCAGCGCCTTTTTTTAATTTGTTATTTGTGTTAACAATTAAAAATTTGTTATTTGTGTATGATTATCCAAATGTTACCAGTTTTGAATGTTAACACAGGTTTGGCATTGAATTCTCTACTTTTATTTAGATATTGCCAACTCGATCTAGATGTTCTGATATGATATCTTACTTTGGATTATTGAAGATTTTTCATTTTCAACCATAAATATATTCCCTTATTGTTTTTTTTATTGTTGTCACAAAATGTTCACCGACTCCTGTAGGAGGCTAAGGATCATGAAGGGCTCAAAGGCAATTGGGCTAGGTATGTGTTATCATAATATATTCAATGTGATAATTTGTTAGCTTAATGTACAGTGTGATTGAACATCATGGACTTGTTGTTAGCGTAATTGTCAATTTTTGTCTCTGTAGTGAAAATGTACATTGAAAATGATCTAAGAAATATGCTTTGATTGCAGCTCCAAGGGCCATGGAGAAGTGTAAGAACCATAACTAAAGTGGAAGCATCAACAAAGACCAAAGGGAGGTGTTTCCTGGGTATCAAAAGCTTTGAAAGAATTTGAAGTTTGGTATTCTATTTTAGAAACCTATATGTGTTTTTGATATGTATTAGCTTTTGTGTAGTTAAGAGACTGGAAAATTTTCATGTAAGGAAGAAGATTTTTAACTTGATACATGGATTATTATATAATTTCATTTGTTTTTATATATGTATCTCTGAACTCAGAAGTGATGTGCAAATGGATTGCTTGATATTTGTAATTTCACTCACTTTTTATGGAAAATTAGAGATGCTAAAAAATTTTAGTACCCTTATCACAACAAAAATTTCAGAAAATTATGCAAATTGAACTTACCAGTTTCAGCTCTCTTTGGTATTCAAGAATCCTTTTTGTGATGACATTTTTCAGCATTGTAACTAAAAATCCCTGCTTTACAGCAGAGGTGGAATCTACAAATATTTCAATTTTTCTATAGTCCATGACATTTTCAAAAGGCAATTCTATATTTCTGCCACTAACTATTACTGGGACACACATGCTAACTACAGCATCAAAAGGCCGACATGAACTAACCAAACTTGCAGACGTCTCTGACTCCCACTTATCTTCATCCCTATCAGCTCCAAATGCAACAAGCGCACTTGCACTAGGATTAACCCCACTTGCATCAACCCATGTAGGATCAACTCCTCTTGCATCAATCCCAGGAGGACCAACACCACTTGTACCAGCCTCACTCTGACCAACACCATTAGGATCAACCCCACTACCATCAACCCTACTAGGACTAACCCCACATGCACTAGCCTTTCCCTTTCTCCCCTCTTTGAGTTTCACCTGCTTTTCTTTTCTAAGACACACGGTCTCATCAGGTGAGCCTTTTTCTTTGGAGGCTTTCATCACTGCTAATATACTGTGCAAACATATCATCGTCATCACTTTCACTGCATCCAAAATGAACCCTATGAGCACTATCTTTCTCACTAACAGCCCCATCTACTTTGTCTCCCTCATTAAAATTATCCTCATTATCACCACCTCCCCCCATCTCCCTCATTACCAATAGCATTCTCATAATCATCTAAAAACAAAACATACACTTCCACTTCATTATAACCTCTAATACACTTCACCATGTTCATTACAACAACATCATTCTCCAAAGGTTTTAAACCACCTGCAAATGGCATAGTAGGCACTTTGTACATAAATACATCATTTTCACCATACCAAAAAATTTTGGCCTTATTCCATATCTCAACAAGTGATATTTCATTGGAATTATTGTCTTCGTATATCTTTACCTCCCCTCCTTCGTATCTATATGGATTATTCCTAATCTTCCCCCAATAGTAAAGAGCGATAGTGAAGTCAAAGTCGTCCATCCCTACAAAAAGAGTAAGGAGTTTACAGTTAAAAAGTGACATTGTAAAGAGCTGAATTTTTTTTTTTTTAAGTTATTATACAATTTAAACAATGAACTATTTGACAAATGGCTGAATTATTTGACAAGCAAGGAATTATATCTAATACTATGCATGAACGTAACAAAACTTAAACAATAAACAATACGTGGTCCTTCTCCTTGTGTAGTATTAACTCACTAACAGACACAAAGGGTCCACCACTATCTAGTTAGGTTATTTCTTTATGACCATGAATTATATGCAAATGTTACATACAGGTAGAAGCAGTGTCTGAGGCATTCGAAAACTTTCAACAGAAGACTTATGGAATGAAAGCACAGGTTCATTCAATTCTTGACTCAAAGAAACAACACCAAAGATAACATAAGGAACAGGCCTCACGCAACCAAACCAAGATAAAAAAAAATATAATAATAACATAAAAAATTTAAAAATGAAATAAACACTCACTAAAAGAAAAGAAACATAAGAGCACTATGAAGACTAGTAGTAAAGCTAGTAAAAAAAAAAAAAAAAAACACAATCCTAGAGCATTTGTTTTTACTTTAATCTATCTAAATCTATTGGAGCACTAACAACGTTGTTGTTGTTAAATTCACCAAGTCCGAATCTTTTGGTCACCAAACTATGATGCAAATTATCCCAAAAACTTTGGATCTAAATCTTACACGAACCTAAATTGAGGTGAGATACCATAGGAAAAAGTATAATACCTGAGATAGGAGGAGGGAGGCGAGTCAGTGGTTGTGCGAGGGAAGTAGGGACGCTGGTCAATGGCTTTCGCCAGCGGTGACTAGGGCTTGGGCTGTCGCCAGCGGTGGCTAGGGCTTGGGTCTCCACCAGCGGCAGGTCAGAAGGAGGCGGCGTCGCGGTAAGCTAGCGTCAATCTCTCCTTCCCCTTTCTTTCCCTGGCGCCGTCGTGCGTTTGTGTGAAACTAAAATTAGATAAAAAAAAATGGGTTTAATTTGTAACCGGGTTATAATTTAAAATTTGATTTCAACTGGATCACTAAAATCTTATGTGGAAATTAGTTATTGTAATTTTCTAATTTAAAAAATGTCATGTCATTTAAAAAAATGCCTAGTCATTTTTCTCTTAGCCACGCAAGTAACATCACTAACAGCAGTTAGTAAAAGGACTAATACAACTCATTTTATAAACTTGAGGGACCAATTGTGCTTAGTTGAAACTTGAGGGACTAATTGTGCACACAGGGTAAACTTGAGGGACCAATATTGCAGTTTTGTCTAAAATTTTTGTATATTGCTCTTTTTTTCTTTTCTTTTTTTAAAAGTGCTATATTCACAACATTTTCACAATAAATCTTAGGTGTTAAGTTGTTGTTGGTTCTGAAAATACTTTTTTGACTACCAATAAAAGTCAGTAACAACCTGCCATATAGGATTTATTGTGAAAGTATTATGAAAAATTGTTGTAAATGTAGCATTTCTTTTTTTTTTTTTTTCTTTTTTTAGATATTATTTTATTTATTGGCTAATATTTGTGCTCAATTAATAATATTACAATGAAAGAAATAATATTATTTGTTACAATTATGGTTTTTTTTCTATTTGGGCCTTAGTCAATTGCCTCTTTTGCTTATACCATAGAACCGTCTCTCTGTAGGAACCATTCTTGTGTTTAGGGTATGATTTTATTTTCTTATCTTTCTCTCTCATAATCTTTTGAAAGAGGAGGAGGAGAACAATAAAATTTAAACCAGTTGTGTTCTCAATTAAATATATTATTGGGCCAAGGTGATATGACATCTATGCTTTTTATTTATTACGTATAATTGTAATCTTCAGAATAGAAAATCAATGACTTAAAATTAAATGGCCTTAAATCATAGTTCAAAGGTTGCAATCTAGTGTTAATTATACCTGTCATTGATTAGAGATGGTATTTAAGTGTAAGTCAATAACTTGCTCTGTATAAATCCTTAATGAAGTGGATATGATAGATAATTAAACGAAGATGAAATGCTATCTACTCATCGAAAAGAAAAAACGAAGATGGAATGGATTCAAAGTTTATAACTCGAGAGTAGAGATTTATGTTCACACATCATTTTGATGGCTTCGGCCTTGTATTTTGATTGGGCATTTGAAGGGTTGTGGTTTGAGGGATAAAGAATGAGCCTACTTGAGCTTGTTCATGAATCTATATGTGGGCTTTACAGAGTGAGCTTGAAACATTTGTAAAAGCTAAAAGCCCGTGTGCTGGCCTTAAACATAAAAATAAGATCTAGCTTGCTATATTTGTCACAAATCCAGAGTAATTAACCTAAGTTAAGGATAACAATTTGGCTGCATTTAATACGTCCTAACCACATCCCACAAATTTAGTAGATGCCTAGGGGGGTGTTTTCCATTAGCAAGACCCAAAAACATGACAATGGTCAGAGTTTTCAAGTGTTTCGGTTGATATTGATATTTATTGTGCGTTTGGATATCGCTTATTTTGCTGAAAACTAAAAAAAAAAAAAAAAAATTTCTACAATACTATTCACTTTTTTAACACTGTAGCAAAGCCTTAATGCACTGTTCATGTCCCATGAACTGTGCAAGAGGCGCTAGTCATTAAAAAAAAAAAAAAAAAAAGAGAGAGAGAAGGTAGAGACGTAGACGTAGACATGAACGTGGAATGCGCAATCCAAACGGAGGTTAGTAGATTCTCCTAAAATATACTGAAAAAAATACCAGGTTGTAATATGAAATTTTTGGATATTTCAATTTTTGTATTGATGTTTTATTATATACACAATGGTCGATTTACATGGGGTTATATATTATGCTTGAATCAAGGATAATTAATATGAAATTACTTCGGATATAATAATTGGACATAGTAAAAAAATGAAAGAGCATATAGTATATACATCAACTCATAAAACACGTGCATATACTAGCTAATAGGGATAAATTGTCTAAGCAAAGCTGACGATCCCATATAAGCTGATGGTCCTGTATAAGCTGACGTCTCTTAGGAGGGAAGGCAAGGCAGACGGTCCTTCTTCAAGCCGACGAGTGCGCTATGCATTGCTCCTCGTGTACGAGGCAGAAACAAGACAAGGGACGCCGACGGGAAGAGGAGCTGACGAGATAAAGCTGAAGGGGTAAACACAACTTGCCCTACACGCTTAAGCACGGAAATGTGTCTTGCTGTACATGCTTATACATAAGCAGATACCTTATCCAGCACGCTTACTTATAAAGAGGTATCTTGGACTCCACGCTGAACCCAAAAAGAATGGTTCTGGTAAGGGAAAGGCTTCGTAAGGAGCACACAATAAAGAGTAGTTTCGGTAAGGAAATATCTCCTTAATCACGCCACGGATATCGACTCTACACTACTATAAATACCCCCAAGCCCTCATAAACGGAGGTACGCATAACTTCACCCAACTCTGGCATTCTAGGGTTGCGAACATTCACTAACTTGACCTTAGGAGGGTCATTGGCCGGTACCACATCAGTACTCCTCTTAAGGTTTGCGGCCTTTTTTGTTGTGCAAGTTCTTCATCGGAAGCATGTGGGGATCGTGCGACTAACTGACAATTTCCGGCATCATCAGTTGGCGCCGTCTGTGGGAAGCGCAAAGAGAAACCGTACTTCGTGCTTTCCGAACAAAAAGTTGCATGGTACTCACGCGTTCGATGGCAACCATCACGAACGATCAGGGCGATGAACCACGCGCCATGACACTTAAGAGGCAGGTTCAAACCCTAGCAGCAGCTGTGGAGCGTCACACAAAGCAGAACCACGACCTAGAAGAGCAATTGCGTCAGAAGGATGTAGTGCTCAATACCTAGGAGGAAGATCAAGAGGCTAGCAACGCCGAAAAGATAAATTTTGGAGGCCCAGAGGGAAGCAATGCCCTAAGTCAACCCGAAAGACAGGACACAGGCCGCCCGTCGGCCACGGACCATGTCCCGTCCCACGTAGTCGCAGAAATGCAGATGATGAGGGAGCGCATGGATTTCATGATGAACGCCCTCAAGGGACGAGCATCCAACGACCTCGATGACCTCGTCCATCGAACGGACTCTCCATTCACCACGTCCGTTAACTAATTTCCCCTTCCGTCGAAGTTTCGTATGCCACAGGTGGAAAGCTACGACGAATCTAAGGATCCATTAGATCATCTAGAATCCTTCAGAACGTTAATGCACTTACAAGGGGTGGCAGACGAGATCATGTGCCGGGCCTTCCCGACGACATTAAAAGGCCTCGCAAGGGTTTAGTTTAGCAGGCTGACACCCGGCTCCATTCGTACCTTCAAAAAGTTGAGCGTTCAGTTCGCCTCGCACTTCATCGGAGGACACGGGTACAAAAGGTCCACCGCGTGCCTGATGAATATTAAGCAACGGAAAGATAAGACACTGAGGTCCTACATAGCCTGTTTTAACAAAGAAGCACTTTCGATTGATGAAGCAGATGATAAAATACTCGTTGCCGCATTCACAAATAGGCTACAAAAGAATAAGTTTTTATTCTCCATATATAAGAATGACTCGAAAACCATGTCAGATGTGCTCTACAGGGCGACGAAGTACATGAATGCGAAAGACGCACTACTAGCCCAAAAAGAGAAGCCTTTCAAGAAGATGGAAAGACAGGAAGACGTACGGTAAGACAGGAGACGAAAGGTAGCCTAGACAGGAGAAGGCCAATATAATAGGCACCCAAAACCCCCTACTGGAAAGTCCACAAGCTTCACCCCGCTAACGGCCCCAATCGACCAAATCCTGATGCAGATCAAAGACAAAGGGGCCCTAACGTTTTAGGGAAAGCTGAAGGGAGACCCCAACAAACGACCCAAAGACAAGTACTGCCATTTCTACTGTGACCACGACTATGACACAGCCGACTGTTACGACTTAAAGTAGCAAATCGAAGCCTTGATCAAACAGGGGAAGTTGCAGAAGTTCGTCAGCAGAGAGAGAGTAGACCCACCTCACCAAGAGTAGGCCCCCCGACGGGATAATGAGCGTCCCAGACTACCCTTAGGAGACATAAAGATGATTATTGGGGGCACGACGACCGTTAGCTCATCCAAAAAGGCTCGAAAATCTTACCTCAAAGTGGTTCAGAATGTCCAGTTTATGGGCGTCATCCCGAAGACGCCGCGGGTCAACAACCCCACCATTGGTTTCACGGAGGAAGATGCCAACGTCTTTATCACACGCATGACGACGCGCTCATCTTCAGCATCCGACTAGGAGACTATAACATATACTGGGTCTTGGTCGACAATGGAAGCTCCGCGGACATTCTCTATTACCCTGCGTTCTAAGAAATGCGGATTGACAGAAAACGCTTGGTCCCAACCAACACTCCGCTCATTGGGTTTGGAGGAATGAGAGTATAACCCCTCGGCGCAGTCACATTGCCTATAACAATTGGAGATTACCCTCGGCAAGCCACTAAAGATGTTACGTTCCTCGTCGTCAATTGCTCCTCCGCATACAACGCCATCATAGGGCGACCTACCCTCAATGCATGGAAGGCCGTGACTTCAACCTACCATTTGATGGTCAAGTTTCCCACCGAGTACGGGGTAGGGGAGCTGTGGGGAGATCAGATGGCCGCGCGCAAATGCTACGTCGCAATGGTAGAGATGAACGATCACTTACAAATGATGAACATAGAATAGCGTGCGGGGGTAAAACCCGTAGAAGAGCTCGAAGAGATATCCCTCGATAGCTCCAGAATAGACAAAACAACGAGGATCGGCACTCTCGCCAGCCCTACGGCTCACCAAGCACTCGTAGCCTTCCTCAAGCAAAATCAGGACATGTTCGCCTGGTGTCATGAGGATATGCCAGGAATCGACCCTTCAGTTATGGTACATAGGCTGAATGTGTCACCTTTTTTCCCTCCCGTCCGACAGAAGAAACAAATGTTCACCCCAAAGCGAGACCGAGCAATAGCAGAGGAAGTCGGCAAGTTACAAGAAGCAGGCTTCATCAGGGAATTATACTATTTCGACTGGCTAGCCAATGTGGTGATTGTCAAGAAAACCAACGAGAAATGGAGGATGTGCGTAGATTTTATGGACCTGAATAAAGCATGCCCCAAGGATAGCTACCCCCTCCCTTGAGTCAATACATTGGTAGACACTACGACTCGGCACCAGCTATTGAGTTTTATGGACGCCTTCTTAGGATATAATCAGATCTGAATGGATGAGGCGGATCAAGAGAAGACTTCATTCGTTACCAGCCAAGGCCTTTTTTGCTAGAAGGTGATGCCGTTTGGACTAAAGAATGTGGGCACCACGTATCAAAGACTCATGAACAAGATGTTCGTAAACCAAATAGGAAGAAATGTTTAGGTCTACGTCGACGACATGTTAGTAAAAAGCCGAAGGGAAGAGGACCATTTGAAGGATCTCGAAGAAACATTCGGCACCCTCCGCTCCTACAACATGAAGCTCAATCCGACAAAGTGTGCGTTCAGGGTAACGGCAGGAAAATTCCTAGGCTTTATGGTGTTTCAAAGAGGTATCGAAGCCAACCCAGACAAGATCCGAGCCATAATTGAGATGACTCCCCCGAAGAGCGCAAAAGAGGTGCAGAGCTTAAACAGGAAAGTAGCCGCCCTAAATAGGTTTGTATCAAGGGCAACGGACAAATGTTTACCCTTCCTCCGCACACTGAAGAAGTCTTTCGAATGGACAGTCGAGTATCAACAAGCATTTGAGGAGCTAAAGGCCTACCTCTCTTCACCTCAGTTACTAAGTCCTTCGCAGCTAGGGGAAGAACTTTTCCTCTATCTAGCCATCTCCGCGGCAACCGTCAGCGTAGCATTAATTAGAAGAAAACAAGGTTCAAAAACCCGTGTACTACGCCAGCTGGGCGTTTTGTGGTGTAGAGGAAAGGTATCCACCCATGGAAAAGCTTGTCTTCACTTTAATTACGGCAGTCCGCAAACTCAAGCTGTACTTCCAGGCTCACACGGTGGTCGTCTTAACCGACAAGCCCTTACGACAGGCAATGAACAACCCCGAAGCTGCTGGCCGGTTGGCCTTTTGGGCGATAGAGTTAAGTGAGTTTGACATTCGATACCGCCTGCGCACCGCCATCAAAAGGCAGGTCGTCGTTGACTTTATAGCTGAGTTCACCAACGGGGAGGACCAAGGGGCAGATGAATGTCCTTAGTGGAGTATACATACAGATGGGTCGTCAAACAGACAGGCCGAGGGCATAGGTGTCGTGCTTCTTTCCCCTAAAGGTGACCGCATCGAATGTATGGTCTGCCTCGACTTCCCCACCACCAACAACGAAACAGAATACGAAGTTTTAATAGCAAGGCTTGATCTTGCCAAAGCAGCAGGAGTTGCAAAAGTGATGGTTTACTGCAACTCTCAGGTCGTCGCCAACCAAGTAAACGGAGATTACGAGTGTAGAGGCGAGAGAATGAAAAGATACCTAGATTAAGCAAAGAGAAGAGTGGACGAGCTGAAGGCCAAACTCATCCAGATCCCTAGAAAGGAGAACGAGCAAGCCAACCACCTTGCCAAAGCCGCTTCGTCCGAGCATATGACTACCCTTGACAACGTGCTCTCTTTTGTTCAGGTTTCTCCGCTAATAGATTCTGTCGATGTGTAGGAGATCGGTTCCGAAAGTAATTAGACCATGCCATTAGTCTCTTATTTAAAAAATGACGCCCTACCAGATGAAAGGGAAGAAGCGAGAAAGCTGAAAGTCCAAGCGCGATTCGTTTTGATGAAGGACGTCTTGTACAAAAGAGGCTTCTCCCGCCTATACCTGAGGTGCTTGGCTCCTGAGGAAGAAGACTACATTATGAGGGAGGTCCACAAAGGGATCTGTGGAAACCACTCAGGGTCACGATCGTTGGTACACAAATTGATTCAAGCGGGGTACTACTAGCCCACAATGCAAAAAGACGCTCAAGCGTATGTCAAAGTCTGTGACAAATGCCAAAGAATCAGCAATATCATCAGACAACCGTCCGAAGAGTTAACCCCCATGACAGCCCCATGGTCGTTCGCTCAATGGGGGTTAGATATAATGGGTCTATTCCGAACAGCTATGCGACAGCTGAAGTTCCTGATAGTGGGCATAGACTACTTCACGAAATGGGTAAAAGCTGAAGCCTTAGCTACTATCACAGAGAAAAGCGTGCGAAGCTTTGTCTGGAGATCCATCATATGCAAGTTTGGGATCCCTAGAGTCTTAGTCTCGGACAATGGGAAACAATTCGACAACGGCCCCTTCCGGGAGTTTTGCTCGCAGTTAGAAAAAAAGAACCATTACTCCTCCCTTGCCTACCCCCAGCCTAATGGCCAAGTTGAAGTAACGAACCGATCCTTGCTTAAAATTATCAAGACTCGGCTTGAGGGGGCAAAGGGCATATGGCCTGAAGAACTACCTAGCATACTATGGGCATATAAGACGACAGCAAGGACCCCTACAGGAGAAACACCATTTCGGCTAACTTACGGAAACGAGGCAGTCATCCCAACCGAGGCAGGGCTCACAAGGTATAGGGTGAGCGCTCACGATGAAAGCAGGAACTTCGAGGCTATGCGTCTACAGCTTGATCTAATCGACAAAGTCAAGGCAACAGCAGAACAAAGGCTCGCTCGGTACCAAGACCACATGGCTAAACATTACAACTCCCGAGTCCAATATATAGACTTCCAGGTTGGAGATCTTGTTCTGAGAAGGGTCATGGGTACTACCAGAGACCCTACCCAGGGAAAGCTCGGCCCTAACTGGGAAGGGCCTTACCGGGTCACGACATGGCAAAGAAAGGGCACCTACCATCTGGAAACGCTGGAAGGACAGAAGCTACACCATCCGTTGAACACTGAGCACCTACGAAAGTACTACCAGTAAAAAAGGGTGGCATGAAAGACAACAAGCTCTTACTTCTAGTTTACCTTAGTCAATTTTGGATACATTCCTATCTTCCTATTTACTCTAGTTTCTGCTACGACAACTCTTTTAAAGCCCAAGGGGCAGGTCTTCTCCTTTTTTTGGGAACCACTTTGTGTAGTTTATCATAATAAAAGTTTATTCAAACTTGGCCAACGTGTTTTATAGGAAAACCTACAAAGTGGACGAGGTTATTGCTAATGTCTATAAAGCTGACGACTCTATCCCAAGAGGATAGAAAATCCAAAGCTGACGACTCTATCCTAAGGGGATAGAAAATCCAAAGTTGACGACTTTATCCCACGAGAATAAAAATCCAAAGCTGACAACTTTACCCTAAGAGGATAAAAAATTATTATTAAATCCATAGTGGACAAGCTCATTAAAGCCCACAAAGCAGACGAAATTACTATTAATGTCCATAAAATGGACGACGTTAATAAGACGAGTTCACAAGATGAACTAACCCACAAAAGTGGACAAGGTTGCCATAAAACGGACGACGCTATTAAATCCAAAGCCGACGACCACAAAGTGAACAACGACGTCCTAAAGTAGACGAGCCTACAATGTAGACGATCTAATTATTTCAGTCCATAAAATGGACGACCTCATCCCAAGAGGTTTTTTTTTTTTTTTTTAACTTTAAAAAAAGTACATAAGATGGACAAAGTCTAATAAATCCACAAAATAGATGATACTATCAATGTCCACAAAAGTAACGACGGTTACATCCCATAGTAGACGGGTCTGCAAAGTAGACGACTGGATTGTTCAGTTCATAAGATGGACAGCCTCACCCCAAAAGGTTAAGAAATCACTGAAATTCATAAGATAAACTAAGTTTGTCAAGATCACAAAGCCGACGAGCTTATCTAATCTATGAAGCTGATGAGGTCATCCAAAAATGACGACTCTATAGCGAGAAGATAAAAAGTATACATAGACCACAAAGTGGACGAGCCTATCACTCTAAGTTGACAAAGGCGCCTCAACTTATGAAAACATCATAATAAACATGCATGTAGTGAAAGCAACGGGAACAAAAATAGTAAATGTTTTTACAAGCAAGGCCCACATGACAGAGGGGCAATTAAATTGTCTGTAAAAAATATACACATAGAACAAGTTTACAAAACAAAAAAAAGAGGGGACGGAATCTAGGAGGCCGGAGGGTCTTGCGGAATCTCGTCAGTCTGAAGAGGCTGGTCTTGAATTTCTTGAGCAGGAGGGTCTTCAGTTGGAAGGTGTGCTGATGGGGTCAAGGGGATGATGGACTTGTCCAAAGCAGGTTGGGCAAGAACAACACTGTCGTCTGTTGGGTTCATCTCTGACTCAGTAAAGTCCTCGTCCTCTCCAAGAGTAGTGTCACCTACCGGTGTCGACGGCAAAGGATTGTTCATTGAGACTTTAGACAAATCCAAGTGCGAATGAGCAGACTTGATTTGTTTAAGACAGTCTTCAAACCCGTCACCATAATACTCGGCACAAGAATCAACAAAGGACTGCAACGCCCTAAATTCCTTCACGGCGTCAGCTTAGTCGTCTCCACTTGTCCTAACAGAGCTGACAGCTCTCTTTCTGCCACCTCCTTAGCCTCTTGCATTTCCTTCTTCTAACGGCATTCCTCCTCCAATTTCTCCTCCAGCTCATTCACCTCCAAATTTAGGGTATGCAGGGCCTCTTTGTACTGATCTTGCCCGTCTGTCAGGTTCTTGATATGCCTTTACTGACGGGCAATCACCCCTTCATTTGCCGTCCCTTTAATTTGTAACGCCTTCATGTGGACCATTGCCTATACAATAGAACAACCATCAGCCTACTAGCATGAAAGTAAAATGAGCAAAAGAATGAAGGGAAAATACGTACCCGGGCAAGGTCAAAAAGGCCTGAGCTCCCCAAATCCCCCAACGACTGGCTAATGCAGGGATCAACATCTTTTTCTTAGAGGATGGACTCTCGCATCTCAACTCCTTGTGTGTGAGGAGACAACGCTCAGGGTCCTGGGTGACAGGGCTAGGAGTCGTCATCAGCCCCTTTCTAGCCCCCTGTTTTGGAGGCGAAGGATTCTTGGAGTACCCTCTTGGGGTGACAGACGGTTTTTTGGACGGACGATCCTCCCTTCTGTCAGTTTTCCTCTTTGGCACGCCCTTGCTGACGGCCTTGGGAAAAGACGAGGATGTCCCTTCCTTCTCCTTTCCCTCCCCTTCCTTCTTTTTGCGCGCAGCAGCAACTCTGACCTGCGCTCTTAACTTAGCTGCCTCCATTTCTACAAAACGAGCAAGCAGAGAGTATAAAAAACAACAGACTGTCTCAAGTAAGCCAACGGTAATAAAAGGATTATTAAAACAAATAACTTACGACGACGGGAGAAATTGTTTAGACGACGGGCCTCTGGTGTAGGCTCAGGACCCCCATAGTAAACGTGAAGAGGGTCGAGTGTAATGAGATCCTGGCACTTCTGCTCATCCAAAGGAATTTCTATTACTCTACGGATGAAAGCTTCCTGCTCTCCTGTGATGTGTGGACAGGCACTAACTGAAAAAAAAAAAAAAGGGGAGGGGGGGGGAAGAGACGAAGAAAAAGAAGACGATGTTAGAAACTTGAAATGCATAAACTAAAATAAACAAACAGGGTTGACCTGATTCCCTGACATAGGCCCAAGTGTTGTCAAAACCATGGGGCATCGTCTCCCACTCCTCCTAACAGCATACTCAGTTCGTCCCTTCTACAAAAAAATACATGCCTTTCCATTTCCTATTGGAATCAGGCATGTCCAACACCAGCCTCAACTCTTTCTTTCTCACGAAAAAATGATAAATTCCTTAAGATGAGGCGATGTGGTAAGGGTGGTAGCACCAGAAGAACTCGTCAAGAGTTAGCTGACGATGTCCTCCACTTAAGCGACCCCACAGAATCTCAGCCCCAATGAATATCCTCCAAGTATTGGGGGCGATTTGACTAACAGACAACCCTAGATAATTGGCCAGCTGACGGTGAAGTGCCATCAGAGGCATCTTAATCCTGCCACAAACATAGCGTCGTACATGCCGACGTCCGCGATCTTCCCGGTGTAACACCTCTCAAACTCCCCAAGAAGACGGATCAGGATGTTGTTTGGGATCTGGTAACGATCTCACAAGGAGTTAAAAACCTTGTCTTACATCGTCGGCATAAAGTCGTTAACCATCCACTCTTTAGGAAGAATGAAGGGACGGTCATCTCCGGGGCTTCCTAACGTACTCTCTAAGACCTCGTCGCTGTCATTTAAACTCTCATCACTCCCTCTCCCTTCCACCTCGTCATCATCAACCTCACCCTCACTTACTACTCTACCTTTTCCGTAACTTTCCATATCCTCGTTAGAAGATTGGGTTGACGATCCCCTCTCTGGCGACCATGAGGAACCCTCCTCGGGCTCATGACCTGATTGGAAGACCTCGTCGTAGCCCGCTCCCTCGCGGACTAACAACTGTTCACTCGTCGCCTCCCTAGACATCTTACTACCTACAAGCGACGGAGGTGTTCTAAGAGCCTAAGTTGACGACCTCTCTAATAAAAAGTTTTTGCAATCAACAAGTATAAAAATAAAAAGATGTAAGGCAATAAGAGCAAAGACAACTTACCAAATGACAAAGACAGCTTCGAGAATGCTGCGATTTCAACAAGAAGACGATGACGAAAGCGTGATAACAAAGACAGTCCTTGAAGTAATGGTCTCTCTCTGATCAACAGGAATGAAATAGAGGAAAGGAATAAGGGAAGTAAGACATATATATAAGGATATAAATGCACAGAAGATGAAGCGACACCCCCATCCAGGCACAAGGCCAATTGACCAAAGACACGTGTTCTGACATCAAGGTTGCTTGAAGAGATTGGCAATAAATGCCCTATCTACCAAGCAAAGGTATACTCCACAACCTGACAGCTAAAATTGACGAGATTCTGGAGTTGGGGGCAACTGATAGGGATAAATTGTCTAAGTAAAGCTGACGGTCCTGTATAAGCTGACTACTCTCTTAAGAGGTAAGGCAAGGCGGACGGTCCTTCTTCAAGCCGACGAGTGCGCTATGCATTGCTCCTCGGGTACGGGGTAGAAACAAGACAAAGGACCGACGGGAAGAGGAGTTGACAGGATAAAGCTGAAGGGGTAAACACAACTTGCCCTACATGCTTAAGCACGAGAAGTTGTCTTGATGTACACGCTTATACCTAAGCAGATACCTTATCCAGCACGCTTACTCATAAAGAGGTATCTTGCATTCCACGCAAAACCCATAAAGAATGGTTCCGGTAAGGGAAAGGCTTTGTAAGGAGCACGCAATAGAGAGTGGTTTCGGTAAGGAAATATCTTCTTAAACACGCCACGGATATCGACTCTACACTACTATAAATACCTCCAAGCCCTCATAAATGGAGGAACGCATAACTTCACCCAACTCTGGCACTTTAGGGTTGCGAACATTCACTAACTTGACCTTCGGAGGGTCATTGGCCAATACCACACCAGTACTCCTCTTAAGGTTTACGGCCTTTTTGTTGTGCAGGTTCTTCATCGAAAGCACGTAGGGACCATGCGACTAATTGACGATTTTTGGCATCATCACTAGCTTTGAATTTTTCATTCCTAATAGAAGTTGATGTAAAGAATTGAAACAAAAAGACTTACCAAACAATAATACTCTATTCCAAGGAGCATAAATTGTATCTGTCAATTCCTAAGGTAGGGCATGGATCCTTGGATTGTGCTGTTACTAGTGTCATCCCTAAATCAGCAATGGATTTAATTAGCAAGTAAATTTTCCTTGAATGACATGGGTGCCAAGGAAAATCCTATTTCTACTAAGCTGGTTCCTTGCTAGTAGACTAGTAGTGTGTCTATATGAGTTTTTTCTTCGTTAGCTTTTGAAATAAGGATTTCTCCAGGGACGTTGAGTTCAGGGATGAGTTTAGAGAGTGCATGGCTTTTGTATACCTAAAATAGGTTGCGTCAACATCGTTAAGGTTTTGTAATTTTGATTTAAGAATGCAAATAATTTGCACTACTTTTTGTGTTTCATTTTATACTCTACCAATCACAATTTGTCATGTATTATTTTTACTTTTCTTATAAAATAATCAAAGTTTAAAATAGAAGAAGATCAAACGCATCACACATGACAACTTATAATTAGTGCAATATAAAGTGAAACACAAAAAATAATATAGATTAGTAGCAGTTAGCAGAGAACCTTGTTTAAGGCCTTGAGATGCATCTTTAAAATTCCATCAGAGGTGTAAGAAACAAGCCAATAAAAGTAAAACTATTCCTACCTACTTGTTATTTGCAAACACACCACCATTCAGTAGAAGAAAGTAGGGAGGGTAATAGATCAGGTTTAGTTGAATTTTCAATTCAGCCCTCAATCATATGGTTGTGAACTCAATGAACTACTGAATATTTTCAGCCTTACCTAATATGGCTAAGGCCTTGCCTTTATATAGAGTTGTACAGATTACAAGAATTTGAAATATAATAAAGTTTCAAATACAAACAGCTCTGATCCTATTTTGAGTTTGAAAATAGAAAAAACTCTATCCTATCATAATCTGCAATTTTGTATTTTGTATCACATTATCATAACTAGGATACAGCTGGTTTGGATATTGATTTGCTCTTATCCTTAACACGCCCCCGCAAGCTCAACTGTACTGGAAGAATGTTGAGGTTGGACTGAAGAAGTGCAAATCTAGATGAAGACAAGGGCTTTGTAAAGATGTCAGCTAGTTGATCACGACTAGACAAAAAACAAATGACAAGTGAGCCATCAGCAACCATGTCCCTGACAAAGTAAAAATCAATCTCAACATGCTTTGTACGAGCATGGAAGACTGGATTGGAATATAAATATGTTGCGCCAATGTTGTCACACCATAGAACTAGAGACCTAGGGACAGGAGTTCCAAGCTCATATAAAAGAGCACGCAACCATTTCACTTCAGCAGCTGCGCTTGCAAAGGCTTTGTATTCAGCCTCAGTGCTAGACCAAGCCATGGTCTTTTGCTTTTTACAGCCCTAGGAAATAAGATTATCACCAAGAAAAACACGGAATCCCCCAGTGGAGCGCTGATCATCACGACAACCAGCCCAATCGGCGTCAGAAAAGGCTTGGAGGGTATTAAACTTTGAGCGTTTGAGCTGAAGACCAAGATGAATTGTTTGTTTAAGGTAACGCAGGAGGCGTTTAACAGATTGCCAGTGAACTAATGTGGGGCGATGCATGAACTGTGATAGCTTGTTAACAGTGAAACTGATGTCAGGACGAGTAAGAGAGAGATATTGTAGAGCCCCAACAGTGCTTCTTTATAAAGTGACATCATCAAGAGGATCCCCTTCAAATGCAGACATACTTGTGGATTGAGCCATAGGAGAGCTAATAGGCTTAGCCTCCAACATCTGGGTTTTCTTTAAGAGATCAATAATGTATCTCGTCTGAGAAAGGATAAACCTGATAGAATTTGGAAGGACTTCTACACCTAGGAAGAAGTTAAGATTGCCAAGGTCCTCAATTGCAAAATCAAATTTAAGATGACGGAGAATATCATCAATGGCCGAAGGGTGAGAGGCAGTAACAATAAGATCATCCATATAAACGAGAAAATAAATTGTTATAATGGCACTATGATAAATGAACAAAGAAGAATCAGACCTCGATCCCTTAAATCCCAAGGCAAGTAAATGAGAGGAGAGTCGAGAAAACCATGCTTTAAGGGACTGCTTTAATCTGTAGAGAGTTTTTTTTAACTTGCACACATGATTGGGAAATTGAGGATGTGAAAAACTCGGAGGTTGAGACATATAAACATCGTCAAAAGGCAAGGCCTTAGCCATATCAGGTATGTATGTAAAATTCTTAGATGGTTTGGGTTAGGGAAAAAAATTGTCCCAAAGCCAACCTGTTGACATTCCTAGAAAAACTTGAGCTAAATGGCGTGAAACCCCTAAGTCATATGCATGGCACAAAGAAAAACTCATCATCATTGGTTTAAAATTTCTATAGAGCTGGACTTTGTGTGTGTTTCCAATACTTTCTTTTGAGTCCCACATTAATTAGAAGTGGAGTGGTTTTAGGACCACAATTTTATTTGTCACAACTCATAATCTATCACTTTCAAATTAATCTGCTTTTTTTTTTTACTACTCATAATTTGTCACATTATAGTTGTAGCAAAATTTGTGGAAAAAAAATTATGACGCTAGAATTTGTCTAAGAAGTGTTCTCTTTTTTGGACTTGTACAATTTTGTGGGTTCTCTTTAGTATATTTATTTAAGACCTCGTGTAATGATTGGGTCTTATCTATGTAATACCTCTGTGCCTTCCCCTTATTCACTTTTTTTTTTTTTTTTTTTGGGATGCTGTTAATGGGTGCTATACAACACCCTTTAATATGATAAAATTTAAAATAAATTATTCACATTTTTTTAGGGATATGAAAAAAATTAAATATGTATTAAATGTATGTCAGTTTAAATGGAGTATTGAAGAAACCAAAGTACATGTTTGTCAATTTCCAATGCAAGTGAAATTTGTAATAAGTTATAAATGAATCACAGCTGGTTCATTAACAAGTGCTAGCTAGCACCTGTTAACAAAGTCTTTTTTTTATCATATTTATTTTTCTTATGCAATAGACTCTTTCATTCTTGGGCTATGAGCTTGTTTGGGCTTTATAGCCATTTATTACTAATGCTAGCTTTGGAAACTACCTGATTTATATATTTGTCCAAGGAAGAGGATAACTTCGTTTCTCTTCTCGAGACACAACTCTCTCTCTCTCTCTCTCTCTCTCTCTCTCTCTCTCTCTCTCTCTCTCTCAGGTCGTTCTTGATCTTTGAAACAAGAATATATCTGGTCCCTCTCTTCTTTCTATTGGCAATGAAAGGTTGCTTGAACTTTTGTATTTGGAAGTGTAAACACAAAGGTATATGATATTGTATAGTCTTGGGAAATTGATTGGCTAAGTAACCGCTATGCACTAAGTAATCACTACGGGTGACACGAACAAATTTTAAAGATAATGCATATGCATGATTCTATGATTTGGTGAGATTGTTCCCAAATAAGCAAAATTTGAAATACAATCTCACCAAGTTATAGAATCATGCAAATTCATTATTTGTAATTAATGCTGATAACGTCCTGAAAATTATCCAACTCTGTCCTCGTCCGTAGTGGTCGTCCAAAGAAGAGGTGAAATGCCTTAACCCAGGAAGCCCATCCATACCAGGGTCGTCCGTCCAAGAAGAGCCTTGGACGGCCTACATTGACTCCGAACATCATCACTACATACCGTCTCTGGACGAGGCTTGTACACTTATCTCAGAACACATGCAGAACGGGAGACATTACCACAAAACCACCTCCTATAACCGTTGCGGAATTTACGGCCTAATAAAGTAACCCCCACAGCAGTTTATTTCCGAACCTTCCAACATCCTCCAATTTAGGAGAAGTTATTAAATAAATAAATGTTCCTGACATGCATTATATAAGAAGAACAATCGCCAAACGAAAAGGTACGGAAGAATTATCTATCCATTTCAAGATTCTAAAAGTTAAACAGACACTGACTTTGTCATCGGAGGGTTCTTGGCCAGTCCACCCCGGTCGCCTCTGATATTTTGTTCATCTCTTCAGGTTTTTAATCAGATCATCTTATCGCTATCAACATCCGAAACATCCAGCCTACTGATTTTGTTGTGCATCATCAGTTGGCGCCGTCTGTGGAAACGTAAATTTGTACTAACAATTACCTTCCTCCAACAAAAGGCTGTATGGTTCGGACAAGATCAAAGGCTACTAGCCCAGGCCACCAAGAAAGTAGGGATGCCTCCAGCAATCCTAACCGCAATCGACAGTCGGCACCAGTCGCTCAGCAGCCTGCCATCCAACACATACAATCCATGGCAGCCGCCATGGCAGAGTTAACTCGTCAGAACCAGGAGTTGACTAGGGAGATTCACTAGAGGAGGCAGCATCAAGAGAGGTTTGAGGAAAGACAAGCCCAGGGTCAAGAGATTAGGAAAAACGCCGACCCCGAAGGCCAATCGAGGGGCACCGTTTCACGAAGGGTGCCGCAATTGGAGAGGGAAATGGACCAAATGCGTAAAGCCATGGATGAAATGAGGGAGAACATGAGGAGGACGAATCCCGTGGAAGACTTGGTTCACCGAACAGACTCCCCTTTCTCAGCCTCCATCAACAGCCATCCCCTGCCTGCCAAGTTCAAGATGCCTTCCTTAGACTCATATGACGGGACGCGTGATCCATGCGATCACATTGCAACCTTCAAGACCACAATGCATCTCTAGGGAGTTCCAGACGAGATCATGTGTAGGGCTTTCCCTACCACGCTTAAAGGACCGGCACGAGTATGATTCAGCAAAATACCTCCAAATTCTGTAAGTTCGTTTGAAGAGTTGAGTAAACTGTTTGTCAACAATTTTATTGGAGGACAAAGGCATAAGCGTTCCTCGTCCAGTTTGTTAACAATCGAGCAAGGGTAAAATGAGAGCTTGCGCTCCTTCATTACCCGTTTCAACAGAGAAGCCCTCACTGTGGACGAGATGGATGACAAACTGCTACTGGCAGCCTTCCACAACGGGGTTAATTCTGACTTGTTCATCCATAAGCTCTATGAGCAAGAGCCTCAGACCATGGCTGAGCTCGTCCATTCGGCCCAAAATTTCATGAATGCAGAAGATGCAATCATAGCTAAGAAGAGGAAGAGAGCCGAAAGAAGGGAAGGGGACAACCCCCGTCACCAGGAGCAGGATCCTCGTCCAAAGAAAGCCCGCACTGGGGAGAAAAGAGATCAAGATAATAGAAGGCCAGTTTCATCTTCAGGAAGAAGCCAGCACTACACACCTCTGAATGTCCCACTTGACCAAGTGCTCATGCAGATCAAGGACGATCCGTCCCTGAAATGGCCAGAAAAGATGAAAGGAGATCTCAACAAGCGCAACAGGAATAAATATTGTCATTTTCACAGAGACCACGGGCATGACACGGACGAGTGTTTCGATTTGAAGCAGCAGATAGAAAACCTCATCAGGCAGGGAAAACTGAGGAACTTCCTTGGACGACATCAGAAGGATGAAAAGTTGAAAGGAAAGCTGGAAGAGGTGCCCAGACCTCCGCTGGGAGAAATAAGGGTGATCGTAGGAGGAAGCTCAACAGGAAAAACTTCCAGGTCGCGAAAGACACACCTAAAGGTAGTACAGAACGTTCAACTCTCAGGACGACCTGTCAGGACGAGGGAAGCTGAAGGACAATCTATTGCCTTCACAGACGAGGACGCTGCGAGACTTCACCACCCCCATGACGACGCCATCATTATTACCCTGCTTATCGCAGATTATACGACCAGAAGGGTACTAGTTGACAACGGCAGTTCGGCGGACATCCTGTATTACCCTGCCTTCCAGCAAATGAACCTCAGACGAGACTTACTCCGCCCAGTGAACTCACCCTTAGTAGGTTTTGGAGGAATGAAGGTACAACCAGTAGGGATAGTTACGCTGCCCGTGGTAGTGGGGACACATCCACAGCAGATAGCCAAAGAAATAAATTTCCTTGTGGTGGACTATTCGACATCGTATAATGCTATCATTGGAAGACCTACCCTGAACAGGTGGAAGGTAGTAACGTCCACTTACCACTTGTCAGTTAAGTTCCCTACAGAACACGGGGTGGGACAAGTGCAAGGAGATCAGCTAGCAACGAGAGAATGCTACCTAGCCATGTTAACCATGGATGAGGCAACACAGAAAATGAACATAGAGGAAAGAAGAGTTGTTGCAGAGCCTACCGAAATATTAGAGAACGTTCTTTTGGACGAGAGTGATCCCAAAAAGTTTACTAGAATAGGAACGAGCATGAAGAATGAAACAAAGCAAGACCTCGTCTGCTTCTTGCAGAGAAGTATTGATGTATTTGCATGGAGTCACGAGGACATGCCGGGAATCGACCCGAGTGTCATCACACATCGGCTGAATGTATGCCCGTCCTACAAGCCCGTCCGTCAGAAAAAAAGAATTTTTGCGCTAGAACGGGATAAGGCTATTAAAGAAGAAGTCCTCAAATTGAAGGCGGCACAGTTTATTCGGGAGGTCTATTACCTGGAGTGGCTGGCCAATGTGGTGATGGTTAGGAAGGCAAACGGCAAGTGGAGAATGTGTGTGGACTTCACTGATTTGAATAAAGCTTGCCCCAAGGACAGCTACCCATTACCACGCATTGATCAATTGGTTGATTCAACGGCTGGCTATCAGCTATTAAGCTTCATGGACGCTTTCTCCGGGTATAACCAAATAAAGATGGACGAGGCAGACCAGGAAAAGACGTCCTTCGTAACGAGCCAAGGGTTATTTTGCTACAAGGTGATGCCCTTCGGTTTAAAGAACGTAGGGGCGACTTATCAAAGGCTGGTTAATCAGATGTTTCAACTACAAATAGGGCGGAATGTAGAGGTTTATGTAGACGATATGCTAGTGAAGAGTTTGGACGAGGAGAACCACTTGAATGATCTCCAAGAGACCTTCGACACGCTCAGGCGGTATTATATGAAGCTAAATCCTAGCAAGTGCGCTTTCGGAGTATCGTCGAGAAAATTTCTTGGATTCATGGTTTCATATAGAGGGATCGAAGCGAACCCTGACAAGATTCAGGCCATCATTGACATGAAGCCGCCAGGAAACATCAAAGAAGTCCAATCACTCACTGGACGAGTTGCTGCACTCAACAAGTTTGTCTCCAAAGCAACTGACAGGTGTTTACCATTTTTCAGGGTTCTTAAAAAAGCCTTCGAGTGGACGGACGAATGTCAGAAGGCTTTCTAAGACCTTAAAAGCTACCTGACCACAGCCCCCCTGCTAAGCCCGTCCATGCCTGGTGAAGAGCTATACCTATATCTGGCGGTGTCCCCGCATGCAGTAAGCTTGGCGTTGATCAGAGAAGAAGGAAAGGTACAAAAGCCAGTTTACTACACGAGCCGAGCTCTGAGAGGAGCTGAAGGACGATATCCTATGATAGAGAAATTGGCCTTTGCTTTGATTACAACCTCGAGGAAGTTGAGACACTACTTTCAAGCCCATGTTATTAACGTCTTGACAGACCATCCGCTGAAAAAGGCAATGAACAGGTTGGAAGCTGCAGGGAGACTAGTCCAATGGGCTATTGAACTTGGAGAATTTGATATCAAGTATCTGCCGAGAAGCGCGATAAAAGCACAGGTATTGGCAGATTTTATTGCGGAATTTACTCCCAACAATGAAGGTTTAGACGAGCTGGGTGGCGCTCGAAGATAGATCATTCATGTAGATGGGTCCTCCACGTTACATGCAGGAGGAATAGGAGTTATTTTGAAATCCCCAGAAGACGATAAATTGAAGCATAAAGTTCGCCTGCAGTATGCAACAACCAACAATGAAGTGGAATATGAAGCCCTCCTGAAAGGGCTAGAGTTGGCAAAGTCCTTAGGAGCAGAGTCAATACTCGTCTATGGAGACTCCCAGCTAGTCATGGGCCAAGTGAATGGAGCGTACGAAGCCAAAGAAGAACGCATAAATAAATATCTCAATAAAGTGAGATGCCTTGTGAAGAAGTTCAAGGAAGCCAGTTTCATTCAAATCCCAAGGGAAGAGAACGTAGAAGCAGATATTTTGGCAAAAGAGGGCTCGACGGGTGGTGCTTTGAACAACTTTGGCGAAATTCAATATATGCCAAGTATAGATCTGCCAGTAATACAGCAAGTAGAAGGTGAAGACAATTGGACGACACCGATATTGGCTTATCTAAAGAATGGTAGGTTGCCGAAGGAGAAGGACGAGGCCAAAAAACTAAGAGTCAGGTCGGCCAGGTACGCTCTCATAAATGATGTGTTATACAAAAGGGGTTTTTTCCAACCGTATCTGAGGTGCTTAGCTCCGGATGAAGCAAACTATGTATTAAGGGAAGTTCACGAGGGAGCATGTGGAAACCACTCGGGGGCAAAAGTGCTGGTACATAAAGTCGTCCGTGCAGGATACTACTGGCCCACCATTCAAGCAGACGCCAAAGCTTATGTCAAAGTATGTGACCAATGTCAGCGATTCAGCAATGTCCCCAAACAACCCGCAAAGCACCTCACTCCCATGATGGCCCCTTGGCCGTTCGCACAATGGGGATTAGACATTTTGGGGCCTTTTTCACTCGGAACCAGATAGATGAAGTTTTTAGTGGTAGGTATTGACTACTTTACTAAGTGGATAGAAGCAGAACCCCTAGCGAAGATTACACAGCAAAATGTTAAGAATTCGTCTGGAAGAACATCTTATGCCGGTTTGGGGTACCCAGGGTGTTAGTATCAGACAATGGACGGCAGTTTGACAATGCGCTATTTAGAGACTTCTGTGAACACTTTGGTATTCAGAATCATTATTCCTCCCCCTCCCACCCGCAAGCAAATGGCCAAGCAGAAGTAGCAAACCGATCCTTGTTGAAAATCATCAAGACTCGGCTTGATGGGGCAAAGGGTGTATGGCCAGATGAACTACCAGGTGTTCTTTAGGCTTACAGGACGACGGCGAGGACCCCCACAGGGGAAACTCCTTTCAAACTGGCTTACGGCAGCGAAGAAGTCATACCTGCGGAGGTGCACATGGACAGTCATAGAGTGATGAAGTATCAAGACGGGGAAAATGCTGACCAGCTTCGTCTTAACCTCGATCTCCTAGACGAGGTACGAATGAACGCAAAGCAGAGAACGGCAAGGTATAAAAACTTGATGGCCAAACACTATGATGCCATGGTCAAACCCAGGCGCTTCAACATAGGGGACCTCGTCCTAAAGAAAGTTACCTTGGCCACCAAAAACCCTTCTCATGGAAAGCTTGGACCGAATTGGGAAGGACCCTACAGGGTCATCAACTGTAAAAGACAAGGATCCTATTATTTGGAAGCTCTGGATGGACGAAAGCTTGAACACCCTTGGAATGTTGAACATTTGAGAAGATACTACTAATAAAAAGCAACCATGGACGAGCATCGCCATAGGACTTGGAAGTAATCGTTATTTTTCAGTGTTTTGCCTACTACTAATGTTTTAGAATGTGTATCGTGTATGAACTAATTTGTGTTAAGACGTTTGTAATTCCCTAAAGGCACTAGCTCTCAAGCATGTGCCATTCCTGTGGATGAATATTTATAGTTAAAAGTATGTATGTGATGTATTTTTAAATATATCTGAGTATATGTGAAAATGAACTACAGATGAACAAAATCCTTGGACGCAAGGACGTATCATCCATGAGCTTTCCCTAAATCAGGATAAAGCAAGGCAAGTTCGTCCAAACCAAGGGACGAACTGATGCATGTATCGTCCATAAACTTTCCTTAAAAAAGGATAAAGCAAAAATAAGGCACGTTCGTCCAAACCAAGAGGCGAGCTAATGCACTAACATCTCAACCCAGACATGGACGAGGAAATGTACATATAAAATCCAATGACTAAACTAGCCTAAAATTTGGACGAGTCAAAAAAGTTAAGTTTTAAATAAAAACTAACATCTAGTCCATAGGCAAATACTCGTTCAAAAAATAGGCGAGGAATAATGTCAGCCAAACAATGGCACCCTTTATGGACGACCCATTCTAAATTCACAATATGAATAAGGCTCATCCATACCATAAGTCCCTACGAAGGACGAGTCAAAAATTAAAAATACGAAGCTCGTTCGGGCAATAAGCAAATAAAAAATAAAGCAAACATGCATTCAATAACCAAAAAGGGAGGACAACCTACGTCCAAAAAACCCTCATAAAGTTGAAATAAACAAGCAATTGTTTAAAATCTCATCCTAAAACTATGGACGAAGAAATTGTACTTACAATACATCCAAAAATTTAAAACAACAGACTAAATAAAAGCACAGGAAAAAGCTAAGTCTTCATTGGGGAGGATCAGCACTAGGGTCATCTTGAGCTTGCTGAATGGTGGCATCGTCCTCGGTGTTAACGTCCTCTGAGCTCGTCTGAAGAAGAGAGCTTGAAGCAGCACCACCGAGGTTGAGCTTGATAAAGCTGAAGTCAAGGTTGGGGAAGTTCTCCATGGCGTCCATTCTGAAATCCTCGAACCCAGCTGCATAGTTTGCGTCCAAGGAATCAGTGTACTCCTTAGACGTCTTGAACTCCGCCACCGCGTCTCCCTTGACCTTATCAAGAAGAGCACTCAACTCGTCATTCTTCTTCTGAAGATGATCAAGATGAGTGTCCTTCTCTATGACATCAGTCTTTAGCTCCTCTATGTGGTCTTGCAGCTCCTTCACGTCGTTCTTGGCCTTAGCCGCCACTTCAGCCCACCTTTTGCTCTCGTCTTTGACCTCCTGTATTCTCCTCTCCAGCAGGATCCTCGTCTTATCCAGTTCCGTTGCTTGCCTAGACGCAGCAATGAACTTGGACATTGCCTACACAAATATGGTTTTTAGACAAGGCATAATTAAACACTGGAAAGACGAGACCAAAATTAAAGACGAGATAACAATTTTGCTTACCTTGAAAAGGTCATGAACACCGGAGTGCTCAAAGTCCTTCAAGGACATGTTGTAGCAGGCCGCCACGTCCTGATCAGTAACAACCCTCTCAAACCTCTCCCAGGCCAAGTCTTCGTCTCCAAGAAGGTTCAGAGGGGCTTAACTAGAGGGCTGGGGTGAGACGGGTACTCGGGCTGTGGACGGCACGTGCGTGGACAAAGGATCAAAGAGCTCATCGTCAACAACATGGACGGGAGTATGCTGGACAGGAGGCACGGGGCCAGACTGGACGACCCCAGTTTTGGACGGCCCATGCTTGACCCTTTTTTCTTTGCGTCGACTTGGGAGTTTCCCCAAATCAACCCCCTTTGACAAAGCTTTTCTCTTGTCTCCAACTGAGGGACGAGGCTGGGAATGAACCCCCTACCCAACTACCTCGTCCACCACCTCCTTGCCTTTGTTTTGATTCATTGTAGCCATTCCTATAAAAAAATGGACGATGGTGATAAGCAAAAAATAAAAAAATAAAAAATACAGTCAATTATTCACAAAATAAAGATAAGACACACTTACGTCTACGAACAGTACGTTCGTGAGCAACGGCCTCAGCAGATGGCTCAGGACCCAAACCCCAAGCTGCTAAACGTCTTAAGCTCACCAAAGAATGGAACGTCCTATCAGTGTATAGACGAGCCTTTTGAACTCGTTCAATATAGAATTTGCTCAAGTAAGGACGTCTAACACCTGAAACAAACAAGAGGAGAGAAGAAAAAGGGCGTTAGACGAGCACAATCAAATCAAATGTATATGTAAACATATTTTAGGACGGATAACCTCAAACATACCTTCAGGACGAAGGTTCCCTAATTCTCTAGTGTAGGGACCAAATGGATCCCTACCAACTTCACTTGGTTCCCCATCCCAGGGGCCAGAGACGAAGAAAAACTCCGTCTTCCAGTTCCTGTCTAAGGTGACCAAGGACTTGATCAATCTGTAATCTGCCCCTCTAGCTGTAAATTGATGGAAGCCTAGGGATTGATTGATCTCAGAGGGCTTATAGCAATAAAGGAACTCGTCCACAGTAAAAGGACGATCCCCCCCAAAGACTTCCCTCCATAAGACTTGCATGGAGACAATCAGTCTCCATGCATTGGGGTTAAATTGGCAGATGGCCAAACCTAGCCTGGTAAGTAGCTACCTAGCAAAGGCATTGAGAGGCAACCTCAGACCCCCCAAGAGGTAAGCCTCATAAATACCAACTCCAAAATGGGGTTGGCAACACCATTCCCCACGAACGGGTAACCTAGGGTTTAAATTATCAGGAATTTGATACCAAGCCTTCAGAGACTCTAACCTTTTGTTATCTGTCCTGGACGGGATATCTAAAGCACAACTATAGACGATTTCCTCGTCGTCCTGAGCTGTGGACGAGGGAGCACTGGTGCCTGCCCTCAACCCAGATTCAGCTCTCGTCCTAAATTCTTTCTGGAGAACCTCCAGAGGAACCCCGGGGACCCCAGACGTGTACTCGTCTGAGGTATTCCCTCCACTACTGCTATTACTATCACTACTACTATCACTTGACCCACTAAAGCTACTGGGTTCATGAAACCCGTCTATGGCTTTCTCAAGACTATCACTAGACAAGGAAAGGACGATCTCAGTCATTTCTTAAGAATTTATAACCTAAGGACAAAAGTGAGGAAAATACCTGGATCTAAATGATGACTATGGACGCGGGAGACTTCTAGACGAGGCGCTAAGACGAGGAATGTCAGGGAAGAAAATTTTCAGAAATGAGGGGGGTAGCTCAGGAATTCCACTATTTATAGGCGAAGACTTTAGTACCCGAAATGTCACAACCAACCCTGTGCTGACACGTGGCACATTCCTCGAAAAATGAGTCGACATGAATCTTCACTACTAAAACCGTGACACGTGGCGAGTTGAAACGTGGATATAAACACAAGCGTCCAAAGAACAACACCATACTACGTTTTCTTAGACGACCCACGGACAGGGGGCAACTGATAGTGTCCTGAAAATTATCCAACTCTGTCCTCGTCCGTAGTGGTCGTCCAAAGAAGAGGTGAAATGCCTTAACCCAGAAAGCCCGTCCATACCAGGGTCGTCTGTCCAAGAAGAGCCTTGGACGGCCTACATTGACTCCGGACATCATCACTATATACCATCCCTGGACGAGGCTTGTACACTTATCTCAGAACACATGCAGAACGGGAGACATTACCACAAAACCACCTCCTATGACCGTTGCGGAATTTACGGCCTAATAAAGTAACCCCCACAGCAGTTTATTTCTGAACCTTCCGACATCCTCCAATTTAGGAGAAGTTATTAAATAAATAACTGTTCCTGACATGCATTATATAAGAAGAACAATCGTCAAACGAAAAGGTACGGAAGAATTATCTTTCCATTTCAAGATTCTAAAAGTTAAACAAACACTAACTTTGTCATCGGAGGGTTCTTGGCCGGTCCACCCCGGTCGTCTCTGATATTTTGTTCATCTCTTCAGGTTTTTAATCAAATCATCTTGTCGCTATCAACATCTGAAACATCCAGCCTACTGATTTTGTTGTGCATCATCAAATGCTATGTAATTTTTGGAATATTTTATTTCTTTTTTCTTCTTTTTAATTTTTCAAATTTATTTTTGTTAAGAAAAATTAAGTTGTCAATTAAAAAAAAAAGAGTTCAATTGAACAAATCTTGAAAATTCAATCTTATAAAAACCAGTTCTGATGATGCTCAAATCGTCAGTCACGATGGTCGTCCAGAGTGGAGTCATCCGCTATTAACCTGGCCCTGAGAAAATAGATGGTAAAGGGGGAAATGTGGGTCACCGGTGTGGTGCCTACCACAAAACCTCCGATGCTAAAGTTAGAATGGCTAGAATGAGAAAAGAAGTATATAGAAATCAATATGGAAGTATTAGAGTCCCCCCTGGTCAGGTCTTATGGGTAGATATATATATATATATAGGAGCTTACCTCTTCCTTCTAGCCGTTGGTGCTGCCTTAATGGTGGTTTCAATTCCGGTATTAGTAAGGCCTCTGTAGGGTGTTAATGGTGAGATATCTCTCTAACGGTGCTGAGGCTCATCATTGTTTTGTAACGCTTCGTCAATGATTGAGGACGACTGGATCCGTCCTCGTCTGGTGGTCGCCACTAGCTGGACGGATCTTGGAGTTACTCTCGTCCATTGCTTTCTATGCGGACGAGGATATGATCGGGACTATCAGTTGCCCCCCTATTCCGAGGTCATCCATATCTTGGACGATTATAGGAATATGAGGATTTTTTTTTTTTTTTTAGGTTGGGGCGCTTGGGGTTCGGTTCCCCTATATTAATTTCTCCATGGCGGCATGGCACGCATTGTGGCCACGTGTCCTTTCAGATTTTCCGCACTTTTCAAGGCAAACCTTTTTAACTCTTGCCTTTCTCTTCTCATTTCTCCATTTTCTTTCTGCGTTTGGTTTTTCTGACTCCACCACAGTTGCGCATTTTGCTCTTTGTCTTCTCGGTTTCCTTCTTTATTCCCAAGTACGCCCTTTATTTACGCCTTTTTCCTTTTTGAGTTTTACTATATTTCTTTCCTTTGTGCTCCCATTTCCATTTTAAGTTACTTTCATTAATGGTGGATTACTCCAAAATTAGGCACACTTCTCCCTCCATTGCCATCCTTTTTGCTCGCTTAGGGGCACTGATAGATTCTTCTAGTGACCCATTAGGTACACTTTCATATTGCTCTAGTGATCCATACCCACGGATTAGGGATTTCGTGGTAGGTGATAGTGGCTTTGGTTTGGCATTGGGTGACTTATATCCACTGTTGTACCAATCCCTAGCTTGGTTTAATTCTGTGCGTGGGGAATTAAGGAGGGAAAGTATGGGGTCCGAGGTGAGATTGAGTGATCTAGAAAGGGGTTCATCTTTTAGTGTAGGTACGGCTAGGGCAGGGACAGACACAGCTACCTCCGTGCCTTCCTCCGTACCTTTGTCCTCTCATCCTTCTGCTTCTGTCACATCCCGTTCTTTCCATGCCCTTAAAGAAAAGTGCACTTTAAAGGTAGACGTCTTTAGTAAGTTTAGGGATTGGTTCCAATTCCCCGATGAGACTAAAGTTCGTCTTCCTAAGAAGGGTTAGAAGGCTTGTGCCTTTGCTCATGGTGAGGTTTGTTTTTATGAGGTTGCGTCCTTAGGTTCCCCATCCATCCATTCATTATGAAGCTTCTTCACCACCTAAATATTGCTCCGAGGTAACTTATGCCGAATTCTTGGAGATTGTCATAACCTGCATGGTGATTTGAACAACTATAGCTGATGGGAATATGATCACACTTAATGAGTTCGTCCATCTATACCACTTAAAAGAGTCCAAGGAATTTAGGTATTATGAATTTGTACCCTGAGATAGAAAGTCTCACCTCGTCGTCAACCTCCCATCGTCCTTCTGTTACTGGAAGTCTAGGTATTTCTTCGTGTCGGGCGATGGTTGGGAAACTCTTTCTGAAGACTTTTGGGGGGACGTCCCTAGGTTGTTGCGCCGGTGGGAGACCCCTCAACTTGGTGCGTTTGCCTCCCTTGAGATGTTTATTTTTTCTTTCTTTCTTTTTAAGTTTTTGTTTATGTTGTTCATCCTTCTAACCTTGCGTAGTTTTCTGTTTTGTAGTAAAAGAGCATCCTGAGCTTGAGGGTAATTTTGAGGAGCGGGTTCAAGAAGCTGTCAAGTACATCAGTACCATCGAGGATTTTGACAAGCTGGTTGATCCACGTACGTTAGCTCGTCACTGTTTAGGGCCAGAGCCTTCTCCTTACGTCCTCTGTGCACTTGATCGGGAAGATAGTAAATGTGAGTTGTCTCGATATATTGAATTTTCTTATTCTTCCTTGTTTTAACTCCTTGCTCTTTTTGGTGCAGAAATGACGACCAAGTTTAATAAGGAAATGTATGCGAAGATTAAGGGGAAGAAGAAAGAGCCCCTTTCCAGTATTAGCCAAAGGAGGTTAAGGATTATTGACAAGGAAAAGGAGAAAGAGACGGTGGAGAGGGGTTCGTCTACCCCTACACTAGATGAAGGTCGTGCCGCTTCTCCCGGCATTTCAATCGAATAGGTCATCCCTCCCCCGAAGAAACGAAAGACGGGGGATAGAAGGAATGAAAAGATAAGCTCCAGTGTCTGGGTTGATGTTGGGGCGGCCATGGATCGGGCAAATGAGTTCTTTACTCTTGAGGAGATGAAGGAGATCCAAGACGTGCCTTCCCAAGAGATGGTGAGCCGTCATGTTCACAAACTTGTGCAGGTAACCTTCTTCGTTTTGTTCATTTTGTTTCGTCCTTAAGTGTTCAATTGGTCCTACTAATCTCGGGTATAATGAAACTTTTCTGTTGTCAGGTGTTGGGAAAGACGAGGCATTTTACTTCCCAATACCTGGCTAATAAGGAGAAGGCCGTCATGGCCACGTCCAAAGTGGAGGCATTGGAGGCCAAGGCTTCTGGTCTGCGAAGAGACTTAATTGCTACCATGGACGCCCACAACACTTCCAAGGAGCATATCCAAATGTTAACTGAGCAACATAGTTCTAAGAAGCTGCTGGTAAAGCAAAAGGACGATCAACTTGCAGCAGCTGGCCAGAGGATGAAGGCTGTAGTGGCCAAGGCCGTCCATTCCTTTCAAGCTACGGACGAGTATAATACCATCTTATTTAGGTGGTACTTTAAAGGTTTTAAGTTATTAAAAGATATTTGTTGAAGCACGGCCTAGGGACGGACCTGGAGGATCTAGACTTTGAGGCAATTGATAAAGAGATCGAGGAAGACGCGGCAGCCTAGGCAGCCCTGGCTGCCGTGTACAGTGGCGAGGATCCTCCTGAGGCTGAGAAGGACGGAAATGATGTTCCCCAACCCTGATCTAACTATCTCTTTTTTTCTTTTTCTTTTTTCACATGCCCTGTTTGTTTTGGGGCTATTGAACACTTTTCTACTTATGTGGATGCTTAGCTTGTTTTTAGGCTTTTGAACAATTTACAACCTTATATATATCTATGCATTTACCTTTATTCATCTGGTTTGTTAATACTCCTTGTTTGCATTTTCTGTTTGCTGTAGTTTGCTTTGGGCATGCCTTTAGTCTCTTTAAGGACTTAGAAAATTTTTATTGGCATATCCTCTTCGTCCATTTAGGGCTTAGAGGATTTTGCCCAAATGTGAATTCAGTCGTTCCTTCTTAGGGGACGACCTCTTTCCATTTTTTCATTGCCTTTCATTTAAAATGATTTACACTTTCCTGGGGAGCTTCATTTGGATGGTGTATAATGAATTTCACCTGAGCGATGTATATCCACTTATCGTCTTTTCTTTTTAGGACGATGTGTATCCATTTCAGGAATCTTATCGTCTTTATGTTCGGACGATATATATCCACTTAAGGAATCTTATCGTCTTTATTTTTGGACGATGTAGATCCACATAAGGAATCTTATCGTCTTTATTTTTGGTCGATGTTTCCGCCTCCAGATGGTGAATTTTGGTTTGGGAGAGAGAGATAACCAGAATATATGAATTACTGAGTAATACGTTTATTCGATTTGCATTAAAAAATATGAGGTCATGCTGATTGAATACAATTGGGCTACGTTTTCTATTTGTAATACCTCTTTAGGTGCTCAACATTTCATGGATAAGGTAGCTTGTTCCAGTCTAAGTCCTCCAAGTGGTAACTTCCTTGGCGAGAATAGTGGACGACTTTGTAAGGTCCTTCCCAGGTTAGTCCTAATTTACCTTGCGCTGGGTCCTTCGTTGCAGGGGTCACTTTTTGAAGGACGAGGTCTCCGATGTTGAATCTTTTGAGCTTTACCCTTTGGTTGTAGCACTCGGCCATCTTCTGCTGATACTTGGTCATTCTCTAAAAGGCTTGATCTCGGACTTCGTCCAAACAATCCAGGTTCAACTTCAGTTAATCGTCGTTGCTTTGTTCGTCAAAGAACTCCCTCTTGAGGCTAGTGAGTCCTACCTCAACTAGGATGACTACTTCCGTGCCATAAGTTAGGTTGAAGGCGTCTCTCCTATTAGGGTTCATGTTGTGGTCCTATATGCCAAAGAACGCTTGGCAGCTCCTCAAGCCATGCTCCCTTTGCCTCCACTAACCGAGCCTTAATGATTTTTAGCAAGGTTTGGTTCATTACTTCTGTTTGTCCATTCGCTTGAGGATGTCCTGGTGATGAATATTTGTTTTTGATGCCTAGGCTTGAGCAAAACTACCTGAATCCGTTACTATCAAACTGCCGACCATTGTCTGAGGTAATCGTCGTTAGGATCCCAAACCTGCATACAATATTTTTCCACACAAAATTTTGTACCTTTGCTTCCGTGATTGTTGCCAGTGCTTCTACCTCTACCCATTTCGTGAAGCAGTCAATCGCGACGAGTAAGAACTTTACTTGTCTCTTTCCTTGTGGTAGGGGGCCCAAAATGTCGATCCTCCATCGTGCAAATGGCCAAGGTGAAGAAATGGTCGTCATTTTCTCTCCTGGGATTCATTGGACATTTCCATACCTCTGGCAACTATCACATCTCTTAACGAAATCTACTGCGCCTTGTTGCATTGAGGGCCAAAAATAGCCTGCCCTTATGATCTTTCTGACAAGGGACTTTGCCCCTGCGTGATCACCACAAACTCCTCCATACACCTCCTCTAGAATATATTTGGCTTCTTCTTCTTCAACACATCTCAAGTAAGGCTATGAGAAGCCTCTTTTGTAAAGCCTGTCATTTAGCACCATGAACCGAGCATCTCATTTCTTGATCTTCTTAGCTTCCTCGAAATCTTGTGGTAACCGTCCATCTTTAATGTAAGATAGAATGGGCCTCGTTCATTCAGAATGAGCATCCACAGGGAAGGTTTGAAATTCTTCGATACTGGGAGAGTTATATTCTTCCAGTCTCCAATCTGTCAGCTTTGCCTGACCATCTGCTGATGCACTCTGGGCTACTTAGTTGGCTCTAGCATTTTGATCTCATGGAATTTAAGCAAACTCTATGCGATCAAAGTTACTTACTAATTGATTTGTCAATCTGAGATACTTCTGCATTCTTGCCTCCTTTGCATCAAAATCTCCCTTGACCTGCCCTACGATGAATTGTGAATCACTCCTTAGCAATATATTTTTAACTCCAAGTGCTTGAGCTATTATTAGCCCTGTCAATATAGCCTAGTACTCTGCCTCGTTATTGGTTATGGGGAATTTAAGCTGGACTCCATGCCTGAGGACATCCCTCTCTGGGGAAGTGATGACAACGCCTGCTCCACCTCTCTTCTGTATGGATGATCTGTCTGTATGGATCGCCCAAAGTTCTTCTTGGTCGCCTTCATGTTCAGGGGCAGTGAATTCTACTATGAGGTTTGCTAGTGCCTGGGCTATTATGGCCGTTTGGGGACGATATTTCACGTTAAACTGACTGAGTTCATGGCCCACTGTACCATCCGTCCAGCAGCCTCAAGTTTATTCATTGCTTTCTTAATGGGCTAGTCTGTCATTACTTTTATCAAATTGGCCTGAAAGTATGGACGAAGTTTTCTTGAGGCCATTATCAGGGCGAAGGTAATTTTTTCTATCAGTGGGTATCGGGTTTCAACTCCTTGAAAGGCCTGGCTGACATAATACATTGGGAGTTGTATCTTGTTCTCTTCCCTAATCAGGGCCGCGCTTACTGCAGTTGTGGATACTGCAAGGTAGAGGAACAAGTCCTCCCCCTCCTTGGACGGACTCAGAAGTAAGGTGTTGCTTAAGTAGCGCTTTTGCTTCTAGAATGCTGTCTCGAACTCATCCATCCAGACAAAAGCCTTTTTTAGGGTCCTGAAGAAAGGAAGGCATTTATCTGTTGCTTTCGAGACGAACCTGTTGAGGGCTGCCACTCTTCTGGTGAGAGATTGCACTTCTTGGATTGTCTTTGGAGAGGACATCTCGAGGATAGCTTTTACTTTTTCAAGGTTGGCTTTTTTTCCTCTTTATGATACTATGAATCCAAGGAATTTCCCTGAGGAGACCCCAAAGGCACATTTGGTCAGGCTCAACTTCATGCTATATTGTCTAAGTGTATTGAACATCTCCTTAAGATCGTCCAGGTGATCTTCTTCTTCTTTGCTCTTGACAAGCATGTCGTCAATGTATACCTCAATGTTCCTCCCAATCTGTTTGTTAAACATCCGGTTTACCAATCTCTGGTATGTAGCCCCCGCGTTCTTCAAGCCAAAAGGCATAACCCTGTAACAGTAAAGCCCTTGGCTGGTGATGAAGGCCATATTTTCCTGATCTTCCTTTGCCATTTGTATCTAGTTGTACCCAGAGAAGGCATCCATAAAGGTAAGAAGCTTGCGCCTGCCTGTCGAGTCCACCAGCTGGTCAATTCTTGGTAGAAGGAAAATGTCCTTCAAGCAGGCATTATTTAGATCCGTGAAGTCAACATACATTCTCCATTTCCCATTTGCCTTTTTAACCATGACGACATTGGCCAACCACTCGGGATAGTAGACCCCCCTGATGAAGTTAGCAGTGAGAAACTTATTAACTTCGTCCATAACTGCTTTGTTCCGTTCAAGAGTAAAAACTCTTCTTCTTTGTTGGACAGGCTTCTTCTTAGGGTCTACATTTAGGCGGTGTTGAATGATGTTTACTAGTATACCTGGCATATCTTCATGGCCCCATGCAAACACGTCCAGGTTACCCTTCAGGAAGCTAATGATCTCTTTCTTCATCTGGGGGCTTAGACTCGTCCCTACCTGGGTTGTCTTCATAGGGTCTCCTTCGACCAACTCTATCGTCTCCAATTTCTCAGAAATTTCTAGTGTCTTTTCCTTTATCACCCATGTGTTGTTTTCTTTTGAAGCCAGGACCGCATGGTAACATTCCCTCACCAGCACCTGGTCTCCTCGTATTTCTCCAACCCTTTGTTCTATTGGAAATTTTATCTTCAAGCAGTACGTGAAAGTTGCCGCTTTCCAACGATTAAGGGTAGGCCTTCCTATAATCACATTGTAGGACGAAGGTGAGTCTACTACCAAAAAGTTGTGTTTGTTGGTTACCTGGAGGGGGAACGAGCCAGTTGTGACCGTCAAAGTTACTATTCCCTTTGTCTGCCAGAACCCTTCTGGTGTTGAATCCTTCAATCATGAGCATGATGACCAACGGGTCCTCATAAGGTTGTTTCACCCCTCTAGCATCTTCTTCTGAGAAACACATGTCTTGGTCTGTCCTTCTTTACTTTAGAGGAGGCAGGCTATGAACACTGTACACTTGCCTTTGGTGTGGTTTCCTAAGAGACTTGAATGACCTTCCCATGGACGGTCCTCCTATGATGGTTTTTATTTCCCCTATAGCATTTTGTGGGCAAGGAGGCATGCGGTCTTCATCCCTCTGAGGGCCTTCATGTTGATCCTGGTTAGCATCCCTGGACCTGCTGGAATCTCCCTTCTTCACGTATTTCTACAATTTCCCTTTTCGAATAAGCTCTTCTATCTGCTCCTTCAAGTCTCAGCAGTCTTCCGTGTAATGCCCGTGATCTTTGTGAAAACAGCAGTATTTCCTCCTATCGCGCACACTGGGCGATGAATGCAATGGCCTGGGCCATTTGAGATAGTGTTCGTCCTTGATCTGCGTCAAGATTTGGTTGACAGCCATCACCAAAGGTGTGAACTTCACTAGACAGGGGTTCTTGGCATCTCTTCGTCTACTCCTTTCGACCTTTTGGCGATCTGCGCTGTCCCTTTTTCGTCCTCTCTGGTCGTCTTCTTTTTCTTTCTTTTTCTCATTGGATTTCTTTACCTCCTTTATGGCTGCTAGGGCGTCTTCAGCGTTCATGTACTTCTGTGCCTTCAAGAGCATTTCTGCAATCGTCTTGGGGAGATTCTTTGCCAAGGAGACCACAAATTCCCTAGACTTTAGTCCGGCTTTAAAGGCTGTTAGTTGTACCTTATCATCCGCTTCGTCTACCTCCAAAGTTCCTTGGGTGAAACGTGTTACATAGGATCTCAAGGTTTCCTTTTCCCCTTGCCTGATGGTGAGTAGATGGTCAACGGGCCTTTTTGGGCGTTGTCCACCTACGAAGTGACGAAGGAAGGAACTGCCTAGCTGCTCGAAGTTGTCAATGGACGATGTTGGTAATTTGGTGAACTATTCCCTGGCGGCCCCTTTGAGGGAAGTGGGGAAAGAGCGACATAAAATTTCGTCAGGGGGTTGTTGGAGACCTAGAGTCGTCTTAAAAGTGTTAAGGTGATCTAGTGGATCCTTCAATCCGTCAAATGGCTCGAGCTGGAGTAGACGGAACTTTGAGGGTACTAAGCATTCCTGGATCGCTAAGGTGAAGGGTGAGTTTGTCTTCCTGACAATTCTGTCCAGACTTTGGTCTGTTTTCCCTTTGATAGCGTTCCTCAACCTGTCCATCTCCTTTCTCATCTCCTTGAGAGGATCTAGGTTTTTCCCTTCTGGAGTGCCGGGCAGTCTCTTATGACTGTCTACACTGTCGTCCCGATGGGTCTTCGTGCAATTATCTTCTTGTTGTAACCGCTGCCTCATCTCTTGGTTCTGCTTGGTAAGCTCTTCTACAATAGCCACGAGTGACTGAATTTGCAAAGCCAATGCAACAGGATCTTGATTGACGTTGAATTCTATCTGGACTTGCAAGTTGAACGGGACAATGCTCTCGAACTAGGTGCGAAAGAGAATTTTTTTCCCCACAAACAGCGCCAAACTGATGATGCTCAAATTGTCAGTCACAATGGTCGTCTAGAGTGGAGTTATCCGTTGCCAACCTGACCTTGAGAAATAGACAGTAAAGGGGGAAATGTGGGTCACCGGTGTGGTGTCTGCCACAAAACCTCCGATGCTAAAGTTAGAACGGATAGAGTGAGAAAAGAAGTATATGGAAATCAGTATGGAAGTACTAGAAACCCCCTAGTCAGGTCTTATGAGTAGATATATATAGGTGCTTACCTCTTCCTTCTAGCTGTTGGTGCTGCCTTAATGGTGGTTTCAATTTCGGTATTTGTAATGCCTCTGTAGGGTGTTAATAGTGAAATATCTCTCTAACGATACTAAGGCTCATCATTGTTTTGTAACGCTTTGTCAATGATTGAGGACGGATGGATCCGTCCTCGTCTGGTGGTCACCACTAGCTGGATGGAACTTGGAGTTTCTCTCGTCCTCTGCATTCTATGTGGACAAGGATATGATCGAGACTATCAAATTCTATTGGGAAATTTGGGGAAAAGTTGAAAACTAAGAATTGAAGTAGGCTTAGAGGCAGAAAATGAAATTTTTTTCTTTAAGATAATAGTTGTCCAACATTAACACGATTAAGATTGCTAATCAAATCATCTCTAAGATACAATTAAATCAAGATTTTCCAAGACAACCAGTCTTGGAGAATCCTATACAACTTTCTCTCTATGGTCAGCAAAATCTATAAAAATTTGTAAATAATGGATGTCAATTTTTTTTTTTTAGAGAGTTTTAACATATGGTGTCTGTTCCTGATGATGATGATAACTCTTTATCACTAGACTAAGACACCAATCAATTTTTGGTGGAGGCAGAAATTAAACCTCAAATCTCTTATTTAACAATCAGAAACTTTACCAATTGAACGAACTAAAACTTACATATAAATGTCAATTTATAAGCAATAAAGAATTATTAATGAGAAGGCACCTTTAAAAGGTCACTTATATTAAGGCAAACACTCTAGTTAACTTTGTATTATTAAGGACCCAAACAGATTTATACACGCTAATTGTCACGATACAAAAAATGGTCCTTTTAATAAATGCTTTTAAAATATTTGTTAATAAATTATTTTTTTTAAAATTAATACTATTTTTATTAAAAATATAAAAAACTTTAATTTCATAAAAAAAATTAAAATTATTCTTAAACGGATGCCGTTAGACACCGTTAACTTTTTCCAACGAAGAAAATGTGTGGGACGATTCATCTCTAATCATTACCTCCTGCAATAATTATAAAATAAAAGCATCACCAATCACTATATTGGGTTCCACGTCCACCCGTTCTAGCATATATGCATATATTATAATAAATCCTTTACATAAGAGAGGTACATGTTCTCAGCATTATATTTAGATAAGCTCATCGCACTTTGCTCCACAACTTTTCCACAAGTGGCCAACCATTATTTGATGGTAGCCTCAATTATCTCAGCTGTCATTTGTACTGAACTCCCCCACTTTGTGTTTAACAAGTAGTGATGTGAGAGGTAACTTATTATTTTCAAATAGGAACATCATTTTTATTACTCAAACAGTCAACACTCACAACTTACCTCAACAGCTTGTTAAATAAATTATGATTGACATTTTCATCATCATATTATCTAAGAATTAAGATGACAAAGTGGTTTTTTTTTTTTAATTAAGAAAAAAAATTATCTCATAAGAAGAGCCAGTGAGTCAAATCTAAATTCATCTATTTGGAGGAGAGTCACGGAAATTAATGAAAAAGGCTTCTCCTCATTGGCTACGATAAAACAAGTTTTACATTTTACCATTTAGTTAAAATAGTACGTTTTATCTTACAATTCAAATAATGTTAAAAGGCACAAAATATTTCGTAACTTTAGCTTTTTAAAAATTTGTTGAAGTAATATGTAATAAATTTTAATATAGGACAGGTTTAATATAATTTGAGGCCTAAGACAATAACTTTAAATAAATTTTCTTATTCTTCTCAAAAAAATATATTAGATCTTCTTATTTTCAAATATCACTTAAATAATATGTAGTTTATATTCTATACTATAATTTTTTTTATTTAAAATTCATAATTCTTACTTTTTAATTACTAATTCACTTAATGGTGATTGGGTTGAATTTCTATTAATCTATCATTTTTTTGAGAAAATGCTAAAATTTCTATAAATTTTCCTTAAAAAAAAAACTTACAAATTAATTAACATTAACATTTAATGAATGTAATTAGTGACACTTCAACAAAATAAAAAAATTTAGTATTTAAAGTACCTTTTGTTATTGGTAATACATCAATTGGTAAAACCTATATATAGTAGGATTTATATATAATCTTCTTAAGAGTTTAAAAAAAAAAAACCACATATTGCATCCCTTTTGGATGCCTTCTCCGGCAGGAGATCTAGGTCATGGTCTAAGTGACCTAGGCCTAGAAGCGGTCTGTGACTCTGTTGTAATGGGTGTAATTTTATTTTTACTTCAAATCATTATCAGCATTATTTTTTTATTGAAAAATTTTGAGGAATGCCCTAAAAATATTGGGTTTTTTTTTTTTTTTTGAGAGAGAGAGAGAGTGAGAGTTTCAATTTATGACGCCCGCTCTCGATGATAACTTTTTATCATCAGACTAAAACACCAATCAGTTTTTGGTGTAGACGAGGATTGAACCTCAAATATTTTATTCAACCATTAGAGACTTTACTAATTAAACTAACTGAAACCCACAAAAACATTGGTTTAGGATACACTTTTAGAAACTTTTATTCGAAAATACAAGAATAATTATTTTTTTTACGGCTTTTTATATTTTTCATAAAAGTAGTATCAAAATTTTTCTGAAATAGTTTATTAACAATTCTTCTAAAGGCGCTCCTTAACAAGACTTTTTTTCTTTTCTTTTTTTGCAAGAAGAAAATACTTATAACACACAATTTGTTGCGCACACATTTATACATCTAAGATTTTGCCGCAACGTGACTTAAAATTTTAAGTAATAAACATTGCTCTTTACTATATGTCATTAATATCCTTGCTATAATTACTGTATATTTTTAGTACGATGATCATTTTACAACTATAAATACCTATTGGGTGTAAAAAAGTAAGATGGAAGTTCAAGTCTCCTCAAGCTGCTTTTCACATGCATATTTTTAGTACAATGATCATTTTATAACTATAAATACTAGGGTGTAAAAAAGTAAGATGGAAGTTCAAGTCTACTCAAGCTGCTTTTCACACACATATGAATAATAATTGCAATAATAATTCTCAGTCTAGAAACTTTCTGAGTTTCTGTTTCGTTATTGAATTTCACGCAAAGTAACCGTAAAAATACGGATGGGGGCATGCAGATGCAGAGACTGAAAAAGACGTCCACGTGTCCACTAAGACAGAGCGCGTACTCGTTACATCGTACCCAATCGAGTAGTCCAACCACATTTATTCTTGCCCCCTGATTTTCCATTCATATATACAACATATGCGTTAAGATTCTCAGTGCACTTGGAAGAAGTATATAGTCCCACCGACTCCCACGTATTCAAATCTCTCTCTCTCTCTCTGCGATAACCCTTTTTAGTAGGACACCCTTTTCAAATAACATTAAATATCCAACATATTAGTTAGTTGGCCGGTTTCAAAAAAATTTTTAAAACTAGCATCTCGAGTTTCTAAAACTCGAGATTTTATTAAAAATCGAGTTTTAGAAACTCGATTTAGGGTGTTTTCTAAAAATCCCAACGTGGACAATTTTTCCCACGCGGAGGAGTTTGGCCACGTAGAAATCGAGTTTGTAAGACTCGATATATTTAGAAATCGAGTTTTTAACACTCGAAATCTGTTGATACTTCCAATTTCAAACCCGCTCAAACGCTCAAACGCTCAAACACTCAAACACTTGTCTCTCTCACTCTCTCAAACACTCTCACCTCCTCTCAGTCTCTCCGTCTCTCACTCTCTCAAACACTCTCACTTCTCTCAGTCTCTCCGTCTCTCACTTCTCTCGGTCTCTCCGTCTCTCACTTCTCTCGGTCTCTCCGTCTCTCACTCTCTCAGACTCTCCGTCTCTCACTCTCTCAAACACTCTCAGTGGCAGAAATCACCCTCGCCTTCAAACCCACAATCGACTGAAATCACCGTCAAGCTCACCGGCAAGGTCACCGCCGGTCTCACTCACTGTCCTCTCCTACGCTCACTCACCCTCAAGCTCACCGCCGGCAAAACTCCGCTGCCCTAAAAATTCAGGTTCGCTTTTTTGCTTTTGCCTTTGCTTGCTCTTGCTTGCGATCTTCAAATGTGGAGTCTTGGTTTTGTTTGCAAATTGATTCTGGTTTTTGAGACTGTGTGAAGTACTATTAGGTAATCGATTTTAGATGCTTGCATTGCTGAAATTATCTTCGTGCTTTTACATGTGCTTACTTCATCTTCGAATTTAGTTGTTTTATCGCAAATTTGTTCTGGTTTTTAGCTAAGGAGCATAATTTGGTAGAGGCCATGTGGTATTCGGTAGTCGGATTTTGAGACTTAATTTTAATGCTTCTTGAAACGGAAATTTTTTTTTTTTTTTGTGATTTTACGTGTGCTTATTTGATCTTCAAATTTAGTTGTTTTATCGCAAATTGGTCTCAGTTTTTAGAGGAAGGAGCTGGAAATTTGGTACAGGCAGTGGGGATTTCAAGACGTAATTAGAATGCTTATGTTGCTGCATTTTTTGTTTATAATTGTTAAGTAAGGAATTGAAAATTAGGTAGAGGCTGTGTGAAATGGGGGTGTGATATTTGGTAATGGAATTGAGACACAATGCTGTAATGACACATTTGTTTATGCTTTTACGTGTGGTACTGTGATCTTCAAGTTTAGTTGTTTTATCGGAAATTGAGTCTCCTTTTCAGGGTAAGGAGTTGAAAATCTGGTAGTGGCTATGTGAAAAGGGAAAGGTATTATTAGGTTAATGCTTAAAATGACACATTTGGTTCATGCTTTTACCCGTGCTTCTTTGATCTTCGATTTTAGTTGTTTGTCATTGCAAATTGATTCTGGTTTTTAGCATAAGGAGCTGAAAATTTGGTAGAGACCATGTGGAAAGGTTGTTTGATATTTGGCAATGGATTTGAGACTCAAGGCTGACAGTGCCATATTTGGTTCATTCTTTTATGTGTGCTTTAATCTTCGAACTTAGTTGTTTTGTTGGAAATTATATATACTTGTTAGCATAAGGAATTGAAAGTTTGCTTGTTATTATATGAAGGGGTGCGTGACATTAGGCAATGGAGTTGGAAGTTAATTTTAATGCATATATTGTGGCGTTTTCAGTGTAATTTTTATATCAAGTCTTGGAATTGGACATGCAATGATTTGAATTGACAGATTTGTAGTTTTTTGTTAGATTAAATCGTAGTTTCAACTGGGACACTATGTAGTCCATACTTTATGAATTTTGATGCCCTAGATGAGTGGATGATGTGGAAGAGAGAGAGAGAGAGAGAGGCTTGGTTATCAAAGAGTTGATACTAACTAATTTTTAATGTAACAACATTGTGACTGGGAATTGGATTCTTTGATGACCTCCATGGATACCAGCTATGGTATGGTTATTAGGGGGTTTTGGAAGACATCGTAGTGTTGGTATCTAGGGTTTCAAATTGTTTTTCTTTCCCCTCTTTCGCTTTCTTGTGTACACAACTATTGTATTGGGATTGCTTTTTACCTATAATAAATTTATTTACTTATAAAAAAAAAAAAAAAAAAAAAAAGTGCATAATGTGGACTATTTGGAGAGATTGCAACAATTGTACAGGTGAAGGGATAAAAAGATCTCCTTAGGAGTTAAAATGTTTTTCTTACGCTCTATGTATGATTGGATGGTTGATGTAAGTGGTCACTTTTTTTTTCTAATTCAGTGGAATTTTTGGATTTATGTAACTGTAGACAATTTTGTAGCAACTCCGGTGCACTTCCTGTGTACATGGGTTGTGATGTTTATCATTTCAGTAAAAAATTTCCTGTTATATACATATAAAAAAAAGCGTTCACGGTTTGAGCAATCCCTTTTGTCCCTATTGTATGATCTCACAATTGCTGTGTTTGCAGTATGGATCCTCGGATCGATGAGGAGCCAGAGATCGTGCGCCCTGGTCCAGAAGATCATTCATTGTTGACGCGCCAACGAAATCATCGATCAGAGGACATTTGGAATGGCGAGGTGAAATATCTAGTTCTAACCGCTTTAATTTTCACGTTGTCTTTGACTTCTAGCAAGTTATTTCAAAATTGTAATTGTAGTTCTAACATCTATAATTTTTATCGATTTTGCAGGACCCGGGCCCACTTAAGTGCCGTGGTCGAGCTAAGGAGATGGAACACATAACGATGCAAGATAATCGGGTGATTAACATTATCAAGTTGGTGGGGCTAGAAGGATTGTTTAGGGCCCCTTCCAGAGAGATAGATCATTGCCTAATATCGGCCCTAGTTGAGCGATGGCGGCCGGAGACGCATACGTTCCATCTTCCACATGGTGAGATGTCAATCACCCTTGAAGATGTGGAGGTCATTTTGGGACTTCCTATAGACGGTGAGGTCTTGGTTGGGCCGACTGCTGTGGTGGATGGGGATTGGAGGCAACTGTGCATGGCATTGCTTGGTTTTGAAGTTCCGGCAAATGACAACAAAATTTTGGTGGGTCAAAGAATTCTCATTAGCCGCCTTGTTGAGCGCATTGCTGAGCCACTGCCTCATGACGCAACAGAGATTCAGATACATCAGTATGCCCGGTGCTATATTTTAGCGCTACTAGGAGATAAAATTTTCATGGACAAGTCGGGAGATAGGGTTCATCTGATGTTCTTGGAGTTCCTACGGAACCTTCGTGATCCGCCACAGTATAGTTGGGGTAGTGGTTGCCTGGCCTGGTTGTATAGAGAGTTGTGCCGAGCAAGCGAGAAAGACGCATCGCAGATTGGTGGGGCTTTGCAATTGGTCCAGTATTGGGCATGGGCAAGGTTGCCATTCTTATGCCCGAGGATAGAGCCCCCACCTGGATGTGATTATGGCCCATGGCCAAAAGCTCCACTTGCATTTAAGTAAGTATTTTCCTGATACTTAGTGTGTTATGCAATGTACTCTTCTTAGTAAGTAAGTGTCATTATCTTATCTTATGTTATTCGCTTGTAACTGTAGGTGGGTGAGAGTGCCAAGCCCGAAGAGTAGGCCATCCGCCACGGCGTTGATTCACTATCGCGAGCAATTAGTTAGAATGCAGCCGGGCCAGGTAATAATATCCAAATATTCTGTTTTGTTATGTTAATGTTCATTAAGAGTATCTTAAAATCATTGTTCTAACATATCTGATGTTAAGCAGTTATGATAACTGTTTCTTGTTTCTATTGTAGATAATGTGGCAGCCATATGAGGCAGACTTCGGCCACCTTCCTGACTTCTGCGTTGCAGGGAGGGATGTGTGGACGGCAAGGGTGCCACTTGTGTGTTTTTGCATAGTGGAGACACACCACCCAGACCGTGTCGTTCGCCAATTTGGGTTGGCGCAAGAGCGGCCCGACCATGTTGTGTACGACGATAGACTGCATAGAATAGACTTGCGTGGGAAGGTGGAAAAGAATTGGAGGGAGGAGCATGGACCGTATATCCTTACATGGGATATGAGACAACAACGACTTTGCCATGCACCTGTTCAAACTGGTGAGATGCCCCGTGATCATGCTTATTACCGCTGGTATCGCCCGGTCACTCGAAAGTATGTCGACCGCAACAGCGCTAAATTAGATATAATGGTAATGTGTTCTAATTAGATTTTATTGCCAGCTTTGTTTTTTCTTCAGTACATGTACGAACGTAGAATCAATTTATTTCTTTTTTCATGAAATCTAGTTTGATTTGACTGACATCCAATTAAAAATACTTTACGAAAAACATACAGTATTCTAATAAAACTTTTAGTTCTTAGTTTAGTATTTCAGTAGACTAATAAGTACTATATTCTCCATTGTATAGTTGATACATAAATGTCTCAAATCTGATTGTACTGGTTCTTTCTTCGTTTCAGATTGAAAGCCATTTAGCGTTGTTGGCGATGCTTCCTATAGGCAGCCGAGAGCACAACCATGTCCAACGTGTCCTAAGTAGTGTGGTTGGGCTTGGTGGTGTTCCTGCACCAAATGTGGAGGCAAACAATGGGGAGGCAAACAATGGGCAGGGGACTGAATCAGCAGCTACTGCAACCCCAAGCACAAGCGCAGCACTCTTAATTCCACCGACCCGTGGCCGGCGTGCTACCGCAAGCCCAAGCACAAGCGCAGCTAGGGGTCGTGGTCGGCCTGCTACAGCAATCCCAAGCACAAGTGCAGCTAGGGGCCATGGTCAGCCTGCTACATCAAGCCCAAGCACAGGTGCAGCTAGGGGCCGTGGTCGGCCTGCTACAGCAAGCCCAAGCACAAGTGCATCTACGGGCCGTGGTCGGCGTGCAACAACCCGAGGGGTTGTAGCTAGTCCTGAAATACCTGCACCCATCCCGCACGCATCTCCTCAGCCCGATGTACATCCACCCAGCCTAGATGCATCTCCTCAGTTCGAGGTCCATCCACCCATGGTAGATGCATCTCCTCAGCCCGAGGTCCCTTCACCCACCCCACCTTCAGAGCCCAGTTTTGATCTCGGTATTCCATTTCATTTGACCCCTCCTACACACCCCGAGACACCCTCATACCCACCCATTAGCTCTAGTGCACCCACTTTGCCCATAGACCCACCTCGTACTGAACCCATGACAATGATCCTTACTCCTGGCCTGTACACAGAGCATCATTACCCACCAACCTCATCCTCATCTGACCCTCTAGGACCTCAGGTTGGGATTGGCACTGTACAGCCAGATGCTGATGTACCAGACGAGCATCCTCCTCCTCAGCCCTCACCCCCACGAGGTAGACCGCAACGTGCTAGAAGAGCACCCACTTGTGGGACAGGTGGACACAAAATAGGACACAAAGGCAGCTCTATGGTATGATAACATTAATTACAATGTCATGGTATATTTTGCTATTCACTTTATTCTTATCATTGCACTGACTATTGATTGTATGCATCTAATGTCCTTGCAGCACGATGATGAGCCTAAGGATGATGCCCCGCAGCCTCCTCCCCCACCTAAACAGTACACGAGAAAACGCAAAATTGGTTAGTCTACCATTTATCATCATTTTACACCAACTACGTTCATTCTATTCATATTTCATTATTGTTGAAGAGCTGCGTTCTGTTTGCAGGTAATTGACATGGTAAAAACAGTTTCCATGTCTTTAATCTGGAATGGAGATTGGTAACTGAATGTATGGGATGAGAATTTCAAACACCAAACGTTGAGGTCAATTCTTGGTTCAAGTAATAAATCAGCTTTTCGAAGTTAATTTTCAGTTATAAACGCAAAAAAAAGGAAAATTCATTTTGAAGTTAGCAGATTTTTTTATTGTTTTGGTTTTCCCTTTAGTTTCAAGTTATGTTTCTTCCAATATCCTCCTGTAATAACTGCTTCTTGAAATTACTAGCATTGGTTTTCATACACAGGTTTTTTAGCATATCACTTGTTTTATTCTTCATTCTATGGCTTTCCTCATCGGCTGGATATTCATTATCCAAATTAAAGGTAGGATTAGAATCTTCTAATAAAGTAATTGTTTTTTATTGATCTGCTTGCTCACTCCCAATTTTGATTCTTTCTTCATCCCGCACTGATTTGCTCTTTTTCCCCCCTCATGTTGTATTTGCATGTGTGTGTAAGAGACTGCGCTTGCTGAACCTGAAAATGAGGAGATAATATGAAACTAGGTGATTGCTTCAATTGTAGTAAGGGTTTCCTTTGGCACTGCACTGATTGCTTCAATTGTTCTTGTTTATACCACGATTATTGCACTTCTTTCTAGTAGTAGATGTCCATTTCTTCATTATTACCCTGCATGAGTTTGACAGTGTGATTTGCCAGATCTGTGAGATATGGTTGCCATGTAGGTGGATGTAAATTTGACTAGAAATCTAAATGATGCAGTTCGTTACAAAGACCTTCTAGTTGATGCTTATGCTGATTTGTCTGATCTTCTCAAATCTTATGGAGATGTTTGTGGAATAGTATACTGCCTTGAACGGACAACCTGTGATGACTTATCTGCTCATCTATCAAAAAGAGGCATTTCCTGTGCTGGTAGGTGATAGTTTCTGCCCTCAAAATTTTAGTTTTTCATGAGGTTGACATATGTGTGTTCTGCTGCTTGTCAGCGTATCATGCAGGACTGAATAATAAGGTGCGGACGTCTGTTTTAGATAATTGGATTTCTTCTAAGATACAAGTTGTTGTGGCCACGGTAGCTTTTGGGTATGATCATCTCTTGAACTCTACAGTAATAGGTCCTTTTTTTGTTCTTTTCACTCTCTTCTTGCATTTGCATATCCTTTGACCCTGGTGCACTATTTCATAGCTGCAATATCTATTGTTCACTGATTCTTCTCATTGTTAAATTGAGTCTAACAAAATACAATGACTTGGGTATTGTGTTTCAAACTTACAATACAATAACTTCATTTCTTTTTTGATGGAAACAAATACAATTATATAATTAGTAAATTAGCATAGCAGCACTTTTTTGCTGATGCTGTTTTTGTTTCAATTGTCAGTTAGTTTCGTGATTAAAAATTTTCCATAAAAATATTTGCCAGTAAACTATCTGGTCTTATTAACTATAGAGTTTATTTGGGATTTGAATTGAACTTTAAACCAAACAGTTCATAAAATAAAAGAATCTTAAACAATGGAGGTACTGAAGCTGTCAATATATGAAAGATTTGTTTGCTATATTATCTAAGGCACGTTTGTAACTGTTTGCGGGAAAATGCCTTCCAAAATAATTTTCAGGATGCCATTTCTTTTATTTTCCTACTATGTGCGATTTTATTTTTGAAGTTCTAGTTAAACAAGTGGGTAGGAGGGTGATATTTCTCAACATATGCTTTTTTACTCTTGATTTCTATCAAACAATCAAAACAAATAAAAAACACTTGGAAAAAAAAAATTTTGTTAAAAAACTAAAGAAGGGAGTATATAACTCTTAGTCCCTAGCTCCTTAAGCACAATACTCATATGATCTGTTGGTTGCTATAAATAGGAAGATTTTCAATGGGAATGGTAACTTTGTACTTATAAAAAGAAATGGGAATGGTAACTTTGTAAAAACTCTCTATTGGGGAAGCGGCAAGATATGACTACAGTAATTTATTTGAGGGAAGTCTTTTTTATATTCTTATTGCTTTGAGTCTTTGCATGGCGGATATAATTGTTCTACGTAGCTACTTATATCGTCATATGATTCTAATTAAATACTACAGTCTGGAAAACAAAGAACTAAGTTGAGGTTTGAATAAAATATAAAAAAAAATTAGTGAAGGACAACAAAGAAACTAAGTTGAGGTTGTCAGAAGAGATGTAAAGGCCTAATATTTGTTGAAACACAGAAGTGGTAGATATAAAAATAGCTTCTCTTTTGGCTGGTATAAAGGTTTCTTGAATCAATATTGATAAAAATTGGTCTTTTACTTATCAACAAAAAATATTGATAAAAATTGGTCTTTTAAGTAGGGCAACTCCTACGAATTCAAACCCCCCCAACCCCCTCCTCCAAAAGAGACAGACAGAACGCAACTCCTGCCTGACCCATACTCTTTATTTTCTTCTTTTAAAATACACTGGAAATTTCCAGAAACTTACATTGCTAGGTCGCTCCATGGAGTAAACCATTTCAAAGTAATTAATGATATACCTGAATTTTAGCCATCCAGGTTCTGTTGTAACATATGGTCGTAAAAGTTTTATGGTGTGCAATGAAGCATTAATTTTTCTAGTTACCGAATGACTTAAAACTTTGTAAATTTTCCAGTCTTCTTCGTTTGCTGTACTCCCAGATTACAAACTAGTGATTCAAATTTTTTATCCACTTTTTTGGGAATTGTTGTAGTGCATGACATCACATGTTTTGTAAACATTTTGCTTAAGTTTATCATAGATCGTTCCAACTGTTGAATTTTAACTAATCTGCTGGTTTACTTTGTGATTGAATTTAGTTATTTATATGAGTTATATCAGAGTGTAACTAATTATCATTTTTTTTCCTAGTTCAGCTCCTCTGATATGATTGATGGAGAACAATCTTCTGAATTCTGGAATCGTGATGATGACGCAAGTGGATCTGATGAAGATATATCTGATTCTGATGGTATATTGTTTTTATCTTCTTTTTTTTTTTGTTGGGGTGGGGGGAGTGTCATACTTTCAGTTTATTATCTCACTCATTCAGCCCCTAAACTACCAGATGCTACTGAGGTTGTCAAGAGCCTAGCCAAGTCGAATTTACCATCAAAGTCAGGGCTAAATGAAAAGATTGAGTTTTTGCAGCGTGCAGAAGAAAGATATTACCAGAATAATTTCTCTAATAGAAAGGTGAATCTAAAACGCTCTGTGTGCCTTAATATTTGCAGTTATAGTTCTGAATTGCATGTGCAGCCTGCTGCCTTCTGCACTGTCACTTTCTTGCTAAAACATAGCAACTATAATGGAAACGTGGCATGCCTTGCTATCCAAAGGGGAAATTGATAGCTTAGCCTAACTAATTAGAACAATTCTGCCTGATCAATGTTATACTTCAACCCAACAGCTTTTAAAATTTAACCTGCTTTGTATTTTGTTTGTCCCCTGTAAAGCTAATTATTACCACACAATCATAGAGTGTTGGGAAATGATTGTGTGGTACTAATTTGTGTCTTGGTGGTGAGCAAACGCTGGGTTATTGTTGGTAAGAATAATTATTTGCTAACTAGATAGTGGGGTTGGTTTTCTCTTTGATATTCTCTCAAGGAGGTGAAGAGAGAATCAGATATGGCTTTCATGAGGGTGTACTACTCTTCCTTTGGTTCTGTAAATTAGATTGGGTCAAATTCCCTCTCCTTATTCCCTTGTCCAAGCAAAAAGCTCAATGAAAGCACCCATCACTTCTCTTCACTTATCATACATGCAACGTTTCATACAAATTTTTGTCATACTTTTCTCTTAACATAGTATAGAAGAGTTTCATAACTTGGAGCTACGATTTTTGAGACTTTTATTTTCTAGAAATCTATTGACTTGCTATTTATTGCTTTTGGATGATGCTAAGCTTTGTTGTGCAGGTATCTGCAATTTCTTTTGATAGCAGTAACTTTACATTGTGGGGAAGTGGGGAGTGGTGGATGCTTCTTGCAGCTCAGAGCATGGCAATTGGCACAGTCATGGTCCGCTGGGTTTCCAAGTACTCTGATCCTATTATGGCAACTGGATGGGTAGGTTCTATCATCTCACTTAGTAATTCACTCATATCTTAATCTCTGATAGTTAATCCCAGCATTTTTTATAGCACCTTTGAAATTTTGATGGATCCTATTTGAGCATTCTTACCTTTAATAGTAAACAAATTTAAAATTTGAACTCTGAACTTAGTTTCTCTTTCAGTAAATACAGCTGGTGTTAAAGATTATAAATTGACTTCTTCTACTCTTGATTCAAGATGTTTTGGAGAACTTATGTTTTTCCTTTCTTTTTCCCCCTATAAGTTTTATATCATTGAGAGTTTTAATTTATAGATAGTTAGCATCCTTTTTTTATTTTATTTTATTTTATTTTTTAATTTAGATTTTGATGGGCGTTGTTTCTTAAATTATTTATAGATAATTTAAATTTGATTGTGAGCTCCTAGTTGGGAATTGATATGAACTTGCTAATGTATTTCAGGTAGCCTAACAAAGCTGAGCTCCCTTACCTTTCTAACCCCAATGTTTGCTTCAATTTTTGGGTAAGGTCATCCAACTGTATGGAAAATGAACCTGTAATGCTATCAAATTTTTATCTAATGCAAAGTGAACCACACCAACAATTGATTACCAGTGATTTTTTATTTTCATTTTCTTATTGGTATTTCATAATTTGCTTTCTAAAAAAAATTTGTGCTCTATTTGTTTGTAATTCCAGGTTTATATATCTTGGTGAGACCTTCTCACCCTTGCAACTAGTTGGGGCTGTTGTTACTTTGGTTGCAATATACATGGTTAACTATAGGAATGTTGTGCAATGAAGCATGCCTATAATCAATTTGGGTTGATTTAAGATTTGAATGAAAGGAATGCAATGCTCATCTGACTGCTGTATAATGAAGAAGCATATTATCAATATGGGCTGATTTGACATTTGAACGAAAGGAAAGAAATGCTCGTTTGAAGGCTACTTCTTGATCCTCATGACTTGGTTTGGAGATATTTGTACAATGTATGAACATACACTTGATACATATTAGAATGAATTAATAAACCATTCAAGTAGTAATGCAAACCTGTTAACATGGTTCCCAATTCTTGTCAATTTCTAAGCTTTAGTGAGGATTTAAAAGGTCTATCTCAGAGCTTGTGGAAAGCCCATGTCAGCCCCAAGCCCTAATTAGGGATTAGTGTTATGCGCTTGATGTTATTTGTGACAGAAACCTGTATTTGTTGAAAACAGCTCAAGTCTTTTGTATTGATTTGGTGTAATTATGATGTCCATTGGAAGTAAAATACAGTTTGAGATTGTTCAACAGTGTTGTAATTATAATGTGAATTTACTATTTTTCAATTTTAGAGGCATGCCATGATTGCACACAATGTGGCTCAAAACCATTTGACTCTCGCAGCTTTAGACAGCAAAAACTGACGCCATTCAATGGGCTTGGCAACTTCTTACACAGGCACCAAACCGACCTCCTTCTCTCTCGTTTATTACTATTTAATTGGAACTTCCATTCAAACCTTTCTTTCGTTCTTAGGTTTATAAACTACCTAAAGATCGCTTCTATAGGTAGGAAAAAATAGTCTTGTCCATTTACTTTCATTCAAATTGTGTGCCATATTCAAACCAGATTTTTTATTAAAAATAAACCTAATCGGTTCATTGTTTTAGTTTCGTTGTACAGGACAATTTTTGGGAGATGGGTGATACAGGTCCTTGTGGACCTTGCACTGAAATACATTATGATACAATTTACTTGATTTGAGGTACTCGCAATCCAAAAGAAGAAGATACGGAATTGACGATTAGGTTTATCAACAAAAGCTCAAGATTGTCTCTTTACCCAACTAATTAATTGTACAACAAATAGTGACTAGAGGATCCAAAGAAATAAAAGGAATTGACTTGCAAATTTTCCCTTAAAATTGCAAAAGTAATGTTATATGAATTATATATAAAATTCATATTCACATGTCTAGAGGATTTTAAGGCAAAAGTATTAGCTTATGAGCAAATCGAGTTTTTGAAACTCGATTTGCTTAAAGATAATCTAAATATAGAAGCTTACAAACTCGAGATTTAATGGAATTTTTTCCTGTAGAACTCGAGTTTATGAAACTCGAATTCTACTAAGGAACTCGAGTTTTTGAAACTCGAGTTCCACTGAGCATTTTTTTTCCCTACTTTGTTGAGCATACTCTGTTTCAGGCAGATTGAACACTCTGTTTCGAGAGTGTTCACACTGGTGGAACTCGAGTTTTTGAAAGTCGAGTTCCACTGGAAATTTTTTTTCCCTGCTTTGTTGAGCATACTCTGTTTCAGGCAGATTGAACACTCTGTTTTGGGAGTGTTCACACTGGTGGAACTCGACTTTCAGAAACTCGAGTTTCACTGGGAAAATTTTTTTTTTTTTTCTGGGCATGTAGGCAAACCAGAAACAACAACGTGCACCTGCTGAGAAACAGAGATAGAGAAGCTGGAAATGTAATCCACAAATACTTGGTGAGAGGCAGAGAAGCAAAGGAGTGTAAATGCACTTCAAGCACGTCCAAAGACGTTCTCAATACACACCAAACTATAGAAACTGTTACGCTATCTGCGGAAACATAATTTTATGGTGTAAATGCACTTAAATCACAGCTAAAGCCATTTTCAATATATCGACATTCTAAACATGCACAACCACGCTTAATTTGCAGTTCTAACCATATTACTCAAATTACAATCAATATTCATAGAAGTACAATGGATAGAGAATTACAAGTACAGTCAACAAAAACCAAAAAGACAATTGTGCCGATACAACGTAGCCACTTTTCCTAAGATCGGCAATCCGCATAATGAAACGTCGTCCATGTAAGCATCCCTGAAAAACATAAACGATGGTTGTTAGGAGACAAGGTAGTAAATATTACGTAAACATAGAATGAACAACCGAATCCAAAACATTTTGCCTTTTGTCACCTACCTAGTTTGGAACATGACCGCTTGTGGAAGCGCCACGGGACTGCGGACACTTTCGGCGGTTATGCCCGGAAGCATGACACAGTCCACATGTATGCTTGGGTTGACTCTCTATCAAATCTGCATTCTCCCTCCGCCATCCCGGTTCTCGATCTTTATTCCTCACTCCATCCATCTCATTCCTTATTCTGGATTTCACTGGTCGACCTTTGCCCCGTACCAATGCTGGATTAGGCAACCACTTTGGCCCCATGGGTTCCCTCCACAATGACTGTGACTTAGGAACCACAAATGCATGGGAGTAAGTGCTACGGGCATAGTTCAAACTATAACATGGGTGAATATATATGGTCGAATCAATTTGTGTCGCATCACATACTCGAATTACATGTGAACACGGGATCCCAATGTTTTGCCATTTTCCACAACTACATGTTCTTTCCAGTAACCGAACGTCATAACTGTGGTTTCCCCCTCCTGCGCTGTATGTGTTGTGTGAAGTAACTACCTGATATCGCATCTCTTGTGCGCTAAATGCCTTGACATAGTGTTTCTCAGATTTACGCCTATTTCCCTCCCACGTGGAGAAGGCATATGTACTCCATTTTTTACCCTCCATCAACTCATTCGTAATTTCTTTGTCCCGGTCGTGGAAATATTCAACAAGTTTGGACCAAGTGAACTCAACCATTGCGGCAATAGGAAGGCCCCGTGCACCTTTCAATACACCATTGAAGCACTCTGATATATTGGTTGTCATTGCCCCAAAACGTCTCCCACCATCATGTGACTGGGTCCACATATCCACAGACTCACTCATTAGGTATGTGTATGGAAGAAAATCCTTTTCCCTGCCATCCTTCCCCGTCACCTTCTTCTTCTTCCTAATGGCCTCAATTTCCACCTGCTTAATGGAGTCCATTATGGCATCAAATTTTACTGCCTGAGTAGCATATCCCGCTTTCAACGCCGCTGACTTTAGAGTGGAGTTCTGATAATGTGTGTTGAAGTTGCTAGCAACATGTCTCAGGCAATATCTATGAAATACTCGTGGTTGTCCATCATCCCCTCTAGGCCAGTTTGCAATGGCGTTTTTGATACCGAGATGTCGGTCAGAAATTATGCAAATGCCTTCCTCAGGTATCACGTGTCCAATCGTATCTCTGAGACATTTTAAAAACCAACTCCAACTAGACCCTGACTCACAATCCACAACAGCGAAGGCGAGAGGGAATACCTTGTTGTTAGCGTCGGTTGCCATTGCGACCAACAACTTCCCCTGATATTTACCATAGAGATGGGTCCCATCAATACTAATAACCGGCTTGCAATATTTGAATCCATTAATGCTTGGACCGAAAGACCAAAACACATAATGCAAAATTAATGTGTCATCTTCACCGGTGGGTTTGGTACGATAGAACACCTGGGTAGTCGAATCCTGATCAATATATGCCATTAGCAACTTTTGCAACCTTTGGTAAGACTCTTCCCAATTCCCAAACATCTTCCCAATCGCCTTCTGTTTCGCATCCCATACCTTGTAGTAAGAAGGCTTCTGGCCATTATATTTTGACTCTATCATAGACCTGAGATGCTTAATTGGGGTAGTGTGATCCTCACATAACTTCTTAAGGATGTCTGATGCAATAAAATTACAAGTCATCATTCTACCATCATTCCGCACCCCAGTCGGTATACATGTGTGAGGACCCACATACACGGTGATCATCCAAAGTCCGTGGAGATTGGGCCTCATGACCGCACAGACATACCACTTGCATGACTCATCCACGCATTTGGCACAGAGTTTTGTCTTCGTCGACCTACTGATCAAAAAATGTTTGTTTTCATTCATAGCAGAACTTATTAATACGCGCTGCACCTCTGCTTTATTAGCAAAAGTCAACCCTTTGTACAAATTCATCCCCTCTCTCCAAGTAGACACAAATGGTATCTCAACATGTGAAGGATCAACCATGTTTTCCCAAGTATTTGCAGAAAATGACAAGGCAGGAGGTGCGTAGGCAGGGATTGTATTCTCCATGTTTAGGACACTAATAACATTGTCAGCATTAGGTCCACTACCGTCCAATGTCTCATCATCATCAATGTCCCTCTCGAAGTCCCCAAAGTCCCTCTCAAAGTCCCCAAAGTCCCTCTCAAAGTCCCCAAAGTCCCCTCGATCAATCTGCTCTTCAAAGTCATCTCTATCGGGAAAGTCTTCACCGTTAATGGCAGTAGTCTCATCAACGTAGTCGTCGTCATCATCGTCATCATCGTCATCATCATCATAATCACCATCATCATCATCGTCATCATCATCATCATCATCGGCATTAACATCATTATTGGCATGAACATCATCGTCCTCTAGATGTGTAGAATACCCATATTGAGCATCCGGAACTGTAACCTGTAAACTTGTGGCTGTTTGTTGGATTTCATCATCTGCACGCGGCTCCAACTGTATGTACAACTCAATACCACTGACTTCAGGTATTCTCTCCAACTTGTCAAACATGATCTTTACATGTTTATTTGTTTCTATCACCATATACTTGTAATTAATCCGGTGCTTCAAGACTTCATGCGGCATACGATAAGTAATTTGTATGTTGTGTACAGCAGGATTCGCACACAATTCTTCCATAACTATCATCTTCAATTCATCGAGGGTCTTCAACCTACGATCAATTTGGGTATAACATAACTTTATACCCGGTCCTTCAAATGGCAATCCTTTGTTCGCATTGGCATTCTTAAGCGGACCACCGTAGTATAGGATTAAATCAATTTCAGGCATTGTAAACCTGTTAGAGTCAAGTTACTATGTTAGTTAACAAACATTTTATCTATTCAAACTACACAACATAGAAATTCCAATTCATTCAACTGCTATGAATTTCATATATCTTAGTAACATTTCATACTCAAATCATTTTTTTGTCATGCTAAGATTATCCACTTCATACCCAATACAAACAAAATAAGGCAAAATCCTTGTGAAAGTAATAAGAGTTTTATCATGTTACATATTTGCCACATTTACATATCCATTTCATACCCAATGCAAAAAAAATAATTTCATTACACATTCAAAGGCATGAATGACATACCCATTTTAGTACAATTCAAAGAGGGGGTAGTCACTCATTCCATTTCATACCCATTCATCACAATTCATTCACTACCCATTTCATACCCATTCATCACAATTCATTCACTACCCATCATACCCATTCATCACAAAAACCATTCACTACCCATCACAAAAACCATTCACTACCCATCATACCCATTCATCACAAAAACCATGTCATTTCATACCCATTCATCACAATTCAATCACTACTCATTTCATACCCATTCATCACAATTCATTCACTACCCATTTCATACCCATTCATCACAAAAACCATGCAAATAAATACTTGAAAATAACACTAACAAAACAAAGTTTGATATTTGACAAGATTGGTAAGAAACTAAGTTATTAACACTATCTACAAAATAAATAGTCAAATTCTTTACCCACACCCAACAACCAATACCTAAAACTACAATGACATTCAAATCTTTACATGTGCTTACCTGAGATATGAATTTGTTGAGGGAGAAGAGCAGTGAGAGATGCAATGGAGTTGTGAGAGCTAATGTGGTGTGGGTATAGATGCAATGTGGTGAGTTGTGAAAGGCTATGTGGTGTGGGGTGAGCCTTACAATCAGTTAGGTCAGTGTGTGTGTGTTTGTATCTCAGACTGAGTTGATCTGGTGCGTGTAATATAGCATTTTTCCCAGTAGAACTCGAGTCTATAAGACTCGAGTTCTATTTTTTACATTTAAGAGAATATCGACTTTTTAATACTCGATATCCTTTAACATTTTTGGACTAAAATCGAGTCTGTAAGACTCGATTTTTATTTTGGGGAAATCGAGTTTTTGAAAGTCGAGATCTGTGTGGCAGTTTTTAAGTCCAGTCAGCAAGTGCGTGCAGCGGCGATGGAGGTTTTTAAAAATAGAATCTCGAGTTTGTAAAACTCGAGATGCTATTTTCCATTATAATTCATAAAAGTTGCTAACTTACTATATACAACTTGCACCGGTGTCTACTCTGCACATTCCCCCCTTTTTAGTATATAGCTTTTATAGACTATAGAGTCTTCTCAAAAAAGGTTTCTTTCTTTCTTTCTATATGTGCCCAGTCCACGCAATTTTCCAAACCCGCTAAGAGTGATCTCACCCAGGCCTTTCTACAAGTTTCTATAGTCTTCTTCTTGTCTACTTGTAAGTCTTTTCACTCTCTTTTACTCATGTCTCTAATTCAAGTTATAGACTTTCATGCTAGTTTATGTAAATTTGCTTGTTTTAGTTGTTGGGTTTCTTTCCTTTTTGTGCTTTTGACTTTAGTTTTGTTGGGAATTTTTATTTCTGGGACTGTTTTCTTGGTTGCTTTATTAAGGACCTTAAACTGTAAATTCTTCCCTGTGAGCTTTTAAATTGTAATTTCTGGATTGGGTTGTGATTGTTAGAGTTTTCTTTATTGATCAAGCTTCCTTCTTTTTTGTGTAGCTTAACTGCGAAGCTGGAGAAGTTTGAACTGTATTTATTTTGAGTTTTTGTTTTGGTGGAAATTTGCTTCTTGAAATTGAATTGAAATTTAGAAAGCAGAACTTGAACGATTCTTAATCTTATTGCACTTGGGCAATTACTGGTTAATCGTTCCTGATCAATGCAGACTCGTTATCTGTCCTCCAATCCTTGTTCATTATTAATTTACAGGGTCTTAACAGCTTTGCAATTACAAGCAAACCATGATAAATGAAAACCTTCATACTCAATAATCTTTTCATTATTATTCTTTTTTTTTTCTTATTAGCCAATCTGTCCCTCTTTGATATCACAAAAAAGATAGAAGAAAAAGGTCTAACGTAGGGAATGTAGTGGTCAATGAGATTGATCATGGCACTGAATGCATAGTTAGCAAAGCCCTTTTCGTTGTTTATTGGTAATTTTTCTATAATTGATATTAGTCATGAAATTAATTGTTTCTTTGAGGCAAGAATGTCAATTTTTCTCTTTCGGGGAAGGGCTACTTTGCTGGTCTCTTAAAGCACAGAAAGGCAGCTCGCAGAATCTTCTGTCATTGTACATGCTTTCTTTGATCAAGGGCAGCTAGGAGTCTAGGAAGATGCCAATAAATGTTATTGTCCATTTGTTTTATCACCATAACTGATTCTCAGCTTCAAATTTTGTTTAAAGAAGTATTAATATATGCTAAGCATTGATGCTTCCACGGTGTCTGGTTCTTTAATAGAAGCATATCCAATGACATTATTAAAAAGTTGTCAATTTAGATGAAGATGATGTGCCCTACTTGTTCTATTTATCCCTCTCTCATTCCCCTGCCCTTCATTCTCTCCTCTCTCTCTCTCTTATATGCGTCAATGCGCACACACAATATTCTCCACTTCAAATCTAATCTTGTGGGTAGAGCAGAATTTATTAACACTGTTCACTACTTCTGATTCCACTCTTCTCCCCCCTCTTTCTTTCCTCTTTTTTTAGCAATGTATTTTTTTAAAAGAATATATTATTGAAAGGTCTGCTTTAAATGAAAGATGCAGTGAGCAGAACTATATTTAAAAGTCACTCTTAACTTGTCTAAAACAATGAAAATTAACGCAGTAGGCTTCTTATTTGTAAGATTTATGTTACTTGAGAATGTAATTCCGCTAAGTTGTTGAATTTCTAAGCACTAGAATTTCTTAGGTTGTTCTTTAAAAGAAAGATACAATGTGCAAATCTTTCTTACAAAAACATTCTTTTGCATAAATTAATGGAAACTGTGGCAGTAGTCTGCTTAAATGTAAACTTTATATTGCTTGGGAATATTGTAGCAATATGTTGTTGAAATTCTTAGGGTTTGACACTGATATGATGCCTTCACTAAAGCATTAAATGTAGAATTAAAAACCAATGGGGGTGTCATTTTTGGTCATCATCTCTGTTGCTACTATGGAAATTTACTTATCACTACATTTTGTATTACAATATTGATTAAACACATCCCTATGCACATGAGTGTGTGTGTGTGTGTGTGTGTGTGTGTGTGTGTGTGGTCATGTATGTGTATTAACCAATCTTTTATCCACTTTCTTGGAGAAAATAAGACGCTAACTGACCTCCCTGTTACCATTCATTTGCAGACCTTTGCATACCCTTGGTTCTTGAATTCCTGCATTTGATATCCGAAGTTGACACAAAAGAGCTCAACTTTTCACTCTGCCTATAACATCCTACGAGCTCATGCTTATCAAATAATGCAGCTATATCATCACCCATACTCTCTTGATAGCCAAAAGGTGAGACTTGCTTTGGAAGAGAAAGGCATTGATTATACATCATACCATGTCAATCCTGTAACAGGCAAGAACATGGACTCCTCATTCTTCAGGATGAATCCGAGTGGAAAACTCCCCGTTTTCAAGAATGGTGCTCACATCATTTTCAACACAATAGAGATTATCCAGTATGTCTTTATTCTTCACTCACCATTTTGCGGTCACTTTATATACTGGAAAATACAGGATGTGTTTGGAAGCATTTCAAAATTTGAATCTCATCATAACATTTAAATTTCCTTATACAGAAGAATCTATAATGTTGTTCAAAAGAATAGAAACATTTAGATGAATGGTCACGGGTTTGGATCCTCTCATGTTAGTCCGTAGCATGATGAAGTAATATTTGTTTTATCACACGACAAAATTAAATTAAGCAAAGCTGTGAATAAAAATGTGCCAACAGAGCCTCGAACTTAAAAATCATTAGAATGGAGTATTCTAGAACTTAACAATTGGGTTTGTTGGCAAATGCTGTTTATCATCTCTTCCTGTTCTCTCTCTCTCTCTCTCTCTCTCTCTCTCTCTCTCTTTTTGGCAATCCAAAATTGTCTTGTTCCTTATCCATTTCTCTCTCTAAAATATATATATATATATATATATATATACCATAAAACCTCACCCAGATACTGTCAGGCCATAGAATTCACTCGTACTCTCAAAACTCTCCTGCTCTCCTTGTCTCTCCTCCTGAACCTGCAGATTGTGTCTTGTTTTATTCTATCTGAGGTTTTGTCTTGGCTTCATTCACTCTCAAAACCCATGGGGATGGTTGTTGCCAAAACTCCATATCCTTGTTACATGTCTTCTTCTTCAACTCTTGACAACGGAATAATGCAATAGTCAATTGTCCATCATGGTGGGGTTCCCAGATCAGCCACATTACCAGCTATGTTGACATCAATTCTGGTGGGGAAATCTTTTTTTCACCCAAATCAATGACATATTTGATCATCTTGAGTGAAACGTTTTGTTGGGAAAATGTTGACCAACTTTTTTTTTTTTTTGTTAGGATTTATCTTTGCATTTTAGTAATCAACGTGCTTGCTATTTCTTTCAAATTTCTCCCTTTCTCCTTCTCTCCCTTGTCTGCCACTCGTCTTATTTTGGGAGTGTGGAAGGCATCCATATTTGAAATTGTCTTGAATTATATCTTTACTGAAGACTATAGGAAAGATAATAATGTGAAATAAAAATTTTCAGGTATTTAGAAAGAATTGCAGCTGTCTCATCAGGTGGTGACAATATCTCCTTTAGTGGCAGAGAAGTGGTTGCATGGATGCAGAAGATACAAGAGTGGAACCCTAAGTTCTTCACACTTTCCCACATCCCAGATAAGTACCGCTTCTATGTTTCCAAATTCATAAGGCGGGTGCTGATTGCTCGGATGGCTGAATGTCCTGATCTAGCAGGAGCTTACCATCATAAGCTAAGAGAAGCATATGAGACAGAGGACAAGTTGAAGAACAAGAATGTTTTGCAAGGGAACAGGGAGCATTTAATTAGACTTCTTGATGAAGTTGAAACACAGCTGAATGAATCACAATATTTAGCAGGGGAAGAGTTTAGCATGGCAGATGTAATGCTCATCCCAGTGCTGGCTCGCTTAGTGCTCTTGGATTTGAAAGATGAGTACATAAATAGCAGGCCAAACATTGCTGAGTACTGGGTTTTGGTGCAGCAGAGGCCTAGTTATAAGAAGGTGATTGGGAGGTACTTTGATGGCTGGAGAAGGTACAAAACACTGGTAAAAACTTGGTGCTTCGTTCGTATTAGAAGTATGCTAAGAAGATATTGATGAAATATATATAGCTCAGGGTTGACAGAATATTGAGAGAAAAATTTGATTTTTATGCTGTATACGAGGTTGTTCATTTAATGGGTGAATTCTTGTTTTTGGGGGTCACCAGAAAAGAAGAAAAAAAGGGAGGTGGGAGGAACTGGTTGGCTGAAGGTTAAACTTTTATTTGGATTATTTGGTTAGAAAAGCAATAAGAGATGCATTTTGAGTTTTGGGTCTTGCTAATGCAGTTTTGATGGCTAACCTTGGACTGTTAAAGAATAAAAAGAATACTAGTATTAATATTGGGTATATGATTTTCACCTTATGTTGATTAGCATGGTCATTTAATTCATTTCTCACTAAAGTCATTCAATCAAATCGGTCAACATGTAGCAAATATGTGTGATGCAGAGTTTATGAGCATTTAGGACTCTCTAAACATTATACGAAGCTGAGTGCGGAAATAAACAGTGTTGCTAACCCATACTGAAAGGTAGATCATCAAAAGTTACATATATAAATCTCTCCAATCCCTAATATGAATTAAATTGAAAACAATATAACACAAATCGCATGTACTAACGAAATTATATGTTGAAAAAAAAAATAATCAACAGTTCGTAGATTATGTATCTAACGCTCCATTTGTTTTGATTTGATGTAAAATATTCTCAGGTTAGACAATTACAAAAGATGTAATTGATCGAGGGCAATTTAACTTCCCTTCGTTCACTGCTCAACTTCAGAGTGAACTCTAATAGCTGTCACAGTATCACTATATTTGTAAAATAAATAATTAGGATATTCATGTTTAAGTAATTGAGTCTCATTTGGGTAACAATATTGAGTGATTGGTCATACTCTTATCACTTAAATCAATTTTTTATATATCAATCATAACATGTTATATAAATAGTTATTAAAAATTATCACTTAAATCAATTGTTTATGTTAATCATAACATGTTACATTAATAGTTAAAGCAAATTATAAAAATATCACTTAAATCAATTTTTTATGTATCAATCATACATGTTATATAAATAGTTAAAGAAAATTATCACTTAAATCAATTTTTTATGTTAATCATAACATGTTACATTAATAGTTAAAGCAAATTATAAAAATATCATTATTCTATTTGAACATGTTAAAAGTTTTAAGTCATCACAAAAGAGGTGGTATTACGTGTAACTATTGTATGCGATATCTCTCATGGAAATTGGTCCTAGACTTAGGGATTCACCTCATGTGAGAGGACAAAGCTTGCAACATATTACACAAAATAATAAGCCTCACATACAGACTCATAAAATAATTATTTTTAATCCTCATCAATCCAAATACCAACACAAACTTCATGATGCTACTTCGGCTGTCAGCTACATTTTGGCCTTCGACATTGGAATCTAATGACTTTGGATGTCCACACATGCTTACGCACAAACATTCACGATCACATATAAAATATGCTTAGAATTTACCCAATACTAAAAAACATCTGAAATGATAGCAACCATATTGTGACTTTAATCTCATTTAGATAGACAAGTACTGAAGTATATCAAAGAGTATTCTAGCATAATGTGAAATTAAGACCCCATCTTGCACTATCCCGTCATTCCCAAATACTCATCATCGCGCATTTTTATTTCTGCTTTACATAACAATATCCCATCTGTAATTTTCTATAATTTTGTAGAGGTAAGAAAATCCTAGTTGATAACTGCTGAAGTATTGTTTTGCATGAGGTGCTTGTGCCATAAATTAACTTGCTAGTTGTCTCATTAGACAACAAACTCTTGGAAAAGGAGATCTGCATCACTCTCCTTCCAAAAGTAAGAGAATTCATATTATTATTACCTGATACACAGTTCTAACGGATGGAGCATGTATTCGTGTATCCATGGTTTACGCCTCAAGGGAGAGTCCAAAGGGCTTTATATTGGTGAGGTTCCCCATTATCAAAAAAGAATAGCATAAATAAATCTGTTAGAAACAAGATATTGAGTGGTGGGAATGTTGGGGAACAATGTCTTCCAAGATAATTGAATGGAAGAATAATTAAAACAATTCCACCTTCAATCATGTACATCACAATGGGGAAAAAATGAAGAAAAAACATAACTTGATTAATGGCACCAAAGAATCGATTATATGTCTCTTATTCCACAGATCTTTTAACACATTCATAAGCCTTTTAATTTCTATGAGAATGATACATAGACAAGAATGACTACCTCTTTGAGGCGACTGATGGCTCAATATTTCTTGAGAGCACATTGCCAAATTAGGAGTAACTCTTTCCCGAGTATGGTATAAGAACTTGACTAAGAGAACTGGAAATCTGAAATTAAATGAAATTTTCATTAGTTATAATCTGGGAAACAAAGAATGTAGAAGAAATCCAGTAGCTCTTCAGAGTTTGTCCTAAAAATCAGTGATGGTCTTGGTGCTGGGAATGCTGATAAAAAAAATTTCCAGCTTTTTCCACTCTACAGCCTACATCCTCCGATAAATATGAATTTTTCGGCTCATTTTCTACATTCTCTATTCCTATGCTGCATGTCTCACCTCTTGAGTTGTCTCCCATGTGTTCCCAACCATTCCTCTTCCGAATCCATGGGGGCCCTAATTTTGTATTATTCCATTTCTGCTGCCTGAAATACCTCCTTCCCAAGTCATATGAGGAATCCCTCGCTCGCTTAAATGTCTGTTGGCTATTTGCACATGGAGTGGTTTCATCTGCATAAGAGGTAGGGCAGTTGCTGTCCCTACATCCTTCTTCCGCAGGTTGATTAGTTGTTGTCAAAGGATTAAGAGAATGTAAAGGTGCATGGTCTTTGTGATCCCGGGGAAATTGAGGCAACGGAGGAAAAGGATAGAAAGGCATGCCAGGAGCAATAACCCTACACTCTGAACTTTCTTCCTGGGGTGTGCCATATTGCTGTACAATTGACAATGGAATGCCATAAGAGACAGGCAAGCGAGAAATGAATTTCTCCTGTGGCTGCCCAATAATTGCATCATCAGGACACTTGGTATGGCAAACATTTTGTTGATGGAGATCAATAACAGTTGAAGAAGCATTCAATGTACCCAGAGCTCGGGGAGATGAAAACCCAGGTGGAACATCCTCAGGGATGTTCCGCCTTTCATTGTCAGCTCTAGTAGCTTCATCATGCTGACACTGATTTTGAACACAACCAGGGCAATTCCTGTTCTTTCTGCTTACGCTGTCTATATGATCCACTGCCACTTCAACACCCCCTTGTGATGGCCTGGATTCACATTGCTGTAGCAATGTAGACTCAATCTTCTGTTCCTTCCGCTCAGAAGATCTTGAATCTGGGTTTGTCTCTGCTGGCTGATCCCATCTGCTTTTACGTTTACGAGGTTTTGTCTCCTTAGCTGGGCAACTACCAACACAAGGAGAAAAACAGCCCTCCTGGAGACCAGTATCACCTGAGGTTGTTGCAACCATTGCTTGCTTCACACAATCAATTGCTTCTGTAGGTCTTACATGCTGATCATGCCAATACCCAGGTTGTGCTGAAGACCTATTGCAGTTTGAACCCCTGCGACTCTCCATCCTACCATCATCCCTGTCCAAGTAGCTAAGTTTTCTGACAGGTCTAGGAATCCACTTATCTCGGAAGTTCCGTGCAATTTGATGAACCTGTATGTGAACATCACACCAATTAATACTCAAATCTGACCCAAGAGCAGACAATTAGACATTGATGCATCAACCCCCGAAAAAAGTCCAAATAATAAATTGACAAACGTCAAAAATAAGCTAATGAATTTCTAAGCAACCTAACTGCTCAATATTAAATGGAATTCAAAAAGCTATGTACGAGTTTGCCAAATACCTGTTTGTCATCGTGCTCCGTAAATGACAGTATTGATGCCCTAAAGCTGCACAGAAACATGTCTCAGGGACAAAAGAGCTACATGCCTAAGATAACAATTTCATTGACTTGACTAGTTTAAAAATAAAAATAAAAATTCATTGGTTTGAGTTTGCATCGCAAATTTATAGCCAACCACAAGAATTTGCTGCCTTGGGACCAAGAGATAAAAAGGTAACAGAGGTAATAACAATGTCCTTCTCAAGTTTTTACCCATTTTGAAAAAACATTTTAAAAATGGTAAACCAAATGGCCTCTTCATGGTAAACATGAAATGTTTTAATCTTTCCCTTAACCTCAAGATTTGCAGGACAAACTTAGAAAAAGACAATTTCAAGTAAAAGCAAACCCCCTTCTAATCACACTGATTCATATCAGCATCATAGTGATTCAAACAATGATTCCATATGAAGCTAAACAGGAAATTACAATATCGTTTCTAAGAGGACTTTGACACTACCCCATACCTTACAGGAAAATATTTATCTTGCAATCACTAAAACATACCTTTTGGGACCAAGGCTTTATTCTTGTGGTTGGTGGGGCAGGATTTGGGGTACGTTTAGCATAAACTTGTGAAGTATACTATTATGTCAAAAGTTCTGTACTTTTCAAACGTATTTCTTTACAACCAAGAATAATCTAGCACAGAATCCATCAACATACAATTGGGGACAGCAAAGGGCCAACCTCAATAGTCTGGTCTAAACTGTTTCAGAGTTGTAACTTTCTTTGAAGAAATTTGTTTTTGAACTTATAGCCCTTCCAAAAGTCTCTTGTCCTTTCATGTATAAATATGTCCAGTGGGCTACCAGTATTTTTTAGATCATTACCATTGTGAAAAGCCTACATAAATGACTAAAGTTCAAAATATTTCTCAAATGCTTTTTTTTTTTTTAAGAAAACTTGCTTCAAATTCAGGCTAATCCCTTGGAGGATCACAAAAGTAATATCCTATTGCCCACACTTTTTCCATACTTTCCCATTTATATTTCAGTTTTTAAAAAATCCTGCATAAAAACCCTCCTCCCAAAAGGAATTATAAAAATAAAATAAAAAATAAAATAAAAAAAGCAAATAACATTTTATACCTTATATTTTAAGGGTAGTTTCAAATTAAGGGTGTGTTTGGCTCACTGTAATGGTGATTACATTCTGATAGAAATAAGTATTACAAATTTACAAGGAATGAAGAATGCTGTAATGGAGTAATTATACCCATTCATCCGTTTAATGTTCCTCAAGATAATGTGGTGAGTGACATCATAATTTGGTCAAATTTCATAAAATCCTTTTTTAAAAGAAAAATATTTTTTAAAACTCTCTGTGATAATTGCTTAGCATTCTATTATGTATATATTGGAAGAAAAAATTATATAATTAAATTAAAAGAGCTCACGAACTAGTTTAACCCAACAACAAACATATGACAAGGTATTAATCCAACAGGCATAATAATCTAGGAACAGTAAGGCCAAATTAGATAATATCTTCTAACCTCTCCATTCCAGGACAAGGAGGACCTCCATTGATATGTTCTGGTGTTAGTATCTCCCTCATTGCCAAATACTCTAAGACCTGCAGAAAAAGAAAGTGAGTACGCTGTTCCCCTTTGATATTACTGAAGACAATTTTCTATTTATTAATTTTTATATAAGCCCAGCCATGGTCTTCCATAATAATGTGCTCAGAAGCACACCCCCTTACTCGGAGAAAAAGAGTGCAAAAATTTTGTTCCCCTTTCATATGCCGGACAACAGTTTCCTATTTATTAATTTCTATTGAAACCTAACAATGGTCTTACAAAAAAAGAGAATAATAAATAAATCATGCACACATACACACACAGAAAGGTCCCAGCCACCAATTCGCTATAGGCAAAATATTGTCACCTTTCGACCGGCCAAAGGATTAATTTTCAAGCTCAACTATTTGAAAAATTGTTTCAACTTGATTATCCTCACAATTTAAAGAAAAATAAAAATAGACTTGAAACCTGCAGATCAAAGTCCAACCTGATTGCAAACAGTATAGGGGATAAGAAAAAGAGATAGGCCAACCAACCCAATATTAAGATAATTTATTTGTCAAGTTTCATGTTTTCTATGTTTTGGGGTCGCTAGCCAGCATTATACTCACTATTATACACAATCTGTACTATAAAAGGAATGTTGTTAATTTAATGCAATGACTGTCTTAAATAGATTCCCTAATAATTAGAAAAGATGGTTGTCAGCATCTAATGACAAATGATATGACATATTTATAATTTTCTTCTGGTAGAACAGCAGCAGATTAGATTTGATATAACATATCTAATCCCAGCATCCTACATTGAGTTTGATCAATAAAAAAAGACAACTTTATCATCATTCTTTCCAATATCATGGTGTCTTTCTCTCTCTTTCCTACCACTTGAGAACTGATAATAGAAGGGTAAATACCCCACAATAAGTGCATTTCCTTAAAACTTGTGTATCTTTCAAAGGGGACACTTGTTTGTAAATATTGGATATATATCAAATTTTCAGAATAGGACTGATCTGAACTTTTTTTGGCAGTATAGTCTGGCCTAACGTTTACTTTTCACTATCAGCTTATCTAAACATAAGTATTTGACAACCAATTTGTCATGCGAAAGATCATGTGTTACTCTCATTCTGCAATCCATAAGAGGACCTAAATCAATTGAGCTATGCAGGGTTCCAAAACAGCTTTTTCTTAAATTAACAAAAAAGTGATTAATAAAATAAATAGATAACTAGTCTATCCATATATAGAGGAGATTATATGAAAGATGTAACTGATGCTTTCCACTCCTTGGGTTGCTGGTCATCTACTGGGAGTTTTGGGTTTAATACTGATATTTTACCAACAAATCCAATGAATCCAAGTGTAGTGCTCTTTTTTTTTTCTTTTTTTGTGAAAGGAAGTGTGGGCAAGTTGTTTATTTCAAGAATAGTACCTTAAGAAGCTTCCGGAGGATAGGAATCTTTTTGAAGTCCCTTCTGTACTGCTTCATTATGTTGTGCAGCATCCGCAAACCTGAAAGTCAAAGCAACAGAAATGGTTTGAAGAAATACAGGTATAACTACATAATTTTAATTTCCACAAATTTGGGAAACAAATTGTAAAGCATGCAACAAAGCTAAGAATACCTACCATTTTTGTTAATTATATCAATCAATACAGCTCGTGATTTTGTTTTCAGAAGTGCATCAAGGATCATTGAAAGATCTCGATTGCTGTGAAAAAATATGACAGAAAAGCACTTGAATATAAAATTGTCAAATAAACACTACACATACAAGACAAAAACCCAATAAACCATTAGTAAATGACCTTAATTACAACATAAGACAACTAAATGAAAAGAACTATCTATGAGATACCTCTGAATTGCTTCACCATTGCCACTATCACCTGATGCTGCAGTGAGAAGCAGAAGCTTCAAGTAGCCTTTCGGGGCATCCTGTGAGAAAAGAATGTGGCTTAAAAAACGGAGTAACAAAAGCTAAACGTGCAGAAAAGGGGTACAAGTTGCAAATATATTTTAGTATAAAATTTCATTGAAAAAGGAAAAGAGAATGCCACATAAATAGATGCAAACAGATCAAAGAATACATGTCACTAGGAAATCAATAAAGTCTACAAAAGACATCAAAGGGGCGTTGTCAGAGAAATAATATTGTACTGGGTAATATTGTACTGGGTTGTACTATTGTGCTGTATGGGGGGTACCTTCTAGAAAAGTCTAGAATATTTCAATGATGAGGTGTCCTAGTGAGTTGACCCTACCCACTGGCACTATTAGAATATTATCCATCTGAAACCAATTCTCCAAATATAAGTAGTAAATGGACTGAGGCAGAATGTGAAACTCCAAAGACAGGAAAGAAGAATTTTGGATTAGAGGGCTTCAAAGGGATAGATTGAGGATTTAAGTCTTGTCGTTCAAGGAAAGTCTGAGAACCACTCCATGTCTCTAATCGGCAACAGTTGCTACCTTCAGGCGACTTAAATAAAGCTTAGGGCAATCCAACACAAGTTGCTATTGGATTAAGAGATGTAAGGAAGTTGGTGACTTCAATGGCTGGCGTTCATTTTGGACAATCACGGAGGGCTATCAAACTTCAATATCTTCATGCCCACAAGATCAACAGTCAGCTAATGAAATTGGGGGAGCAAGAATTTAAAGCATCTTCATGATCATACTTTTGTGAGGATAACAAAAAAAAAACTAATTCAATGGGAGATGTAGACAAGTTGCTATCTTCGGAGGAAGAACCCTCTAGTCCTATGTTTGTGGAACTGGTAGTAACAACAAGTCCTTCAGATCAAGAGTGGGTGATGCCATTAGAGATGGGAGACCAGAATCTTATAATTTTCAGCACAGACCATCAAAATTGAGTCATGAAGAAGCTCAAGGGTTTAGGAAAATTCCTGTGTGCATCCTATGAGGGTTTTGAAGATGATGTTACTTGCTAATTACTGGCTATTGAGGGTAATTTCCTTCAAAAGGAGTCCCAAGCCAGTGTCTTAAGGGTCATAGAGAGTTGAAGAATCTGTAACGCTCAGTCAATTATGGGCCAGTAGGTTCAAAAAGGAGTAGCAACAGAGGCGATAAGGCATTGTACTTGATTACATGAATCAGAAAATTTTATCTTGAAACATGAGGGGTCTAGATGATAAGGGAAATAAGTTGAGACTCAAGACTTATTCAAGCTATGGAAGGCAGACATCATTTGTTTGAAGGAAATTTTATAGGAACTCATTACAAGAGCTTTGTTAAGGAGCATACGGTGCTATAAACATGTACATTGGCAAGGCTCAGCAGGGGCGTCTGGAGGAAAGCAGATTATGGAAAATTGAAGAAGTGGAACCTTGCATGTCATACAAATTCAAAAATGTCACCCCAACCAGTTTGAATGGCCCTTTTTTGGAGTTTATGTGCCAAATTGTGATAGTGACAGGAAGAAGTTGTGGGATTAATTGTCAGGTGCTGGTGGGAGGTGCCTTGGTGCATAGGTCAGGACTTCCATGTCATTTATTACTAAATATTCAATGTGGAGGGGGCAGTTTTACTTGGAAGTAATAATTAGGCGAACCAATCATTCTCTAGAATTGAATTTTTTTTTTTTTTTTTTATAAGTAATAAAGATTCATTGATAGCAAAAAGAGAGAGACACCCAAGTACACAAGGAGTATACAGGGGTGAACTAATCAAAAACGAACATTACAAAAGTCAAGTAAATCCAAAATAGAAGAAAAATGTTGGTTTCTCCACACAGAGAACCAGTCAAGTAAGGTTCGGAAAAATAGAAGCTAGAGATCAGGCATGGAACACTCATTGTCTTCAAAACACCAACTATTTCTCTCCTTCCAAATACACCACATCAAACAATGAGGAATGACCTTCCATATATCTCCATTACGATGGCGACCAAAACGACCTTGACAGCAAGCAAAAAGCCCAACAACAGACATTGGCAAAACACAACAAACTCCAAATAAACCAAAAACTATATCCCACAACTCCAAAGTAACCGAGCAATGCAAGAATAGATGGTCAACACTTTCACTAATACATTTGCACATATAACACCAATCCAAAATGCAAACCTTTCTTTTCCTTAAATTGTCAATTGTCAAACATTTCCCCAAGGTTGCAGTCAATACAAAGAAAGCAACTCTAGAGGAAATCTTCTACAAATGCTTTTCCAAGGGAGAAACTGCTCACTATGGCCAATTAGAAAATGGCAGTATGCACTAACCGTGAACCCCTTACTCTTACAAGGCAGCCAACATCTCTTATCCTCCCCGATCCCCCTTACAGAAGTGCAATAAATGGTATTGATGAAACTCTTGAAAGCTTCCAAGTCACGATTATGCACCTCCCTACAAAACTGAATCTCCCAATGGAGGACTCCATCAGTGTACCTCATTAGATCCGCCACACTTGCCTCTTTGCTACGGGAAATCCTATATAGCTCAGGATAGCGGTCAGCGAGAAAAGAAGTTCCACACCAACGATCTAGCCAAAACTGCACTTTTGATCCATCTCCGATATCATACATAATAAATCGAAATAAAGAGGGCCACCCTCTTCAAATATTTTTCCACAAACTAACTCCATAAGGACCAGAGAAAGGGCTAGAACACCAACCACCCCAATCACAACCATACTTCGCCTCTATCACTTAACGCCATAGAGCATCACTTTCTTGCCCAAATCTCCATAACCACTTCCCTAATAAAGCTACATTGAAGGTTCTCAGGTTCCTAATCCCCAAACCACCTAAAGAGAGAGGAGTACAAACCATAGACCAATTAACAAGATGAAATTTGGGCTCATCCCCTAGGCCACCCCATAGGAAGTCCCTCTGAAATCTTGCAATTCGGTTGGCCATTGAAGCAAGAATAGGGAATAAAGAAAGAAAATAAGTAGGAAGGTTAGAAAGTGTGCTTTTAATTAAAGTAACTCTACCTCCCTTGGATAAATATAACTTTTTCTAACCTGCTAATTTTCGTTCCATCTTCTCAAGAATTGGATTCCAAATTGTCTTGTCCTTGTATTTTGCCCCCAAAGGAAGACCCAAATATTTCATTGGAAGAGACCATTGCTTACAGCCTAAGACAGCCACCAAAAGACCAAAGTTATGAACTGCCCCTACAGCCACCAGTTCAGACTTACCCAAATTTACCTTCAAACCTGACACAGCCTTAAACCAAATGAGCCCCATACGAAGAATCAGCAGTTGATCAATATTAGCATCACAAAAAATTAGAGTATCATCAACGAAAAGGAGATGGGAAACCACCAAAGATCTTCCTGCAGAATCTCCTACATGAAAACCTGATAAATGACCTTCAGGGACAGCCTTATCCAACATTCTACCAATGGCTTCCATAACCAACACAAATAACAAAGGGGACAAAGGATCACCTTGCCGCAACCCCCTTGAACTCCCAAAAAACCCATGGAGAGAACCATTAATAAGGATAAAAAAACGAACCATTGATAAACAAAATGAAATCCATCACCTCCACTTATCAAGAAAGCCACAACACTCAAGCAAGTGGGTAAGAAACCCCCGATTCACATGATCAAAGGCTTTCTCTATGTCCAATTTACATAACAACCCTGGTTAACGAGACTTCAATCTACTATCAAGACATTCATTAGCAATAAGGATGGAATCAAGAATCTGCCTATTTAGAACAAAGGCATTCTGAGGTGCTGAAATGATATCTCCTAAAACCGTATGAAGTCGAGTAGCCAAAACTTTAGCAAGAATTTTATAGACCCCCCCTACGAGGCTGATAGGCCGAAAGTCCTTTACTTCCATTGTAGCAGCTTTTTTAGGGATGAGAGCAATGAAAGTTGCATTCAAGCTTTTTTTCAAACTGACCTGTAACATGGAAATGGTGGAACACAGCCATGATATCTGATTTGAAGTGAATAGAAAACAATTCTATTGACATTCTTATCATTGCCAGTTTTAGAGGATTATTTCCAAATATGGTCCAGCAGAGGCTTCCTCTTTTGCATTCAGATCATTTCCCCATTTTGTTGGTTCTTGGAGACCTTTAAAGTGGAAGAAGCCCATTAAGATTTAAAAACTTGCGGTTAAGAGCTAAAATTTCATGGAGAACGTTAAGAAGTGGGAATCATAATATTTCCAAGGCTCCCTGAGCATATTGGCTAAGAAACTAAAGAGCTAAAAGCTTTGAAAATGGACTTGAAGAAATGGAACAAGAAGCTGGGTAAGGTGGGCTAGATGAAAAATCAGTTATTAAAAGAGATTCACAAGCTGGATGCAATTGAGGACAGTAGACCTTTGTCAGTTGAAAAAATAAGAGGCTCACTCTTTTGAAGGAGATTAGTTGGAGACAAAAATCAAGAGCCTTTTGGATACTTAGGGTGAGTTTGGCATCAGCTTTTAGCTTTTATGTACAACTTTTTAAAACCTCACTTTTTCCCACCTTTTCTCACTTTTTCAAATTTTTTCAAGGTACAATTATACTTTAGCACACTTTTAACAAAAAAGTTTTCAGTAAAAAGCTAGATAAGCTATTCCCAAACAAACACTTAGTTCTTTCATCGTCTAGCCAAAAAACATTGAGGAAACAATACCGTAGGCAACATGTCTATAGATGGGGAAGTGACAGCTGATCAAGAAGTCATAAAAGACAGTTGTACAGTTTACAAACAGCTTTATGTGGCATTCAACAAACTATACTGGATGGATTTCAGTTTTCAGCCATAAATGGAGATGAAGCCAATTGGATGGAAAGACCTTTTAAAGAACAAGACGAGGTGTTCAACAAGGTAAGAAACATGTATGGAGATAAAGTTCCAAGCCCAGATGACTACGCAAGGTCATGTTTTTAGTCTTATTAGAGCATAATCAAAGATGACATCAAACAAGTGTTTCGTGACTTTCATGAGAGGGATAGAGTGATTTTAGAGGAGAAGCGGTTGGCTTCATTGGAGGAAATATCGTTGAGACAGAAGTCTAGAGTTTTATGGCTCAAGGAGGGAGACAATAACTCAAAGTTTTTTCATCCAATGGCTAATTCCCGTAAAGGAAATAATTATTTGGGTGATTTAGAGGTGGATGGTGTGGTATATGAAGATAAGACTGAGGTGGTTGCTCAAGTAGTGGGCTTTTATCAAAAGTTATATAAGGAGACAGAAACATGGCGACCAGTGGTGGATGATTTGAATTTTGATACTATTGGGGAAGTGGAGAATGGTCTGCTTGAACAAAGATTCGAGAAGGAAGAAATTTTACAGGTTGTGCGTGATATGTAGGGGGGACAAATCCCCAAGACCTAATGGATTTACGATGGCCTTTTTCCATCATTGTTGGAGGGTTGTAGAGAGTGATATTTTAGCATTCTTTGATGAATTTTATGATTATGGTAAATTTGAGAAATCCTTGAATGCTTTGTTTATTGCTCTTATTCCTAAGAAACATAAAACCTCCAACATTAGAGATTTTAGACCAATAAGTCTACCGAGTAGTGTCTATAAATTCTCGGCTAAGGTCTTGGCATACTGATTGAGAGGGGTACTAGATGGCCTCACTTCTGAATCTCAAAATACATTTGTGGGGGGTCGTCAAATTTTGGATTCAGTTTTGGTTGCAAATGAGTGTGTTGATAGTTGTATTCGTAGTAAGATACTTGGGGTAATCTGTAAATTGGATATAGAAAAAGCCTACAATCATGTAAATTGGGAGGCCTAGCTTTACTTGTTGGAAAGGATGGGTTTTGGAGTTATATGGCAACAATGGATCCATACTTGTATCTCTACTGTCCAGTTTTCAGTTCTAGTTAATGGCTCTTCAACTGGTTTCTTTGTTAATTTGAGAGGTTTAAGGCAAGGGGATCCTTTAAGTCCTATGCTATTCCTTCTAGTGATGGAAGTATTTTCTAGGATGCTTAGACGTATGGAGGAGGCTGGCATTATTAGGGGTTTTAAGGTGCGTGGTGTGGGAGGTGATGACTTATGCATACCTCACTTGTTATTTGCAGATGATACCATTTTGTTCTGTGACCCTAGTGTTGAATAGTTTTCTTCATATTAGGATGTTACTAACTCGTTTCCCAGTAGTTACAGGGCTAAAGATTAATGTTAGTAAAAGTGAGATGGTTCCAGTTGGTGAGGTGAATAATTTACATGAGTTAGCAGAAGTTTTGGGCTGCAAGATTGGGATTCTGCCTATGACATATCTCGGTATGCCTTTGGGAGCCTCCTACAAGTCGTCCTCTATATGAAATCTGATTTTGGAGAAGTTGGAAAAACACCTAGCTAGGCGGAAAAAAACATATCTTTCTAAGGGGGGTCGCTTGACTTTGCTTAAAAGAGTACGCTTTCAAATATTCCCACTTATTTCTTATCTCTGTTCACTATTCCTACTAGGGTGGCTAATAGGATTGAGAAGGTATAGAGGGATTTTCTCCGGGGTGGTTTGGCAGATGAGCATAAACTTCATTTGGAAGGGGGGGGGGGTGGAATTTCTTCAAACTCGCATGGGTTCACATGGGTGTGGTCTATGGCAGGACATTCGGAAAGGTTGGGAGATTTTTAGTAAGTTTCTTTCCTTTGAGATTGGTTTGGGGAGTAGAATTTGATTTTGACATGATCATTGGTGTGGAGATCAATCGTTGAAGGGAGCTTTCCCGAAGCTATTTAAACTTGCAACTTATAGGGAGGCATCTGTGGCAGATATGATGGTGAGTCACACTTTGGAGGAAGGATGGAATCCGATGTGGTTTTAATGAATGGGAGATGGAGTTGGTGGGGGCCTTTACTCATACATTGGAGTCGTTGGGTCCTCCTATTGAGGGTGGAGATGAGGTGGTGTTTGGGGTCGAAAGGGGTTTTTTATGTAAAATCCTTTTATGGTGCATTGAGGGGATCAAGCTCTATTACTTTTCCTTAGAAGAGTATTTGGGATGTGAAGGCTCCACGTCGTGTGTCGTTTTTTGTTTGGTCAGCTGCATAGGGGGGAGTTCTCACAACGGACCATTTGAGGAAAAGGGGCTACGCTATTATGGATTGGTGTTGCTGTGTAAATGTAATGGGGAGAGTGTGGATCATTTGCTTCTACACCGTGGTGAGGTTTTTCGGTTATGGAGCTTTGCCCTTAGATCCTTTGGCGTTTCTTGAGTTCTACCTAAAAGGGTTATTGACTTGCTAGCCGGTTGGAGGAATTGGTTGGGGAAGCATCTGGAATTTGGTACCACATTGTGTGATGTGGATTATTTGGAGGGAAAGAAATAATCACATATTTGAAGATTCAGTGCTTTCTGGAGTTAGGCTCTTAGAGTTGTTTGTGACCACTTTGTTTGATTGGTCTCGTGCGTGGGGTTTTACTTCTTCGAAATCCATTCTACTGTTTTTAGATTCACTTTTTTCTTGTACATAAGTTGTTCTGTTTTCCTTTGTTGCTTGTAAATATTTCCTTCATTTACTTCATCTCTTTGTTGGAGTAGCTTCTTTTTAATACAAATTTTTCTTACCTATCAAAAAAAAAAATGAGCGACATAAATTTGTAAAAAGCTAGAATACTACTTTTAATGCACTCATCCCAAAAAGTTTGAATACTACTTTCAACACACTCATCCCAAAAATACCTAGGGCGTTGGAGCTAAAGGATTTCAAACCTACAGGCTACAGCCTAGTCGGTGAGATATATAAGATTCTGATGCAAGTATTAGCCAATAGGTTAAGGATAGTGCTTCAAAACATTTAATTAGTCTCAAAATGCCTTTGTTAAAGTAAGGCTAATTCTAGTTAATTTTTCTGAGGGTGCTAGGTAAGTTAGATGTGGAGAAAGCGGTGTTAATGGGATTTCCCTATTTATGTGTTAAGTAGGAGTGGTTTTATTGAGAAATGGAGAAGGTGGGCCTGTTTCTGTATAACCACAGTTCCGTTTTCCATTGTTCTTTATGGCAGCGTAATGCGTTTTTAATAGCTTGCAAGGGTTACAACAAAGAGACCCTTTATCCCTACGTATATTGTTATAGTGATAGAAAAGACAATTGAAGGGGTGGATTTTTCCTACAATTTAGATGAACTCATTGACTATTTCACATCTTCTTTTTGATGATGACACATTAATTGTTTGTGATTTCACATCTTCTTAAAGAATACTCCATCAATACCCTTGATTAGGAGTTTCACTAATCAAAAAAAAAAAAAAAAAAAAAAAGGCCCTTGTTTAGGAGCTTAATTGGAAGGAATTGAAGAGCTAGAGAGAATCTGCATTCCATTCCATTACATTCCCTCCTAAGCATTCCTCCCAATAGTGGGAAGAACACTCATTTTTTTAAAATGGAGGTGAAGTACCGATTTAATCCCTACTTAGGAAAAACAAACAAAAGGTAAAGGATATAATGGTAAAACTATATATTCCTTTTCTTTCCATTGCTTCTCATATACACACCCAAAACACTAGATAAAATACACCACAATCCATTTCCCATTACGTTCTTTTACACTCTATTCATTCCATTCCATTTTTTTTTATAAATTAAAAAAAAATTCATAGTTTGATCAAATGGAATAAAATCTGGGACCCATTTGCAATCTATGACTCATTCCAATGTGAAGGCTTGGGCATTAGAAATTTGATTGTATTTGATCAAGAAATTTAAGGGAATGACTTTAGCATTCTGCCATTGAGTAAAATGATCTTTGGCAAAGGGTGGTGGATAAGAAGCATGGTAGCATGAGGGGATGGGCTTCAAATCCTGCCAACAGGCTGTATGGTGTTTTTGAAGAAATTCATAAGGAGAGTGTTAGGACCATTTCTGGACCTAAGTGCTGCTTAGATCAGAGCCCAGAGTGCTGGACGACACAAAGGCCCTAGAATGGCAATCCTTGCTCCAATAATCTCCGTTTTCACATGGCTACTTCATTTCACTCCCATGCGCAGTTCAACCCTAAGATGACAATCCAAAGCTCAGATGGATGTTATTTCAAAAGTGCGCTAGAGTTAGTTATAAATTAGTTATTCTAGATAGAATAGCTTGAGTTAATTAGGGCTTGAGCACATGTATCACATTAAACATGTGTAAATCCTTACGATCACAAACTGAATTCTTTAGCCAATGATTTTGAGCCATGTGTGGCCAATAGGATTAGAGCATTAATTGTATAAATAGATACATATAATACTTCTTTGTACCATGTTGAAAAATGATAAAGTTGTTGCCTAGTGCAAGTTTCTTTCTATTCTTTTCTTTCTCAAGGAGGTAGAAACTCCCTATAAGCAATCTCATCATGGAGAAGGTGACTCTTTCAAAGAAGTCGCAACCTATTCAATCCATCCATCATTTCCATGCAAACCAAACCATAATCTCATTCCCTAGAAATCTTAGCTACTCTCTCAACAAGATCTTATATCAAACCCTTAACCCACCATCATCCCAAGCCCTAGCCAAATTCCTAAGCCCTGAAACGTCAAATTACAGCACCTTAACCCTCAAGAACCAAATTCCTTCATCAAAGAACACAAAGCCCAAGCTTGTTCTTTGAAGAGAGGATAGGATACAGTGTTTACGTATGGAAATCAATGGGAGAGAATGGGGTACTTTCTCTTGGTTTATTAGCTACAACGTGGGGGATGGTAATATTCATTTTGATGTTCACTTTGCCAGAGTGGCACAAGATTGGGAATTGGAGCATGTAGCTTCCTTCACATATATAGTATATTCCTCTAATGTATGAGAAAATGGAAAGGATAAATTGTGTTGGAATTGATCAAAATGTAGAGTAGTTGAAGTCAAATCTTTATAAAGTTTCTAAACTCCAAAGAGGCTCATCTTTCCCTCGGAAGAGTATTTGTAAACCCAAGGTTCCATCTAGAATGGTATTTTTTTTTTTCTTCAGATAGCAGCTATGGAAAGAATTCTCACCATAGATAATCTCAAGATGTGACAAATTAGTGTGATTGATTGGTGTTGTTTCTGTAATAAGAGCAGAGAAACAACTGGTCACTTGCCATTCATTGTGATTTTGCTAGAGAAGTGTGGTACTTGGTTTTCAGCCTATTTGGAATTCAATGGATTATGCCTTGTGGTGTGACTGACTTCCCAGCTACCTGGCAAGGCTTTGGTTGATATCGTAGTATGGGCATTTGGAATGTGATTCCTCATTACCTTATGTGGTCAGAGTTTTGAAGGAATGAAAGATCAGCTTTAGAACTTAAGTCCACATTCCTTAGATCCTTATATAAGTGAATATTAGCTTCAGCACTGCTTCCATTTATAACTCCGCTAAGATGCTTGATCTTTGTAATTTTCATTAGTAGTTGTTAGTGCATCACTTGTATACTTCCTGTGTACCTGGGTTGCGCCTCTACTTATCAAAAAAAAAAAAAAAGTACCTGGGTTGCGCCTCTGCGATCTAATGAATTATTTACTTATCAAAAAGAAAAGTAATCTAAAAAATGAAACAGTTTAGATAAGCAAATACCAGAAACCACATAGAATTCTTCTGCTAATTTAGTTGGTAACATTACCTTTCGCTTGCTAATCCCCCCATCAGTATCCAGTAACTCATTAAGTTTCTCTTCAACTGCAAGAATAGAAGTGCATAAATCATTAATACAGCATCCCTTATGAACTACTCTAGTTGTCAAGACAAGCAAAAATGAACACTCCGAACCTGCTTCAGAACGGCCATTTGAAGAACCTTCCAGTAATTTTTTTGATTTAATAGACAGCACCTGAGATTTGTTTGCGGTCACCTGAACCTGGTTAGTATTCAGGGGACTACTTCTCACTTTTTCCTTTTTGACAGAACTAGATGAACGAGAACCTTTCATCAGAGAATGTGATTTTACAGAAACCCTCTTGTCTTCAACAGTCTCAAATTTGGACTTCCTAGCATCAACACCATGACCTAACGATTTGTTAAGCATAGTTGGAGACATTATCTCTAATCTATCACCATTGAATGAGGTTTTGTTCAGAGTCTCCTCTTCTATGGAAGTCTCTTGCAGAACGGCAGGCATATGTTTGCATGTTACATCTTCTGTTTGATGGGACAGTTCTACTGGTTGAACAAAAGATGGTGAGTTTCCCTTGGAGTCCTCCAATTCCAGTGAGCTGAGAAGTTGGGAATTAGCAGATTGGTTCATAGGCTCCTCTTTCTCTATGGTACTCTTCAATTGCTCAACAGCAGCTGTGGCTTCATCTAATCCATTTCTATCTTTTAATATACCCTTCACAGCTTTAATTTCAGCACTATCAGAGGGAATTGCCCTAGGCATCATATAGTCCAAACCATTTCTACCTTTACCACCTTCAGGAACCATAACAGGTTCAGGAAATTCTTCATCTGAATCACCTTGAACAATTACTTCAGTATTAAGCAAATCGCCACCTATATAACCACGACATTGAGATGCACCACAATAACATTTCTTGGCAGCAGCCCCAAACACCCTGACATAGTTGTAATCAAATGTCAACTCTTCACCCTGACCAAGAAGAAGAAAAAAATGAAGGTTAATATAGGATAATAGTAACAAATGCAAACAACAAAGAGAAAAAATGATTAGGAAGCAACAATGTCTCCAGAGGTGAAATTATGCACTTAGGCATTAAGATCTCCAGATTACAAACCCATAAACGCTCTCAACTCTATCTGTTTGTTCTACATGGTATTGTCAATTATTCTCTTGAAAGAAATCCTATTATGTTGCTTTCTTCTGTTTATTGACCAAAGTGGAAGAGCCTTGGCGCTTAAGTGCACTTTTTAAGTTTTACCAACACTGGTTCCGTTAAACACTCAATTTGATTATCTCATTGATAGGACGAGGAATTCCTTTCTTTGTTGGATAATTCATTGCTACTGCTTCAAGATAACTGCTGCTCGTTTTTCTTAGACCTACTCAGGATGCCGCATCATAGATGAGAGCCGAAGCCTAAGAAAATCACATCTAGACCATGCAAGAAGCTATTTCAGTCCAAGAATAAGTGTACTTGGTAGTTTATTATGTTCGTAGTAATTGTGGTTTAGTTTTGATGTGGGGGTCTAGCATCCTTGTACTTTACCTACTATCTATACTAAATATGGGGAACGCTGGGGAGGGTGGATCAGAGAGCAACCTTGGGGTCCTCCTAGGGTTAGTTTGTAAAAGAGCATCAGTGGGGGTTGGGAGCCTTTTTCCAAGTTCTTACAGTTCAAGGTACAAGATGGCTCTCAAGTAAGATTTTGGACAAACAGTTGATATGGTGACCATTCTCTTCAAAATTTGTTCCCCGACCTGTTCACCTAACGGCCTAGGCAAAGGACAAGGAGGCCTCAAAGGTCTTGTATTTAGCCAAGACCCATGAGGGTGAGGTCCAACACCAAAATCCTTGCCTCCCCAGGTCCTTCCATGATTGGGAACCGGAATCTGTAGCTCCTTTTGTTTAGCTACTCTATGCTAAATTGCCTATATCCATGGGTAAAGACTGAGTTATATGGATCCATATTCAGAAGGCATGCTTAAGATTTGATCATTCTATAATAGGTTCTAAAGGTATTCACTTCCCTCGGAAGAGCATTTGGATAGTCATGGCCCTCTAAAGGTTTCATTTTCTGTGTGGACTCTGGCTTTAGGGAAAATCTTGACAATTGATAGCCTCTGAAAAATGATGATAAAGAGACCTTTATATACTGCATTAGGGAAAATAACATGTGCTATGAAATTTCTTCATTTTTTTTTTTTTTGATAAATAATGAAATTTCTTCATATATAATCCTGAAATCATTCATCATGCCTATTGATTCGCCTTTGCCCCTAGTTTTAACCAATAATAGAAGCGCAATGCATTAGCCTTCTTCCATTAAGATACTTATGCACACTCACATGCCCCCTATGACGTGTGCGCACACAAGCACACAAACAAAATCACCCCACACGTGGGAGTGTATATTATATACCCACCAACCTAAACCCCCCCCCCCCCAACTCACCCACACACGCATATATTATCAAAGTAATAATTTTAAAAAAGAATTCCTGAGGATCAAGAGCAAAATGTTTATGAATTAAGTTATGGAAATAAAGAATCTGCACCATATAAATAAATTATGTTGATGTGGACTCCAACCAAAAAACAAGCCTGTAGATAATTAATGTAAGGAGCAAGTGTACCTTCTTAATATTCCTTAATGCAAATAGTCCAATACAAATTTCCCCATTGACAATCCACTGCTCAAAAAATATAAGATATAAGTAATTCATAAGAGAAGCAAGAAAAGATAATAATCATGAATAGTGAGTTCTCTGGGGATTATAGCTCAAGCAACTGCACATATGAAATGAGGTTAAGAGGTAAATTCCAAAAAAATGGGAAAGCCTTTTTTTTTTTTTTTTTTGAAGAATAAGAAATATATTCAAAGCAAAACAGTATTACAACTGATCACTTATACAGATAAGCAGCATACAGCTACAGACCAATATTCTTACATATAAAAGGAAACACTGATTAAAAAAAAACATATAAAAGGAAACAAAATAAGCACTAAATCAATTGGAAAGTCTCTACTCTTACATATACAAACATGGTAATGGAGTAAACAAAAAATATATTACACTTCATATATGCAAATCTCATCAATTACTAAATTCAGGTCTCTTAATTTAATGTATAGAAAATTTAATGCAGTGACATCTGACAGGTATTAATAGCAGAAATTTTCTTTAAGACTACATCGGAATACAATAAATTCACCTTTTCAGTACGGCAATTAGGATCACAACTATGGTTAATGAAACGGCCCAAATTTCCTTTTGCACATGCATCTATTACCTGAAACAATGGAAGATGTGAATGACCAATAATCAAGATAGAGTGAGACAACAGAACTAAAAATTATATTTAAAGGGGAATGAGGACCAAAGGAAGAACAATTAAATTTGACAATACAGCCTATAACATAAAGCCAATCATACAAAGATCAAAGGAGAATGCTTTTAAACAAGTTCCCATTTAGCTTTATGCCCTAAATTGGCTTAATTTTTTATTTATTTGGTTTGTTTTTGTGCAATTTTACGCTCTATCTGTTTCAATGGAAAACTTTAGGTAACAAATAGTTTTCCGTGTTTTCCAGTGTTTGGTTGCATCAGGAAAAATGGGTAAAAGGAAAACTATATTTGGTAAACAAAAAAAAAAGTATGGGTTTATTTTTAAAGATGCTTTCCATTAAAATTTTTTGAAAAATAACTCTATCTCACAACAAACTAAATAATGGAAGTTAGGAGATTGTTTTTCAACTCATTTAAGGTTGTTATCAAACATAAAAAAAAATGAGATAGTTTTATAGAAAATTCTATTTGAAAGATGACTCATTTTCTAAGAAACATTATCACTGAAACAAACAAAGTGTTAAATGAAATTGCATTCCAGTCTGAATATCACCACCCCACTTCTCCACCCTCCTTGAATCTCCTTTTTCGGTCTTTCTTCGGTCAATCTGCTGTGATTAGGAAGAGAGCACTTTGCAGTGGTTATTTTTCGATTAAGACGTGTTTTTCTTTCTGACACCTCCTTGCGGTTGATTTTATCTCCCCCCGCACACCGACAAAGCCAACCACACCAATCTGAAAAACCAAGCTCGGTGCAACTTGGCATCCCCCCCCCCCCCTCTCCTCCCTCCATTGGGGCAGATCAGTTCCCAATGTTGGGAAACTGACTAGGTGGGTAAAAGTTACAGAGACTTACCAATTTGGTAATTCGGTGAAAAACCGCACTTTACAAATTACAATTTTTTTAAACTTCACTTTTTTCAAAGTGCTTTTTCTAACAGACGAAGGTTTCATCCAAACCAGTTTGGAGGAATCTCTCCAACGCATTATGTGGCAACTCATAAAATCATCCACGTATATTATATAAACAAATCATATATGATTTTATCAATCACCAGATAGTGAGTTGGAAGAATTTTCCCCCAAACCAGATTGGATGTAAACTATTTCCTTTTCAAAAAGCTAAAAAATAAGTTGTACCAAATGGACATCAGGTTAGTGCTGAAAGAAAACCTCCACAAAAACCAACAGCACAGACCAATGAACATCCCTATTCCAACTGACCTCATCAATCCCAACACCCAACCTGTCACTCATAAAAAATGGCCAAGAAGCATCTAAAAAATCCAATTAACAACCACCATCATCTACCATCTTAGACACCAACAGAGTTTCGGATGAAGATAAGGAAGAGCTCAAGGAAAAAGAAGGCTAAATATACAAAATTTCAACAATTGTGGTCTAGTTCTGATGTCGGACCTTCTTAGCACCTTCAATAGGTCATTTTAGTTATTAGTAGTAAGTCTTTTAGGTTGAGAAGCTGCTGAATCAATTTTATTTAAGTTCTATTAGAATAAGGGCAATTTGGTAATTTCAAGAAATCTAGAATGGGCTGTCTTTGGCCATTCCAAAGGCCCATGAGTCTTTTTTTAAGTTTATGTATTATTAAGTCTTTTATTTAATTATTATTAGTATTCCTATTCTTTTTTTCTTTTTTTTTTGATAAGTAAGAAATGCTATATAAAAGAAAGGCTACTCTATGCAAGAAAAAACATAGAGCAAACCCAAAAGATACAAAAGGAAGAAAACAAAAAAACAAAACGGAAAACCACACGACAAAGAAAATTACAAAAGAGAAAGGGAGCAAAGAAAAGAGGGTAGAGAATCACTAGACGTGAGTCCCCAAGCCCGAGACCAATCAAAAAGAGACCCACTAAAAGAGGCAATCAACTGAACAGCAGAGCTATCCATATCCTCAAAAGTCCTCCGATTCCGTTCCTTCCAAATACATCATAGGATGCACAATGGAACTAAATTCCAAATCTGAGACGAATGCTTCCCCAACCAATTCCACCAACCAAAAAGCAAATCTGGGATCAATCTAGGCATAACCCATGACACACCAAAAGTACTTAAGACAAAGCTCCACAGCCGATAAGCCATCTCACAATAAATAACTATAGCCTCTATATAATGACTCTTTTGTGGTCATGTTATGGTAGAATATTGTGATTGATTGATAAAATTCAGCAACTTATTTAAGCTTTGTTTGTGTGATGCAAACTTCTCTGAGACGTGATGCCAAAGAACCCTAGGTGTGACGCTTAGGAAGACCTAGGTGTGATTGCCTAGCATTTTATTTATGTTATTCCCTGTTTATCCCCAGTTTCAGCCCCCAAACAGCCGTCAACATTCATTCTTTTCTAACCTAAACTCTTAAACATCAATCCTTATTCAAGAATTCGTCAAGAAACCTAGTATAGTGCTGAATTTCTTAACGGTCCTGCATCAGTTTCCCACATGAACAACCCCCGTAATAAACATTGTAACAACCAGAGATCCTAAGAAGAAAATACCAAGACAACTTATAAGATCAAGCTGAGAAATCCGAAACTATTGTCCAACAATCAATGGCCTAAAAATCATAACACAGAATGCATTTCTCAATACTTGTTAACATTAACATGCCTATTCATTTATACCATCCCCAATACTTTTCCTACGTCACAAGTACATGCTTTGCTCATAATAAAATAATCTCTTGTTTTTATAAGTCGCTGTAACTTTTCGTTGATGAAAAGTAAACTGGAAAAAGACAAACAAGATTGCTACCCTGAGAAATTGAATGTCTAATTTTGGGAGGCAGGAATGGGGAGCAGAAAAACAATTGGACACCACATAGAACAACAGATACAAATAAATCCAGAAGTTTCCAAAATATATAAGTCTATAGAACTTAAGGTCATGAAACTACCCTCAATGAGGACTAAAACCAGAGAAGCTTTTCCAAACAATAAAGCATTTAAAACCACTAGATGCTACTAAACATTTTTTATTAAATAAGAAGTCACTGAAGTTTGGGGGAAAAGCGAATTAAAAGAAAATATCCAAACCTTACCTCACTGCCATTCAATGTCATGAAATAGAAATGTCTATGGCCCTTCAAAGCATACTCTTTTTGTCTTGCCTCATAAGCTTGCATATTAAGCACCTGGAGGATCCATATATTAATATTATTGTCAGAGAAAGTCACGTTACAGATACACTACACCTCCACACACACAAACACACATCAAAGCACTTAAGTGGAAAGTTCCTGTAAAGATTTTATTCTTATATACCACTGAGAGATTTACTAAATTAGCGAAATAAGAAAGTTCAGCTATGTGTTACACTTAATTGATGGAAAAGATAATGAAACTTATGTTGCCAGCCAATTCAGCTAAGCCTTGTCCAATTAAATCAGGCTTGGTTACATGAATTCTTCTTTGCAAGTCGGTTATCAGTTTGGTATGTGCAGGGAAACCATGCAGTTAAAAGTAAAGAGGCTTGCCATGAAATCCTTGGTCTCCTTTGTGTGTGCGAGTGTGTGTCACGGGTGGGTCTGTGTGTGTGTGTGTGTGTGTGAGAGAGAGAGAGAGAGAGAGAGAGAGAGAGAGGGAATTCACATGGAAAGCAATCAAACCTTGCTGCACTGCCAACATATGAAATGATTTTTGTTAATTTTGGAAGAAATATAGCACAACCATGATTTTAAATTTAAAAATTAGCAGAAAGAAACAAGGCATTGTATTTCCTCATTTAACCAACAGCATCTGAACTTACCACTAGGCAGAGAAACCTATGGGCTCATCATAACAATAAAAGACAAGAAGAAGAAAAAGAAGAAAGGGAAAGAGAGAAGAGTTCTTATGTTACCTCTCCAACATATTCAATAAGAAACTTCCCTTCGGATATATCCTCAAGCAACTTTAGCCCGTAACCTTTCTTCCCACATCGAAACCACTCCAGGTTGGCATACTTCTGTTTCTGAAACTGAAAGCGAAGATTTGGACTAAAACAATGCCCTTAAAACAAATAAATAAATTCACTAAAAGAAACAGTTTAACACATAGCAGCAATGAAAAGCTGAAATACCTGTTGATTAGAACATAAGTCCCCACATGGGCAGGCGCCTTGGACACATTCAATGCTAAGCATCCGGTTCAGGCATCCTTCTCCACAACCCGACTGGCCTTTTGAAGGTGGCTTGCAATTGCAAACCATTATCTGATGAGAAATTTGTAAAATACACAATGTTAGAAAGGATGAACTTATCCACAAAGCCTCAGCTTGCAACAGCCTTTTGCACAAAACAAATACAATTGATAAAAAAGCAAAAGCTAATGGAAAATTGAATGCTAGTTTATTAATCATATCAAGAGCAAACATCCAAGTGCTAAACAAAAAGAGAAAAAGTAAAAAGAAATGGGAAAAAAAGGTTAATGATGTAGTCAGGACATCCAAAAACTCAACTAATAAACACTGAAAATAATACACACCTATGGAATCACACACTGTAATTACCAATCCTTCATTCGGGAATAACTACAGTACTGTCAAAGTTAGAGACTAGAGGACTTGACCTCCAATATTAGAACTAGTAATGTCATTTATTTACGCAAATGACCATTGAAACATCAATAGTAGATACCGGAAACAAAAGAATGCATCAAAACTGGAAAATGGATGAGATACCATGGTACTCGAGAAAACATGGGGTAAGACACCACTACAACGAGAAGCAGAAGTGCTAGACTCCGCTGGAAGATAGAGTACCCCATCAATGTTCAAGAAACATAAAATAAGCTAAATATCAACATCAATGAGAGAAAAAAATCATGAAAGTAAGGAATCTTCACACATACACACAAACATATATATATATATATGAAAAGGAGAAACTGGAATCTAATATTCAACACAAAAGAAGAAAAAACAGATACTGAATGCCACATCAGTAATTGAAGATGAAACCCAACCAATATTGGAAATTAATTATTTCACAAAGCAAGAGAGAGAGAGATTGATAATAATCACATTGGATACAATATGTGTTACCTGACAAAAAGATATATCATTTACATTGCATACAAATTTAATTGATCATGTGAAAATAGCAATTGTAAAGACAGTACAGTAATTAAAATCAGTCTGCCACTGAGCTATGGCTCAAATGGAATTTCCTCCTACTACAATATTGTGCCAAGGGTGAGGTTATGGGTTCAAAACCCACTCTAGATGCGTCACTTACCCAAAAAAAAAAATTCAAGATCTGAATAGTACCACTTTCCATTGAATGGGTTTAAAATTAATCCATCCAATTCCTGTGCACCCTCCTCTTTCTTTTTTTAATTATTATTGGTAAGTTATATACTCACACCCAATGGGTCTTAAGCCCACAACCTCACCCTCCATCTAACACTTGTAAGTGGAAGAGTTGCCAGTTGAACTAGAGCATGTTAGCTATTCTATATTAAAAACAAGCAAAATTTGTTTTGGCATGCTAGTCAGCATCATAGTTATTGTACACATGTAAATGAGCTACAACTCTCACTGGCATGCATGCAAAAACTATGATGCTTCTTTATAATTTGAACTTTAAACATAGCCAAGCAGAGTATAAAATGTTCAGGCCCAATCCAGGACCTATCAGATACAGATCCAACATGGCCACCATTCACCTTCACGTGTATTTTTGCTTCTCAACATAATACACAGTGCCTTTCCATGCATGTGCCCCTCCATGCATGTATCAAAGGCGCCCTAAGAGAGAACAGAGAGAACATATGGTTTCGAAGTGTGTTTAAACAAAGTGAAGGGGGGAAATTTTGAGAGAGAATGAGGAGGAAAAGCAAATTGGGTAGAATCAATTAAAAAACAAGTTACGCTAATTCATTCTAATTTATCCAATAGCTAAATTACAAATATGATTTTTTTTTTAATGTGTTTTTTCATTTCTCTAGTTAAAATGGGTGCAACATGGGAGTCTTCAGCGCAAAACCAGATTGAAAAATAGTAGAGGGGTTGCTTCGTTGATAGTATAGATTATGTTACTCAACATGCAGCACAAATCCTTTTCATTATTAGTACAAGAGCAGATAATTTTATAAAAAAAAAAATTTATAAGTAAATAAATTCATTAATAAAATGTGCAATCCCAACACACAGGCTATGTACAGGCACAGAAAAGACAAGATAAAAAAGCTTCAAAGTCTAGTGAAAAGAATACACAAGGTAACCAAATAAAGAATAGCACAATATTTGAAATTAATCTGTCAATTACATACCTCATCGATAGTCTGACTTCTACGCTTACGATGCAGAAACTCATTAGTAGAAATACATTTAAAAGTTGAATCTTGATAACCTGCATCGCATTCAAAACAAACAAAAAGTGTCAGAATTCAAATGAGCTTACAAGAAAAGGATGACTTTTAAGGCCCCAAGCTCAGGCTGGCTTCAAGCTTGCAAACAACCTTACAGGTCTGCTATCTGTAGCAAAGATCACATACCTGTTGAACGCCTACAATCCAATCCCTTAAAATTTAAACGGGCACCACAAGCATCTTCTTCACCAGAGGCATCAGATATATCCAACTCCACATTAATCTCTGCATTTGACTTCTCTTGGGGTATTGAGCAAGCAGCAAAGGCTTTATCCAAGTTGTCCTTACAGGTCCTTTGAAAATGAAAAACACAAGCAAAATCAAATGCAAGACATTAAATGAAAGTTTCGGGTAAAAAAAATATGACAGCATACAATATTAGCTATGTATACCTTCATAATAGAAAGTGAGAACATAAAACAAGTTGAAATAATGGACTATATATTATACCAAGTACCAAAAATAGAAATTAAAAACACACAATGTATTGACCACATACGGTTCCATGTACCATAGTACAGTGGAATGACAATATCTTCAGACAACAGAATCCAAAGTACCAAAACAGCAATGAGATATGGAACTTCTGCAAAGGGTGAACTCCAACATGGCATAGAGGGAAACTCTCTACATGTGTTTGGGTGAAGAAATTGTTAATTACACATAAATTTACAAATTATGGGATTCACTTTCCAATCATTCACAAATTTCATTGTTTGGATGTAAAGTACATAGAAAATATTAAATTATAGGTATTGTTTATTTTTTCTTTTTTTTCCTTTATGTTCTTTAATTATTTTATTTACATTAAGTATTGTATTCTCAGGTTGAAATAAATTGTTCTTTTATTATTCTTTTATGGTATTCTTTTAATTGCATGGAAAGTGAAAACAAAGTCAGTCGCAGTTTCTCGTTGTTTCTTCATTCTTCTGACCTTGACACAATTTCTAGTAATCCTGATTAAGAACTGTGAATTCTAGCACCCAGTAATTATATTCTCAAACACTCACATAAATATTTAGGAATCCTCAAGGTAGTCAAAGGCGAAAGGCGACCTTAAGGCACTAAGGCCTTGTATCGCCCGAAGCGTGAGGCGACAAAAAGGCGCTAGCCCGAGTAAAACGAGGCACCAAATTCGTAATATATTTATTATACATATAGAACTTAAATCATATGTACCTGGTGTATTATAATATTATAATAAAGTGTTTTTCAATATGAAGCATGAAGAAATTAGGTCTATAAAATTATTTCAAAATAGGATTAGCATGATTTAGGCTCAATTAGTTAATTCTAATAGGAGGACGTTTGAGGACACAGATAGTTCGGATGACCAGCTTTTGGCCTTTTTCAACGGCACTTTGTTTGACTGGTCTAGGGCTTGGGGACTCACTTCTAGTGATTCCCTCCCTATGTTCCTTAGCTCTCTCTTGTGCTCTTAGCTTCTTTTCCTCTCTTTATCTTTTTTTGTTTCTTTTCCTTTCGCTTTGTATTGCTCTCTCTACCTTATGTTTTTTTTCTACATAAGGTAGTGTTTTTGAATATAAATTTTTCTTAACTATCAAAAAAAAATTAGTTAATTCTAACAATACGTTTTACTACAAGCTTCTATATAACAATAAGTTTTACAAAACAAATTTGTAAATTAATTTAACTAACAATAGGTTTTATAACATGCCTTATGAAATTAATAATCTAAAATAGGTTTCACAACAAACTTCTATTAAAAAAAAATTATTTAAAAAAATAAATAATATAACTTGAGGCTCTCTCGCCTTAGCACCTTTTTCATGGCTTAAGGCGGTCGCCTTGCTCGCCTAGGCTCTAAAGGCGCCTCGCCCAAGCATCTACTTGCCTTTGACTACACTGGGAATCCTTTTGCTCCTTCTTGCCAAGGAGTATAAAAGATTATAATTTAAAAATTAATTTAATATATGGGCGGCAAATTGGAGGGTCTACTTCTTCAAGTGTTTGGAATCTTGTTCCTTTACGTCTGTTGTGGACTATATGAAGGGAAAGAACAAAGTGACATTCCAGATTGCATTGTTTTGGGAACAGAGACTAGAGGCATAAAGGCCAGAGTCAATGACCAAAACAACAAAGATTATATTACGAATACAGCCATGGAGCCAGTGGAGATTGAAGGAGTAGTTGAGGAGGAGGGCACACCAATCTTGCAGCCATGTTATTAATAAGTAGAGGCTTCTTACACTTTGAGGATGCAATTGAGTTTCTTGTAGAAAGTGTGGAGCCCTTTTTAAAAAGGAAAAAAGAATAATTTTATTAAAAGAAGACTACTTCATGCAGAGAGGGCAGGAAGTAGCCAAAGAATACAAAGGACAAAGACTAAGAACAAGGGAATAGAATCTAGTCATGAAACCCCAAGCACAAGACGAATCAAAAAAAATGCCTAAAAAGGCGATCATAAGCTGCTCCCCCACACTCTGCATACCCTCAAACATATGTCTATTCCATTCCCACCATATGATCCACATCAAACATAATCGACATATTTCTTGGAAATTGGAAAAGATGCCTATTGAGGTGGAATTTGTACAAATTCCGGCTAGAAGTTCCAAGGATTGTCTTCCATTACACGATACCCAGAATTTACAGCTAATAGAATTTAAAATGTTGGCTTAACCCCTAATTTAACCCTAAGGGCCACAAATCAGTAGCCAGTTCACAATGTAGAAGAAAATGATCTACCGATTCACCACAAATCATACACATGCAATATCTATTCAAAACAATTATTCCCCTTCTCCTAAGATTGCAAATTGTCAATATTTCACCTTGTCCATCCAAACAATGATACCAATTGTCGTGTGCTTATCATCTTAATGACAATTCATGTAAAGCTTTTATTAAATTTGATTAAAAAATGATTTTTTTTTTCTTATAAAGTGGTCTTCTGTCAGTTAAAATTGACAGATATGGGACAGAGGATCAATTTGGTCAACATTAAACCTCAGGGATCTAAAAACAAAATTGATGCGTGTTTGCAACTAACTTTTTTTTTTTTTTTGATAAGTAATAAAGATGTATATTAAGAAAAACACCTCATGCAGAAAACATAGGGCAGAGATAAGAAATACAGAAAAAAGAGTAAAAAACAGAAAGAAAAGGAACTAAGTACAAAGAAGGGAACTAAGGAACATAGGAAGAAAGTCACTAGAGGTGAGTCCCCAAGCCCTAGACCAATCAAAAAGGGATCCACTGAAAGAAACCAAGGTGTCTTATTGCATTTTGGCCTTAATTTAAAGCCAAAAACATAAATACTGAGTATCTTAAGGTTTCTATAGTAATATAACCTTTAAAATGATATAGTGAGATATAAAAGATGAAGTACCACGTGCAATTTGTTTTTTCAATAAAATCTGCAAGCATAGCTGGTATACGCCGCCATTTATGACAATTATCACACAGCACCCAGGCCTTTCTTGGGGGCAAAAGCTGCTCCTCTAGACCACCTCGCACCATTTCCAAGTCAGATTTGTTAGTGACTGCAGTATCATCACCAGTGTTGGCTTTTCCAATGCCATCAACTTTCTGACTTCCTACAGCATCAAGTCATGTTAAATTAGAAGTAGACTATGAATTCCCTAAGCTAAAAACAAGTAGCCAGAAGGGAAAAGTTAAAGAAGTCTCTAACCGAGAACACAGACGCAAACATAGCAACAAGAGAATTACAGAAATAGATATGAAAAATATAGATAGATCGAGAGAGAGTATATATTGTTTATTGGTAAGTTATAAAGCACATAATGGGTCTTGAACCCACAAACTCACTCTCCATCCCATTATTATGGAAGGAGAAAGTGCCATTTGAGCTAGATCTCGTGTGTGTGTGTGTGTGTGTGTGTGTGTGTGTGTGAAGAGAAGTATTCAAGAGATACAGCAACAATTATGAATGAAAATTACCCCACACAATGTGTGTGTGTGTGTGTTGTGTGTGCACGCGCCTTAAGCAAACTATTACCACTTTCTGGCTGAGTTTCCACTTTGCACACAATCTGATTACAAGCATCCTTATCCTTGACTTTGCAACTATTAACAGACTTCCGTTGCTTCTCCCTCTGTCTTTGTACATTCCCTCTTTTGCTTGCTGATTTAGAGGCTTTGGACCCATTACCTATATCTTGTCTGCACCCATGTTTCTTTGATGGTTTAGCTTCATTCATACTAACTGCACCCTGGGATCCATCTTCCAGAACAGAATTACGCGAACGAGGAAGCCTATCCTTCTTTCCCCTCTTACTGCTGGTACGACGTCTTCGAGCAGCAACATCTTTGGATGTAGTCAAAACAGCATCATGCAAATCTGCTTGATGTCTTGCAGCGGCTTGGACATCTGGAATTAAATTGATCACTTCCGAATCAGGTGAAGTTCCAGGATCTGTACACTTGCTATCAATTTCCCCTCCCAATGCTTCAACCACTACATGTGAGGGAACCTCAAGATAATTTTCTGCATCTCCAGCTGTCTTATCTAATATGTTGGTATTCTCAGAGCCCGAAGTTGCAAGTTGTCCATCCATAATAAAACCATCTGGCAATGTTTTTGCCTTCTCTGGGAGCTTGCTGAAACACTGGAGGTGCAATCCTGTCTCATCTTCCCTCGATTTAGCTTCTACACCATTAGCTAACTTTGATAGTTCTAAACCAGTTCCAGAATGCATCTCAGTCTGATCATCACTGGTAGTAGCATCGGCAGATGCTAACGTATTAACAACCTCTGGAACAATATTGCTCAGACAACTTTCACCAGCTACTTTCCCCACTTTAACCTTCAAACGAATAAGACCGGTTGAAGCACAACGATTTCCCCTTGACCCTCCTGAGTTTCCACTTCCCCGAATCTTTTTCTGCTTTCCTCTTCCTTGGCCACGCCTTGCTTTTCCCAATCCTTGATTATGAAATTGATTGACCCCATCAAGCATGTTGCCCTGTTCAAGAAATTGCGTAATATGCCCCAACAATCCCCACATAGAAGAACGAGCTGGTTTTGACAGACAGCTTCTTTTCCTTCTTCCAACTTTCAAAACAATTCCAATACTTTCATGTGGGTGTGGTACATTGGCTGCATTCTTGCATTTCTTTGCAGCCCTTTTTCTATGAGTTTTCTGTCTTGATTTACTTCTCTGGCTATTCCTTCGAGAAGAAGAGGACGCAACTTCAGGACATTTGGTTTCAGAAACACAACCAACTCTGACATTATCTTTTCCTTCATTATCTGTATGTCCAGAACTTTCTACCACACTACTAGAATTAATAGAACCAATAGCATCCTGATCTGGGGTATCCTTAGAAGTACTATGATTGACAATACCAAAGGGTTGACACGATTGAGGAGAAACCGATTTCTCAGAATTACAGTTATGAACTATTTTGATATCACCTTCCTCAGACTTGCAGGAATTTTCTTCTAAAGGTAATATATGGGTGTCAAATTCAACACTTACAACAGTAATAATATCACCTTTATCTTGCAAAACATTTGAAACCCTTTCTACACATGGACCATCAACACCCTCACCATCCTTCTGCTCATTCTGTTTTGCACAGATACTCAGAGATTCAGCCTTGTGCAAATTCTCTGAGTCACTTTGGCAACCCCATGAAGTTGATGCTTGGGTGCACGTATCAACATCGTTTTTTGTTTCAAGAATCTCCGTAAATGTTTCTTCAGAGAGATCGCTGACAGTCTTTTCAACCTTCTGATCACTGTGCCAGTCACCATTACTCACCAAGTCACCTGAAGGTAAAACGGGTTTGCAAAAGGCAGTTTCTGTCTCTGCTGAAGAATCTCTTTTCCCATCCATAACCTCCAAAGAAAGACCACCTACACTCTTAATGTCCTCCTGCTCGTTCTGCTGGGTATGATTATCAGGCAAACCAGTCTTCAGTACTAAATCTGAAGGCATTTCACAACCCTGTGAAGAAGATATTAGGTTATGAATATCAGTCTCCACCCCATCTAAAACACCACTCTGCTCATTCTGTTTTGCACAGATACTCGGTGATTCAGCCTTATGCAAATTCTCCAAGTCACTTTGGCAACCCCATGAAGTTGATGCTTGGGTGCACGTATCAACATCGTTATTTGTTTCAAGAATCTCTGTAACCGTTTCTGCAGAGAGATCACCAACATTCTTTTCATCTTTCTGATCACTGTGCCAATCACCGTTACTCACCAAGTCACCTGATGGTAAAATCGGGTTGCAAAAAATGGTTTCTGTCTCTGCTGAAGAAGCTCTTTTCCCATACATAAACCCCGAAGAAAGACCACCTACACTCTTAGTGTCCTCCTGCTCATTCTGCTGGGTATGATTATTAGGCAAACCAGTATTCAGTATTAAATCCGAAGGCATTTCACAACCCTGTGAAGAAGATATTACGCTATGAATATCAGTCTCCGCTCCATCTAAAACGCCACTCTTATCAGTTTTAACCTCAGTGACCCTTTCTGCAGATGAACTGCCGACACACTTATCATCCATCTCATCCATTTGAACACAGTTCCTCTGTAAAGCAGTCAGAGATGAAGATTCCAATGGCTTTTCATAATCACCCTCACCTTGAGACCCTTCTTTCTCCAAGCACAATCCGCCATTTTCCAAACTACAAACATCACCCAGACACAGAATCTCATCCAAACAGTCCCCACTAATCCCACATTCATTTCCTGGCACTTTCTCCAGCATCAAATCACCCACATTCTCTCCCTCACCCACTAAATCATCTTTATTAACACACAACACCTTCATACCCTCCTCTGTAACCTCAACAGAGCTCACACGAAAAGTATCATCAACCTCAGACGAACCCAGAAAACCATCCGAAGCACTTGCGAGCTCCACATTAGACTCAAACACTCTGCAAGCTGCCTCCAAACCCGCCTGCTCCTCAAAACCCGATTGCACCGAAACTTCGAAGCTCAAATTCTGCTCAATAACTGATAAAGGTTCCTCAATTACATCCAAGTTCACATCTTCATACGAACCCATCTCAAAATTCAACCAAATCTATCCAAAAAAAAAAACCTAACGCAAACTCATTACGCCACTAAAAAATTCAATCAAATATTAGTATCTCACTAAAACTAAATTATAACCGAGACCCAACACAATGCAAGCCCCGAATCAAAACCCTAACCTCGTCGTCACCCACAAACCCTCTCCAAATTCAAACTCAACCACGAACACCAGTACCTTAAGCCGTTAGAATTTCTAGCCGCACAGAAAAAAACCCTAGAAACCACAAAAACCAAACAAACCCTAATATCAGAAAATTCACCATAATGCAGATAAACAAAAACGCACACAAATATAAACATAAAAAACAAAAACAATTACAGAATCAGAGAGAGGAAAAAAAAACCTGTGCGTGGAAGAGATTGAAAAACCAAAAAAATGTGAAAATTCTTGTGGTTAATAATTGTAACTATTTTCTTTTGCTATAATGGTTTTTTTTTTTTTTTGGGTGTTTTATTTTTTTTTTTTTTTAGAGAGAGAAACGAAAAATTGGTGTGAGAAAGAGAGAGAGAGAGAGAGCGAGTGGTGTCGTCAACCATACAAAACGGTTGTTTGTGAGAGAGAAACAGGAGAGAAGAGGGGGCTAAAGCACGGCGTGTGTTAAATTTTATATGCATATATCTAACTATTAAAGTTTTCTGACGCTGATTTTTCAAGAGGACCGTTTTAGCCTTGTATCACTTTTGCAATCTACTTGTAGGACACGTATACTATCAAGGGCATTCTCGTCACTTAAATATGTAGAGATGATTATGAACTATCTTATCATTGTTTTGGGGCTTTTGTTTTTCACTTTTTTTTGGGTGGGGGTGGGGGTTGTTGGGGTCAAAATTGGTTGATGGGGTTGGGAAAAGACATGAACATATGTAGTAGTATGCTAACGTTAATTTGAGGATTCTACGGTATATTTGTACAAAAAGGTCGAAAAAAATTTGTGTATGTCTGTATAAACATGGACTAAAAGGAGGTGTTATATTTATGCTAGAATTGTTGACTAGCCGGTGCACGCAATCTCTTTTGTGATTCGAGTCCGTAGAGATGGAACTAGTCAAAGATAAAAATATTCTCCAAAATAAAAAGTCAAAAATAAAATAAAATTCTTTTATTCTATCCTTTTTCTTAAATAAGCAAAGTTTAGTACAGACTTTAGTTTTCTACTTAAAATTTTGACACTTGTCCAATTTAACAAACAAAGTAAATGGCATTAAAACTAAAATATCTTCTTCTTTTTTTTCCTTCTTCCTGCTTTCTTATTTTTCCTGTACCTGCAAACGTTTCTCTTCCAAACCCATGACCCTTCTCTTCCAAACCCAAAACCCATATTTCCTTCTTCCTACTTTTTCTTGTACCTGCAAACGGCTTCACTTCCAAACGCAAAACTTTCTCTTCCAAACAACCCATGACCCTTTTCTTCCAAACCCAAAACCCGAAAAAAAAAAAAAAAAAAAAAAAAAAAAAAAAAAAAAAAAGAAGAAGAAGAAGAAGAATATCTCATATCTCTCTCTCTCGGTGTGTGTGTGTGTGTGTATGTATGTGTATCTGTTTCCTTTCTTCTTTTCTGATCTATGATTCTTTCTCTTCTGATCTATGATGCTTTCTTCTTTTCTGATCTATGATTCTCTCTCTCTCTCTCTCTCTCTCTCTCTCTCTCTCTCTCTCTCTCTCGGTGTGTGTGTGTGTGTATGTGTACCTGTTTCCTTTCTTCTTTTCTGATCTATGATTTTGTCTTCTTTTCTGATCTATGATTCCCTCTGTCTCTCTCGCTCTCTCTCTCTCTCTCTCTCTCTCTCTCTCGGTGTGTGTGTGTGTGTGTGTGTGTGTATGTGTATCTGTTTCCTTTCTTCTTTTCTGATCTATGATCCTGTCTTCTTTTCTGATCTATGATTCTGTCTTTTTTTTTTATCTATGATCTTCCTCTTTCTCTCGGTGGAGATCTGAAGCCGTGGCCTATGGGTTCTCTTCTCACAGTCCAGGGAAAAATGGAAGAAGGAAAAAGGAAAAAATTTTAAGCTGCGGGTTAACGCCGTTTGTTTGTGAAGTTAAATTGGACAAGTGTCAAAATTTTAAGTAGAGAACCTAAGGTACTGTACTTAAGTTTTGCCCTTCTTAAATTTATTTCATGTGAATTGCATTCCTTCTAGGGTTTACATTTTGCTTTTTCTTTTTTCTTTTTCTTTTTTTTTTTTTCCTTTTTGTACCACGTGGATCAAACTCATAAGGGGTGGAGGAATTTTTAGAAGTAGTGGTTTGGAATGTTCAGATACGTTTTAATAGCTTATTTAACTGACTAATGAACATTGTTGATGTCAATGTTTGGTACATTGATTTAACTGGTTGGCCACGTGTGATGATAGATACAATAGTCAAGTGTCGTCCGCTCTATTGTCAGTCCATCACTCTGCTGCGCATCGCATGCTACGTGTCAACTTGTGCCCTTATTGTCAACTACAGACCTTAAGTGTCCTCTTTTGGCTCATAACTAAACCAACCGTCCAACCCCACTCAATTATGTTACCTTTTATAGAGTTTAATCACTCCAATGCAAAGCCAAGCGTCCAAAAGGGGTAGCTCAGCGACAAAAAGATCAATCCCAATAAAAGATTTCTTTCCTCCTCCTATAAGCAAGCATTACCATAAAAGCCTCCAAAATACCATAACTGTCGACAAAACATAAGCACCCTCAAAGAAGAAAGAGAAAGATTTCGAGAACACTTAAAGCAGTAACTCAATTAGTCAATATTTTTCATCTATTTGTCCCACCCCATATTTGATTATCCATGCTTCAAAGTTCCTTATTATAGAAGGTTGAAAGGACTTATGACACTTCTCCCCTAAAGATTATCTTAGGCCCTAATTGGTTGGAATGAAAATAAGGAGGAGTGAAAATGAAGAAGAAAAAAGTGGAGATAAAAAGGTAAATCAGTGTTATTTTCTCCTCAGGCCCATCAAAACTCAATCTCCCCAAAATGGAGAGAAAATATGAGTGGAAATGTGGAGCGAAAGCTCTCACCAGTTTGAACCAAAATACCCATGGGCCAATGTTCGCTTTTTAGAATGTTTATAATTATTTTTGCATCTATTTTATGACATTTTAGTTTTTCTTTTCTTTTCTTTTCATTAGTTTTGGGTTTTTTTTTTTTTAGAAAACAATTTGGGGTTCTTTGAATTTCTTGTGCTCTTTTTATTTATTTATTTTAATACAAATATAACTTGTTTTTTTTTTTAATAGGGACATAATTGTAAATTTATACGAACTACTTTTTTTATCCTTTATTTTTCTTCCCAACCAAACAAAATAGTTTTCTATTTCTCTACTTTTCCACCCCTAAACGAAACACTATTATGCGTTTGGATACCGCTTATTTTGCTGAAAACTGAAAACTGAAAAAAAATAATAATAAAAAAAATTGTTACTATTCATTACTATGTTGCACTATTCATTGGCCTATTTTCACTGTTCATAGCCAATGAACAGTGCAAAACGCGCTAGACTTAAAAAAATAAGTCCCAAAACGCCTAAACGTCCAAAACGTGGACGTGATCCAAACAAAGCCTAAATTAAAATCTCATTCCCTATTAAAATCTCTCCTATGCCTCTAATTTCTCTTATTCCCTATTTTCTATCCGCCCCCCAACCAAAGAAAGCCTAAATCATCCACATGAGTTTTTTGTTAATTCTTTAGGGGCACATTAACCATTTTTCTTGATGTTACTCTTCATTTCATTAAAGAATACTAGAGTTGGATGAGCTATCATTTATGGCTAAGTACTACATTTAACTTTCATGACATACACTATCTCTATACCATTCTCACATATTCTCCTTTTTAAAGATATTATGGAAATTACTATGTAAATATGCACTAGGTTATTATAGGGAGAAATCTCAAGAGGGTGGCCTCAAGATGTTGACAAGTGATTTTGAACCCAGAGTCTCATAGATATCATAAGTCCTTAGGAACCACTAAGCCAACCCCTTGGGGTTTTTCCAAAGTTAGTAAAGTGTTTTTTTTATATTTTGATTTTTAATTTGTGGTTGATAATAAAACCAAAAAGAAATTGAATTAAAATATAGCTATGTTTCAAGAATCAAAACAAGACTTGGTCATGATTTAATGCATTCTTCTCCATAACAAATTTTTATAATTTTGCAGGGAAGCATCTTTTTTTTTTTTTTGGTGAAAGCAGGGAAGCATCTCAATTTTATTGAATCTATCTTATTATTAGCAATATAATATTCCTGACACACATAGAAACTGACTTAGTTTGAATTGTTGGTGACAGGTTTACAAACTAGGAGTGTGGCTGCATTGGTACTTGACAAGTCACACGCTGATGTGGTACAGGGTTGAGTCATGGGTCTGGGTTTTGTTAGGGCTTTTTCTGGACGTGGTGTTTTATTAGTGGTAGTGAAGTGAGGATCTTGGGGTGATGACATTAATGGCTTTGTTGTGGAGATTTGGCGGTTGCACGGGTTTTTGGGTATGAATTTTTTAATGGGTTTGAACTCGATGATGATTGGTATTGTTGGGGTGTGTTTGACTAGTGTGTTTGATTTTTTTTTTTTTTTTTTTTTGGAGTTCCTTGGTTTAATTTTTTTTAGTTTGATTTGAATTTATAGTTTGAATAATTTGTTTAGGTTTTTTTTTCCCCATCATTCCATGTGTGAAAATCTAGGAAAATCTTTGCATGTGTAAATTTTTGAGTTGCCTAAATTTTCAAAAATGGCTTTTTTAAGGTTTTAATATCATTTGATCCTTAACATTTTAAATGTATCAGTTTTGTCACTAAGATTTTAGTATTGTGTCAAAATAATCATTTTTTTATGAAAAAAAATCATTGTTAAAGGAAAATTAACATAGCCAATGGTGATATTAAAATAATATTTTATGCAATTCGGTTGCCATGTGTTTTTAATGTTCAATTTAAAAATGAAAAACTAAACTAAAATCACAAACCCAGCCCAGTTGGGATTAAAATCCCTAGAGAGTCTCCAGATTGAGATGAGGAAGAGGTAGAAGCTGTATAGCCATTTGGATCTGTGTTTCATCTAAACCATGATATCTTGGAAAACCGACTTGAAAAAATGCAAGGAATAAGTGATTCTTCAAACATTTCCTCAGGTTTGTGATTCTGGTTTAGATAAGTTTTTTTGCCCTTTTTAAAAAAAATTAAATTAAATTAAAAACCCTTGGCGTTCAATGTGGAAACTCATAAATATAAATATAAATATAAATATATATATATATATATATATATATTTTAGTGTCACTGTTAGCCATATTAGATTTTCTCAAATCACTTGACTGTCAGGACTATTTTGACGCAACATTGACATGTAAGAGACTAAATTGACACATTTTGAAACATTAAAGATTATGTTGACATATAGGACAAACATTAGGAGTCAAAAGGATAATTAAACCTTTTTCTTAATAACTATTTTTTATTATTTAAAAGAAAATTTAGTAATTTTTAATATTTAAAAACTTTTTAATAGTTAATGGGAGTTATGTACGGAAAGATTAACGATGATAGCAAATGTGAACTTAGAATACTAAAATGAAAAAAATAAAATAAAACTTAAAAACTAAGATGACAATTAAACAAATTTGAAAGGTGTAATTTGTATTTTTGTCTTTATTGTAATATCAGCTCTAGCATTCAATTCGAGCCTCACTTTCACATGTGGTTATAGGGAAAATTATTAGGTACTTCCGGAGTACCATAAATGCGTAGTCCTCCCTCTTACATGAATAGTGGATCCTACCATGAATTTAGTAGGACCCACCATTCATGTGAGAGGAGAGAATACGCATTTATGATATTTCGGAAGTACAAAATAATTTCCTGTAGTTTATAGTATCATGCTGCATTTACAAAATCAAATTTCTAGGACTCGATCCATGTTTATGGACAAGTACAGTGGATTTTAGTTTCAGTATCCAATTTCTAATTTTCTATTAGTGTGCATAAACCACACAACGTTTCTTCTTTCATTCCTATAAAATATGTTAAGGTCTAAAAAGTTATAACACCAAGGCCCAAAATAACACAACGGGTGAACCCCATATAAAAGGGTTGAACCCACCACAAGAGAAAGGATGGTAAGCCCAAGTCCATTAAAAGAAAAAAGATTTAAAGCCCAGAGCCCACGAAAGGACAGAGGGTCCATGAAATAAAGGGAAGAAAGGAAAAAACCCAATCTGTCAAGATCAGAAAATCAAGGGGAGTCCAGTGGGAAGAACTAGGCCGGGATACCCAAAGGCTACCAGGGATTCGAGATCCTCGGGACGTGCAGCACAGCTAAGATGAGATTGAGACATCTCAAAAAGAGCACCAGGAAACACAAGGAACGAAGGACAGGTACGTCCTTCTCAATCACCCAATGATGCTAAAAGGAACCAGAAGGCCTAGAGAGTAACAATTCATGAACAAGGGGCTAGTACCTCAGGGAACCCAGGAAGAAGAACCATAAAAGGAAGTAGCTGGGAAAACCTTCAACCTGGCAGGGAGGGAATCGACTCACTTGGGAAAAATGACAAAGGGGAAGAACAGCAAAATAAGCTGAGTTTGAAAAGGTAAGTTTTAGAAGTCTTGAAGGAAGAGAGGTTGGAGGTTATTTCTCTAAAGACGCCCTAGAATAAAAAGTCAACAAAAGGCTTTTGGAAAAAGAACACCAAAAGAAGAAAACTATGAGAAACAAGGAAGGGACCAACCACCAAAGTGGTTGGTACAGCATGGGCTCTGATACCTAGGGGAGTAAAGGAGGGGAATCAATGGTACCCCGGAGCCCTAGAATGACACTGTAAAAGGGGGAGAGATTTCCGCAATAGGGGAGCAGAACTGAATCATTGAGAAAACTCTAAAAACTCAAAAAAAGTAGTAACAGAAAGAGAAATATCGCCCGATATCCCAAAACAACCACTATAGAACATACTTGGATTCAAAGGGATTCAAATTTTGCAAGTTTTAGAGGTTTAAATAGCCATCTAAGTCTGTAATTTTTGAGCTTACTTGGACCTTGTGACATGTCTTAGTGAGCGCATTGTAATTTACAACTAAAAAAAGTAACGAAATATTTCACAATTTTTTCTTAAGGATCCTTAATAATTTTCTCCCTCTCTTTATTACATTGTTCCTTTACTGTTTCTTGCTGTTCAATACATATATATTCTTGCCTAATAGTATGTATGTGTTGTAGGATTTTCACTCTGTGCACCACTTGGTTTGTAAACAGCCAGTTAGCTGTGGTAAACCAAGCCCAGTCCTTTTAAACAACAACTAACAGGCCCAAGGTCCTTGCTCCAACTTGGGCCTCCACATCGTCCAAAAAAGGACCCTCACATTTTGGCGACTTTACTGGGGACTGGGTAAGAAGAGGGAAGAAGTAGTCCTTTCGCAGAGCATGGCTCCAAGACCAAGGAACAGCAAAGGTACCAATGCGTAACCTGCGACCTCTAAGCCCGTGGGAGAAAATGAAGTGGCCTCTAGATAGAGGAACGAGGTACCTCTGGTAGAATAGGAGGTCGTATCAGGACAGAGGTGCGTAGGACAGGAGCCAGATCCCATGGCTCGAATGGCAGAAATGCTGAAAGATTTGCAGCAAGAGATTCGCCTCCTTAAAGAAGGCAGGACACAGGAAATCAAGAATAATGCCCCCCATGTGGTTAACCAAGACAAAGCCCAACCAGAGGGAGGGTCAGCAGTAGGAGGGGGAGCCAACCCTCAGTACCTAACGTTGACAGATGTCAATGCTCTTTTGGAACAGGAAAGGGAAAAACTCTCGGGGATCCCCAAGCAATTTTCTCGGGATCCCCCATTCCCACCAGAACTCCTTGGCAAGCCATATCCCAAAGGATATAAACCCCCGAAGTTCCATCCTTTTGATGGAAGAAATGGAAGTACTGTGGAACACGTGAATAGGTTCATTCACACTATAGGCCTTTACGTAGGAGACAGAGAGCTGTGTCTAAGGGAGTTTGCAAAGTTCCTAGTGGAAAGAGCATATACATGGTACACCACGCTGAGGCTCGGGTCCATTAAAACATGGGACGAAATGATGGAGAGGTTTTGTGAGAAATATTACCCAAGTGAGGACAAGGTCACCTTCCAAAGCCTTCAAATGGTAAGGCAAAGGCCTAGAGAGGATCCTGTCTAGTTCATTAAAAGGTTTGAAGACGTTTCTCTGGACTGTTATGGAGATCATGAAGAAAAAGAGCTCGTGGAGACCTGTATGTCTAACATGCTCTTTGATTACAAGCTCAACCTCGAAAATTTATGCATAACCCAGTTTACGGACCTGCTGGAAAGAACTAGAAGGATAGCGCAGACTATGAGAACAAAGAGGGTGCCAGTACCCCAGGCCATGACAGCGTCAGTTGGAGAAAAAAGGAAGAAGCCTGAAGGTAAAATATTTGAGGAGCCACCCGTGATCCCATGTACTACAGAGGAATTGAACCATGTCTTGGACAAATGGATTGGAGATGGAATTGTCATGCCACTTACTATGTCCAGGCCACCAACTAAGGAAGAAAGGAAGAACCCCTTGTTTTGCAGGATTCATAACTATGTTAAACACTTAACCAAGGACTGCTGGACCCTCCGTAGGCTTTTTCACAAGAAGCTTAGGGAGGGAACCCTAGAGCTCACTCAAAAGGAGCCCGAAGTGCAAAGGAACCCTCTACCCAATCACAGAGGAAAGGACGTGGTGGCTGTAGTGATCCATGGGAACCTGGTGGAAGCAGAAGAATCTGAAAGATCCTTCCATCCAAGCATAGCCAGGACTCTCCAAAAGAACCCTAAGTTCAGATCGCTATTCAACCATTTGGGATTTAGGCCAGAAGCAAGAAGGGTGGCCATAGAGTCCCTCATGAGTATAGCAGCAAATTCGAGAATGGAATGTTTCACAGCAGAATCCCATGCTAGTCGAGCTTAGTTGGAGACAACCAACACAACAACCTTCACTGATGGGGACATGGAGGTTGAGCATTCAGACCACCTCAGAGAAGTAGTTAGGGAAGTCCATTCTGGAGACTGTGGGAGTCACCTAGGGAAAAGAAGACTCTACAAGCAGTTGTTACTGTTGGGGTACTATTGGCCAACAATGAAAAAGGATTCTGAGGAGCTGGTTAAAACATGTCATGCATGCCAAGTACTTAGAGACACAATCCACACTCATCCAAATATGCTGCAAGATATGACAACACCATAGTTTTTCCACACTTGGGGGCTTGATCTTATAAGGCCTATAAACCCTCCTTCCAATGGTTACATCTAGATCTTGGCAGCCGCCGAGTACTTTACAAAATGGGTAGAAGTTATCCCTTTGAAAATAGCCACTGGAGCAACTATGGCAAAATTCATTCGAGAACACATCATTACAAGGTTCTGGATCCCCAGGAGACTAATCAATGACAATAGGACCGCGTTCATAAACGAAGACATGAAGAGCCTGACTAAAGCATATTACATCAAGCATGGACGGTCTACACTATACTACCCACAAGGAAATGGTCAAGTTGAAGCTACTAGCAGGGTGATGCTGAAGACCCTTAAAAAAATGAAACACGAGTATGGGGAAAAATGGAGAGACCACTTGGCAGATGTACTCTGGGCATACAGGAGCTCTGTAAAGACAGCCATAGGATTCTCACCATTCTCTCTAGTTTATGGGACTAAAACCATCAGCCCTGTGGAGTTAGTTGTCCCTACGCCAAGAGTAGTGTTTAAAGAAAACCAAAAGGACATCGTGGACACAAATAATGAAAGAAGGGTGGCAGATTTGGAAGGATTAAAGGAAGAAAGAGAAGTGGCCAGAAGGAGAATCCAGAGGTACCAGTAGAGGATGGCTAAGACATATGCACTGACTGTACGCCTAAGGGGCTTCATTGAGGGGCAACTGGTGTTAAGAACAATAGAGCATGTAAGTAGGGGTGTTTGCAGTTCGGTCGACTCAGTTTTTTCTCAAATTTGTTACCGAACCGATAGGGGTCGGTTTTCTCATCATTGGAACCGATGCACACCACTTGGAGTCGGTTTTCAACTTATAGCAGTGCAATTTTTTGCGGCCGGTTTGCTCGGTTTGAAATATTAAAAAAACTATATCAATACACAACCTGTTTAATATTTCAAACAAAATGTCCAATAGACAAACTTTTCACACATAAACCGGTTTACACATTAATACAAAAACATGTTCACACATTAATACATCAACCTATTCACACTTTTTTTTTTTGGATAAGAACCTGTTCACACTTCACACATAAATGTGCTTACACATTAATACATCAACCTTTACAACGAATTTATTCTAGAACAAATAAACAAAAGCCAATGCCTAATAGCCTAATAGATATTACGATAGTACCACAGGTCCACAAAAGTTCTGCTCTACAGTGTCTACTTACTCAAAATCCCCAAGTTAAAAAACATAAAAATAAAAATACAAAAATGCTAAAAATATACTAGGCAATATTGGAAACAAGCTAGATTAGTGGACTTAGAGAATAGAGAGAGACGAAATGGATAGTGTACTATGAAACATTGAAACTTATTGGCAGTCTTGTGGTGGACTGGTAGGGGAGTGAGCACTACTGCACTGAGCAGCTTCGATGCTACAGCAACTGAGAGGTGAGAGAGATATTTGAGATCAGAAGTTGGAAAAGAAGTATTTATATGGTTCCTTAATTTTTGTAACCCTAACCATTCAATTCCACGACGTCGTTTGCCTTTTTTTTTTAAACAGCTTAGTGAAACGGCGCTATTTCACCTAGTTAAACAGCCTAGAATATATATATATATATATATAAATAACAAATCGGTTCGGTGAGGATTCGGTTTTTGGAAATCAATTCCGATTGCATCACCGCACCAATGTTGGAAAGATCCATGACCTCCGCTCGCCGGCCTCGGCACCTACGGTCGGCTCTAGGAGCGGTGCGGTTTTCGGCTCCGGTTGGCCCCAGCGGTTGCAGCGGCTATTTGCACACCCCTACATGTAAGGAGAAACCTCCTAGGACCCTCCAAATTCGCCCCAAAATGGGAAGGACCCTACATCATCAGAGAAGCCCACGAAAGTGGGTATTACTACCTCATAAAAGAAGATGGGACAGTCCTGACGAATCCCACAAATGGGAAGTCGCTGAAACAGTACTACACATGAAAATGGAGAGACCTCAATACATCGAGACCTTTCGCCAACCCTTCAATTTGCTAAGTGTTTCATCATTCTCTACTTTTTGTTATGAATTTTGTTTAAAGTACCTTTTGATTAGGAACCCATGGTAGGAGGACATTCTGTGATCCTTACTGTAAGGACACAGACTCTATACGCAGTATCCTTGGAATAAATTTGTGAAGAGAGTGGGCTGAAGATTACTTGATTTAGAACGTATGGGTTGATGGCCCAAGTGTGCTCGTGATCAGATTAACATTAATTGAATTGTTAGGATGATATAGGATTCTTCTCGGCACAATCCGAGGAGTCAATCTAGACTACTACTGTGAATACCTCTCCTTCTTTCTCTTGACTGCATTCTTTTTTAATGACTTCCTTTTCTTCCTCCGATTGTTCGATGCCTCCTTTCTTTGTTTCCAGCTCAATTTATATGCCAATTTTGCCTCACGTGCCAGTTAGATTGGTCTTCTTTGATACTTGTCCCATCTGCCTTCAACAGAAGTCTTCACTTGGCAGCTGTAAAAGATGAAGGTCACTGTTCAGGTGTCTATTCCCCATTAATGCGGCCATGATGTTAGCTGCAGGATTATAAATGCGGTGGTAGCAGCCTTTTACTTAATATCTAATCGTTGCCACCTGTCCTTTTTGCCCATATAAGTCAGGGGGTCCTTCAAGAAGGCTGGACTCAGTGTTGGAGCATTCATTGAGGTCGTCCCCTTGATAATCCGAACAGGCAAGTCTCCTCGGGCCAACCCTTTTTCTCTCCATGTAGTTTATGCTTTTGAAATGAGTCAGACTAGGTCCATCCCTCAAGGTTTACTATCCTCGGACGTAGGGTCTCCTCGAACAGGCTTGCGGCCCATTACCTGACACTGGGTCTTTCACCCCTACAATAGCCCTTCAAAATTCTGACCTTCCCTCTTATCCGAGGAGAAGGACGGGATTTTGACTTCTCCAAGAGTCGATTCCATCAAACCTCTAAACTCCTCCACGTGGAAGCGTCGTTTCGTGAGTCTCTCAATTTCTGATGACGCTTCGAAAATTGCAACCCGTCATTTATTGTTCTAGGTGACACTTTGTCTCTTTTATTAGCGGTGAGATGCAGATCGTAAGGCTGGGATTTCTCCGTGAAATTTCGAGCGGGATAACTCCCACCCACTTTCGCCTACTATAAAAAAGGGCTCTCAGGAGGTAGTTTTGCTCATTTCGTATACGTTCAAGCACTCCAGCATTCAGAAGCATCCTTGCCAACATACGTTTACTTGTTTTAAGTAGTCCGAGGACATTTTAACAAAGAATCCTAGGTGTTTAAGAATTTTTGAACCAGAAGTATCAACCACTTCTGTAAGTACTTGGTCTCCAAGTTCTTTTCTCCTTGGCCGAGCACCTCGACTTTCTCGTTTTTACATTTTTTCATCTTAGGAGACTTCCATAGCATTCCTTTAAATACCAACATGGGTAAGTTTAAGAACTTAGTTGATACACCTGTGGCCGTAGAGCTCTTTAAGGCAAAATACCATATACCTGAGGGGGTTAGTCTTCGCTACTGCCCGCCGGAAAATATTATGACTCATAGGAAAACTGGCAAGGTGGTCATTCCCGTAATAGCCTTCTTGGAAGGAGGGATGACCATTCCAATGGGCACGGTGACCCGGGAATATCTTAGGAACCATAGGTTGTGTTCGCACTAATGTGCTTCTAACCTGTTTAGGGTCTTAGGCTGCGTCGACACCCTTAACCAGATGATGGGTCTGCAGCTCACCTGGCACAACGTCGTACATATGTACGAGTGTCACTCCCAGGCCGACGGGGGATATTACCTGGAATTCCGATCTCCCATCGTTAAGATGGTGTCATGCCTTCCGAAGTCCAACAAGGGCATGAAGGACGACTACGTCATCGTCTCTGGGGCATAGCATGACGGTCACCATTGCCCGACCCAGGAGGGGAAGCTAAGTGGGATGCTTTAGGATTAGATTGAGTTAACCTAGAATCTAGGTTCTAGGCTTCACTTTTCTATGTTGTTTTATTACTTGATTTGGAAATGATGTAGCTAATTCATGTTCTGTGGTTATGATTGCAGATAGGAAGTTCGTCGCTTCCGGCCTCAGCCTCGTGAACGTGCCGGGACTTAACAAGCTTCTAAGGTCCGAGGTGTTCATGCACGGACTGCCAATTACGTGCTGTCCATCTTATACTGGACTTTATTCCTTTGACTTATAGCTTTCTGGACGTCGGCAACTCTATCCGAGCAGGCGATAAAAGAATAAACAGGATTGACGTTTCACAACCGGGCTTTCTAGCCAAGAGAGATCTTCCACCCGTTGAGTGGCCAATCCTACAGGTTACTCCTCAACCTGCTGTTCAAAGGGAAGAGTCTGCTTCACCTCGGCTGTCCTTGGAGGAAGAGATAGACGGATTCCGCTTCAAAGGTGAAGGGGAGGTGCAGGGCGAGCCTCAGGATATTTTAAAGTCCGAGAGCACCGAAGAAGAAAAAGACGACATGCCTTTGAAGCCAAGGGCAGGATTAAAGGCCCTTATCGCTGGGAGGAGTAAGGGCACACCCTCTAATAAGGCTCCCAGGGAGAAGACTGCCGACCAGCTTCCTCCACCCCCTCCTATCCCCACAATTGTCTCCTCCCCATGGTGGATCTAAAAAAGAAGAGGAAGGTGGTAGATGTCGATGAAAAGGAGGGTGAAGTGCTCCTTCCGCGACAGAAAGCGCCTAAGCAGCACAGGGGTGGGAGAGAAGACAGAAGGGTCTCCCTGCCCGAGCATAGGAGTGACTCCCACTCTAATGAGGTTCAACTGCCTCCGGCCTGGAATCCGAGGCTGGAGTTGGATGGCGCACCAATTCCCTCCACAGCCTCTATCAGGGAATTCCAGAGAGGGCGCTCGGGCTACATTGCTGAGGCCCTAAAGCACCCTCTCCTTTTGCCCAAGGACATGGAAACGGTGAGGTCGTGGAGGTAGGCCAACCTGTTCATGTCAATGAAGAGAGACTTGGCCATGGTAAGTTCTTGATTACCTCGTTGCATAGCAGACTTGGTTATGTGTGGATTGTGTATTTTTCTTACACCGATAGTGATATAATTTTGACTCTCTTATTGTGTAGCTCACACAACAAGTTTACGTGGCCGAGAACTGGGTCAGGGACGCCCGAAATTTGGCCAGGACCGAGACTCAGTCTCGCCAGGAAGCGGAGAGGGGCGTGGAGGCCTTGAAAAAAGAGAAACAGGAGTTAGCTAAAAAGCTAACTATTGAAGAAAGGGAGAGGCGGAGCGCCAGCCTGGCCTTAAGAGCGCTTAGGACCAGGCCGAGGACCAGCGGAAAAAGTTGTATACTACCGAGATAGAGCTGGCCACTCAGAGGTAGCTGGTCCTGGAGCTCAAGGCCAGCCTTGAGAAGGCCGAAGAGGCGGAGAAGGAGGCTCGGGAGGCCTTTGGAGCTGTTGAGGCAGAGAAGCAGGCCGAGTACATCCGCGGCATTGAAGAGACAGAAATAAGGCTGGCGGAAGAGGTCTCTGAGGTATGCAGGAACTACTGCAGGTTCACATGGGAGGAAGCCCTAAACTTGGCAGGAGTCCCAGCGGATTCGGACCTAAGGCAGCCGGGGAGAATATACTATCATCCCCACATCAGTATGAACTCGGCTGACCCCGCCCCCTTATCTTCTTAGGCTCCGGAGCAAGCAAGTTTGGCGCTTGTTCCTCATGAAGCCGTCGAGGAGGTTGAGGAAGGACAAGTTGCCCCGATTGAACAAGTAGCTCCGGACGTTTCTTCTGCCTCTGTGGATTGCTGATAAGGCCAAGGACGCAGCCCCCTCGGAGGTCGAGGCTGGATCATCTATGGTAGAGCCAAGCGGAACAGGCAACCTTCCTTTTTAGACTAGATAGGCTTAGGATTAGGATTGTTAGTTGTTGTAATTGCTAGTGTTTTGTTTCTTCTTTTTTTTTTTTTTTTCAATGTAACAATCATTTTGTATGTTGGATCAGAGTACTTCAATCTTTTGAATTAATGAAAACATTTCATTTGTCTTCAATTGCTTTCAATTTTATTTATTTGCTTATCTTGACTCGAAGTCTTTAAACTTGTGGAAAATCTAAATTCTCAGACTGAAATAGCAATAGAAAGCAATAATGGTTACATCAAAGACATTCAAATAACTCAATGTTTGCCTCAACAAATACGGATGAATCCAAGCAGGTATTATCTGCTGCTTTATTGCCAGAAACGTTAAAATTGAACGGGAATCTTAACTCAAGTTACACGGCCTGAGTGAATATGAAAGACCAAATTTCTGCATAGTACACAAGGATGCGTGTGTTATGGTGATATGACTTTGAGTGTACGATCCGAGGGGTTAGGCATGCCTGAGGTTCTATACAGCACTTAGAAAAATGAAGAAAAGTATTGATTTACCCAAGGCATGTGGTCCGAGGGACCAAGCATGGCCAGGGTTTCGTTCAGTACCTAGGAGTATTAATTTACCCAAAGTATGTGATCCGAGGGACCAAGCATGACCAAGGTTCTGTTTAATACTTAGGAGTATTAATTTACCCAAGGTATGTGGTCCGAGGGACCAGGCATGACCAAGGTTTTGTTTAATACTTAGGAGTATTAATTTACCCAAGGTATGTGGTCCGAGGGACCAGGCATGACCAAGGTTCTGTTTAATACGTAGGATCTGAGGGACCGGGTATGACCAAGGTTCTGTTTAATACGTAGGAGTATTAATTTACCCAAGGTATGAGGTCTAAGGGACCAGACATGACCAAGGCTCTGTTTAATACTTAGGAGTATTAATTTACCCAAGGTATGTGGTCCAAGGGACCAGGCATGACCAAGGTTCTGTTTAATACTTAGGAGTATTAATTTACCCAAGGTATGTGGTCCGAGGGACCAAGCATGACTAAGGTTCTGTTTAATACGTAGGAGTATTAATTTACCTAAGGTATGTGGTCCGAGGGAACCAAGGTTCTGTTTAATACGTAGGAGTATTAATTTACCCAAGGTATGTGGTCCGAGGGACCAGGCATGACCAAGGTTCTGTTTAATACGTAGGATCCGAGGGACCAGGCATGACCAATGTTCTGTTTAATACGTAGGATCCGAGGGACCAGGTATGACCAAGGTTCTGTTTAATACGTAGGAGTATTAATTTACCCAAGGTATGAGGTTCGAGGGACCAGGCATGACCAAGGTTCTGTTTAATACTTAGGAGTATTAATTTACCCAAGGTATGTGGTCCAAGGGACCAGGCATGACCAATGTTCTGTTTAATACTTAGGAGTATTAATTTACCCAACGTATGTAGTCCGAGGAACCAAGCATGACTAAGGTTCTGTTTAATACGTAGGAGTATTAATTTACCCAAGGTATGTGGTCCGAGGGAACCAAGGTTCTGTTTAATACGTAGGAGTATTAATTTACCTAAGATATGTGGTCCGAGGGACCAGGCATGACTAAGGTTCTGTTTAATACTTAGGAGTATTAATTTACCCAAGGTATGTGGTCCGAGAGACCAGGCATGATCAAGATTTCGTTTAATACTTAGGAGTGCAAGTAATATAATAGACTTCAATGAGAGAATGGAAACTTTTATTAATAATAGTACCTTTTTAGATTATTTACATTGCAAGGGTGTGTTACAGCTCTTTCGTCCAAATCTTCCAAGTAAAAGGCTCCTACTCCGGCCACTGATAGGATGCGATACGGCCCTTCCCAGTTGTGTCTTAGTTTTCCTCAGGCTGGATTCTTTACAGTGCCCACGACTTTCCGTAAAACCAAATCCCCTGGTGCAAGTGGTCTTAGCTTAACGTTGGCATCATAATTCTGCTTGAGTTTATGCTGGTAGTAAGCTAGCTGAACCGCAGCATTTTCCCTTCGCTCGCCGACCAGATCCAAATTACTCGTTAGTAGTCTGTCATTGTCAGTCGGCATGAAAGAACTCATTCTGAATGTGGGGAATCCAGTTTCTATTGGAATAACAGTTTCGGCGCCGTACGTCATTGCAAATGGGGTCTCTCCTGTAGATCTCTGAGGAGTTGTCCTATAGGTCCAAAGTACATGCGGCAATTCTTCCACCCATTTTCCCTTGGCATCATCCAACCTCTTCTTAAGGCCGCTTACTATGACTTTGTTAACTGCTTCAGCCTGGCCATTTCCTTAAGGATACGCAGGGGTGGAGTATCTGTTCGTAATGCCTAGTCCACAGCAAAATCTTCTAAACGCTTTACTGTCAAATTGAAGACCATTGTCCGAGATAAGGGTACGTGGTACTCCAAACCGAATTATGATATTCTTCCATACAAACTTTTGGACAGATATTCGCCAATGGCTCGGCTTCAACCCATTTGGTGAAATAGTCTGTTGTGACGACCAAGTACTTCTTACTCTCGGCTACTCTAGGAAAAGGGTCTACAATGTCCAAGCCCCATTGAGCGAAAGGCCACAGACTGGACAAAGGATTCAGAACTCCTCCTGGTTGATGTATGTTTGGTGCAAATCTCTGGCATTGGTCACACTTCTTTGCATATTCCTGTGATTCTCTTTGCATATTTGGCCACCAGTATCCTTGAGTTAAGGCTCTGTGCGCTAGGGATCTTCCTCCTGTGTGGCTGTCACAAATCCCTTCATGCAGTTTTTCGAGGAGTAGCTCTGTGGCCTCAGGATGCACGCACAATAAGTAGGGTCCAGAGAAAGACCGTTTGTATAGTTTGCTGTCTCTTGATAGCCAGAACTGAGTAGCTTTTCTCCGCACCTTGTCAGCTTCGTCTTTGTCTATTGGTAAGACATCGTCCCTGAGGTAGGTCACCATAGGGTTCATCCAGCTTGGCCCTATTCTAACTTGATAGATGTTGGGCCCTTCTTTCTCCTCAGTAAGCCTTTGTACATCCTCCACCAGGATAAGTCGGGGTAATCCCTGAGCCGAAGAGGTTGCGAGAGTGGCCAAAGAGTCCACGTGCGTGTTCTCACTCCGAGAAACATGTTGCAGATTAAATGACTTGAACCGTGATTGCAATTGCTTGACCTGCCTTAGATATTTCTGCATTCTTTCATCACGTGCTTCCAATTCTCCCCCAACCTGGCCAACGACCAGTGCTGAGTCCGAGAATACCTCTACGGTGCTTCCGGCTATTTTTTTGACCATGGATATTCCGATCAACAACGCTTCGTATTCAGCCTCATTATTAGTAGCCGAGAAGTTGAGTCTGAGGGATTTTTTAATGACAACATTCTCCGGAGATATCAAAACTAGCCCCACTCCCGAGCCTCTCTGATTGGCTGCACCATCGGCATACAACTTCTAGGGTGGGGATCCTTGCACGGATACAAGGCCAACTGAATTTCCATCCATGCGCACTGTTTCGGCGATATCTTCTAACACAGGCTCAGTGAACTCGGCTACCAGATCGGCCAGTATTTGCCCCTTAACCGAGGTGCTAGGCATGTACTTTATATCGAAAGCCCCCAGGACCGTGCCCTACTTTGCAATCTTTCCCATATAATCAGCACTCCGAAGCAATGACTTGAGCGGGAGTTGGGTGAGGACCACAACTGTATGTGATTGGAAGTAGTGAGGAAGCTTGTGAGTAGCATGGACAACCGCGAAGATAGCTTTCTCCAGTGGCAAGTAACGGATTTCAGCTTCATGCAGAGATTTACTCACGTAGTAAACAGGTTTCTGAACACCGTTGTCGACCTGAATCAGTACTAGACTTACCGCATGGGTGGCTATAGCGATATAGGCGAACAAAACTTCATCCATTATGGGGCTAGACATAATAGGGGGTCGAGATAAGTACTCTTTTAGCCGTTGGAAAGCCAGAGCACACTCTTCATTCCATTCAAACCCTTTCCATTTGTTCAACAGCTGGAAAAAAGGCCGACACCTCTTTGCCGACTTGGAGATGAATCGATTGAGAGCAGCTGTCATCCCTGTCAACCTCTGGACTTCTTTAGGATTCCGAGGAGGTTGCAGGCTGTTGATGGCCCTTATCTGGTCGAGATTGACCTCAATTCCGCGATGAGTGACCATATAACCCAGAAACTTTCCTGACCCAACACCGAAAGAGCACTTTGAAGCATTGAGCTTTAATCGATATTTCCTCAAGATCTCAAAAATGCTTCCAAGGTCACTGACGTGCTCGGATTCCAACTTGATCTTGACTACCATGTCATCGATGTAGATCTCGATGCATTTTCCCAGCTCTGGTTCAAACATTTTTGTCATCATTCTCTGATAAGTAGAGCCTGCGTTCTTTAAACCAAATGGCATTACCTTGTAATGGTAATTTCCAAGAGGAGTGACGAAGGCTGTCTTTTCTTAGTCATCTAAAGCCAGGGGAATCTAGTGGTATCCTTGAAAGGCATCCAAGAAGCTCATTCGCGGATGCCCCACAGTGGCATCTACTAGCTGATCAATCCGAGGCATGGGGAAGGGATCCTTCGGACAGGCTTTGTTTAGGTCTGTGAAATCCACGCATACACGCCATTTTCCATTCTTCTTCTTCACCACTACCGTGTTGGCCAACCATTTAGGATAAAACACCTCCTTAATAGCCCCTGCCTGCTTGAGCTTGTTCACCTCTTCCCTTACTGCGGCGGAATGCTCTTTGGATGAGCGCCGAGGTGGTTATTTCTTGGGTCAGGCAGCTGGGCTTACGTTCAGGTGATGGAAGATAAACTCTGGATCTACCCCTAGGGCTTCGTAAGAGTTCCAAGCGAATACGTCAATGTTTCTTCCAAGGAATGCCACCAGCTCCTCCTTATCAGGTGGTGGCAGCTGAGCCCCAACCTGGAAGAACTTCTCTGGGTCTCCGTTGATGACAATCTTCTCCAACATTTCACATTTCTCCTCTTCCAATTCCATGACGATAAGCGGAATCAGGATCTCTGATTGCTATGAGCCCCCGCCCAAAGTGGTCAGCTGTTCGACAGCCGACTGACGTGTAATGGCCGCTACGAGGCATTGTCTTGCCACAGGTTGACTTTCTACAATCTCCTCCACTCGTCCCCTAAACGGGAACTTAACCTTTAGGTGCAAGGTTGACGAAACAGCTCCCAGGGCGTGGAGCCACGGTTTGGCTACAATGGCCGTGTAGGGGGAGTATGCGTCCACTACAATGAAATCCACCTCAACCATTTCAGACCCCGCTTGTACAGGTAGCCTGATCTGGCCCTTGGGGATGACGGCCTTCCCATCAAAGCTGACTAAAGGCAAGTCATAAGCTGTCAGATCTGCTGGTTGTAAACTCAATCCTTTGTACAGGTCTGGGTACATGATTTCAGCCTCACTTCCCTGGTCGACTATCACTCTCTTCACGTCGTAACTCCCTATTCTAAGAGTGATGACTAAAGCGTCATCATAGGGTTGTATAATACCTTGCTTATCTTCGTCCGAGAAGCACAGGGCTGGTCGGATCTCTACTCTGGCTCGTTTTGTTTCCTGATTAGTATCTTCGGCAGACGTCTTCGAAACGGACATCACCCTAGAGGGGCAGGATCCCGTTCTTCCAGGTGCTGCAAAGATAACGTCGATGGTGCCCAACGGGGGCCTTGATGAGGCGGTCCCGAAAGCCCCTGATCTACCGAGGTCTCCTTGACCATTGGGGCGATGCATAAACTGCTGTAGTTTTCCTTCTCTTGCAAGTCGCTCCAAATGACTTCTCAAAGTCCTGCAATCCTCTATGGTGTGACCTCGTTCTTGATGGTATTGACAGTAAAGGCTCTGATTAAGCTTCGTGGGGTCTCCCCCTATTTTGTTCGGCCATCTAAAGTATGACTCGTTCTGAACTTTCTCCAGAATCTAGTGGATTGGCTCTCGAAACACGTCATGTACTGTCTGCGAGGCAACAGATCCGGACTGCACGCCATAGTCCCTCCGTGGCTTGCTATTGTTGTATCGATCCGACCTGAAATCCCTCCTCTCTTGAGGGATAACCTTGGCTTTACCCTTTCCAAGCAGTTGATCCTCCTCCACCCGTTTGTACTCATCGATGCGGTCCATTAACCAGCGCACATTTCTCACGGGTTTTTTTGTTAGCGATTTCCTCAAGTCATGTTCGGCTGGCAGGCCGACTTTGAAAGTTCTCACTGCCACGTCATCGAAGCTTCCCTCGATCTCATTAAACATTTCCCAGTATCGGTCCGAGTATGTTTTCAATGTCTCCCCTTCTCGCCTGGACATAGATAGCAATGAATCTAATGGCCGAGGGACCCTGGTGTTCGTAACAAATCGAGAGCAGAAGGCCTTAGTTAGCGCTCGGAAGGACCCGACAGAATTAGCAGCAAGGCCGTCGAACCATCTCATGGCTACAAGTCCCAAGCTGGAGGGGAACACCTTGCACATAAAAGTTTCATTCCGAGAGTGAACAGCCATCTTCTGGTTGAAATGGCTCACGTGCTCCACAGGGTAGGTCTGTCCATTATACGCAGTGAAAATGGGCTGAGTAAAACGCCGAGGGAGGCTGCCCCTATTGATTCTGCGTGTGAAGGGCGACTTAGAAATCTGGTTGAGCGCCCTGTTCATTGCGTCATTTCCTATACCTCTCGAGGACATGTTTCTCCCCCTGTGACCTCGGTAATGCTCTTCCTCATGAGAGTTGGATTCACCAGGGGGTGTGCGTGACCGAGGTCCATAATTATCATCCTCATCATCCCTGGAAGAATTATCGGTGACGGACAGACTACTGGATAGACTACGCCTCCTTTTCGAACGGCGTAACTTCTCTTTCAAATGGTTAATTTTACGTTGCATCTTCCTAGTGGCATCTTGGTGAGACCCACCATCTTCATTTCGATGCCTATTTCTTCTCGTGTGCACAGTATGCAAGCTCCCTTCATGGTCCTTTTCATGCTCAAGGTACACAAAGTGATCGAGATGGTGAGAGTCATCTGACTCTGCTCTGTTAGAACCAGATCCAACTATAATTCAAGCCTCAACTCACAGATACAACAGTAATCTTCCCACAGACGGTGCCAATTGTAAGGACACAGACTCTACAAGTGGGCCTACGAACAGGATAAGTTGAAGCCCAGGCTATATGCAGTATCCTTGGAATAAATTTGTGAAGAGAGTGGGCTGAAGATTACTTGATTTAGAATGTATGGGTTGATGGCCCAAGTGTGCTCGTGATCAGATTAACATTAATTGAATTGTTAGGATGATACAAGATTCTTCTCAGCACAGTCCGAGGAGTCAATTTAGACTACTACTGTGAATACCTCTCCCTCTTTCTCTTGACTGCTTTCTTTTTTAATGACTTCCTTTTCCTCCGATTGTTCGATGCCTCCTCTCTTTGTTTCCAGCTCTATTTATATGCCAATTTTGCCTCACGTGCCAGTTAGGTGGGTCTTCTTTGATACTTATCCCATCAGCCTTCACCTGAAGTCTTCACTTGGCAGCTGTAAAGGATGAAGGTCATTGTTCAGGTGTCTATTCCCCATTAATGCAGCCATGATGTTAGCTGCAGGATTATAAATGCAGTGGCAGCAGCCTTTTACTTAATATCTAATCGTTGCCACCTGTCCTTTTTGCCCATATAAGTCAGGGAGTCCTTCAAGAAGGCTGGGCTCAGTGTTGGAGCATTCATTTAGGTCGTCCCCTTGATAATCCGAACAGGCAAGTCTCCTTGGGCCAACCCTTTTCTCTCCACGTAGTTTATGCTTTTGAAATGAGTCAGACTAGGTCCATCCCTCAAGGTTTACTATCCTCGGACGTAGGGTCTCCTCGGACAGGCCCGCGGCCCATTACCTGACATTGGGCCTTTCACCCCTACACTTACTATTTTTGACAATACTTTTTTGTTTTCCTTAGATAGCAACTCTGCTTTGATTCAATAAAATTTACGTTTATTTTCCTTTAAGATACAGCAAAATTAAATATTACAAAGCTCAAATATGGGCAGATTTGGGAGGGTACCTGGGCCAATGCAAGAAAATACCTTGACACATGACCCAGGACTCACACCATAATTAGTTCAAAGTACATGACCTGGGACCACAGGCAGAAGTAAGTGCCCGAGATACCTAGCCCAATACTTGACAAAAGGGATCTGCCTGGTTTATAACCTCTGGAATAACATATGGGCCAGTGAACGTAAATCCTCCAATAAGAAGGATAGATTGAACTTTGCTTTTATGAGGTCCTACACCACTCCCCTCAATTCTAAAAGTTTTTCTTCAAATAAGGAGTCAAGAGAGGAATCCCTCAAAGAGATCAGTACAGCACATAATAGCTCCACCAGAATATTGCCCAGAAATACACCTCCCCTAAACCCACTGGTAAAGTCTTCATGGATCTTGAACAACCCTTCCAGCAATGGCAGACCCTCCACAGGCACAGAGAAGCGCAGGAAGTTACCATAGGGAGGCCCAAAGCGATAAAAATGACTTACATGGAGGTTGTTGAACTCCAGGAGATTAAAGTGGGCCAGGAAAGTAAGCAGCCTTGAGCCAGGATTTGAAACAGTCACCTCTAGAGCCTCCCCCATTGTTGTACCTCCACTTGCAAGGATTTGGGAGCTTTCAACCCTCTGGATGGTTTGGGGGATCCCTGCCTAGATTCAGCCACATGGACGTCAAGAGCAGATTCCACAACTACCCCAAGAACTACGAGCTCAGGACCCTTAACACCTGTGTCAACACCTGCAAAAGTAGACCAAATTCGAAAATGGGGAAAGGACCAAGGAAGAAATGCAAAGCGGGAAAGTGAAAAAAAAAAAAAAAAAAAAAACCAGTATCAACTTCCTGTGGTAGAGCTTCCTCCTCCTGCTCCTCTGATTTCCTAGAGGACTCTGTGAAAGAATACACAGCACGTTGAAGAAAGGGTAAGGAAACCTTGACAAAATGGCTAAAGAAAGGTAAGGATACTAAGGGCTTCGCCATAGATGGAAAAGGCAAGAGAAGAAGCACAGTAAAGGTAAACAACACACACCTTCAGAACCTTCTGATTCCAAGGAAGAGGCGGCCTCAAGGGCAGATTGAACACTGGTTTGACCTAAAAGGGGAAGAGAAAAAGGGAACTCTAAAAAAAAAAAATAAAAGAAAGATAAGGTTAAGTATATTTATAAGGGGTGAATGAGGCTCACCTGCTTGTATGGATGGAGACGCACCCCCCAAGGGTTCTTTGCTTAACACAGGTTTAGTCACAGGTTTAAATGACACAATTTTGGTAGGACTGAAAGTTTGCACGGGCTGGGGATTTTAGGAAACAGGAGGCTGGGAAGCTTCAGAGTCCTGAACAGCCAGGGGAACAGAAGGCAGAATGGGCTGGACATCCTGCATCGGCTGCCCAACCTCTTGAGTCACACCGTCACTAAGGGGCTCTTCCTTCACGACTAGGGAAACAGCAGAGGGAGTTGCAATCACTTCTTCCATCAGAATCCCATCAGTCGTAGGAGGAGGTACCTCCATCTGCAAAAGGCAAAGAAAACAAATGAAAGAAAATCACAAAATGCATAAATACATAGCACCAGAAAAGATTGGAAGCAAACAGAAAAATGCACGAATGGAAGAAGGCCACACCACATCATCACTAGACGACTGACTCCGACCTCTCTTGAGGTCTGACTTGCGTTTGGACTGCAAGGAAGAGATAATCATTCATTAGTTAAAAGAGAAAGGGAAAGACACTGCAACAACAATAATAAACTACTGCAAAAATAAAAGAGAGAAGAAGGAATGAGGCCTTGCCCTTCTCTCTCTCTGTCTACAGAGTCTCCAATGGTCTTTTTTCTACTACGGGTACACCCGGAGGGTCCTAAGGGAGACTGGGGTACAAAATCAAAGGACCCCAAAGAACTCTGGGCTGAGGAACTCACAAGAACCTGAGAGAGAGAAGACTCTACCTTAGTCTTCACTCAAGTCCTTGAAATTAAAGGATGCCCAACTTCCTTTTTGACTGTAGGGGAGCTCACTCTCTCGGGTTCCTCAAAAATAACCAACTGCTTTTGAGATCTTGCAGTCTTCCTTCTTTTAGTCTTAGGGCTAGCTTCAATACCCTCAGCACTCTCTTCAAGCTCAGCTCTTTTAATCTTTTCCTGCTTAATCTTCTTTTCTTTACCTTTGCTTATGGGAGTGGCAGCACCAATTGCCTCTACTGCCCCTCTTTTAATTAGCTCACCAGAAGAAGTACCAACAATAAGGTCACACCCTAACCAAGTCTTTAGAAAATTTGCGTATAACACACCCAACCACCCCTAGAAACATGCCCCTTCGCGAATCCTATCTTGTTGCTTATGGTAGCAGATACAATGCCAGCAGTAGGGAGGGATAGGCGCCTGTTGGAGGTAGGAACAGAGAGAATATCAGGGTTGGGAACTCTCCCAATCTTGCCAGAACCAACATAATCAGAGAAGTATTTCTGAACTCTTCTCTAGTAGCCAGCAAAACCACTGGAAACAAAGACTCCCCTTTGGGAGTTGGGCACAACAAATTGAGGACCACTTTGTAACCAATAAGAGAAGGCCTAAAGCCTTAAGAACGGGTCCAGAGAAGGGAGAGAAGGTACTACATCTTTAAACACTAGCAAGATGTCCTAATCAAAGCCAAACTACTGGAGTACCTGGTGAGCTGAATAATGGGTGTACCTAGGGCCACTTGAGGAGGGTACTAGAACCCATGACAGATTAATACAAGCCAAGTAAGCCAAACTACCTTCATCACCACGGCTTAGATCAAAGGTATTCCCTGGAGAATTGAGAAAAAAATCTAATACAGACTCACAAGCGAACCCGGGGCGAACTCCCAGGGAGAACACCAACTTAAGTGCCCTGTCTGATCAAATAACTCAACCAAATTGAGGCCGCCACCTTTCAAACTAGCCCAACAAAAAATGATAGGGTGGCTGTCAATAGAACTACCACACAGACCCTTGATTACGTTAGGAGATCCCTGGAATTTATCTTTTATGAATTTCAAATTTCTACATTTTGCTAAAGTAACAGGAAAGCGGTCCCACATGAATACCTAGAGAATGGCACAATGGAGGGACAAGGTGATAGCATAAACAAGAATCGCCTTCAACTTTATCTCCATGAAGCAGATCCAATTGAGAATAAACATGGCCCAAGAACATAAGGGCTAAGGGATACTGAGCACCCCGAGCCAATTTAATTGCCAACAGGAAGAAAACATACTTAACCCCATACTTGGGGAACTTACTGAACAGAAACTTACTAAGCCAGAACTCCAGGAACCCAGTTTGCCTAACTACCTTGTCCTTTTCTTGCGAAAGATTCATAACCCACTTACCCATTCTAGCCGGTTTCCCATCAGGAAAGTAGTACGCCCGCCAAAATGATTGAATAATTTGCCTTCCACTTCGAGATCCTCGTCAGAAAGACTAATGTCAAAAGGATTCTCATCTCCAAATACCAAGAGGAGGAAGTTATTAACCACATCCTCCAAGGTGATCGTAAGCTCACCAACAAAAAAGAAGAAGGTATGAAGAGAAGGGCACCAACAGTATACCAAATGTCTGAGGCCCTTGGCATCTCTGAAACCATCAAGGTTCCTGAAAATCGTAACTACTTTCAAGATCCCGACGCGCTCCAGACAACCAACAAATTCCCCATTGGAAAGTTCCTTGTCCACCCAAATGGGCCAACTGGTGATCTTCCCAGGAATGAAGTCAAAGAAAATAGGAACCGCCTCTCGAGATCCCCGCCTAATCTGGAGATCTAAAATCTCTCTTGGATCTGGGACCTAAGTAGAACTGGCAAAGTCCGCCTGACCGGAGAATACCCAGGCGTGAGGGGATGGAGGGGCCTTACCGTGAGACATCAGAGGAAAGAACAAGCTGGGAATGTACGAGGGGTCCCGTAAAGGGAAAGCTAGGCGCTTCATAACTCCCTGTGACTCACCCTACACAGAACCAGAAGAACTCTCGCCATCAGAGGGACTGGGAGTATGTTCCCTCCTTTTTCGTGAGGAAGAAGAAGCCATAGAACAGCAAGTGTACTGGGAAATAGGGAAGTCGAGGGAATGAAGAACACGGAAAAGGAAAACAAAGAAACAAACTAACTGGAAGGAAGAAGATAAGCTTAGGAATGAAAGACTCTGGGAAGTGAAAAAGAAAATTTGAAGTGACTGCAATAATGGCACAAAGAGCAGTTGGAGAAGACGATGTATGGAAAGGTGTTCCAGTTGCCAAAAAAATTAATTTTAAAGAAGAGAGTTATTGGCAGTTATTAATGGGAGTTACGGGGAACGTGAAAAGTGGGTGGAGGAACTTTTCACTCCAAAATTTAATTGCCACGTCCTGTACGAAAGGGGGGAGTTACAAAAGAAGGAAGTGCAACATTCAAAGAAGACCAGGATACCCAAAAGCAGCGGGAAAGTCAGGATCCTAAAGAAAGGAGAGGGGAAACCCTGAGGTTAATTAAAATAGTGAAGAAGGAAGTCCTACAGAAATTAAATCTCTAATTTACTCACATATGGGCTGCAGGTATCCCACGAGCTCGAGGGGCTAAATGTTGAGGTCTAAAAAGTTATAACACAAAGGCCTAAAATAGCACAATGGGTGAACCTCATATAAAAGGGTTAAGCCCACCACAAAAGAAAAGGATGGTAGGCCCAAGTCCATTAAAAGAAAAAAGATTTAAAGCCCAAAGCCCCGAAAGGACAAAAGGTCCATGAAACAAAGGGAAGAAAGGAAATAGCCCAGTTTGTCAAGATTTGAAAATCAGGGGGAGTCCAATGGGAAGAACTAAGCTAGGATACCCAGCGACTGCCAGGGGTTCGGGATCCCCGAGACGTGCAACACCGCTAGGATAAGATTGAGACAGCTCAAAAAGAGCACCAAGAAACACAAGGAACGAAGATCAGATACGTCCTTCTCAATCACCCAATGATGCTGAAAGGAACCAGAAGGCCTAGAGAGTAACAATTCATAAACAAGGGGCTGGTACCTCCAGGAACCCAAGAAGAAGAACCATAAAAGAAAGTATCTGGGAAAACCTTCAACCTGGCAGGGAGGGAATCGACTCACTTGGGAAAAATGACAAAGGGGAAGAACATCAAAAAAAGCTGAGTCTGAAAAGGTAAGTTTTAGAAAGGTTGGAGGTTAGTTCTCTAAGGACGCCCTAGAATGGAAAGTCAACAAGAGGCTTTTGGAAGGAACCAACCCCCAAAGTGGCTGGCACAACATGGGCTCTAATACACAGGGGAGTAAAGGAGGGGAATCAGTGGTACCCTAGAGCCCTAGAATGACTCTATAAAAGGGGGAGAGATTTCAGCAATAAGGGACCAGAATCGAATCATTGAGAAAACTCTGAAAACTCAAAAAAAGTAGTAACAGAAAGAGAAATATCACCCGGTATCCTAAAACAGTCACTATAGAACGTACTTGGATTCAAAGGGATTCAAATTTTGCAAGTCTTAGAGGTTTAGATAGCCATCTAAGTTTGTAATTTTTGAACTTATTTGGACCCTGTGACACGTCTTAGTGAGCGCATTGTAATTTACAACTAAGAAAAGTAACGAAATATTTCACAGTTTTTTTTTAAGGATCCTTAATAATTTTCTTCCTCTCTTTATTACATTGTTCCTTTACTGTTTCTTGCTTTTGAATACATATATATTCTTGCTTGATAGTATGTATGTATTATAGGATTCTCACTCTGTGCACCACTTGGTTTGTAAACAGCCTAGTTAGCTGTGGTGAACCAAGCCTAGTACCTTTAAACAACAACTAACAGGCCCAAGGTCCTTTGCTCCAACTTGGGCCTAGACACCATTCAAAAAAGGACCCTCACACAATATAATACACTATAATTTAACGAAATATGACATGATTTTTTCATATAAAAAAATGTTGACACCTCTCTCTCTCTTTCCCTCTCTCTAAAAGCTTCTGTGATGATAATAGCTCTTGCATAACAATGCATTCTCTCGTGCTAGTTGATACTTAATTGATATTATAATTTACAAGGTCAACTTTTTTTCTTTTTTCTTTTTTTATTTTTTAAGTAAGGCCAACCTTTGCTTTTGTTGTTTATTTAATTTGTTGATTATAATTCTATTTTGTTCCATCTTTCACATGTAGTAGAGTTCTCTAACTCTCTTTGTAAATAGCTTTTTTTGGACATTTGGGGAGGAGGGGGTATTGCGGTAATGTTCCCTAGTTTTTCTGGATTTAAACTCAAAGAATAGAATGATTCCTTTTGAATGGTTCGAAGAAACGACGCCAGGAGGGATGAGATAAATATGAAAGGCATATTTGCCCCTGTTAGTGTAAAAAATACGCACCAAGGTAAATGGATTGCAAGTCTTGCCAAGGTATATATACTTGAAACAAACGCACAGGAAATCACATTATCATCATATTAAACATAATTCAATCCCCCATAAGAAAATAATAATAATTCAATCATTTTATTTCCAAAAAATAAATAAATACATGTTAATGACTCATGTAACTAACTAACGAACATAGTTGATGTCAATGTTTGGGACATTGATTTAACCAGTTAGCCACTTGTGATGAAAGTTACAATAGCTAAGTGTCACCCACTCTGTTGTCAGTCAATCACTCTGCTGCGCATCACACACTACGTGTCAACTTGTGCCCTTATTGTCAATTGCAAACCATAAGTGTCCTCTTTTGGCTCATAACTAAACCAACCCCACTCAATTTTGTTACCTTTTATAGAGTTTAATCGCGCCAATGCAAAGTTGGTCATCCAAAAGGGTAGCACAACTACAAAAAGATCAATCCTGATAAAAGATTGCTTTCCTCCTTTGGTAATCAAGCTTTACCATAAAGCTTCCAAATTAACTCCCAACAAAACATAAGCACCCTCAAAGAAGGAAGATAAAGTTTCGAGAACACTTCAAGTTGTAACTCAATTAGTCAATATTTTCAATCTATTTTTTCCACCCCAAATTTGATTCTCCATGCTTCAAAGTTCCTTACTATAGAAGGTTGAAAGGTCTTATGACACTTCTCTCCTAAAGATTATCTTAGGCCATAATTGATTGGAGTGAAAACAGGTAGAATAGAAAATGAGAAAGAAAAAAGTTGAGACAAAGTGGTAGGGCATTGTTGTTTTCTCCTCAAGCCCACAAAAATTTAATCTCCCCAAAATGGAGAGAAAATAGGACTGAAAATGTGGAGCAAAGCTCTAACCGATTTAGACCAAAATAACCACGAGCCAATGTTCGCTTTTTAGTTTTTAGAACGTTTATTTTTGTATCTATTTTTTGCTATTTTAGTTTTTTTTTTCTTTTCATTAGTTTTATTTTATTTTTTTGGTTTTTTAGAAAACAATTTGGGGTTTTTGAATTTCTTGTACTTTTTTATTTTTTAAAAATCCCCCAACCAAACAAAGCCTTAATCATCCATATGATTTTTTTGTTAATCCTTGTTGGGGGAAAATTTTTGATGTTCTCAAATAGAATATGGGGTAGCCAAGCTGAAACTCAACGATGTATCTTTGAAATAAAGCCCAAAGGCTTTCGGTGTTGTGTAAGCCCGCCCAAGCAAGAGATAGTGGCTACTCCCTGACAAGAAGACAGCAATAAAGCTCAATAAACATGTTACTATTGTTAGTTTGTTATATTATTAGTCTTTTTACAGCATCATAGTTCAAACCAATCCTCCAACGGTAGGGTAATTTATATTCAATTATTAAATAAATTTAATAAAGTATTAACTTCAGGAAATTCTTGTGTATTTTGTTCAATAGGGTCCATAGTACTCTTAGCCATCATTATATTAATATGAAGAAAAAATTCCAAAAAGTATCAAATACATTATAGCCTCCCATAGTAAAACAATAAGTAAATATTAGTGGCTGCATAGTGATGAGAAAAGGGTTATTTGGCATGGTTTGAAGGAAGAGAGAGATCCCAGCTCAGTGCAGCAAGTATTAAACTAAGATTTTGGTGAGTATGTGTGCATAAGGCAAGAATGAGGTAATGTGGGTTGTTTTGAATGAGTGGGATGAAATTAATACTAAGGTTAAGGCTTTCGTGAATAATGGGCTGTTTGTGACTAATTGGGAGGCATTTATAGGCTATGATTATGCAAAAGAGGAAAGGAATGTCTGAGGCTAGGTGAGTGTGGGTTAAGGGGAATGAGTTGTGGGCTTGAGGAGAGCTGAATTACAAGTAAAATGACAAACAAATCAGAAAGTTTCAGAGGGAGTAGCTGTGTGTGTGTGGGTTGAGGTGCTTATACTTTCATAATGAAGTTTAGAGAAGTATAAATTAACAAGAATCCAAAAAACGTAGGTCTGATTCAAGGGAGCAGGACAACTGAATTAATAACCTGGATTTGGCCTAAAATGGGAGATTTGCTTTTGGGGCTGTTTTGCTTCTTTAGGCAATATCACACAAGGGTAGTATCTGGGGTAATCTTGCATTAAATGCTAAGATTGCTGAGATTGTGTTCAGCCAATGGGATTAAGGCACGTATTAAGGAGGAATCCTAGTACTGCAACTGAGATTTGGACCCTAGGAAGTAGGATTCAACACCCCAAGCCAGGTGCCAAAGTTCAAGTCCACTTCAGAGGATTTCGCTAGAGATCCCTTTATGCCCTCCAAACCACATGTTCCCAAATTTTCCCCTTTAGGATTCATGGGCTTGGCTCATAAACCAATTACATACATTTTTAGTAATAAAATAAACTATTTGTTTGAGGATTTCATGAGCTTGGAGGTCTTGCTTATGACTTTCTTGAGTTGTGACCAAATCTTAGGGAAGAAGGGTATTTATTGCCCATTAGCTTTTAGGTGTTAGCCTCTGGTACTGTTCACGTCAGCGTTGGTAGTGGGACAAGTGGCTAGCTCCTAATTTGGTTTGGGAGCTTAGTTGCTTTTTGAGGTGACCTCCAGTGGAAGGCAGAACTGAATGGAGTTCTCCAACGGGGTCAGTTTGCATATATAGGCTGTTTTGGCTGAGATTTCATGTTGGGCTTGGCCATGAGGGCTGAGTGTTTTGGTGGGCCTCTGACTTGGTGGTTCTCTCCACTTAGGCCTATCCTTTTGCTTTCTCATTGTAAGCCCTACAAAATGGATAAAGCTACCATATATTGCCATAGATTTTTATTCCACATGGGTTTTAGTTGTTAGTAGAAATAAAATGAATCCATGAGCTTTAATAAATATTTATGATAGGTTTTGGGTATTAATTTTCATGGGCTTTAAATAACAACTTGTATAGTTTCTCATAATTTTTGTCATGGATTACTTTATAAATGATATTTTCTTTGGGGCTTTTTAAATAATGACCTCCAATATTTTCTTGAGAATAATATTTACCATGGGTTTTAAATAGAGGCAATATCCACTATAATGGAATAATGTGATATTCTCATAAGTTTTTCTATAGATAATCATAATGGGCATGTAGGATGAATAATTATCATAAGTTTTGGAAATAAATATTATGAGTGCTGTGATATAAAATAGATAGTGAACATGAGCTTATAATATGATATGAAATAAATAAATGTCAATGGTCTAAGATAAATAATCATAACTTTTCATGGACTTTTATAAGATGATTGCATGGGTTTTGAGAATAGATAATTTATAAATTCCATGAGCTTGTAATATTATAGTAATAGGTTTAAAAATCTAAAGTATTGTTCATTATTGGACGTTTAAGTGAAATAATTATGACATAGTATTTTGCCAAGTATTAATAACCTTGGGCTTTTGATAAAATAGTGTCAAGTAGTTAGCTTGGGCTTTTAATAGTGCCAAGATAAGTTAGGCTTTTGATATTGCCAATGAGAATTGGACTTTGATATTACCAATGAGAATTGGGCTTTTGATGTTCCAGTGAGAACTGAGCTTTTGATGTTGCCAATGAGAATTGGACTTTGGATAAATAAATTGCCATAGGTTTAAACCATAGGTTTTGATTATGGATTTGAATTTCATTGATAAAATTATTCTGCCATGGACTTGAATCATGAGCTTTTCAAATATTATCAAGCATAAGTATTCTTAGGCTTTAAATAAAATATTATGTATGTTTTGGGTTCATAGGGCCGATTTTGGGCTTAGCTAAATAATGGTAATAAAATTGAATAAAATATGAGTTTTTAGGCTCTTTGTGATAGTTTATATCATGATCCAATTTCAATAATAAGTTATGAAATATTTGTGATTAACATAAAAATAGAACAAAAAATATTTGGGAAAACCCAATAACTTATTAGTGGTATTTGAAAATAAATAGGTAGTTCTCAAATAAAATTAGGTGTAAAAAAAAAGGTACCCTAACAATTCTTTAGGGGCACATTAACCATTTTTCTTGACATTACTCTTCATTTCATTAAAGAATTCTAGAGTTGGATGAGCTCTCATTTATTGTCAAGTACTACATTTAACTTTTGTGACATACTCTATCTCCATACCATTCTCGTATATTCTCATTTTTTAATGATATTACGGAAATTGATTACTATGTATATATATCGTTTTGTCTTATGATTTAGTTTGCAAGAGTCCTAAGACATGTTGCAGCATTCAAAAGAAAAAGAAAGCAAAAAAATAAAGAAAGAGATCACTGACTTCATTTTACAACTGCCTAATTGCTTGCCCACTTTTTCTAACAATTCATTTGTTTTCACTATCTCTACCAATGTATGCTTGCAATTGTGAAGAAAGTGAATAAATTATCTACTTTCTAGTATTGGTAAATCCAGCTTGTAGAGATGAAAGATTAACAAAATCAGGACAATTATGAACCTTCTAAATTCAAGGTTAGTAAAGTGTTCTTTTTATGTTTTATCTATTTATTTTTATAAAAAAAAAACCAAAAAATTTGAATTAAAATATAGCTATGTTTCAAGAATCAAAACAAGACTTGGTCATGATTTAATGCATTATCCACAACAAATTTTTATAATTTTGCGAGGAAGCATCTCAATTTTATTGAATCTATCTTATTATTAGCAATATAACATTCCTGGCACACATAGAAACTGACTTAGTTTAAATTGACAATTGTTGGTGACAGGTTTACAAACTAGGAGTGTGGTTGCATTGGTACTTGTCAAGTCAAACGTTGATGTGGTACAGGGCTGAGTCATGTATCTGGGCTTTGTTAGAGCACTCACAGCAGTGCTCTTATATTGCCATATTGCTATAATATATAGCAATATAGCTCCTCAAGGACCAAATTTTAGCTCCAGTAGTGGAGCTATTTCCTTATTTTTTAAGCTCCTATGAACAGTGCACATCTATAAATAAATGCGCACTGTTCATCAAAGCTAAAAAAAAAATTATTCTATTAACTTTCTCTCTCCTCTCTCATTTAAAAACTATTTTCTCTCTCTTTTGTTCTTTCTCTCTCTCTCTCTGTCCGGCTTTTCTTTTTCTTCTTCCTTCTCTTTTTTTTTTTTTTTTTTTTTTCTCTCCCTCATCGCCGGTCTCAGCTCACCACTCATCTCATCGCCGATCTCATCCATCGCTGATCTTCATCGCCCAGACCTCCATCTCATCGCCAATCTTCATCGCCATCCCACCTCGCCGATCTTCATCACCTTCCCACCTCTCTGGGTTTCGTTGGTTTTTTTTTTTTTTTTTCCTGCTTTGGACTGTTGGTGGTGGTGGTGGTGGTTGTGGCTGATGGTAGCCGACCCATCACCGTCCTCCATCTCACCGATCTTCATTGGGGATTTCTTTGGGTTTTTTTTTTTTTTTTTCCTGCTCTGAACTGCCGAAGTTTGTGGTGGTGGTGGTGATGGTTGTGCTGTGGTAGGGTTGTGCTTTTTTTTTTTTTTTCTTTTCTTTTCTGCTGTGAACTGCTGAAGTTTGCTATGGTGGTGGTGATGATGGTTGTGCTATGGTGGTGGTGGTGATGGTTGTGCTGTGGTGGTGGTGGTTGTGCTGTGGTGGTGATGGTTGTGCTGTGATAGGGTTGTGCTTTGCTGTTTTGCTGTAAAAGTTTTATTATTATTGTAATGAGTTTTTTTGTATTATTTTAATCAAATAACTAAAAATATAGATGTATTGTTGTGGGGTGTGAAGAGGTAAAATAGATAAAGTGGTTTTTAAAGGTGCTAAATAGCTAAAATTTTAGATCCACTGCTGTGGATGCTCTTAGGGCTTTTCAGGATGTGGTGTTCTATTAGTGGTAGTGAAGTGAGGATCTTGGGGTGGTGACATTAATGGCATTGTTGTGGAGTTTTGGTGGTTGCTCGGGTTTTTGTGTATGAATTCTTTAATGGGCTTGAACTCAGTGATGATTGGTGCTGTTGGGGTGGACTTATAATGGTCTATTTGTGGTACTGGATTTTGGTTAGTGTCTTTGCTTTTTTTGGAGTTCCTTGATTTATTTTGTTAAGTTTGATTTGATTTATAGTTTGAATAATTTTTTTGGGTGTTTTCCATCATTCCATGTGTAAAAATCTAGGAAAATCTTCGTATGTGTAAATTTTGGAGTTGCCTGAATTTTCAAATATAGCTTTTTTAAGGTTTAAATATTATTTTGGTCCTTAACGTTTTAAACGTATTGGTTTAGTCATTAACATTTTGGTATTGTGTTAAAATAATCATTGCCTTATCACCGCATACTCTTAGTGTGATAGTCATTCTATAAGTATAAAGTTCTTGTAGGATAAGGGGGTCAGGGTCGAGGTTTAACTCCTTAAGAGGGAGTTTCGCAAACATATACACTTAGGTTATGTTATAGTAGTGGGTTTCAGTTAGCTCAACTGATAAAGTCTCTGATGGTTGTATAAGAGATCTGGGGTTCAATCCTCGTCTACACCAAAAACTAATTGGTATCTTGGTCTGATGATAAAGAGCTACCATTAGGAACGGATGTCATAAGTAAAACTTTCTCAAAAAAAAAAAAAAAAAAAGAGGTTATATTATAGTAGAATTTATATTTTGTGTAAAAAAAAATAGTCATTGTTATTAAATGGTGGATTGAAAATTTGAAATAACTAACGGTGATATTAAAATAATGGAAAATCTAACATGGCTAAAGGTGATATTAAAATAATCATTGCTGTTTGTGATTCTAGTTTAGTTAAGTTTTTTAATTTTTAAATTAAAAACCCTTGGCAGCCCATATGGAAACTCAGATGACATAAAAAAAAATAATATATATTAATATCACACTTAGTGGTTAGGATTATTTTAATGCAACATTGACATATTAGTGTGTGTTTAGTAAAAATTATTTTTACTAACTTATTTTACTATTCAGCTTTTTTTTTTTTTTCTATTCATGGGTTTCACTGTACTTTTTGGTGCTATTCATGAGTCTTACTGTACTAGTTCAGATAACTTTTACCTTTATTTATAATACTTTCAGCAAAAAAATTTCAGTTTTAACAAAATAATCAAATCTCAAATAGACCCTTTAAATTAGTACATTTTGAAACATTAGAGATCATGTTGAGTCATTGACACATAGGACAATCTTTAGGAGTCAAAAGGAAAATTAAACCTTTTTTAAAAACCGTTTTTTATTATTTAAAAGAAAAATTAGTAATTTTTAATATTTAAATTCTTTTTAATAGTTAATAGGAGTTATGTATGAAAGGATTAACTATAGCAACAAATGTGAATTTAGAGGACTAAAATGGCAATTGAACAAATTTAAAGAGTGTAATTTGAATTTTTGTTTTCATTGTAATATCAGCTCTAATATTCAATTCAAGCTTCATTTTCACATGGGGTTATAGTATCATGGTGCATTTACAAAATCAATTTTCTAATACTCAATCCATGGATATGGTCAATATCCAATTTCTATCGGTGTGCATAACCACACAACGTTGCATTTTGCGGTTTTTTAATTTTTAATTTTTGATTTTATTGTGGTTGCATTTTAACTTTCAAGTGAGTTGCTAGATCAAATCCTCAGCAAGATCACAAGCAACGGTCTTGGACATCACCTCCCTATCATTTTCCTTTTTTAAAGGACTTTTAGCCATGACAAAACCATTTTTCTTGCCATATATAGTCTAATATTTCATGACATCATTAATTAATTGAGTTAATATAATTTTCATGGAAAATTATTAGGTACTCCCGCCTCTCGAAGTACCATAAATATGTAGTCTCTTCTCTCACATGAGCGGTGGGTCTCACCATAAATTTAATTAGTGAAACCCATCATTGGTACTCCGAGAGTACACAATAATTTTCCAATTTCCACCTTAGATCCTTTATATTTGTATTTTTCATTTTTTGTTTCCTACGTTTCATTAATTGATGTTATTATCATACAACTTCATAGGTTAAGAGCCATTTGTTACTTCTTTCATGCCTCTACAATATAATACACAATATTTGAGCATTCACACAATATTTGAGCATTCACACTGATCCATGTATAGTATAAAAATGTGTAGAATTTACAAAATTTTGTTTAAAAATGACCAACATCAGTCCATATGCATTTGTGTAAATTTACAAATTTACTATAGCAACAGTGTAAATTTACATCAACACTATTTATTTTGCATTTAGTTATTTATTCTTTCATTGCATATCTCGAGGATAAAGGAAAAAAGTGGATGGTGGTTGTTGTGTGTGGAGAAAAAGAAATAGGGCGAAAAGCACATTTTAGTTCCTACATTTTCACGCGATTCTCACTTTGGTCCCTATATTTTATTTTCACCGCTTTTAGTCCCTAAATAAAAAAAGCGATCTTGTTTTAGTCCTTATTGTCAGTGCCCTAACGGCAAAATCCTAGGTGACAAACGGAACACTCTACTAACTGACGTGGCACTGATGTGGCATTAAAATATTATTAAAAAAATATTATTTGGCATTTTATATGCCACATCAGCATTTTAATTTTTTTTTTTAAAACCATGTTAGAAAATTTAAACCAAAAAAGAAAATAAATTAAAAAAAAAACTTGAATCTAATTAAAAAAACAAACCTTTAAATTAATTTTTTTTCTTTTTTTTGGAAGAACACGAAGAACCCAGAAGATGTTCTTCATTTTCTTCTGGGTTCTTCCTCATCATCACCATCATCAATCTCGTGCACCTCAACCACATCATCGTCATCATCAAGTTCCTACCCTGACTCATTGTCTTCATCATCGTCCCCCTCATCTTCGTCCTCTCCACCTTCCCCTCCCTCCACATGCTCAACCCTAAACCCGTTCGCCTGATGATTCGAGCCATTCACTCTCCTAGCAGTCTCCGTCTCCTCCTCATCAACATCACTCTCTTCATCTTCATCCACATCAACCACTCCATCAACCCCTTCGTTGTGCCCATTATTCATTCCAAACAGTCGATCCTCCCCGTCGATTTCACTACTCTCGGGGTCATCCTCCTTATCCTCCTCGTCTTCCTCCTTATCATCACTCTCAGGCCACTCGTTCTCCTCCACGTCCATCTTATCCAAATACTTCAACAATTTGATCAATCCAAAAACCTTAGATCGATAACCCTTCACATGCGTAACTGGACACTCATACAGATAAAGCGAAACGAGCTTAAGCTGAGCAAGCAGCGCGAGATCCTCAATGTACTGAACCTCTCCAAAAGGCTTGGCGGCTGTAACCAACCTTGGACGCACTTCACGGCGCCGTCTAGGGTTAGGGTTCAAGCCGAGGCGTGGTCAGTTTGGCCGTCTAGCACTGTCTCCACGGCTCGCTCCCACGAGGCTAGGCGAAGGGGAGAAGTTGGGGAAGAACCCAAAAGAAAATGAAGAACATCTTCTGGGTTCTTCGTGTTCTTCCAAAAAAAAGAAAAAAAAATTAATTTAAAGGTTTGTTTTTTTAATTAGATTCAAGTTTTTTTTTTAATTTATTTTCTTTTTTGGTTTAAATTTTCTGACATGGCTTTAAAAAAAAAAATTAAAATGCTGACGTGGCATATAAAATGCCAAATAATATTTTTTTAATAATATTTTAATGCCACTTCACTGCCACATCAGCGCCATGTCAGTTAGTAGAGTGTTCTGTTTGCAACCTAGAATTTTGCCGTTAGGGCACTGACGGTAGGGACTAAAACGAGATCGTTTTTTTGATTTTAGGAACTAAAAGCGGTAAAAATAAAATATAGGGACCAAAGTGAGAATCGCGTGAAAATGTAGGGACTAAAATGTGCTTTTCGCCAAAGAAATAATTTTAAAAACCAAGAAAATTTGACATTTTAATGAAATGTAGTATAAAATAAATAATCTAATATGAGGTATTTTGAAAAGTGAGTATGTAAAATAGAAAAATTAGGTTTTTATGTTAAAATAGATAATAAAAATTTGTATGAACTAATACGAATGCTCTAACTAAATAAAATATAGCATATTTTTTTCATATAAAAAATGTTGAGACCTCTCTCTCTCTCTCTAAACGCTTCTGTGATTGTGATGATACCAGGCTACTTGCTCTTGCATGAACAACATTCTCTCGTGCTAGATTTTTTTTTTTTTTTTTGATATTACTCTCGTGCTAGTTGATAATTTCATAAGGTCAACCTTTTGGTTTTTTTAAAGCAAGGCCAACCTGAAATCACATTATCATCATATTAAACATATTTCAATCCCCCATAAAAAAATAATAATAATTCAATCATTTTATTTTCAAAAATAAATAAATATGTTTTAACGACTCATTTATCTGACTAACGAACACTGTTGATGTCAATGTTTGGGACATTGATTTAACCAATTAGCCACTTGTGATAAAAGTTACAATAACTAAGTGTCACCCACTTTGTTGTTAGGCTGTCACTACCTATGCCCTTATTGTTAATTGCAAACCATAAGTGTCCTCTTTTGGCTAATAACTAAAACAACCTCACTCAATTGTGTTACCTTTTATAGAGTTTAATCGCTCCAATGCAAAGTTGGTCATCCAAAAGGGTAGCAAAACGACAAAAAGATCAATCTTGATAAAAGATTGCTTTCCTCCTCCCGCAAGCAAGCTTTGCCATAAAGCCTCCAAATTAACTGTCAACAAAACATAAGCACCCTCAAAGAAGGAAGATAAAGATTTCGAGAACACTTCAAGTAGTAACTCAATTAGTCAATATTTTCCATCTATTTTTTCCACCCCAGATTTGATTCTCCATGCTTCAAAGTTCCTTATTATAGAAGGTTGAAAGGTCTTATGACACTTCTCTTCTAAAGATTATTTTAGGCCTTAATTGATTGGAGTGAAGACAGTGAGGATAGAAAATGAGAAAGAAAAAAGTTGAGACAAAATGGTAAGGCACTGTTGTTTTCTCCTGAAGCCCACCAAAACTCAACCCAAAATGGAGAAAAAAAAGGAGTGGAAATGTGGAGCAAAGCTCACATCAGTTTGGACCAAAACAACCACGAGCCGATGTTCGCTTTTCAGTTTTTAGAACGTTTATTTTTGTATCTATTTTCAGCTACTTTAGTTATTTTTTTCTTTTCATTAGTTTTGATTTTTTTTTAAGAAAACAATTTGGGGTTTTTGAATTTCTTGTACTCTTTTTCTATATTTTTTAATACAAATATAATGTGTTTTTTTATTTAATAGGGATATGATTGTAAATTAATACAAACTACATTTATTATACTTTTATTTTTCTTCCCAACCAAATAAAAGATTTTTCTATCTCTCAACTTCTCCACTTCTAAATCAAACACCATAAGGGAAAACTAAAATATCTCATATGCCTCCAATTTTCTCTCCTTCCCTATTTTGTATCATTCCATTTTTCTATCTCCCAACCAAATAAAGCCTTAATCATCCACATGTTTTTTTTGTTAATTCTCTAGGGGAACATTAACCATTTTTCTTGATGTTACTCTTCATTTCATTAAAGAATACTAGAGTTGGATGAGCTCTCATTTATTTCTAACTACTAAATTTAACTTTTGTGACATACTCTATCTCCATACCATTCTCACATATTCTCATTTTTTTAATGATATTATGGAAATTAATTACTATGTATATATCATTATTATTAATTTCATTCCGTTCCAATGGCCGGAATATCTCATACCGGCATGCAATCTGGTATGGTAATATTACCCATTCCACCTTGGGTCAAATTCTAGCCAATTTTGGGAAGTTCCGGCCACTCCGTCAAATTTCAGCCGAAATGTTAGATTTTGAACTTAAAAAAGAAGAAAAAAAAATTCAAACTCACGTCACCACCATGTCGCTGGCCGCTATTCTTCTTCTTTTCTTCTCAATTTCATATTCTTCTTCTTCTTCTCTGTTTCTTCTTCTTCTTCTTCGCTTCGCGCTGGTCTTTTCCTCTTTTAATTTATGTTTCTACTGTCTTCTAGAGTCTAGTACCCTTTTTAAGGATCTGTTTGAAATTTGCTTATTTTGCTAAAATTGAAAACTTTTTACTGAAAGTACTATAGATAAAGATAAAAGTTAGCTGAAATAATATAATGAGATCCATGAATAGTACCAAAAAATGCAGTGAAACCCATAAATAGTATAAAAAATAAGTTGAATAGTAAAATAAGTTGAATAGTAAAATAAGTTGGCAAAATTAATCATGACAAAGTAACGTGGAGAGAAAAAGGGTTGGTCCGAGGAGACTTGCCTGTTCGGATTATCAACGGAACGACCTAAATGAATGCTCCAACACTGAGCCCAGCCTTCTTGAAGGACCCCCTAACTTATATAGGCCAAAAAGGATAGGTGGCAACGATCAGATATTAGGTAAAAGGCTGCTGCCACCGCATTTATAATCTTGCAGCTAACATCATGGCCACATTAATGGGGAAAAGACATCTAAACAGTGGCTCTGACCCTTTACAACTACCATGAAAAGGCTTTAGGGGGAGGTTAATGGGACAAGGATCAAAAAGGAACCACCTAGTTGGCACGTGGGAAGAACTAATATATAAGGAGAGCTGAAAGCAAGAAAGAGGATCATCGAAGAAAGGGGAAAGAGAGAGGAGGAAGCTACCAACAAAGAGAGAAGAAAGAAAGAAAAAGAGAAACACTCAACCAACTGTTAAGATAAACTCTTCGGATTAAGCCGAGCAGCATCCAAGACAGCCCTAGCATTTCGTCTCTATCAGTCTGATCATAACTAAGTTTGGGCCATCATCCAGCTTACTTTCAATCAAGTTTACTTAGCCCACTCTCTTACAAATTCATTGCAAGGATACTGTTCGCTTGCCGGGCTTGAGTCCATATCTCTCTCACTAGCCCGAATTGTAATTTGTGTCCTTACAATATATATATATATATATATATATATATAGTTTTGTCTTATGATTTAGTTTGCAAGAGTCCTAAGACATGTAGCATTCAAAAGAAAAGAAAGCAAAAAAAGAAAGAAAGAGACTACTGACTTCATTTTACAATTGCCTAATTGCTTGGCCACTTTTTCTAAAAATTCATTTGTTTTCACTTTCTCTACCAATGTATGCTTGCAATTGTGAAGCAAGTGAACAAATTATCTAGTTTCTGGTACTGGTAAATCCAGCTTGTGGAGATGAAAGATCAACAAAATCTGGACCATTATGAACCTTCTAAATTCAAGGTTAGTAAAGTGTTCTTTTTTATGTTTTATTTATTTATTAAAAAAAAAACCAAAAAACTTTGAATTAAAATAAAGCTATGTTTCAAGAAACAAAACAAGACTTGGTCATGATTTAAAATAAAGCTATGTTCTTTTTTATGCGCTTCCCACGTTTGTGTTCTCCCGTTTTCAGTTTTTTTTTTTTTTAAGCTCAGCACTTGTTAAACAGTAATAAACAGTTTTAAACAGTAACTAAATTTTTTTTTTATTCTTTTCAGTATTCAGCATAATAAGCAGTATCCAAACGCATACTTAGTTTGAATTGTTGGTGACAGGTTTACAAACTGGGAGTGTTGTTGCATTGGTACTTGAAGTCACACGCTGATGTGGTACAGGGTTGAGTCATGGAGGAAAATTATTGTGTATTTCCAGAATACCATAAATTCGTATTCTCTTCTCTCACATGAATGGTGAGCCCCACCATGAATTTAATTAGTGAAAATCATCATTCATGTGAAAGGAGGGAGTACGCATTTATAATACTCCAGGAGTACCTAATAACTTTCCGAGTCATGGGTCTGAGTTTTGTTTTGGCTTTTCTGGATGTGGTGTTTTATTAGTGGTAGTAAAGTGAGGATTTTAGGGTGGTGAGACTGGTGACATTAATGGCTTTGTTGTGGAGGTTTGGTGGTTGCTCTGGTTTTTGGCTATGAATTCTTTAATGGGTTTGAACTCAGTGATGATTGGTGTTGTTGGGGTGGACTTATAATGGTCTATTTGTGGTACCGGATTTTGGTCAGTGTGTTTGATTTTTTTGAGTTTCTTGGTCTGATTTTTTTTGAGTTTGATTTGATTTGTAGTCTGAACATTTTTTTGGGTGCTGTCCATCAGTTAATGTGTGAAAATCTAGGAAAATCTTTGCTTGTGTAAATTTTTGAGTTGCCTTAATTTTCAAATATGGCCTTTTTAAGGATTAGATATCTTTTTGATCTCTAAATTTTTAAATATATCAGTTTAGTCATTTTAATATCAAATTAGTCATTAATATTTTGATATTATGTCAAAATAATCATTATTATTAAATGAAAAAAGTCTAAGACTACAAAAATTTTCACAATTTCTTGCCACAACTTTATTGTGACCTAGTGTGATTGATAAAAAAAAATATATATATTAAGTTTATAATGGTTAACCATTCACAGTTTACCATGTTAAAGATGTGACAAAAAAATTATAAAATAATTTATGGTCTTAAAATTACTCATTAAATGGTAGATATAAAAGCAGACATAGCCAATAGTAATATTAAAATAATATTTTGATTCTCCAAAAAAAAAAATTAATAATAATTTATGCAACTTCGGATGCTACGTGGGAGTGTCATATTTTTCAAAATTTTAACTCTTTTAAAAGCTAAAGTAGAATCACAAACCCAACCACATTTGGGATTAAAATCCCTAAAAATACCCGATTGAGATTAGGAAGAGGTAGAAGCTACGAGGCTGTTTGGTTCATCAGTTTCTATAACTCAATTTTCAGTTTCCATAACTCATAACTCAAAAATAGTGGGACCCATAACGAGAAGTCCGTTTGGGAGCAAATAACTCTGTTTCCATAACTCTGTTTCCATCACTCAATTCTCTGATTTTTGAGTGATGAGTTATGGAAACTGAAAACACATTTTGGTTGTTTTCAGTTTGCATAACTCATAACTCAATGGCATTTTTGTAATTAAACACACATAGGGGACCTACTCAGCCGCAACTTTTGACCAGTCAACTCTTTTTTTTTTTTTTTTCACTGGTTCGGTCTGGGCTTTTTTTTTTTCTTTCTTCTTCCCTGGGTTCGGTCTTCACCTTCTCTTTCTTTTCTTTTTTTTTTTTCTTTTTTTCTTCCCTGGGTTCGGTCTTCACCTTCTCTTTCTTTTCTTTTTTTTTTTTCTTTTTCCTTTTTTCACTGGGTTCGGTCTGCAAGTTTTTTTTTTTTTTTTTCCACTGGGTTCGGTCTGCACTCATCTTGAAAAAAAAAAAGAAAAAAAAAAAGAACGTGCAGACCGAACCCAGTGAAAAAAAGAAAAAAAGAAAGAGAAGGTGAAGACCGAACAGTGAAGAAAAAGAAAAAGAAAAAAAAAAAGAAAAGCAAAAAGCTGCACAGTGATAAATACGGGGTCCACAAATAGTGTGAAAAATATTGAGTGATGGTAACTGAGTGATAATGTCATTTGGATGTGATATTTTAGAGTGATGAGTTATGAGTGATAAGTGATGGGTGATGGGTGATGAGTGATGAGTAATGAGTGATGGGTGATGAGTGACAAAAATTGAGTGATGAGAATTTTTGAACCAAACAGGCCCTACATAGCCATTTGGATCTTTGTGTGTTTCATCTCAGCCATGATATATTGGAAAAACGCAAGGAATAAAAAACAAAAACCCTCACTAATTTGATACAAAACAATTGCTTCAATTTCAAATCTCCTGCACTCCTAAGTCATAGCACACAAATGTAAACAAACCAATTTTTTTTTTTTTTTTTTTAATTTACAAAAAGCTTCTTGCGATAGTAGTAAAACACAAGTGCACCCGAGCGAGCTAAGAGCATCCGCACCTGCCATTGTATATGCCATATGTATACAGGTGATTTTGGCATTTTAAGTCCAAAAAGCCTCAGCATCAGGAATTGTAAAAAGGGAGAATTTAAAAAAATTTTAGAATTGTGCTACAGTACAATTCTTCCTTCTCTCGTTATTTCTCTGGTCTTTCTCTAGTCTGTTCCTTCTCTCTTCAAACCCAAAACCCATAGCCACCACACCACGGCGAGCCACCATTCCCGTTGCAGATCGGCCTGCCTGACGGCGGCGACGTGGCTTGCATTCTCTCTCTCTCTGGTTGACGGCGGCGACATGGATCGGTGCGGTTGTGGTTTGGGTTCGACGTGGATCGGCGGGCTGGGTTTGCTGGATCGGTGCGATGTGGCTTGCGTTCTCTCTCTGGTTTGCTCCGATGAATGGGTTTGTTGGGTTTTGAATGGGTTTTGCTGGGACGAAGAGGGTGGTGTTGAATGGGTTTGCTGGGTTTTGTTGGGTTGGAGAGGGTGGTGTTGAATGGGTTTGCTGGGTTTTTCTGGGTCAGAGAGGGTGGTGTTGAATGGGTTTTGAATGGTTTTGCTGGGTCGGAGGGTGGTGATGATGGGCTGGGTTTTTGTTTTTGTTTTTTTTGGTGTTGACGGTAGATTGAGGGTAGATTATGGGTTGTTGGTGGTGGTGGTGTCAGGTGTGTGTAGTGCAGTGATGGGTTTGTGGTGATGGTGGCTTTGTATTGTATACGATAATGGTTGTGAAATATATTATTTTAACGAGTAGAACGAGAAAATAGAAGATGAGATACGCATTGTAAAATTATATTGTATAATTAATAAAGTGATTTTTTGAAATAGTAAAATAAAGTAGAATTAAAATTTGAGAAGCGGATGCTCTAATAAGTAATTGTCATCATCTCTGGAGATTGAGAAAAACTTCCATTCACTTCTCTTTCTGATTAGACTTCTTATAAAGGTTATTAAAGCTCTCTCTCTCTCTCTCTCTCTCTCTCTCTACCCGCACGCATTTCCTTATGTTGATTTGTCGGAGATGTTATCTTAGTATTTGATTTGTACATTTAGGTTTGTGATTCTAGTTTAGTTAAGTTTTTTTTTTTAATTAAAAATCCATGGCAGCCCATGTGAAAACTCAAATGACATGTAGGTTTTAGTTAATTCAACTGGTAAAGTTTCTGATGGTTGAATAAGATATTTAAGTTTAATCTCTGCTTATACTAAAAATCGATTGATATCTTAGTTTGACGATAAAAAACTATCATAAAGAATGGATGCTATAGGTTGAAACTATTTAAAAAAAAAAAAAACTCAAATGACATAAAATTAATATTTTAGTGTCACTGTGAGCCATATCAAATTTTCCCATATAATATCACTTAATAATAATGACTATTTTGACTTAATACCAACTTGTTAGATACTAAATTGGCACATTTTGAAACGTTAGAAATCATTTTGACACAAGACAAATATTAGGAAACATAAGGATAATTAAACTTTTTTTAATAGCTATTTTTTTTTTATTTAAAAGAAAATTTAGTAATTTTTAATATTTAAATGCTTTTTAACAATTAACTGGAGTTATGTACGGAAAGATTAACAATGACAGCAAATGTGAACTTAGAAAACTAAAATGAAAAAAATATAAAACTTAAAAATTAAGATGACAATTGAACAAACTTGAAGGGTGTAATTTGTATTTTTGTCTTTAATGTAATATCAGCTCTAGCATTCAATCCAAGCCTCACTTTCGCATGTGGTTATAGTATCATGCTGCATTTACAAAATCAATTTTCTAGGACTCAATCCATGTTTATGGCCAAGTACTGTGGATGTCAGTTTCAGTATCCAATTTCTATCGGTGTGCATAACCACACATGCATTCTCTCGCGCTAGCTGATATGATATGGTCAACCTTTTATTTTATTTTTTTTAAAGCAAGGCCAACCTTTGCATTTGTTGTTTATTTAATTTGTTGATTATAATTCTCTTTTGTTCCATTTTTCACATGTAGTAGAGTTCTCTGACTCTCTTTATACATAGCTTTTTTTTGGACATTTTGGGAGGAGGGGGGTATTGCGGTAATGTTCCCTGGTTTCTCTGGATTTAAACTCAGAATATAATGATTCCTTTTGAATGGTTAGAAGAAACGACGCCGGAGAGGGGTGTGATAAATGTGAAAGGCATATTTGCCCCCGTTAGTGTAAAAAATGCGCACCAAGGTAAATGGATTGCAAGTCTTGCCAAGGTATGTATACTTGAAGCAAATGCATAGGAAATCACATTGTCATCATATTAAACATAATTCAACCCCCCATAAAAAAATAATAATAATTCAATAATTTTATTTCCAAAAAATAAATAAAATAATCAAACCCTTTCTTCTGCCTCTTTTTCAAATTTGATAAATGGCAGAAGGAAAAGTGTCTCCTAGCTAAAGGTAGCTTGATAAATCAGGTTTTCATTAATTGCCTCCTCATTATGTTAAAATATGAGGAATTAAAATAAGAAAAAGAGAAAGGCACCAATTGAAAAATCTTTTTCGGAAACATATCAGTAATATCTCACATCTCAAATTGTGTAGATTTAATATGATTCATTGAATGTTTACTAGGTCAATCTTGAGTTTAAAGGTAATTACGATTTACGAAGAGCCCATTTGCAACTTAACTAGATATTTTAGGTGTAAGTGTATATATGACTAACTCTTTTCTCATGTGTTACAACTTACAATATCAAACACCTGCATCCTTTCAACCCCCTCATTCATACTTTTAATAAATTCTTCAAGCAATAGCACTCAGATTTATATGTATTCAAATATCAATTTCCCTGTTAACCAACACAAATTTAAGTCTCAATTCAAGCAATTGACTTCCTTTTAAATCAAGGGAAGAGAAAAAAACATACAGCACATGGTTAGCTTTAATTGAATTCCGTAAGACCATATCCCTCTCACAATGCTATAGGCTATAGCTAACCCATATTGTTATTACTACTTCCCAAAAAATCTATAGTTATGGATTAATTCCTTTATTAGAATCAAACTAGATTATTATATGACAGATTATTGTATTGGAAGTTCTCTTTAACTAGTTTGAGTACCACTGGATCTACCTGCTAACATGAAACTAAAAATCTGACAAGAAGGTAAATGAATTTCCTTAAAATGATACATTGGGAAAGAAAATGATTATCATACAATACACTTAACAAACACTCGCTAATCGTCTTCACTATCATAGTTTTGGAGAAGAGAGAGTAGTCCAGTGCTTGCTGAATTGTTACCATTAGAGAGTGGACTTGTATTATTGGTTTGAGTCCCTTGGTGGTTCACTTCCAATTTCGCTGAATTGCTAACATTAGATGCCGGTTTCTTAACAACAGAAACCCTAACGGTCGAGGACTTGAATAGAAGTTTAGCATCACCAGGAGCCTCTGTTTTACCTGGATTTTCTGTCAACAACCAAACATAAAACATAAATTTGTCAGTATTCTAATGGGAAATACTAAAAGTGATACAAATCAGTTCCCCCTTCCAATCCGTTTCCCCCCCCCCCACCCGACCCCCCTCTCTTTTTCTGTCTCTCTCACACTCACAAAACTAAGAGTTATTCTATTGAAAAACATGGTTGTCAAAGCATTATGTTACATAAACAATGCCCAAGCCAGATGCTCCAATTATCTCCCCCTCGCTCCCTCTTTTCTTCTTTTTTTCACCAACAATCTGCTAGTGTGGGTGGGTGGGTGGGTGTGTGAAATTATACAATCACCTTGTGCTTAATGTATTCTTTCTCATAATAAAAGTATTAACTTCTGTGCATTTACACACACACACACACACACACACAGGTTACTAATCATGAAAGATATCCCTACAGAAGGTTAAAATGTCTGGCAGTCTGTTTCCATTACAGAGTGGAGTGCGTCCCAGGAAACGAAAAATGAGTTAGACAAATGTATAAAGAAGGGCTGCAGACTGCATAGAAAGCTAGTAGTTGCCCCCAAGATATGGTGATGGCGGAGACGGAGATGGAAGGTTTGACCTCAACAGAATGGCAGAGAAGAATAAATATGGCTGACCTTGACTAATATGCTGAGGATGCATAACTGACTCCAAAAATTTGGAACTAGGCTTAGTTGTTGTCGTTGTGTTGTGGGAATGTGGTCATGCGGATAATCATGATTTGTTCAGCCAATACAGTTACATAATCATATCATTCAGTTGGAATCAGTTATAATATTCTGCAACAGTAGCCTTTGAAATTTTGTTATGTCAATTTATTTTTGATTATAATTATTTTTTAATTTTGGAGCAGGGTTATTATCAACCAAAACTTTAAGCCCCTGTGGGGTTTAACCAATCTATAAAGAAATTCATTGGCACCATTCTTACCATATTACATAAACATATTTTTGTAATTCCGTAAGGGATTCACTTGAACGTACTTCAATATATATATATTATATGATTATTCAAGTATGATGAAGAGGAATGCAGCCCCAAATATTTATTTCAAATTTAGGATTCAATTGCCCCCACTGGGCATAATTTTGCTCAACCAATGCATTTGAGCACGCATGCATATCCAGAACAAGTAAGATTTCAGTTATGAATTGTAATTTTTTAGGCCTCAAAATTGAAATTGCAAACACGTAAATAAATCAGAAAGGTGAAAAAGAATAACTCTGAATTTGCATTGCCTTTTAAGTGTTAATGCTTCAGAATTGATGGCTACAATGCTTCTTTTAAGTGATGACTACAATTTCTATAATAAGGAAGAGAGATCTGAACATATGTGGCATACCTTTCAGGCTGGAGCTGTCAACCAAAGTGGCTTTTGTCAAAGAATCTGTTGGGTTGCCAGGAGGCTCTTCGGAACTCTTTCTCCTCTACATTGGAAACATATTCAAACATAAGTTCACAAGATCATATTTTTCCAATGTAATAACATAGATATTACAATCCTCAGTTTCTTTTAAAAAACATTAAAATATAAAGGAAATTCAAATCAAAGATTGAAGTTAGCAGTACATCATCTTAAACCAACAAAGTATCCCACTATGCTTTCTAGCAAGCTAATATCAACTCTATTACATAAGACTAGGACACATGTAGGTGTCAAAATAGCACAGACTAGTTACACTAATATTGAAGCTTCCAAATTGAGCCTTTTCACAACTTTAGAGACGTTAATACTTTTTTCTCCATCACAAAACCTAAAAGCATGGTTATCACTCCACTTAGATAAGCAACTTAGACAGGTTTCAAATCTGTCCAAGATCAAAAGACTCCTATTTGGAAAAACTATACGAATTATTAGAGCTCTGTTCAGGTTATGCCATGAAGAAGCATACAAGAGTAGACTTACATTCAGACCAAAATGAACAATTAAACAAATTCTTGACTGATCCAAATCTATAAAACAACCTCAAAATACAAAAATTATCGTTACAGGATCAACATACCTTCAAATCATGACCAGATGTTTTACCATTGCCAGTTGACAGCTGAATCATATCCTCATCATCATCAAGATCTTCATCACGAATCCTTCGAACATAATCTTGCTTTGAACTCTGCAAAAGAAACAAAGTAAATTATATTAGAGAGAGAGAGAGAGAGAAGGGGGGGGGGGGGGCAAAGGGAAAGGAACACATTGGAAGCAAACTAATAAGAGTAGAATGCTTGTACTGACTTGAAATATTGATTTTATAAGTGCTTCATCCTCTTCTTCCAACTTTTTCTCCTGTCAGCATACAGAACAATTAATAGAGTCAGAACCATATTAAATGCTACAACGATGGGTGTATGTGTGCGCGCGCAGCGCGCATGAGCGCATGTGTGTGAGAGAGAGAGAGAGAGAGAAACGGTGAAAGAAGTTCAGAAAAAAATAGTATTGTCATGCCCTTCCCTTCCCCTTGAAGGCAAAAATTATTAAAAACAAAAAAGGATTGTCATGGTTCACTGTTGTGGTTCTCATAGACTGGTATAATGACTCAGTGCAGGCATCTAAGGACCAGTTAGCCACAATTGAAGAAACATGAGCAGAAATTAGATCACCTTTCTGTCGCCAGTTGATTACAAAGGATAAACGCACATATTTACCCACCCAGTAGCCCCAAGACATTGGTCTCTAACTAGAAAAAGTAAATGCTTGAGCTGGAGAAGCTTCCGGTCAAGCAGGCGAGACAAAGTCACACACATGACAAAAGTGTTGGAACACACACATTTTCACAATATAAAAACGAGGTCAACAGATCCAAACAGAAATGTGACAACACAGGCTGTTGCACTAAATAAGAAACAAAACTAATCTTACTTACATACAATAGAGCAGGTCAATCATACCTTTTCCACAGCCGTGCGCTGCAAGGCCTCAAGCATGGCATCTACACTCACAGTTGCGTGTCTGGACTGCAAAAGAAGAAGTGTACCAGTATCAGTATCGATCACACCGACTTACTTTGGATTCAATTCAAATTATCTCACAACATGTCTACAAGACACAATTTACAGAGGCTATTTAATACCTTCATAGATTTCATCTCGTCCAGCGCAGCAATGATGTCCATCTCTCTTTTGGAATCCAAGGTTCTGTTCTCTAAAGATCTCATAGCATCTCCCATCTCTTCAGCTTCCCTTTGCTGTTTATTTGTTTCCGCTACCTAACATATATTTATTAGTCACAATGTACAGAAGCACAAGAAGGCTAGATTTTATTAGTATTATTATTCTACCTCATCCTCTTCGCGCCAAGGTTCGAAATTTCTGGTAGCACCAGACTCGACAATGTAGTCGGAATTTTGGGGGTCGGTCTTGATGGTGAGTTCAGCAGAGCATCTGGTACATTTGAAGTAGAAGCGGAACCTTTGAATGCCCAGATATGTGTCGCCAATGACGTCCTCTTTGCGGGAATTGAACTTGGTGCCCTTGTAGATGTAGTTGCCACAAGTGTTGCAGCGAATGCTCATTGGGAGCATCATGCGGACCTTTATCTGCTCATTCTTTGGCCGCCGGGCCCTCGGTAGCTTCGCCGGGTCGAAGTCCGGCGGGTAGTATTTGTTTAGCACCTTCCTCTCTCCCATCCTCCCCCTCCAACTCCTTCAACTAATACTAGTCTAGTCTGATAACAAATACCAAAAAAAGAAAGCAGATTTTCAAAATTATTCAACACATTAATATAATTGTAATGCCAGATATTAAGACATTAGGAAACAGTCAATTTGTCAGCGAACAAAAACAAAACAAAACAAAACAGCTTATTTTTACCATTCAGCATCCGATACCCAAATATCACAATTTAAAACCCTAAAAATAAAGAGTTCAACATCAAGCACTTAATTAAACTCAAGAAAGCACAGACACGGACACGGCAATTTGCCTGCCCCGCCCGTGTCGAACGAGGCCTGGACACGGCGAGGACAGGGAAAAAAAATTTAAAAAAATTAGAAAGAAGTATAAACCCTAACCTTAAACGCTGCGTTTTGAGAGTATCCCTGCACCCAAAATCAGTTTCCTCTCTCTCGATATCTCTTCTTCTCTCAGTCTCTCTCTCTCACGCCGATCTCTTCTTCTTCTTCTTCTGTGGGAGAGCTAATTAGCCGATCTTCTTCCCCCTTCTTCTTTATCTCCTTCCAAATATGCCCTTATATATTTTACGGTTTATCCTTTTTGACCCACTTGGGAATTGGGTTCTTCTTTATCTCCTTCCAAATATGCCCTTATATATTTTACAGTTTATCCTTTTTGACCCACTTGGGAATTGGGTACGTGTGAATGTTAATTCTTTTATTTTTAAATGAATAAATACATAACCACCCTCTAATCAGGGAAGTTATATACTCTTCTCTTTTTGGGGAAGGTTAGTCCGTTCAATGAGAGATTTTTAAAAATATTGTCATTGTTTTGTGAAAAAAAATATGTAAATAAAAAAATATATAAAAATACGTATAATATTGTTTAAATACTAAAAACTATTATTATTTTTTTTTTTTTAAACCTCCTCAGTGATGTATTATTCATTAAAAGGTTAAAAGAGTCAAGGTGCAGAGCACTAACAGCTGGGGGAGGGGAGTCTCCAATGTTACCCAGCCATTTAACATCTTCATAAATGTTACCCAGCCAAGAATGAGTCCGAGACAATGAAGAAATAGCCCTCATCACGGTTTTGTTATCCCCCTCAACAATTACATTTGAGAAGCCTGCATCAATAGAGAACTCCAATGCCTTTCTGCAAGTTAGAATTTATGCCTCCTCACTGCAAGTAACAAGTGGCCCTTTGACTGACATAGCTACCATGACCTTCCTTCTGTCATTCCAAATAATTGCACCAAAGCCTGAGCAGTTCAACTCCAAAAAAACAGCGACATCAAAGTTCACTTTAAACACCGAAGCTGGAGGGGGTTGCCAGCGAGTTCTCATCGACGTGGGTGTTGAGATAGACAGCTGCACTTGAGATTTATGAAACTCCTCCAAGAGCTCAGTTGCTCTTTCGTTAAGCCAACCCGGTTCCTTAAAACTTCCATCGTGGATCAGAATGTTTCTTTGATTCCATATAAGCCAAGCCTGCACAAGAAATAGCTCAAACTCCGACCTTGTAAGCCTGGCCATAAGCTCTTCAAACAATTGCAAAGTGTCACTTTGGTCACTAGGAATATTTTGAATCCTGACCAAACACCCCGCTTACACGTCTTGGGCAACACCACACTCCCACAGCACATGCACACCTGTTTCAGGGTAGCGTTTACAGCAATGACACATGTTATCATGGATGATTCTTCTTCTTGCTAAATTCACACGGGTTGGAAGGATTTCCAAGCAAGCACGCCACTCAAACACCTTGATTTTATAAGGAACTTTAAGGTGCCATAATTTCGACTAAACACGCTGACCACTCGGACCCGAAGAGCACTCTGTCTAGTCATCCTCTTTCAACATTTGCCTAGCTACTTGATACCCGGATTTACAAGAGTAAACTCCATCCTTAGTATGCAACCAGAATATGGAATCCGAAACCTGTCTATGGCTCAATGGAATCCTGCAGATCACCTCAGCGTCTTCTCTTGGAATCTTGATATGATAAGCTCCTTGTTCCACCAATTAAGATCCGCAGATTGCCTCAGCGTCTTCTTTATGGAAACTTGATATGATAAGCTCCTTGTTCCACCAATTCAGATCCAGATCAATCAGCTCATTAACCCTCCAATCCTTATCCCCCACAAGAGCTGGGTATAATCTAATTGAGTCTTGGTCTTGTAATAGTCTCCAGCCTTGCTTTTCAAGCATAGCAAGGTTGAAGCTCCTCAAGTCTCGAAAACCTATACCACCCTCTTTCTTAGGCCTAGATAAGAAGTTCCAGCTCTTCCAGTGAATCTTCCTCTCACTACTAGCTTAGCCCCACCAAAACTTTGCACACAAGGCATTAAGTTCATCACATAACCTCAATGGCAATTGAAAGACCCCAATTGTGTAAGTGGGTAAAGATTAGGCTGCCGCCTTTATAAGCACCTCCTTTCCCACCTTAGATAAAATCACCCCCTTCCACCCTTGCAATTTTTTTCAAATTCTATCCGTTAGAAAGGAGAAAGTTTGGTATTTTCCACGACCAATCAAGGTAGGCAAGCCCAAATATGAATCAAATCTTACCACCCCCTTCACCCCCAATGTGGAGACTATTCTTTGTTTCTGTTCCATAAGAGTGTTGCCACTAAAGTACACCGAGGATTTTTCTAAATTAATAGCCTGGCCTGATGCACCAGCATAAAGTTGGAGAATCTCCATGATCACAATAACTTCAGAAAGAGTGGCCTGACAAAATAGCAATGAGTCATCTGCAAACAAGAGGTTGGTAAGTTTAGGTGCCCTTCTACAAATAGAGATTCCCTTAATTTGTCTTTCTTGTATTGCTTTCTCCATTAGAGCAGTAAAACCCTCTGTACACAAGAGAAACAAGTATGGTGAAAGAGGGTCATCTTGGCGGATCCCTCTAGAGGGTTTCGGGTTACCATACAACTTCCCATTAATAAGAATAGAGAAAGATGGGGAAGTCACACATTCCATCACCTAGCTAATCCACCTTTCAGGAAACCTCAGCTTCTCCATAATGCCTTTTAGAAATGGTCATTCCACCCTATCATACACCTTGCTAATGTCTAGCTTCAATGCCAGTGATCCATTTTTCCCTTTTTTCCGAGTGTGCATGGCATGGAGCGTTTCATATGCTAACAGAACATTATCTGTGATGAGCCTTCCTGGAACAAAAGCACTTTGGGTGGGGGAGATAACATAAGGGAGAATCTGCTTTAAGCGGTTAGCCAAGACTTTTGAAAAAATTTTATGCATAACATTGCAAAGACTTATAGGGCGGAAATCAGACATTTTTTCAAGTTGTTTGACTTTTGGAATTAATACAATATTTGTATGGTTAAGACTAAACACCACGCAACCAAAGTTAAAGAAGTCCAAAACCGCACTAACAACATTATCACCCACAATATGCCAAAACTTTTGGTAGAAAAGGGCATTGATACCATTAGGTCCAGGTGCCTTTGTTGGTGCCATCTGAAACATCGTCGCCTTTATTTCATCTGCACTAAAAACACTGGACAGAATCTGAATCATACTGGGGGTCACTTTGTTAGTCACCGTGCTTAGGCACTCCTCCATCCGATCACAGTTACCTGCAGCGAATAAATTGTTAAAATAATCATTTGCCACATTGGCTATGTCCTCCACCTCTTCCACCCAAACACCCTTAGAGTTTGTAATTTTCTGAATGCGGTTTCTTCGCTTCCTTTGTGATGCTTTGGCATGAGAGAATTTTGTGTTTTTATCCCTATGCTTTAGCCATGATATTCTTGACCTCTAAGCCCAAAAGATTTTCGGCTTGAGTAACAAATCATCCAATGTTTTGAAATAGCCAAGTACTCAGCTCTAGAGGCTTCAGTGACCTCCTCAAAATTCAAGATATCAAGCCTTTTTTGCGCAACTGTTTAATAGCTCCCTTATCTGGATTTGTTTTTCCAGCACCCCACGCCCTTAGATCCACACCATAAGCCTCTATTTTCTGTTTTACTTGAGCTAACCCCATCCCCTCATTGCCATGCATTCTCAAACACGGCCCCACACTCCTCCCACATAAGCCAAGCTTCCTCAAATTTAAAACCTCCAACCCTATTTGCTTTATGCTTCGCATAACACTTCGTTTGGAGAAGAACAGGAAGATGATCAGAGGCATGTGGGGAAAGATGGAAGAGTTTGCTTAAAGGAAACCTGTCCCTTCACTCCCTTGTTGCTACGGCTCGGTCTAAGCATATTTTCGTATTAGCATCGCCTGGTATTTTGTTGTTCCAAGTATAAGGATAGCCATAATAACCCAAGTCTTCAAGCTTACAATCATATAGTTTATCTCTAAACGACTCTACCTGACTCATTTGGCAAGGCCTCCTACCAAGCTTCTTTGAAGAGTGAAGGATTGCGTTAAAGTCCCCAATGCATAGCCACGATCCATCTACCAAGGTCTTTAAATGGTTAAGCAGTGCCCAAGATTTTGCACGTTGAGCTTAGTCAGGCCACCTAGAGAAACTTGACAAAAACCACATGAAGCCATCATCCTCCTTCACCTTGACTAAAATATGATTAGCCGTAAAGTTTACTAACTCTACATTTAAATCCGGCTGTTTTACAATAATACGATTCTGATACGGCAAATCTCCATAAAGCTTATCAAAACCTTCTTTATCTAATCTTGTTTCCATCAAAAAACACACCATGAGAGCTTGTTCCCTCACAATTTTGCAAAGGCTTTGACCTGTCCAAGGGTTCCTAAGCCCTTGGCAGTTCAAGCTTAGGAGTTTCATTGCTCCCAGCAAGGGTGCCTCTCCACCCCGCCGATAAAACATTAGAGACTACTGCTGTTTCTTCAACCTTCCCTTTCTTCGTACTCTGCTCATCTGCTTCCTTATGTGGGCCTTGCATTGAATCTCTTTTTCCCAAAGTTTGAGTGTTGGAAGCCCTACTTATCCCACCAGGCCCACACTTTATACGTATCAGTCTCACCCACGTTGACTTGGGCTTGGACGTAGTCAGCCCATTAGATCCATGCTCATGCACGTCTACATTATCCTTCGTGGCAGCTGGCATATCTTCACGTGTTCTCAATAACATGCTACTCCCATCCGTCTCAGTCCCGTGTGTAACATCTCCATTTAATGTGCCTTTGATTCCGTTATTCTCATAATTCGGCCGCTGCTGTGTCGGGCCACTTCCTAAAATCTCGCTTCCTTCATTAACGTCATTAATGCTCTCCTTAGGGTTTGCCCTAGTAATCTCAGCAGTCGTTGCCGGCACCGCCATCACCAGATTCTGCTCGTTCATCGTCCCTTCATTAACATTGTGAGTATGGTTCATGTCATACTTCTGTGAAGTTCTTGAATGACTTCCCGAGGCTTTTAACTAGTCACTGTACTGGTATTCGACCTCTCCGTTGCCTTTTTTCGCTGCATAATGCCCAGCTCAGTGTCGTATATCATGTCCCAAGAGACCACAGAAATGATAGAATATGAGCAACCTCTCATACTTGAAGGTAACCCACATACGTTCCCCATCCGTTCCAGCTATGTATGCTTCATGTCGAAGGGGTTTTGTGATTGGAAGGGCAACACGGACTCTCATAAATAAGGTTTGTTCCTCCCGGTGCCTCATTTTTTCAACCTCCTTTACTACGTCCAATCTGCTCCCCATCCCTGTCGTCAGAACAGAAGAAATCATGTCAAAAGGGGCCCCCTAGATTTGGACCCACATAGATGTAGTGTCCCATTTGATGTTTGTTGTAGTCATTCCCTTGTGCCACCTTTTAAGCATAAGAAGTTGATTATCAAAGGTCCAAGGCCTTCCTCTCAGTACCCTACTCAAGTCAAATTCGCTATTAAACTTAAACTGGAACAAGTTTGGTCCAACCTCCAAAATGTGAAGCTTATTCTCCAATCCCCAAGCTCTCCGTATGGTATTCTTTGCTGCCATTTTATTGAAAGCTTTGCATGTTAAAAATTTGCCAATGAGACTCAAATTACAACTCTCAATCTCTTCCATTCTTCCTTCCTCCGTTATCTCAATTACTTCCTCTTCATCCGTTGTTAGCTTCATCTTTTCCAACCAATCAAGCACATCGTCCGCCATGAGCACCAGTGACAAAGAACAAGACAAAGAAAATAGAAAATAAAAAGAGAAATACCCTTAGGATTTACCTAGGGGAGGGAGTGCTCGTTAGAAACGAGAGGAAGGGCCCCTACAGAGAAGGGAGATATTTTTAACTTTTTTTGAAAACTGTTATTTAAACGCCCTTTATAATTTGCATATATTATAATTTAGGATTAATACATATTTCAATCACAAAAAATCTAGGGGCGTAATGAAAAAATTATTTTACTCACAAATCCATAATGCTCATCACAATATAAATAAAAATTACATTAAATCACAATTCAAATTTTTATTCAAATCAAAATTTAATATATAAGAAAACATTTAATGACTTTAGTTTCAAAATTAATTTGTCAAGTCTAAAGAACTAAAAATACATAGAATAAGGCACAAAAGTATTTAAATCAATATATAGGATTTTCAATTTCCCCAATCTCGCAACTGCAACACAGAATAAGGCACTACATAAACCTTCACATTTAAAACTATTGATAATAAAAAGATACCTTTTTTTTTAAAGAAGAACCTAAACTAAAGAGAATTGAAAGATATAAGAATATACACTTCTCCATTTAATTTCAGTTAGATAAAGGGTGTAAACAAATCAATGTACGAATTGGATTCCTCAATGTTCGCAGTCCTAACAACCAAAGTTGATGGTAATGAAAGATCTGCAAGATTAAGTAAAATGAATGATTAGAAAAAATAAAATATGCTTTAAATGCTCATAAAAAGTTGATGAAATTTATGAAGGGGCCATTAAAAAAAATACACAATTCAAAATTTTTGTTAACAAAATAGATGGCAAGAGAGGAACTTTTCAAGTTGGGTTGTGCAACATTTAAAGCTTGCCTTTTTTTTTTTTTTTTTTTTATCTCTTGAGTATGTTCAAATGACCAGAAAATTTTATCTTTTATAGTAGTAAATGGTGGCTTGGCTTTGAAATATGGAGTAACTATGTTGTGTTAAATACGTGGGTGGGTTAGTGGGAGAGTAGTCCAATTTTGTAGGCATGTATTTTAGGATTCAGTTTTGTCTTTGTTTAGATAAATGAAAAAGAGTGGTAGATAACTGGATTTTTATTTATTTATTTTATCTATATGATAATTGTAGGGACATTGGGCCCAGGAGCTCAATATCTATGTGTATATTGGGCCTGGGGCCCTATCTGAGGATGTGAAGTCGTCCGAGGATAAGTAAATGTTGTTAAAAGCGTCCATGTTTGTAAATGAAAAATTTAGTTGTGGTCATAAGTGCTTAGGAAGGTGAGCCGAGGAGCCATTCATCCTCGGCCAGCCAAATTCGAGGTCCGATGAGGTAGCCTGCCATTCAAGGGAATGTTCTAAGAAGTTTCGTTAGTATGGATAAGCATTACAAAAACATAGGGCAGGGAAAAATCCTAAAAGATTTGAGGAGTAAGCTACTATTACCGCATTGAATGCTCTGCAGCTAACCTATGGCCGCATTAATGTGGAGGTGGTATCTGAACAGTAGTTTTGAGCCTTACAGCTACTACACAAAGACTTCAGGAAGGTGTTGATAAGACAAGTATTAGCACCAACCATCTAGCTTGCGTGTGGAGGACAAAGATGAGAGGGGAAGAAAGTATAAAATGGAGGAAATACCCAGAAAGAAAGGGATCGAGAGAGAGAGAGAGAGAGAGAGAGAGAGAAAAACACTGTAGCCATCAAGAACAAACTTTGTAACCAAACTTGAAAGAAATATATAAGACTTGATTTCCTCGGACAACACCGAGGATGATTTAAAGTAGCATAGATCAGTTTATTTTCCTTCTCTTGTCACCTGAATCTATTATTTTTGTTGTTTAACTCGTTAAAGCCCAGTTTTCCAATCCTCTTTCTACAAATTCATTGTATTGGGCTTTTTGGGCCTACGTTCATTCATCATTTGGGTTAGGGACTCAAATTGTGACTTTATAATTGGCACCGTCTGTGGGGATTACTGGTGTGATAGTGAGTTCGACGTTTAACGATGGTAGGTTTGGGTCCAAACCAGGCAAAATTTATGGGGTTTCAACGTCAAGATCACTTCCGTGATCTTGAGCGAAGAATGAACCAAGAGGGGAGTGTGCATACTACCCATACTAGTGAGAGCCATTCTCGGGGTGGTAGCCACCTCTCTTATAAGAAAAATGCCAAAGTCATGCAGCTAGAGATTGATCACTTGAAGAGAAGCTTACGCCATGAACGGTGAAAACGAGTTCCTTCCATTCCGACTTCTCTTTCGAAGATGAAAAGGATGGTAGCTATAGGCACAAGTCAATGACCCCTCCGAGCGAGTCTTTTTCGTATAATGAGCATTACCATTATGAGCGCAGAAACAGAAATTCATCTTCGAAAGGCCTGGGAAATGATGCTATAAGTAGGGCACTCAACCAAATTTCCAAATCACCTTTCACGTGCAGAATTGAGGAAGGAAGACTTCCTCGATGGTTCACTCAGCCCAAATTCACCATGTATGATGGCCGAACAGACCCTGTGGAGCATGTTAGCCATTTCAATCAAGGAATGGCTGTACACTTTAAGAATGAGGCCTTGATGTGCAAGGTATTCCCATCCACCTTGATGGCTTGGGAGCAGGTTCCATTGATTCCTTTAAGGAGCTCACTCAGGCGTTTGGATCCCACTTTATTACGTGTAGCAGGGTTCCTCAGCCGTTAGATTCCTTATTGTCCTTGTCCATGAGAGAAAGAGAAACCCTGAAAACGTACTCAAACAGACACTGGGAGATTTTCAATGAGATAGATGGTGACTTTGACGATGTAGCCATCAGGACTTTTAAGGTCGGCCTACCTGCTGAGCATAGCTTAAGGAAGTCTTTGATTGGGAAACCTATTACTAATGCACGCCAGCTCATGCATCGGATTGATAAGTATAAGAGGGTTGAGGAGAACCAACAGCAAGGTAAGGGAAAGGGTAAGGTTAACCCTCAGAAGATGAGGGATTTCAGGTTGGATAGCTATAACAATAATAAACCACGAAGGGATTTTAACGGATAATCTGGTTCTATAGTTACTCAGGTTAATACTGTGTTCCAAGAACCAGTACATCAAGTTTTGGAGAAGATTAAGAACGAGCCATACTTCAAATGGCCAAACAAAATGAGCGGAGACCCTTCGAGGCGCAATCAGAGTCTTCATTGCCAATACCACCAGGAGCTAGGGCATACCACCGTAGACTGTAGAACCTTGTGGAATCATCTGCTGCAGTTGGTTCAAGATGGCAAACTGAAGCAATTTTTGTAGCGGCCTAATGAACAAAGAAACCAAGCAGGGTCGGGGACTCGGGGGAATACTTCTTCAAGACCCCCTTTAGGCACTATCCACGACATCCTTGCCGCTAAGGGGAGAACATGATCTTATCCGTTCAGGGTAATGTCGGTAGCTTAGCTGTCTACCGAGGATTCTGAACATGGGCCAAAGAGGGCTAAGTGGGGCTCCGACCAGCGTTGAGCTTTTTGGATGATGATAAGGCCGGGACTATACATCCACATGATGATGCCTTGGTGATCACCCTCATGATTAAGGGGCATGATGTGAAAAAGGTACTAGTAAACCAGGGTAATGGGGCAGAGATTATGTATCCAGATTTGTATAAGGGGCTCAATTTAAAGTTGGAAGATCTGACGAGTTATGATTCACCTCTAGTGGGCTTCGGTGTAAAGGTTGTTGTTCCAAAAGGACAAATCAGACTACCTGTGCAGGCCGGCTCAGAGGTGGTGGAGGTGGATTTTATCGTGGTGGATGCTTTTTCTCCATACACGGCCATTGTGGCACGACCTTAGCTCCATGCCCTAGGGGCTGTTTCTTCCACTCTTCATCTCAAGGTGAAGTATCCCTCTGGGGATCTGATCGAGGAGCTAGTTGGGAGCCAGTTTGTGTCTAAACAATACTTGGTGGCTGCCATTACGCACCAGCCTGAGACCAATTCCTCGATCCCTGTTGATAAAGGTTTGTAGCAGTAAAGTACTCCGATATTACCCTTGGGTGGGGTAGCCGAAGAGGCAAAGTGTGAGGATTTAGAGAAAGATATTATAGGTGATGATCCAGAGAAATTTTTCCAAATTGGAACTCAGCTGCTTCTTCAGGAGAAGAAAGAGTTGATAAAGTTTCTCAAGAGGAACATTGACATGTTTGCATGGAATGCATATAAAGCACCTGGGGTAGATCCGAGCTTCATCTACCATCATCTAAATGTTAATCCATCTATCATCCCCAAAAAGCAACCACATCAGTGCTCATCTTAGGATCATTTTGATGCTGTCAAAGACGAGGTGATGAAGCTTAAGCAAGCCAGAGCTATCAAACAGGTATTTTACCCTAAATGGTTGGCTAATACTATGGTTGTGAAAAAGAAGAAGAATGAAAAGTGGCGAGTATGTGTAGACTTCACAGATCTAAACAAGGCCTGCCCAACCCTTTCCCCATGTCTTGAATTGACCAGCTAGTAGATGCCATTGTGGATCATACTTGGATGAGTTTTTTGGACGCTTTTCAAGGCTACCACCAAATACCTTTAGCTTTTAAGGATCAAGAGAAGACAGCTTTTGTCATTCCTACCGGGAACTACCACTACAAAACTATGCCTTTTGGTCTGAAAAATGCGAGGTTTACTTATCAAAGAATGATGACCAAGATGTTTGAGCTGCAGTTGGGAAGAAATATTTGAAATTTGTATTGATGACATAGTGGTCAAAAGAAAATTGGAATCTGAGTACGTTAGCAATCTCGAGAATATCTTTGAGATCTTGAGGAGACACAAGCTGCGACTTAATGCTTCAAAGTGTTCTTTTGGTGTCGGATTAGGGAAGTTTTTGGGGTACATGGTTACACACCACAAAATTGAAGTTAACCCTGAACAGATTAAAGTAATCAACAATTTACAACCACCTCGAAATCCCAAAGAGGTTCAAAAGCTAACAGGGATGACCGCTGCTCTAAACTGAGGAGTGTGCCCTGGCTTTCCAGTAGTTAAAAGAAAATCTTTCTCGGCCACCCATTATGTCTAGACCCGAGGTTGATGAGGTTTTATTTGCTTACATTATAATGGCCTCCCACGCGGTGAGCTTGGTGCTGATATGGGTTGATAGTGGTGTACAGCGGTCAGTTTATTATATGAGCAAGTCACTACATGAGGCCGAGGTCCGTTACTTACCACTGGAGAAGGCCATCCTAGTAGTTGTTCATGCTAAGCGTAAGCTCTTCCACTATTTCCAATCACATACGGTTGTTGTCTTAACCCAGCTCCCGCTCAAATCTCTACTTCGGAGCACTAATTACATAGGGAGGATTGCAAAGTGGGGTACGATCCTAGGGGCTTTTGATATCAAGTACATGCCTCGCACCTTTGTCAAGGGTCAAGTCCTTGCCGACCTGGTAGTTGAGTTTGCTGAAACTCGATTAGAAGAGAGAGCAGAGAAACAGGACATGAATGAAAAATTAGTTGGTGCAATCTCCTTACAAGAACATTTATCCTAGAAGGTATACATTGATGGTGCGGCAAACTACAAAGGATCTGGAGTGGGGCTAGTTTTGATGTCTCCCGAGAGGATTACAATTGAGAAATTCTTGAGATTAGGCTTCTCGGCCGCAAACAATGAAGCTGAGTATGAAACTCTACTGGTAAGGATGACCATGGTTCAAAAAATGGGTGGAAAAGCAGTGGAAATTTTCTCTGATTCAAGGCTGGTTATAGGCTAGGTTCAAGGAGAGTTAGAAGCCAGAGATCTCAGAATGCAGGAATACTTGAACCAGGTTAGACACTTACAGTCGGGATTTGAATCTTTCAATTTGTCATAAATCCTTTGAAGTTGAAATACACATGTTGACTCCCTTGCCACATTGGCAACATCCTCGGCATAAAGTTTACCCTAGGTGATCCTAGTGGAAGATTTGTGTAAACCAATTAAGGTAGGGGGGATGGGGTTCATGTTCATCAAATAAGGGTAGGACGGCTGGATGGATTCCATTGTGCTATTCTTTAAGGAAGATGTCTTGCCAAAGAGTAAGTCTGAGGCCGACTAGGTACGGAGGAAGGCTCCTCGATTTTGGCTATCCGAGGACCAAAAGTTGTATAAACGTTTTTTTCCTGGACCATTTTTACTGTGCATACACCCTAAAGAAGTTGAGCTACTCTTGGAGGAATTGCATGAAGGGATTTGTGGAAGCCACACAAAAGGTAGATCTTTGTCTCATAGGGCCCTCACTCAAGGGTATTGGTAGCCAAACATGTAAAAGGAAGCACAAGAGTATGTGAAGAAGTGTGATCAATGCCAGAGATTTGCACCAAACATTCATCAACCGAAAGGAGTCCATAATCCCCTGTCCAGCCCTTGCCCTTTTACTCGGTTGGGCCTGGACATTGTGAGTCCTTTCCTTAAGGCCGCAGGAAATAAGAGATATTTATTAGTCAGCACTAATTACTTCACCGAGTGGGTTGAAGCTAAACCACTAGCAAATATCAGGGACGTAGATGCCAAAAGGTTTGTTTGGAAAAATATTGTCACTCGGTTTAGAATCCCCTATACCCTCATCTTGAACAATGGATTTCAGTTTAACAGTAAAGCCTTTAGAAGGAACTGCTACGACTTGGGAATAACGAATAGATATTCCATTCCGGCTTATCCACAGGGGAATGGATAGGCCGAGACTATTAATAAGGTCATAGTAAGTGGACTCAAGAAAAGACCAGATGATGCGAAGGAAAAATGGGTGGAAGAGTTGTCACATCTCCTTTGGACATATAGGACTACACCTCGTAGGTCCACTGGGAAAACCCCATTTTCAATGACTTTTAGGCCCAAGGCTGTTATTTCGCTGGAGACTGGATTCCCTCCACTGAGAACGAACTCTTTCACTCTGAGCAACAATGATGGGCTATCAGAGAAAAGTTTAGACTTAATTGAAGAACGAAGAGAAAATACAATGGTCCAATTGGCCTATTATCAACATAAGCTCGAGTAAGGGTATAATGCCAACGTAAAGCTAAGGCCATTGGCATGTGGAGACTTGGTCTTAAGAAAGGTTTTAGGAACCGCCAAGAACCTGGCATGGGAAAAATTGGAACCCAACTGGGAAGGGCCATATCGTATCACATTAGTGGATAGAATAGGTGCATATTATCTTGAAGATCTAAAAGAAAAAGCAGTACCACGCCCCTAAAAATGTAAATAACCTGAGAATGTATTATTATTAATGAAAGCTTTCTTTACCATATTTGGGTTTGTTATATTGCGTGTTATGCGTTCTACTATCTATCTAAGTATCAAACATAACCTTGGTCATGCCTAGCTCTTCGGACCACATACCTTGGGTAAATTGATATCTTTTAATCATTGTTCTACGTATTAAACAGAATCTTAGCTATGCCTGGATCCTTGGACCACATACTTTGGGTATATTAATACTTCCTGACATCTATGTAAGTATCAAACAGAACCTTGGCCATGCCTGACTCCTCGGACCACATACCTTGGGTAAATTGATATCTTTTAATTATTGTTCTAAGTATTAAATAGAACCTTAGCTATGCTTGGATCCTCAGACCACATACTTTGGGTAAATTAATACTTCTTGACATCTATCTAAGTATCAAACATAACCTTAGCTATGCCTGGCTCCTTGAACCACATACCTTGGGTAAATTGATATCTTTTAATCATTGTTTTAAGTATTAAACAGAACCTTAGCTATGCCTGGATCCTCGATCCATATATTTTGGGTAAATTAATACTTCCTGACATCTATCTAAGTATCAAACAGAACCTTGGTCATGCCTGGCTCCTCGGACCACATATCTTGAATAAATTGATAGCTTTTAATCATTGTTCTAAGTATTAAACAAAATCTTGGCCATGCCTGGTTCCTCGGACAACATGCTTTGGATAAATTAATACTGCCTATCATTTTTTACAAATGTCAGGGCAAAGCCTTAGTTTATCTCATACTTTTTAAACTACATACTTAAGGTAAATAAGTGCTTCTTATTGAATATTTGAATGTCAAATATGATCAGCTACTCTAAACAGCAAAGATCTTCATTGTGGTAACAAACTTAAATGGATGCTCATGAGCATCACTTAAAGCATTTGCAAGAATACTTGTTTTTGTTTAAGGATTGATTATCCCTTTAGTCCTTTAAACTTACCAATGGGTAGGGAAAGAAGTAAGTTTAAACTTGTATGCATACTACATTAACTTTTATGGTCTTGAAGTTGAATTTATGCTTTGCCGGGGTGATGGACTTAGTAGGTTTAACCTGGTTTGCTGCTAACCATATGAAATGTGATAAATTTTCTACTACTTATGCAAATTAACAAGGAGAATTTTACCTCATTACCACTTTCATTAAGTGCTAAGTAAAGATAGAAATTATATTAACACCAATATGAGAAACATAGGAGAAAAGAAAATATGCATACCCTTCATTAATTAAAGCCTCAAAGCAAGGCAGGTTGAGTACAAAAGGGGGAAAATTTAGTTACAAAATATGAAAACCAAAATAGTAGATGCAAAAAAACAAAAAAGAAAAAAAAAAGGAAGAGAACTATACAAAAATCTACTTCTTCTTTATTACAATTTTTCCCAAGGGTGGGGTCTTGGACTACTGGACTGCAGTTTCCGAAGATCCTTGGTCTGTACCTTTAGAGTCACCCTTGGCAGGAAGTGGAAGGGTTGTAAGAACTATCTCCATCCTGGGTTCCTCCTTGTCTTTAGTAGGATCCTAGGGAGCAACTAGGGGCATGGTGGCATCAGGGGCCACTTCCTTGGTCACCTCAGCTTCTTTCTCACTCGCTCCGGGCTGCTCGGCCACTTTTTGAGGGCTGCTAGAGAAAAGAAGGACCTTGTTGGGGCTACTCTTATCTGGATCGACCACCTCGGGAAGGGTGTCTGCCTTGGAGTTACTGGAGAAGGAGGCGTGAAAGGCTGAAGGGTAGTAGACACTCTCTGCCTTCCTAAGTACAGAAGAAACCTCAACTCCGGCTTGGTTGAGAGCTTCATTCCATACTTGGAAGCAGTAGTTCTTACATACCGTCGAGACCTCAACCCTAAGGGCTTCCTCGGTCTCAGCCACCCCAATGTCGTACCCTTGTTGCTTTGCCTCCTTCCTAGCCTTTTCTGCCTTTTCCTTGGGTTTCTCTGCCTGATCCTTAGCCTTTTGAACCTTCTCCAACATTTTCTTCAAGACAGTGATCTGCTCCTTAGAGGCGGCCAGTTGATCCTCGGTATTGTGAAGCAGCACCCTTTGGCCCTCAGTTTGCCTCTCTGCACTGTCCAGAGCAGCTGTAACGCTTTTCCTTTCTCTCCTCCTCGGTCAGCTTATTTTTGAGGTCTTGGATGCTTTTTTCAGCCACGTGGAAGGCATCCACAGCGGCTATTCTTCTTCCCTCTTCTTCCTTCAGCTTTCGATGGGAATAATTCACCATCTCCTCAGCCCTGAAAATGGCTTGGATGGCCGGGAAGAGAAGAAAAGTACAAAAAAATATATGTAATAAATAAAATAAAATAATAAAGTAAGAGAAAGAAGAAAGAAAGAAGACTCACCATAGCCAGGTCCCTCTTCAAGCCGAGGAAGACCTTGTGCTACCTCATAAACCTGAGATCAGCCATATCATTGGGCAGCAGCAAGGACTGCTCCACAGCGTCAGCTATATACCCAGCCTTGCCCTGCTAGAAGTCTCGGATGGAGGCATCACAGGTGAGAGGAACCCCACCCAAATCCAAGCATGGGACGTAGGCCGGGGCTGCAGCTCGGTGGTCGCCCCTCCTTTCACCCTCGATGGCCGACCTTATCTGTGTGGCCCTGAGTTGTTTAGCCCCCCCCGAAGCTCAACTTCTTGGGGGGGGGGGTGGTGTCTTCCTACTTTTACCACTTCTTTTCCTTTCTTTTCCCTCTTCCTCTTGTGATCAATGGGATCAACTCTGAGGGGTTGATTGGGAGGAGGAGTGGGAGGCTTAGTTTATGCCACCTTCCCAGGTGCGTCTCTCCCTGGTTGGGACTCTAACAGCTCTTGTAGAGTGGACCTAGGCTTACGTTGGATCCCCATCTCGTCTACTGTTATTGTGAATGGTGGGCTAAGGTCACAAGTAGGAGCTTTCGGAGACAGAGGTTGATCAAAAATGGCAAATTCGTCCTCAGAGTCGGACACTTCAACTATTTCTTCTTCTTTTTCTTCTTTTTTCTTGATGATGGCAGGATGTGAAGAAATGGCTTCTTCGATGGGGTGTTGTAGTGGTGAGACTACTTTCGAAATACCTTCTAGTATTAGCTCAGCGGTGAGCGCGCCTTCTGGGACAAGACCGAGTAGAAGGAAGCCTGGAGCAGCTACACTAATCCGGTGCAAGCGTGGGTCCCGAGCTTTGATTACGCACTTCGGGGCCTGGAAAGTTTTGAAAATAGGAATGTAGCCGAGAATGATTTACGCTGCCCTCAGTTGGCCATCCGTGTGAATGAACACCTCAGCCTTCAAAATCTTGTCTAAACTCTCTTAGTTCACAAGACTAAAGTTGGGGACGGCTGCGTTCTTATCTGCATAACCATTAAGAGAAACAGAAAACACCATTAGCAAAGAACAGCACAAATCAAAGGATATTTCATATACTGATGTAAACGAAGGAAATGGAAAAAGGAGTAACAATGAAGTTATGAACCTAGACCTAGAACCCCACTTGGTTTCCTCTTTCTCGTCGGACAGGGGAGGCCATCGTGCCACTTCCCTGATACGATCAGAAAGTCTTTGTTTAGACCCTTGTTGGAGTCAGGAAGGCACTGAATGAGTCTAACCTCAGGGTACCTGGATTTAAGGTAATATCCCTATCCCAAGAGATGATGGAGGTTGTAAACCTAGTTCACATCGTGGTGGGTTAGTTCTAAGCCCATTTTCTCATTAACAGCGTCCATATTACCTAAAATCTTAAACATATTTGGAGCACACTGGGTGGGTGCTAATCTATGAGCCCTAAGGTAATCCTTAGTGACGGTGCCCATAGGGATTCTCATCCCTCCTTCTATGAAGGCAATCATTGGGATTACCACTTCTCCCTCTTGCCTTTTCTCATGCCATTCGCCTTCCTTACAATATCTAATGGTTACCCCAAAAGGGATCCTATATTGGGTCCTAAATCTCTCCATTCCCTCCCCAGAGTCTACCAAACTTTTGAATCTACCCATTCCTAGAGAGATTTGAATGAACTAAGAAGATGGAGAAAAGAAAGTAAAGCCGAGGAGAAAAAAAATTTACAAGGAAAGGAAAGGTATACGGAATAACAGAGTATAAAAGTTTATGAAAACTTACAAAAAGAAAAGAAGTATCCTCGGACAGATTTTTGGTATTTGCAAGGGCTCGAGTGAGTTAGGAAATTTGGTAAGTTCAGCGTATGTGCGCTGAAACGAAATGAATGCTAAAGTGAGGTGAATAGTTGATTTGAGTTGTATTTATACCAAAAAGTAGGTTAGAAGCGGGAGAATTCCCGATCGATTCCCATCAAAATCCTCAGCCATTGGATCCACATCGCACCGTAGAACATGGGGAGCAAAAAGCCATAAAAATTTAATGAAGGCGCATCTTGTATGCCGAAGCGTCAGGAGCATGTTTTAAGCAACTAAAAAGGCGTCTAGACAATCAGAGGTGACGTGTAACGAGCAAAAAGAAAGTGTAATGACATCGAAATCCTCCTTTCTTCCTGAGGAGCCAGAAAGAAAAATCTTGAGGAGCTATTGTAGGGACATTGGACCCAAGAGCTCAATATCGATGTGTGTATTGGGCCTGGGGCCGTATCCGAGAATGTAAAGTCGTCCGAGGATAAGTAAACATTGTCAAAAGCGTCCATGTTAGTAAATGGAAAATTCAGTTGTGGTCATAAGGGCTCAGGAAGGTGAGCCGAGGATGAATGGCTCCTCGGCCAGCCAAATCCGAGGTCCGACGAGGAAGCTTGCTGCCCAAGGGAATGTTTCAGGAAGTTCCGTTAGTATGAATAAGCATTACAGAAACATAGGTTCGGGAAAAATCCTTAAAAATCTGAGGAGAAAGTTGCTACCACCACATTGAATGCTCTGCAGTTAAACCTCTGATTGCATTAATGTGGAGGTGATATCTGAACAGTGGTTTTTAGCCTTATAGCTACTGCACAAAGACTTTCGGAAGGTGCTGATGGGACAAGTGTCAGCACCAATCATCTAGCTTGCACGTAGAGGGCAAAAATGAGAGGGGAAGAGAGTATAAAATAGAGGAAATATCCAGGAAGAAGGGGATCAAGAGAGAGAAAAAAAAAACACTGTAGCCATCAAGAACAGACTTTGTAACCAAACTTGAAAGAAATATATAAGACCTGATTTCCTCGGACTATGTCGAGGATGATTTAAGCTAGCATAGATCAATTTATTTTCCTTCTCTTATCACCTGAATCTATTATTCTTGTTGTTCAACTCGTTAAAGCCCAATTTTCTAACTCACTCTCTACAAATTCATTGTATTGGGTTTTTTGGGCCTATGTTCATTCATCATTTGGGTTGGGGACTCAAATTGCGACTTTACAATAATTTTATTAAAAATAAATAAAATAATGATGGGATAAGAAGAAGGGTTTTTTTAAACTCTAAGTCATTCTTAAAATCTAGTTAAAAAAAATAACTTGGTTTTTTTTTTTTTGTGTGTATAAATAGGAGTGATTGTAGAAAATTTGAATTTTGGAGGTGGTTTAGTGGAGTGGGAACTTGGAAGTTATTCTGTAGTGGGTTGTTTGGGAGTTAAAGATATATTTTTACTAAATTGACCTTTAGTTTTGTCTTTGCTTAAAATTAGGGATGTAAGGGTATTTTTGAAAAAAAAAATGTCATTCCTAAAAGGAGAAGCCCCTTAAATAGTAATATAGATGATATCTATCTATCTATCTATACTTACTATTTATAAAAGGATTCCCCTCTTCGGACTGTATTTTTATATGGTTCAGAAATACACATAACCTTTAAGTTTAACAGGGAAAAAACTTGTGGACAACCCGGTAAAAATATATCTTTAACTCTACTTAAAATGTTTACAAAATAGGGCACTTTTCTATTTATCCATGTCTTCAAAACAAAATTAAAAAAAATATATATATATATATATATATATATATATACACATATTATAACACTAAACCAAAAAAATAATAAAAGCCTCATTACACGTGCAAAGTGTGTGTTATGGGGCTAGTAGTTTTTAATTCTTTTTTTTTTTTTTGGGTAAAGATAAGAAATTCTTTTATTTTATTATTAAGGTAGACAGTAGACACATGACACATGTATATATTATTAGTGGTTAAGCTTTAATATTCTTTTTTTATTATTAAAAATAGCTTTTACATTCTTCTAAAAGAATTTTCAATAATTATTTTAAAACAATTAATTTTTTTATAAATGAAGTTTTATAAAGTTTGAAAATATACATATAATTAATTAATTAATAAATATACATGTTTCCATTTTACTTATAGATAATTTTAATAATAGAAATTGCTTAACCAATTTTACTAGGAACTGATATTACTACATAGTCATTACTTGCTCCTTGGTAGCATTGGTCAGCCTCAAAACTCGTTGGCAAACCATAATTTTGCGTTGGTCTGCCCGTATTGTTAGCCGACAAACAAGCATTGTTTGGGTGGTCCCACAATGGAATTTCCTGAATAGGTGGTCCCGATAGTAAGGATACCAGTGGTTAGTAATAATTCCACCAGTAATTATTAATTGCTTAGTAGTAGAATGAATATGTTTTGTCGCTCATCATCTGTTGCTAGGTCACACGTAGGTCAGGCACACACTGATAAGAACATGGATAATGATAGAATAGTTAATTCTGAGGAATATAGCATGAAAGATATGGATAGGAATTTGTTAGAAGGAATCAATGGAATATACCGAGTAAAAAAAACCGATAAAATCTACCGACAATCTTCATTTTCTAAATTATCTTTCATGACAGACTACACTATAAAAACTGTTGAAAGAACTTACTCTTTATTTAATGAATGAATATGAAACAATTCAATTATTTTCAGCAGACTCAATTAATCGACATAGAGAAAAATATGCATTTTTACATGTTGGTTTAGTTCAGGTAGTTATAAAGCCACTAACAAGAGAAGCTTTAAACACAAGTGTTTTACATTGTTTAAGAGATGACAGACATTTAAGATTTAATGACTCACTTCTAGGAATGATGGAAACAAGTTTACATAATGGACCAGTATATTTTAATTGTTATCCTAATTTTGCTTTAAGTCTATCTAACAAAAATATTATGGATGCTTTAACTTTGAACGTAAAAACAGATGGTTATTATATGAAAGAAGGCTCGGAACCTTTAGCTATTATTTATAGGATTTATTATAAACTTATGAAAACCACCATAGACCCTCAATCCATGGTAGAACCATCTCCTAAAGGATATACTCTCCTTCTTCAAGCCTCAACCCCAAATAGTAGACTTTGTGTACCCCGATAGATACAATAGAGAGACATAAACCTTCCTGAACAATGGCAACTAGAGGCCATTGCTCCAACACCAAAGATAGAAAACATAGAGCCAGATTTCATATCCCAAAAGACAAACGGTTCAGTTATTATTTCTTTCAATAATAATGACAAACAAACCGATAGCCTTATTAGACCTAGTAGTTCCTCAGGAAGAAAACCCCTATGATGTTTACCCCTAGAAGCTCCTTCTCCTCTAGGACACCTTTCTCTAATTCCAGACCTTTACCTCCTCAGAATCTTCCTCCCGTTACACACCTTCCTCCTATAAACACCAAAAGAACCCCAGTCCAAACAGAGACAGCTTATTATTCGGCAGAAACCACACAACCGACCCCTAATGTTCACCAAGCCCTTTATGAGCCCCAACCTCAACCTAATTCTCCTACCCAAATAGACTTATTAGAATTTACAGATCATGGTAGACAAATTAATGTTTTATCTAAGGAATTTATTTTAGATAAAGAATTACTAAAACATGACTACTTAAAACCTGAAAACACTGATAGAAAAAACCAGTTTTTTGAAGAATATAACAAACAAGAAATGAATAATTTAAGAACCAAATATTATGAAATGGTGACAGACTTGCAGACACACTTTAGTTTCTATGAATTTTTGGACTATTATAACAAAAAGATAAGTGTAATAGAGAAAACATTATCATGGACGAAGATAGAAAATCATGAGGTGTACCAAACTTATCCACCCTTTGAGTTAATTATATTGAATCAAAGTAGTGGAGTCCAAGTGTTGGTCACTCCTATTAAAAGACCTAGTCTAAGTGATGATAATAAGAACATAGATAGCATAATTCAACAGAATAATTACACTAATATATATATATATATATATCTAAAATCAATTGGTCAAAAGCTACAAGACATAGAAGACAAAATAACACCCCCTTCCACCTCCATAAAAAAAGAAAATGAGTCTAACACCCTTTTGTTTATCCCTCATGAAATACCTCCTCACCTTAGATCACCTTTAAAGAGACCTATGACAAAGAAAACTAATGATCTACTTAATGAAATAAATAAAAAATTAGACTTAATGAAACTAGAGCCACAGAAAGACATGGACTCACTAAAAAACAAAGATATGGAGTTAAATACAATAGGAAGAACTGAGTCTTCATAGGATGAAGAATCAGAAGATAATCAATTGATAGACTTGACAGATTCGTCAGCCATAGATAATTTAGAATCACAATTTACAGATAAATTACAGATCAATAAATTAACTTTAGCATTTTCATCACATGATTGCAAAAAATGAAGGATTGAAGAAATATACCCCAAAAAGAATTGGTATGCTAAACCTACTCCCCCTGATTTACAATTTGAAGAAAGACATACTTTTGTTAATTCATCTTATTCGCCAAATTTAATATATGAGTGGAATATTGATGGAATGTCAGAATATGAAATAATAAATCTTTTACATGAAATGACCTTGCTCACTAATGTTTATAAGAATCATGGAAAATTAGACCATCAGATAGCCCATTTAATTGTCACCGGTTTTATAGGCCAATTGAAAGGCTGGTGGGATCACTATTTTAACAATGATGACAGACTTAAGATATTGACAGCAGTTAAAAGAGAAACAGATAGAAGTGTTATAATGACAGATAGATAGCATTCATAAGATGCAATTAATACTTTAATCTTTACCATAACTAAACATTTTGTTGGAGATCCTAATCAATATAATGAAAGAGCTTCAGATGTTTTAATTAATTTAAGATGTCCACAACTTTTAGACTTTAGATGGTATAAAGATGTTTTTATTTCAAAAGTTTAAAGTAGAATGACTGTCAACAATCCTACTGGAAAGAAAAATTTAATGATGGTTTACCTTATTTCTTTGCTCAAAAAGTTAGACTCGATATAGCCAATAATGATGGAACTATAGACTATCCTAGCTTAACATATGATGACATAATATCCTCAATCAATAAAACAGGTCTATGGTTGTTTAATGACCTAAGACTAAAAAATCAGATAGAGAAAGAAAAAAGATATGCTAAAAAGGAGTTAGGAACTTTTTGTGAACAATATAGCTTTGATTCGTTAATTACTCCCTCTAGGAAAAGAAGGAAAGAAAAGAAAGATGTTGATAGATACAAAAACAATAATAGAAGGTATAATAAAAGTGGATCTAAAGAAAAGAAAGAAGAGTCCAAAAGAAAGAAACGTGATAGACATAGAGAAAATGACATTATTTGCTCAAATGTGGTAAAAAGGGACACACTAGTAAATACTGTAACTTTCAAAAAAAGATAAATAAACTTGACATATCAGGATAGTTAAAGGATAAATTGATGAATATACTGATTGATAGTGATGAATTAGAAAATGAAATTCACTAGATAGATAATTGTGATATCGCTTCATCATCATCGACAGAAATTTCTTCAAATAGTGAAAATGTTAAATTATGTTATTGTAATAATCTTGATAATTGTTATTATAAAAGAAAACTAAAAATAAGTGTTTTAACAAAACAAGAAGATATAATAAAGGATTTAATAGAAAGACTTCTGAATTTATAGTCCAAAAAAGATTATTTATCTAAACTAAAAGAATCTTTAACTCAAACTAACAGATTTGAAATAGACTTGAAAGATTATAAGTCAACCTATAATTTTGCAGAAATTACTGACAAATTTAAACCCAGTAAACCTGTAACAGTGATAGATTTATAGACAAATATTAATAATCTAAGAAAAGAACTGAAAAATTTTAAATCAGATATTTCATTTTAAAAGACATGGTTGAGCAAATAGCCGCATAAGTAATTAGTATAAAGGATAGAATTAAATATTGTAATGAACCTTTGACAGATTCCCCTATCCCCGACAGAAATGATTATATTGATAAAAGTTCTTATAAAGATGAATTTTTAAATATAATTGATAGAATGATATTCTAGAAATGGTATACTGAATTAACCCTGGTTGTTCATAAGGAATTTTCGTTAACTGTTGTTGCACTTGTTGATTCAAGTGCTGAAATGAATTGAATATAGGAAGGATTAATACCTTCCAAATATTATGAATCAACAACAGACAGACTAACCCAGGCTAATGGTGATAGATTTAAAATAAGAATAATTTGTCAAAGACACACACATATAATAATGGAATCAATTTCAGAACACCTTTCTTTTTAGCAGACAAGTTGTCCTCTAAAGTTATTTTAGGGAATCCTTTTTTGGCTTTACTTTATCCTTTCTCCATGACTGACAATGGAATATGTACTAATATTTTGGGAACAGAAGTATTCTTTAAGTTCATCCTACCTCCAATCTCCAAGGATATACATTTGCTGAAAGAAATCTTGATATATAAGGACATTAGTACTGATGAGCCAATAACAAACAACGATGAGAATACTACAAATCCAAAGGTAGATGATACTATAATCTCTACCTTGTAGCACTTAAGTCTATACATATTATTTTCAAAAAGAATTATATATCTCATTTCAAAAAGTTTATTTAAAGTTTGTTTTCAGAAAGATTTTATACTAAGATTCTGCTCAATTTAAGTCATTCTCAGATCTTCTCTAAAATATTTGAGTCGCTCTCAGAAATAGATAGCCTTCTAAAAGAACCCTTTGTATAAACTCCCTCGGTAGCATTTGAAGCTACACAGCCCAAATTTGATTGTCAGTTGCATGAAGGCCTTCAGCTAAGGTGTACTGGCACCATATTAATTTGTTAATTTTGAAATTAACGGTCAATTGCCTGGCAAGCAAGATAGCCATCCTAAGGCTAAAATTCAGACCGAATTTCACCTAAATAGAAATCTTCAATGAAGATTTCAGATAGAGCATGAAGGCGTCTCAATTGAGGCAACATCCCTTCAGAATACAAGGTCAGCAATGACAGTGTATTCAAGTGGTGATTATCAGAAAGGCCTGACTAACAGTGTATTCAAGTGGTGATTATCAAAAAGGCCTGACTAACAGACATAAAGACAGAATAGCTACTATAGCTATTATTAGACAAATCCAGAAAGAAAATGACAACTATGACAGATCACTATTCACCTGCGACAGATTATTATCACTATTCACTAGCACGCGTGAATAGCTTCCAGACAAATACAAACAGATGTTCATAAGTCACTACTGTTCTCTAGCATGCGTGAAAAGAGACATGATAAATTCCCAGACAGACTACTGCTTATCAATAGTAATATTCTACAAGTTTCCACCGATAGATTAACTTGAGTTAACTTTACTAAGTCAGGTTGCTTTGGAAGACTTACCATGGTTCATTCCATCTATAGAAAGACAGATTCTAGAGACAAAATACATGTCCAGTTAAGAGGTTCAAAGTTTAGGTCAAATTTAAGGTCCAAATTCTAGAAAGAAGAAAGCCCTCTCTCCCTTAGAAAGACTCTTGTAATCCTTCATCTCTTGTAATCCTATAACCCTTCCCTTCAGATAGAATCTTGTAACCTTTCAGTTTCCAAGACAAATTTTACTCTGTAATCTTATAACTCTTTAGACAGAGTTTTATTTTCAAAGCTTGTATCAAAGACAGGCATTTTCAGTTTTAATCAAAAACAGAAGTTTATATTCAAGTAAATCCAGATGTTCTGGCTCAAGAATGGTTTAATTTCGTGAGTAACAAGATTTATGAAGTACAGAAAGAAGCCTTTGTCTAATTCTTTCTGTACTTCATAAATCTTGTTACTCACGAAATTAAACCATTCTTGAGCCAGAACATCTGGATCATCAAGTGATAAATAAGTATCTCCTGTATACAAGTTGTAGTCAGGGGTACAACCATAATCATTTATAAGGACCAAAATGTGTGCTGGCCGAGCTTCCATATAATAGCTAATGTCTCAAACTGGAAGAGTGCTCCAGATAGTAATCTTCATACAATTAAGTCCTCCAATCTGTGTGGGTTGCTTCTTGGATGACTTTGGGAAATAAACTAATCTGAATTCTAGAAGTTCGGATTAATTTGCTAATAAACCCTGCTTCTAGCATTTCAAATAACCATAAAGGATCATAAATCACTAGATCCTCTATCTCAGTGTTGATAAGTAATCCCAGATAGGGATTGTATCTGTCAAAAGTTCCTTCATAAACTCTTTCTGTTTCTCCAAAGCTGTCATACCATGTAGCTTTATGAGATAGCCATATGTCATCTGTCATGTCTTCTGTTCTGATAAATGCTGTAGAATTTAAAACTTTAAAAAGATACATCCATCTGTCATAAGAACTGGTTATGGCTTTATGAGTTAGTATATTCTGTTGGATTTAATTCAGGAGGTAAAGTTCTAATGGCAAGTCTCGTTTTCCATTAAATCTTAGGGTGAAGCTTTGAAAGCTTGTTTCCATAAAATAGTTTTTAGAGACTGTGATTCTGTCTTTATGGAGCTTGAATCTCCATTCTCCTTGCCAGGGAGTTGATAACCAAGTGTTTCAATAAATGCACTGGTGCTAACAAGATGTAATTCCAAAGCCTTAAAGGTCTTTTGGAATAAAATTTTATGTGATTCTGTCTTTATGGAGCTTGAATCTCCATCCTCCTTGCTAGGGATTTGACAACCAAGTGCTTCAATAAATGCATTGGTGCTAACAAGATGTAATTCCAAAGCCTTAAGGGTCTTTTGGAATAAAGGTTTCCATCTGAAGGTGAAAGCTGCTTGAAAATTTTCAAGAAGTAATTTAATATAAAAAGGAAGGTCTATAAATTCTCCGTCCTGAAAAATGAGATCAGTGCGGAGCACTTCTTGCAGAATTTCACTTTTCCCACCACATAAATACATTGCCTCTACTAGCAACGTATCCTGAAGGGATATTGTCTCTATTGAGACGCCTTCATGCTTATCCGAAATCTTTGCTGAAGCCTTTCATATTTCTTTGGGTTGCACCGCTGGTGCCTTGCCCTTTCCTTTCATGTTTGCCTGGGAGGGTCTTTTATTCATATTAGTCTGCAATTAGCTTTTGGTAAAATGATTAGTTGGTATATCATTATGTCCTGAAACAATATCTTGAAAATAAATAATATTTTAAAAATAAACATTTCTTTGCAAAACTTCTTTAAAATTTATTTTAAAAACTTCTCTGCCAATGTCCTTTTGTAAAATCCCTTTAAAATGTTTTATAAGAAAATAATTTTTAAAATTTAAAGTATATATAATATAGCGACTTCTTTCTCTACTTATTTCTCTATTCCTTTGTGCTCTCGCTGAGTAGTGGTATAAGAGTAGTCATGATGATTTCTGTCAATGTCAGAGTGACTGGAATTCAAAAACTTTACAAGGTCTGGGGAAAATTTGTCAGGGAGTCATGATCAACTCTATCTATTAAGAAGTTAAATCTATCTTTGTTCAAGAAATTACCACAATTAATTTTTTCTTTAATGATTAGTAAAGGAGAATCTGTAAAGTTTCTTTTATTAAAACATATGTTATATGAGTATTTGAGATTGCTACAAAGGGTGCAAGAATGTTATCTGTTATAATTTGCTTGGTACATCTGTCAAGTTGTCAGTCCATTCGGTTCATTCATATTGACTAAAGGAGCTTGTAAGCATAGTTCTATCTCTTGTATGTTTTCTACTAAATTCTTTTTCACAAGGTGTTTGGACTATATGTCGGTGCCTATGCAAAAAAGCAGTGAGAGGATAAGAACAATCTTTGTCTCTATATTTTTTTTAGACTTCTTCATGTCATAATCTGTCAATTGGTCATCAAGTGATTTTTCTGTCAAATGTCCTTTTGTTCTATAGATTCTTTCTTATTAGTATTTTTTAGGATAGTGACTTTATTAAGGGAACAAATTTCTTTTGGGATTAGGGGTGAGGTGAATCTAAAAACTAGCACATTAATTTTAATTCCTTCATCTGTCATCAAAAGGGGGTAAAGCAAAGCCATAAAGAGATTTCCTAAATGAATTTTAGAAGAAAGGTCTTTGATTAAAACAAAGACAATTTCAAAACATATTCCATCATTACATATGTGAACATTAGGTATTTTAAAATTAATTATGAGCTTTTCTGCATTAGTCTGAGTTAATCTTTCAAATGATTTTTCATAATATTTTAAAGGTATTAGTCCTTCTTGTATATAGTTCATGTCAGCAGTTAAGTCTATTAAAGCAGCTTCTGTAAAAGAAAACTCTTTATTAATTACTAAAGTGATTTCTGTATGCCATTTTTGAAAAATTACTTTGTCAATTAAACTCAAGAAATTCTGTCTATTGTTGTCATTGTCCAAAATATCTTTTTCTAATGAAGGGGGGTCTATCATGGGTTTAGAAAAATCTTTCAAATTTATTATTTCTGCAATATTTTGTTCATTTATGTCTGTGGAATTATCCTCTTTAATTTCTTATTTTACCATTTTTACTTCTGTCAATAAATCTTGTAGAGTTACTGGTTTAATATCTACTCCATCTTGTTTCTTCTTTGTCTTTTCTTTCTTATCTTTTTCTTTCTCAGCTTTTTCTTTCTCTTTCTTAACTTTTTCTTTTTCTTCTTTTCCACATTCTGTAACTTTTGTCTATATTTTCTACACTTAATACAAGCAATATGTATGTCTATAGAATCTTTCAATTTTAGTAAATAGTCTTTTTTATGTTTTAGGTGATTGGATAGATTGTCAATCAATTTCATTATATTGTCTTTTGGTTTCCTTTTTCTTTTAATGACTTTAAGTGGGTTGGTTGATTTTAGTTCTGTCTTTTTCTTAACTTGATCTATCTCTTTTTTATGAACATTAAATATTCCCATTAATTCATCTATTATATCTTTCTTAAATTCTAATTTACTGATTTGTTTAACAATTTTATTATGTCTATCACATGGTTTTTTAGTATGTCCATATTCTTTACATTTATGACATATAGTATTTCTAATATGTTTGTCAGTTTTCTTATTATCTGATGACTCAGTAGTATTTAAAACTGTTATGTCTCTTTCTCTGTCTATATCTAAAGGTGTATTTAAAATTTCTATCTTTTTAGTTAATTCTGCCAAACTATCATTTTTGGTATATATATCATGGATCTTTCAATTGATTTTAGTCTTTCATCAATTTTTTCTTTTAAACTATCATTATTATTGTAAGGACACGGACTCGTGAGCCGGCCTAAACTGGATGAGACGGCCCAAGTGGTCCCTAAACAATGAATTTATAGAGAGTGAGATGCGAAAGTTGGGCTAGGGCGATTTAAACATCCAATGCAATAGGTTGGGGTTTCCAAAAAGAGAAAATAAGAGACCCAAGTTTTGACAAACTCTCCTCCACAAAGATCCGAAGAGATAAATTTACTATTAACACTTCCTTTCTTTCTCCTTCCTTACAAAAAGTGCCATCCCCCTCCTAGAGGGGAATTCCTTCACATTATATAGCTCCCTCCAGACCATCTCCACCTTACACTTGTCATCCATCTAATTCTTCACTTGAGTGCATGTCCCATCGTGTATCCTTTTTTGTCTGCTGAGAGTCACGGTGGCCAAAGTTGCACTGTTTATGGGTCTTCTCCACATAAATGCGGCCAGAAGAGTTGGTGCAGCATAATTAATGTAGTAGTGGCAGTCTTTCCTTAGGTATTTTTTGGAGATTCCCATCTCCCCAAAACTGGAGTCACTCCTCAGATTGGCTCTCTTACTCCAAACGTAACAAACCACAATCTGGGGCTCTGCATGTTCATTTCCTCCTCCTCGGACCATACCACGCCCTCGAACATGGCCTGGGGCTCAGCACACCGTTATGGGCCTTCAACCCTACGAGGCCCACTACACAATCTTGGGGTTCTCAGCCTCTTCATGGCCCGATGCGTGATCTTGGGCCCTTGTCCCCACAATTATTATTTTTCCATCCTTTGTTGACTAGTTCTACTAGAGTGCTCTTTTATCTTTCTTTTTCTATCTCTTCTTTTATATCTAATTTCCTATGTATAGCTTCTATCTTTTCATCATTTTGTCTTTCAATTTTCTCTAGCATTTCTTTTACTATGCCTTTCCTTATCATTCCTTTCTTTTTCTTCGTCCACTATGTCTAGCTTCATCTTTTGCATTGTTTCTATAGCAATACTTTCTTTCTTTAAGTCATCTTTGTCAAATTCTTCCTTATTGTCATTATACGTTATAGTTATAGGTCTTTCGGTTGCTTTTAGCTCTTTATCATCTTTTGTACTATTCTTTTTCTATTAATTTCCTATTGCACTATCTCTTTCATTATTCCAGTTATCTGTTATAGTTTTTGTTAAAGGTGATCTATGATGAGGTTCAAATTGTCTTTCTTTTTCTAAAAGTGAATTTAAAGCTTTCATTCTTTCAAGGAGGTCCAAAAAAATATCATTTTTTCTTTCTATTTTAGTATATATGGTGGACCTTTCAACAGTTTCTAAAGATTCTAATTTTTTATTAATCATGTCAAACAAATTATTATTGTGTCTATCAATTTGTCGGTTGATTTTATCTCCTGTTAATATACTATAATTATTTGTGTTACTATTATAGTTATAATCATCAATATCACTGTCAGAATTAGAATCTGTTTCATCATAATCTATATTACTATTTAACTAATTATTGTCTATATCTCTTATGCTATAACCTTCATCATAATCTATATCATCATCGTCCACGTTTCTTATTAGTGTGTGCCTAGCCTTAAGTGTGAACAAGCAAACAGATGATGAGCTGATAAATGTATTTATCAAAATAGATGTTGTGCTTGTAATTGCATTTCGAGGCCTTTTGTTTGCCGTAATGTTATATTACATCATAATATTAAATTATTTTAATATTTCATTAATGTAAACTTAATACAAAAATATAACATTACATTATTTAGGAAGGTAATAGGATTAAGATTATATGATATATTTTGTAATTTTAAATTGTGGTAATGTTAGAAAAAATAAAATAAACTAAAAAAATTAGTATAATGTACCCTTGATACATCACAGCTCAATAAACAAGACTATTATATACCCTTGATGTGATGGCATCACACTTCAGGCTAAGTCAGCTAGAGTCTTATAAAAAATGTAGTGATGGGTGTAGAGTTCATGTCACACAAAAAAAACAAATTAATATGGAAATTAACAATAAAGACAATAATAAAATAAAAATAAAAGTTCAAGAGTAAGGAAAGAGCTCACCGAATCATGCGGTATAGAGAGTTGTCCCTGATTAATTTGGTGCCCCGAGAGCTTTTAATTACTAACTCGGTGCAATTAGATTTCTTGACACCAACTGTTAGTGCATTACAATAAAAACTAACAAATCTCTATATTCATCCATTTATTATTACAAAAGTTATTATGAAATATAACACCCCATCAACTCAAAATGTTCTTACAAAATATATATACATATATATATATATATATATATACATCTCAATTACCTCATTATCTTTGTAATTTATTTTCCATTATATTGTGATTAAATTCTTATAAAAACTTACATGTATTATATATATTTCTATATAAAGGAGCCTTAACACTCTTGAAAGGAGTACTTAGAGTGACTTTTGGGTGTATGCACACAAAAATGTAAAAATGATAGATGGGTAATACATGTATGGAGTGATTTTTTTTTTTTTTTTTTTTTTGAAGAGGTGTGGAGTGAGTATTTTTATGTAGATTATTTTGTGGACAACATACAAAATGTGTTTATTTGGTAGAACTTTGCTCTTTGCTGTAGTAACTTTCATTATGTTTGGCTGGGTTATTGTATTTTAGGGGTGACATGCTAGTGATCGAGACCCGTGATGTATATAAAGCTCAATCATCACCTAGGTAACTGGAATATACTGGCATATCAAAAGGGCAAAACTTAGATAGAGTTCAATTTTGATTGAAAATATAAAGAGAGGGGGAAAGGAATTTCAATTTTTAAAAAGATCTATGAAAAAATTAACAAAATCAACAGGAAAATGCTTGTTAGCTAAAACTAAACAATTCAATCCGAGAAAAAGAGCAGATGATTATCTAGGTTCTATAATGGCCCATTATAAGGTAAAAACAAGGTCAAACCAACCAAATAGTATATAAAGGTACATATATTTATCTAGGGTCTTAGACATAAATAGCCCAATATATGCTAAGGTAACACAAGGTCATCCCCACCATATATAGTACACAAAGCAATCGATCAATCCAAAAGCCAAGTTCACACACTTGCAGGTTTTAATACTAGTACTTGCTCAAGGAGCATGATATTAGCTAGGTCTATCACAAACCATGGAAAGCAGAAGAGCTAGCAAACTAAAGAGTTTAGATGCCGGCAACAGTAGTACTATTACATTCTCTCTTGTAGATTTGGCTGAATAGGCTGCACACGGAAGGCAAACGGCATTTGAGAGTTGTACTCTCTCACTCTCTGCTGGTACTCATCATTCATGTCCCTGTTTGCTTCCATGGCCATCTCCTGTTGGTGCTGTCGTAAAGAGGGAAATGTTAGTAATTACTACTAGTAGACTTTGCCACAATTCTGTCATGAATATCTTAATTGAGTTAATTAATTTATAATGAATAGAAATTTGACTTTGTTGGACTTGTGTTATTGATTATCAATCAACCTGAAAATATAGCTCAAAAATATGAACATTCTTTTTTTTTTTGTTGTAAGGGGTGGGCAAGATTCATTCACAACAATCTTAAAAACGAAACTAACTCTACTGATCTATGGATACAATGATGCATGCACATATATTCAAATACAATTTATCACCACAAATGCACAATGCTTGGAGGCACACTCACAAAACTAAATCACAACTTATCCCTTTCATGAACATGAAAATTGAAATAACCATCTAAGCCTTTATAAAAATTTTGCATACACATATATTCAACCAAACGGCTCTACAAACTGAGATACACAGTCACAAATGCACACAAATGAATCTCTCACAAAACGATATCATTGTGTGTAAAACTGCTTAAATGTACACAGAAAGTATTGAGCAAATAAATAAGCATTTATACTAACTACATCTGCAGATTAACATACAACATGTACACCTGCACACATCATATACTTCATGCACTAATATTCATGTACATACATTGGTGACCACAGATTTTCTTATAAGTAAAGACATATAGAAAGTCGAATGACATTACCAGAACGAGGGTAAGGTGCTTATTCTCCTCCTCCAACATCTCCGTCTGAGCAATGTCCAGTTAACAAAGTTAATTAAGGTCACGGAAAGAAAAAATTATAACAATAAAACTCATATACTTATATATAGGAACATAGAAAAGTTCTTTTGCATTGCTTAAAATTTTTTTTTATTTAGATGAAGAAGTAAAGCATAACTTAGTTCATCAATCTACCAAATTATCAAAAAAGCTTAAATCTTTAGACTTTGATATACTTCCTTACTCTTTCAAGCGAAAAAAAAAATGGTTCTTTTGCATTGCTTTAACAATTTTTAAAGATAAAATATAGGCCAATATAGTTACAATATTCCTATTACATTACTCATGAGTAATAAAAGAAATCAATCAAGCAAGGCACTATGGTTCTGTCTACACGTACATTTTTTGTAGCAATATTCAAGTACTCCATCTGCAAAAAACAAAAAACGGTAAGTTAAATCTTCTCTTGGATGCCTATTAAGATCTTCAATCACATATATATAATTAATATTTGGATCCTATTTAGCAAAAATATAAAATAATAATATTTGGATACTAACCTGCTTTTCTCGGATACTTGAGAGCCCATTATCAAGGGCTTCCTCTAAGAGAATAAGCTCTTTTGGCCTCAGAGATGTGATATCCTCTCCCTTCAAGTGCCTGCAACATATACTTCCATCTACATGAGAGAGAGAGAGAGAGAGAGAGAGAGAGAGAGAGAGAGAAGCAAAGAAACCAAATATCCAATATATACCTGAGCTCAACCTGCATGTTGTCGTTCTCTTTCTTGATTCTATCAATTTCATTGCTGAGATTCTGAGTTTATCATAGTTGGAAACCCTAACAGTTAGTTTATCTCAACAACAAAAAGTAAAAAACAAAAAAAAAACAAAAACCAAAACGAAAACGAAAACGAAAACAAAAGTAAATATACAAATCCATGATGGGTCAGACCTTAATCAGCAGATCTGTTAGTTAAACTAAATTTCTAATTGCAGATCTGTTAGTAGAGGTTGTGTATTTGCCGTTTACTATGCTCTTAGTCAAGAAACTATCAGACAAAGACATAGATCTTGTCAAAGGAAAGACATTTATTATATTTATTTGCTTATTACTACCAACCATTCAGTTGTTTCAATTTTTGCAAGGAAAAGGAAGGGAGGGAATAATGTTTTGTTACCAGATCTGTTCATAGATGTTACAATTCATGTAGTTTTTGTTTTTTTTCTCTATGAAAAAAACAATAAAATATTTTGAAAGCAAAGAGAGAGAAAAAGATGGACTATATACATCCCATTTGTAGATCTGTTCATAGAATTCATAGTTCATGTTTCTTAACATATTTTTAGCTAAAAAAAAATCATGTCACAAAGCAAGAACTACCAGATGCTTTTACAGTAAAAATTTGACAGAAAAAGTTGAACAATATCAAGCACAAAAAGAGAGTGTTCATAATATGAAAACCCACCTCATGCTTAGCATCCCACAACCTCTTACCAGACTGCTTGTGGTACTTGTCCAAGATGTCAATCAGCCTTCACCATCAAAAATAAAAATTTCCCACATTTTAGAAAACAAAGAGAATCGCAGATCCATAACTAGCCAAGAACCCTACTGAGACTATATATAATAATATATATGAAAAAGAAAAGGTTATTAACAAAGAGAAGTATATATTATATACATACGTAGTTGAAGGGCTACAGTAATCATGCATTTTTCCATTGCTACCAAAGATAACAAGGGAAACTTGAGCATCACACAGAACAGTGATCTCCTTAGCCTTCTTTATGATCCCATTTCTTCTCTTTGAATAGGTCACCTGCCTGTTGTTTGAGTTCTCAATCCTCTTGATCTCAATCTTGCCTCTCCCCATCCCTCACAAACTTTCTTCTTCCTCTTCTCTTCTTGTTGTTCTTTGTTTGTTGAAATGAAATGGAGGAAAGAGGAAGAGGTAGTGGGATTTAATAAAGAGACAGGAAAGCATTGGAAGAGCAATATTTCTAATTTGGGTTAGAGGGTAAAAGACTTTCTAAGTGGCACAGAAAGGAAGGATTTGTTTATGGGTTGGTGACAAAGCCAAGCCAACTGCTTTTACTGATGTCTAATTTGGCTTTGTAGTTTTTGTTGCAACCTCTTATTAACCATTGGTTTCTTTCTCTATCTTTCCCTCTCTCTCTTTGTGACTGATATTAATTTGATGGTTTATTAGGGTTTCACTTGAACTTAAAAACTCTATGACTATGACTGATAATTAGCTTGGTGAACTTTTTATGGGCTTTAATTCAAGCCCAAGTGTGTCAAAATTGAAACTAAGACTAGGACTAGGTTATGTTTGATACGTACAATGTGGATGGTGCATAAGTACTAGACACGTGTTAACGTTGTTCTTTAAGGCCTTGTACGTAGTTTGTGATGGTCTTGTCTGGGGTTTGAGTGATTGAGCCAAATATGGTATAATAATCAGATCAAAACCATCAAATCAAATTCAATGAATTTTTTTTTCTTTGCAAATAATAATATATAGTGGGTGTGGTAATTAAAAGAAGGGTCAAAAAGGAAAAAGGAAACAATGCGTTCTTTATATGCGAACCCCTACAGCAAAGGGAAGAATATGATTTTCTGAAGTGTCAAGGTCATCGAAGTACTGTAGGAAGCGCTGATTGGGTCTTTGATACGGTTTTGACAAGCCATTTGATTGGTGACTCCCTGAGCAAGGCTTTGACATGTGAAGACCGAAGACAATGGATTTGAACAATGACTCAAAAAAAATAAAGGATTTGAACAATGTGTGAAACCCTAGGAATAATTGGAAATTGATTAAAACAACACCTTTTGTTTTTCCCAATCACACCAATAACCAAAAAAAAATTATTGTGTATGACCAAAGTTTACTTCCAAATCATTTTAACGAAAAAACTCTTTGAACTTATTATATGAAGATTCAAATAACTATTTACTTGTATTTTTAGCCACATAACTTATTTAATGAGTCATTATTTTATAACTTTATGAATTGTCATAAATTAGTGTGCTCAAAATACTATAAAATTTACAGTAGAAACTTTAAAAATTAATGTGTTATCAATCACAAAAGGTGATTTTAATTACATTTATTATCATATTAATTTGTCAGATTTTTGTAGTAAACAAATATAGGGCTGTGTTAACGGGTAAGGTGCCTGTTAACAACACTATCTTTGTCAACTTTTCAGATTTTTGGACAGCTTTTTAGCAACTTTTGGTTGTTTTTTATTTTTTATTTTTGGCAATTTTGATGACAACTTTTTTTTTTTAAGTGAGACCCAAAAAAGGATTTTTTTTTTTTTTTTTTTTGATAAAAAACAGCTTTAGATAGCATTTCATTGATCTAGAACAACATTCATATTGATTACATCATGCTGTATTTGGTTTCCTATAACTGAGGGGGTGTCCTCAACCCAAACAATGCATTCATCTACCCGTCTGGCATATTGTGCCAGTAAGTGTGCTGCCCTGTTGCTGCCCCTGCAGATGTGAGAAGCCTTCCACGAGCTGAACTGCCTTAGAGACATTTCAATGTCTTCAATTACCTTCCTGATAGAGCTTGGAGTAGGACCCTGCCCTCTTAATGCATTCACCATAATCAGCGAGTCACTTTCAACTATGATATCTTTGAGTCCAAGGTCCCAAGCCAACTGAATCCCTTCTTCCACAGCTTTAGCTTCAGACTCCAAAGCACCCAGCGGCAACGTCATTTTTTTGCTCATCGATCCCATCAACAAGCCCTTCTCGTTTCTAATCACAACTCCCACGCCGCTACATCCAATATTTCCAAAAACAACCTTGTCTACATTAATTTTATACCAACCTGGACTTGGAGGAGACCACGAGAGCTTACCTAAGGAGGAGGAACGGGTTTAGATTTGTTGAGATTGCTTGACTTCCTTTGCATATTCTGCTGCCATCCGGACCATTTCAGCTACTGTTTTACCTCTTCCTTCATGCCTTATTGTGTTCCGGTTATTCCACAAGCTTCACACCGTAATTGCAAACAATTCCCAATCTACCTCCTTGCATCTCTCCTTGATTTCCCATACTACATCCATAAATTCCAAACGAGTTTCAGGTAGAAAGGGAAGCTTCAATTTTGTTGCACTCCTAACCTCAGCTGCTGTTTTACAACCCCAAAGAATGTGGCTTACATTTTCCTCCCTTCCACATATGTCACAATTGGTTTCCAACTCCAATCCCTTAGACTTTAGACAACACTTTGATGGCAGAATGTTTCTACATGCCCTCCACATAAAGTGTTTTATCTTATTTGAGCAGTCCAGATTCCAGATAAGCTTCCAGATGGCTTTAGACTTTGACCCATTTGAGCTTTCCCCTCTCTCACCAGGCTGATTTAAATTCGGCAACACCTTCTGGGCTGCTCTATAGGTGCTTTTGACTGTGAATCGGCCATTTGAAGTCCAAGCCCACACCAGGGAATCATCAAGAAGCCTAGGACTAATTGGAATGCCCAAAACAACTTCAGCTTCATGGGGGAGGAAGGCATTCCTTACCAGATTAACATCCCAAGCCCTAGTCTCCCTATTAATGAGACTCGATACCAACCCAAAATTAGTAGAAAGACCCCTTGGGCTTACCACTTTGAATGAATCTGGGTTTGGAATCCATCTATCCTCCCAAATGTGAACCCTTTCTCCATTTCCAATGACCCATCTAGACCCCCTCACGATTAATTCCTTGGCTGCCATGATACTCCTCCACACATAGGAAGGTCTATAACCCAATTGCGTCTCCCTAAAAGAGCTTCCCGCGAAATACTTTGCCTTAAAGACTCTATGAACAAGGGAATTTGGATTTTGTTGGATCCTCCAACCTTGCTTCACTAAGAGTGCAAGGTTGAAAGTCTTTAGGTCTCTAAAGCCCATACCCCCTTCCATCTTTGGCATGCAAAGTTTTTCCCAAGATATCCACGCCATTTTTTGTTCCTTATCCTTTTGGCCGCACCAAAATTTTCTAACCATGGAATTCAACTCTTTGCATAAAGTCTCCGGGAGTTTGAAACAACTCATAGTATAGGTAGGTGTGGCTTGGGCCACGGCTTTGATGAGTATCTATCTCCCCGCATTGGCACAATTTTTCTTCCCACCATATCTTTAATGCAGTTAAAAGCTTTCCTTTTGCCCTTTCCCACAAGTGGCGGTAGCCCAAGGTACCTCTCATGGTGTCTTATGGTTTGGGCTCCAAACAAATACTTCACTTGGTCTTGGACTTCTCTACTTGTATTCTTGCTAAAGAATAGGGAAGTTTTCTCCTTATTAAGCCTTGGACGGTGCTTGTTAACATTTCCCATAAATATATATAGTGGTTTTAGCATTTCCTCTGCCATATAGGTTGAAGGAGATTCTTCCAAATCTTTTGATGGAAAACATAGTTCAATCCCTACATAATTATTATCATCATTATTCTTAGAGCATTCCCATCAGCTCTTTTATAAAAAATGTCATTTTGACACACCAAAAGTCTACTTTATTATTTTACCACATTATTTTACAATATCTCATTCATCACATGTTTTATTCTTCAATTCTATACATTAAAATAATATTTACAACACATTAAAATAATATATTAACTCTCAACAACAACAACAACGGCACAACCACCACTGTCGCAACAACGGCCACCAACAACAACCACTGTTGTAACAACAACACCGACAACCACCACTGGCACAAACCCATTATCAAACTCATACCTACAACAAATCCGCAACTACCACCGGCACAAACCCACATCCACCAATGCCACAAATCCATAACCACCACCGACACAAACCCATAGCCACCAACGCCAAAAACTCACAGCCACCACCATCGGAATCCTCTCACAAATTAAAAATCCAAAACGATCAAATTAAAAAAAAAATGCCGACCCACAACCCACTGCCGAATCCACCATCAAATCACAACAAAAAAGAAAAGAAAAGAAACCAAGCCTTTGCAGATCGGCCTAGCTTGATGCTTCGGCCTAGGTTTCATCGGAGACCCACCAAAACCCACCCACCACCAACCCACCCGAATCCACCTATAGCCTAACCCACCCACCACCGATCCGCCCATTTGAACCCACCCACCACCGTCGGAACTGAACCCAGCCAACACCATCTGAACCCACACATCATCGTCCTAACCCACCCATTTGCCCAACCCACCCATCAAATCATAGCAAAAGAGAGAGAGAGAGAGAGAGAGAGAGAGAGAGAGAGAGAGAGGAAAAGTAGTGATGAGTGGAAGAGCAATGAGCTTGGTGAGGCTAAGAGGAAGAGCAGTGAGCTTGGTGAGGCTGAGAGGAAAAGATGAAAGGTTGAGAGAGGAGAGGATCGAGGTTTGAGAAAAAAGAGAGGAAGAGATCTGACTCTGAGAGATGAGAGATGAGAGAGAAAAGGGAATAAAAAAAACTGATTAAAATTATACCATTCATGTCCGTACGCTTCCAAATTTGAAAGCATACTGTTCATCAATGTCAAATATTTTGGCATTTAAAACACCTCATGGGAGATGTTTTTTGGTGTTTGGTGTGTCAAATGCCAAATATTTGGCATTTGACACACCTAATAGTAATGCTCTTATAGATGTTGTAACCGCAAAGGATACGATGGACAAGCCAACCTTCCCTTGGGCTCACAATTTATTTACTAAATATGGGCTTTTGGATTTCCTACTTCTGGTGATCCAATCTCCTGAGAACTCCCAGCCCTCTCCTCGTGACTCACCTCCCTTTCTCCCCTCTAGATTCCTTTCTATGGACAGTATTATCTCTCTCTTCCACTCTCTGTTTTTGGCTTGGAATTGCCGACCCCCTCTCTCTTCTTACTTCTCCTATTTATACCCCAAGGTTTAATGGGGTGTCATGATTGCCTTGACAATTAGTGGAAGAAGTGGTCCAATACTATTGTGATTAAGTGGAAGTTTAGGCGGGAGTGGTACGAGGCGAAATGTGGCCTGGGAACTAGTTCCCACTTCAATGGCTTGCTCGGCATAGCACACTCCGAGGTACTGCCGAACATTGGTTAAGCTTCTCACGATGTTCGGGAAGTTGTCCGTCCGGATGCGCTCCCAACGGATGATGCGTGACATGTATGATCATCTTTATTCCTGCTGAGTTAGGGACAGCCAATGCCTGGGCCGAGAACTTATGGGCTGCTGCAAAATTGGGCCGAAGGCCTTAATGGGCCCGGGTAGCAAGTGCCATATAGATGTAATAATAACAGTAATGAAACCAAATATTGTGTATACATTGTATCAAGCCACATCATCACAAGCATATATATATAACTTTGAATACAAGTTAAAGAATCCAACCTTAAGATCAAGGATGGACCCAGAAGGGGCCCAGGCCCTCTTGGCCCTTTGAAAAAAAAAGGACAAAGTTTCTTTTCAAACTAATTTGGAGAGGAACTCTTTAAACTCCCACTAATATATATATATATAGAAAATCTAACTATTGAATAAGTAAAATAAGCATGGGATTGCGCCGACCCTAAGAGGGTAAGCCAAATAGGCAATTGGGGGGTCACACTTTACAGTGGAATTCCATCAATAAACATACCAAACTAATCATGCCTTGTGCCTTGAGATATCTATAAGCTTGGTATTGTGAACCCCATACCTAGAATGGAAACCCGTTTTGTTTAATTCCCTCCAACAAAAGGCTGGAAATTATATAGAGAAATAACTTATATAACTACTCCTTTAGTGCTTCGACAATAACCACGGTCCATTTTGTAACTTGGATTTAATATTGGTTGAAGTTTTAAATTGGTTACTTTTGAAACGTTAGGACTTACTTTGATACTTTTAAAACTGTAAGATTTAATTTATTACTTTTTAAAATTTCATGATTGTATTTATTATTTTTGAAACAACGTGGTTTAATTTGTTACAAACCCCTAGTGATGATTATAGTGTTAATAAATTGTTAATATCTAAAGTAGTTTAGCTTCCTGATAATCATTTTTCATTATTTGAGATAAAAAACCGCGTATTTCTTACAATTTGTTTGAATTGCGTAAGGACAAAATTTAGCTACAAAATTAGTTGTAACTTAATACTACAACCTTACTCCATATTTTTTTATTGGAAATGAATTTGACAAACCCACTATTGGATTACATTTTCTTTTTATATCCTCTGTGCTTGCAAAATTTTTAAAAAATTAAAGATCAATAACTTTATTATCAATAAATTGCTTAAATTACAAATTTTTGTAGTTTAAAATTATGCATAAAATATAATCTTATAAATCATATAATAAATAATATCCAATTGACACAAAATTTGACATATGTATTAAGTGCTTAAAGAACGTGCAATTCAATAGTTAGACTTTCAAAATATGTATTAATATTCATTCTTTAAAAAGTTGTTGTAACTTTAGATTAAAACCAATTTTGTAGCTAAATTTTGTCCATTAAAGAATGCAATGGAAAAAAGTGAAACATGTTAACTAGGGAAGTAAGGGAAAGTAGTGACAAAATAGTGTTGAACGAAGTGGAAGAAATTGAAGAGAAGTGAGAGAAATACAAAACTAAACGAAGAGGAAGTTATAAAAAAAAAAAAAGTAAGTATTTTTATAACTTATTTTGTTCCATAAAATAAATGTAGAGTGTATCTGCCAAACCGACATATGATAATTATAGGGCTGCGTACTTGAACAAGCTAGGTTGCCACTTCTTTGTCAGTTCTGTTAACTTCTCCAAAGAGACCTGAGAATCTAGGAAGGCCGTATACTTTTTATGTTGAATCTCAACTTTGCCTTTGCTTGTGGTTTACTCAGCACAAGCTAGGCCCTAGAGAGTTTCACATGCAACTTGCTGAAGCCCTTTAATTTCCAATAATTGCACATAATCAAGCTATTTCCATTCTAAGGCAAGGTGAATATATTTTGAGAAAGAAAAAAAAAAACCAAAAATAAAAGCAATATAAAAAATCACCTTCCAAATATCTATCAACTCACAACTCTTTCGATTCAAGGAAATTTAATCTTGATCTATTCGTTTCGATTTTCCTTCTTATTGGCGAGAAACACATGCACAAGGTGGATCTTGAACCCTAAACTACTAATCCTCCAATCTGTTCCTACTAGAGAAAGAACTCTGAGCTCATTGGCCTAATCTCTTGCTAAATTTTAATTTCAATCTTCAGTGTACAGTTCTATAACTTTACGATTTCGATTCAGTTATCGTTGATTATGACACACGATTATACAGCAAGAAAGATGAAAAAAAAAAAAAGATTACAACTAAGACTTTTTGTTTAAATAACGTTATCCAATTCTTCTTAGATTCAAATTTCTTCTCTCCACAGTTATTGTAAAGCAAAAAATATATATATATATATATATAGTTATAAAATTGTAAGAGCATTTGCATAGACTATGCAAAATAGAAAGAAGAAAAAAAAAAGGCTCAATTTTACACATTTAAGTCTCAAATTATTCGCCCCTCAAAAAAAAAGTCTCAAATTATTTATATTAGTCAAGTTAAAGATGTGTAAATTTGTAAAATTGCTACAGTAATCATGTAAATTTACGCTAAAACTATTTGTGTTTTTTTTTTTTTTTTTTGGAACTTGGCAAGGGTATTTTGAAAATTTGTTATGTTAAAAAAATAGATTCATATGCTAAAATAAATATGAAATTTTAATGCAACATTAATTAATCACACACCCACACACTTTAACTTATAACCACCGACTCATGGATCAAATCATCTACTTTATCCCACATTTTAAGGTGACAAACTAATTTAGGTTATAGAACTTCTTGATAAGACCTCCCTAAACAGTCATTAGCGTGTTTTTCTGACTTTTGAGAAGTACATCAAAAAATCAGAATGGAAAAGTGTGTTTTCCCAAACACAAACGTGTACCTTATTTTCAGGATTGTGGAAGTGCGTATTTCATGGTTTGATTTTGTGTTTCAACCCAATAGGAAAGGAAGGCTGCATAGAGCACCGTAAAGAAAGTGACAAGCTGTCTAATCATGCACCTTAAGCAAACATGTTGAGTCCGCAATGCTTAAAAATTCAAATTTTGCACTATATTTAATAGAAAATTCAAGATACTACAGATAAAATAAATTTCAAAAAAAAAAATTCTAGAATATTAGATTGACAATAACTTTTATATCAAAAAAGTAATTTATATTAAAAAATTAATAGCTATATTATTTGCTAAAAAGTTGAGACGAATAGTTAAAAACTTAAAAACAAAACTTCGTTTAACAATTCCCAAAAGTACATTGAAATTCAGTACACACTAACGGTATTTTTTGGATGGACAATTCAAAAAGAGAGGTTTAGTTTAAGTAGATATAAGGTAATATAGAAGATGTTATTATAACTTAACTATCGCTTTAACCTTGCTACACATTTAATAAAACAAAGCATCATTTTATAGCTTATGCTATGTATGCCTCTCTACTTACCTATGAATTGCAAATATGCAAAAAGAAAGTTGTTCAAAGTGTGTGTGTACACACATAAATATATATATATATATATATATATATATATGTTGGTTGATTTGGTCCACTTTGTTGGGGTTGAGAGAGACAACGATTAAATTACCCACAATATAACTTTTTATGAATGTCATACCTCTAAATAACTTTCTATTAGATTGCTTCGTGCACCAAACCTAGATTCGAGTCTTGCTGCTCGCAGGAGTCTGTTGATGGGCATCCTTAGTGAAGGGTGTACTCCCTAAGGGAGGTGACTCTCACACAGGTGTTAACCCAAGAGGGCTCTGTCACCTGGCGCCCTGCCCGAGGGTGTAATATAACCATAAAGCCCCTCATTTTTTTTTTACCAAAAAAAAAAAAAACTTTCTATTAGATTTGTACTTTAAAATTTTCACCATTTTCAGGTCAATAGATTTTAAGGTACTATTTGATCATGGGTAGAAGTTTGACTAGAGATGGTCTTCAGGTTCGTGGTGTTTGTCTTGGGCATGCTACCTAACTTTATACCGAAGGTTAGAGGGTTCAATAATACCTCAACAAATTTATACGATTTCTATTTCTTATCTAAAAAATAATAATAATGCCTCAACAAATTAAGAGGGCTTAAACCAATGTGATGGCGTAAGCGTAATTTGAAGATGACTAAGTTAATAGTGATTAAGTGCATGATCTAAAATAAGGCAGATTGAGGCTAAACTAATCCATTCAAAGCTAACCCGTGGTAATAAACTACTTAATAACACACAGAAAAGTAAATTAGATGTATGATTAACTGAATAGGGTTAATTATAGAGAATTAAAGCATTGGAAGTTGACTTGCATTAATGTGACAGTAAAACTACAATCGAGGCTAAATCTACATTAAAAGGGGAAATTAAAAGGATAAACAAACAAAATTCTAGGTATGACTGTAGTGAAGATGCCTTTCTTTTGAACTATCAAGTATCAACTTTGTTTATATTATTGAAGGTTTGATGGTTATTAATAGTTATTGTAGGTCACCTTCATTCTTGCCTCGATCTTTTAGGACACCTATTTCCATACATTGTCGCTCATTCATTTAAATTTATGATCTTTGATTTTTGGAACAATTATCCAAGTGGACTCTAACACCCTTCATTTATATTCATGATTTCTTATAACTGTTTGATCAACCAATATTTGGCTGCCACGTCATACGCATATGTTTAAAATATGACCTTTTTTTTTTTTTTTTTTGAGAATGTTTAAAATATGACTTTGTTAAGCTAAGTTGTACCCTTCGCAGGATACATCATCATCAGTATGAATTTATCATATTTGAACTATGGTGATACAACACATAATTCTCAAGAAAATTGCATTATAACAAATTAAATAGAAGAAACAATGATAAATCTAGGAATCAACTTTAAGTTGCTTGAAATCAATTACAAAACAGGAAAAAAACAAAACAAAACAAAAAACCTGGGAATTCACGGTTAGGGTTGTTTGAAATTATTATCAAACTATTGGAGACAATTCAAGTGAAATTTTATTATTCAAGCATCCCATCACGATACTTTCGAGCCAAGCAAGGAATTGAAGGACATGCTTTCTAGCCAAGCAAGGAGAATAAATAAATTTCAAGACTGTCTAAATCAATTACATAAAATCAATAAAATTTAGGTTAAATAACTAATTTGGTCCTATAATTATTGGGGAGTCCAATTTGGGTGCGTTTGGCAAGCCTAAACAAGGCTAGTTTTTTGGACTTTTTGAGCTTATTTTGGTGAGTCCCACACCCAAAAAAATTTTCTCTCATTTTCTACAATTTTCAATAAATAAGTAATTTGCAAAGCTCATCCAAAAAACACACTTATAGTTCCTCAATTATTACTTTTGTCAATTTAGTCTCTCAACTTTCAAAATAAAATCAATGTTATCATTGAGTTTAATAGTTGAAATTAACTTGAATTTGACATGTTAGCACTTTTTATAATAACCTTTTAATGTATGCTTCATTGGTCATATTCGTGAATTTTGTTAAAATTTAAATGAAAAGATGAAATCTAAAGGTAAAATTGATTTCATTTTGAAAGTTAAAGGATGACACAATTAATAATCTAATGATTAAATTTAACTCACTTTTTTTTTTATCTAAATAATTGTAACATTAACACTAAAGAGAATCCAAAAATACAGTCTAGGAGGAAGAAGCCCCCTCTCCAACAGAAGGATTAAGCACAGACGTGAAATGTTGGAGATGGAGTGTCTTCCTTAAAAATTACAGGAAGTTGCCCATTTGGGCAAGAGTGTTCACTGCTTTCTTTACACGGGTAACCTTCCAAAAAGCAAGAAAGTATAAAAGAAGTAAAAATATTTGCAGTAATGGCAGCTATAGACCAGTGAGGCAACACAGTAGAGCAGTTAATAGGTTCAATTACATTAAGAGCATCCCTTTCCAGAATAATTGCCTAAAACCCTTACTCTTTTGCCATTTTAATGGCTAATAATGCTGCCTGTGCTTCAACCCATAAAGCACAAAGAATCTTCCACATCCATTACTCAGTCCATGCGGAATTCAATTCCGTTATCTGTACACACAGCAGTTAGGAATACTTAGAATGTCCAAGGAATTTCTCATGGACTTGGCTTGAGTTCAGAGTCTTGTTGTATTGGTGACAAATAGCCAAAATTGGAGACGTGTCATTTCAACGCACTAAAACATTGAACACAATCTCTTTCCTTCTCACAGTTGCATCAAAGTTTATATTTTACTGTACTTTCAAAAAAGTATTTGGTATCAAATGATACCACATCAACCGTATCAAAATCCAATAAATAAGATAATATGTGCAAAAAATAACCACCCACTAACACCCTTTAAACCTTGAGAGCAATGGTGAAATGTTGATATAATTATTTTGTATACATATCTCTCAATTATTGAATTTTGATACGGCTGACGTGGTATCACTTTATACTAAATACCTTTTTCCTACTTCCTTGATGAGATTTCTGCTCTCTCTTGCCAACCGTGCCATCTTTAGTGAGTTGTAGTCACTATTGATATCTCTTTGCCACCACAATAGGATCAATTATGTGTGGATCCAATTGCAAACCATTATGAACCATCCAGAGCATATCACAAATATTTTCACAGCAGAGCAAAAATTATGTTCATCTTCCCAAGAGATCTTAAGGCCGTTGAATTAAGCCAAGCCAACCACTCATGGATTTTAATCCAAATTCATGGAAATTGATTGGCCAATCAGACAAAGACCACACTATTTGAGCCACAAGACAAGAAATGAAAAGGTGCTCCGCAGTTTCCAAGTCCCCATAACTAGCAAACAAGTAATATCTTCAATCTCAAATACGTTCCTAAGTACCTCAAGAGCTGGGATCGCATTCCATGCAATTTTCCAGAGGAAAATTTTAAGTTCATGGATTAAATTGAACTTTATATCATAGTAGGAGAAACAAATATTAATAATTTAACCAGAATTAAATAAGATCCATTAATCAACCGAATCTAACTGGCACCGGGTCTTCGGCGTTTAACAATATAATTGGGAGCCTGCATATGCTGTCTGCATAAAGCTTTTGGATATGTGATGCTAAGCCTGACTTTCAGAATTCTGCTCAACTGGGCTCCACTATCAATCCAGTCCACAGAAAAGTAGAGATCAAGTGATTAATGCCAGAGGGATGATTGAGATATCAGTTTTTTAAACTAAATTTCTGAAACCCAATTGTCAAGAGTCTTATGACTCAATAATGTAGAGACAAATATTTTTCGCAAATCCCCTCTACCCGTTGTTGTAACTATCGCCTTATAAAAATAAATAAATCTAAAACCCAAATAGACTAATTTGGGTATTAGTTTTGGTAGATTGCCATTATGCTTTAATTATTCCTTGGTAGAGACTAGAAAACATAGTTCTTCTACAAGAGCTCTCCTAGGGTAATGTAGGGACAGATTTTTAGCAACGGCTGTCATCCCTTCTCAATGAAATATCCTTTTCTTTTATAAAAGTAAATTGTCCGAGCGATTGAAACAACGTTGGCCAGCATAGGAGAGAAGGTATTTACCACAAAAAAAAATGTCTACCTAAGCACCTCAGGCATGGCAAAGCAAAATAGAGGCAACATGGAAATCAATGAAGCGAGAGACTGGCGTTCTAAAAAACAGATTGATTTAGAATTACATTATGATGGTAGGAATACACCTCAAATTATATAGAAATACAAGGTAAAGAAACTACCAGATACAAAAAAAAGGAAGTTGGTGAAGTGCCCAGAACTCATTGAATCCAAGGAACTTCAATCTAATCAGCAGAAATTCCTTGCAGAAGGGGTCATCTATGCCGATATTGCTAACATATGCTGAAGTTTAAATGTCAATATATTTACAAGTACTTACCTCCAAACAATCTCTATGTGGCTCTCATTAATCTTCATGAAGCAATCTTGAAAATCTGCAGAGTGACTAGAACCAATTTGAAACACTGAAGTCCCGTAGCTTACTAAGATGTTTCTCCATGTCTTCCCTGGTCTTGTCCCACTCTTGTCTCTCTATCACAGTGGAAGGATTCTCTCTCTCGCTCTGGAAGCGTATAAGGGAACAATGTATCAGGACATGCTGACATGCAAAAGAAATAGACTTACAGAGAGTGATAAAGATCAGGGATAGTCACCAGAGGAATTATTTTGAAGGAGCTCCCTTTATCTCGTATTACAAGCAAGTCACTCTTTCTATCCCTATTTCTTCCTCCTGGAACTGTGACCTACAGAAGGTAATATCAACCTTTTCAAAATAAAATAAATAAATCTAATAAGTCACAACATGAACTAGAACTATAAAAAGATTGACAGGCAGAGAAAAAAGGATTCCTCATGTACTTGCTAAAACTAAAACCTATGGTACAAAGAACCACATAATGAAAAGGGATTCGGTCATGATGGTCAAGTCAAACATCTCTATCATTAGAAATCTTCACTTCCTTTTCAGGGATCCTTTTTTTTAGGGGAGTACGGGACCTAAAAATTTTCACCAATAACCTTAAGCATCACCACTTTCATTTTGGAAACATGGTCCTACAACTAAACTGCTTAAACAAAGTGATTCATCAAAATCAAAAGGTAGCCAAAACAAAAAGAAAAGAAAAAAAATCAAAACTCCAGAGGTAAAGAAGCAAATAGCCATTCCACATCCACAAGAAGCACAAGAAGAATAGTCATCACAGTTTTAAAACTAATATTCACAAACAAATATCCTCACCAAAACTTTAGCTCTGGTAATTGATTTTGTTTGGGAATCAATAACATAAATCTCCTCAAAATCAAGCACGAACTCCGGGTCATCCAACCTGCGGTTCCTATAGTGCTTTGTCAAGAAAACCTGGAACAGAAATGCAGCCCAGTGATGCTGTTGCTAACAGTAAAGAATCAGGAAAAGAAGAACTTCATCCTTTCAGTTCTTAATATTATTTAATTAGCATCTTAAAAGAAATCAGCTACAACATTGAAGGCATTGCTAAAATGACCATGTTATCCTATCATGTCATGCTATCAAATAGACATCCTGAAATTTATTGGGCAGCTAAAGGGCCAGGCCATACTGATATTTTCAATGTTCTCGAAGTATTTGAACTTCGGGATTTATTGAACATATTGCATGCCTGTCCAAACAAACGACGGTGATTTTAGCAGCCAATGGAACTGCCAAAATTGTTCCCATGCAAATAAGAATTTTAGTTCGGACATTTCCTTATAGCTTAAACCTAAAAGAGAACAAAAAAATAATTGAAAAAGATATGTGCCTATGTTTCTTCACCAATATGAAAGGTAGGTTTGCCCATGCTATGACAGAGGCTAAGGTTTTCTACTTTCTTATTAAAGAATATAAACTGTTCCCTATTCTTTTTAGTCTTTATAGTAGAGATCAATTGTAAATCATATGCAATGTCAATGATTTTGCATCCTTGTGGAACGTGTTCAGGTACTTATTGTTTAAATACTTCTCTCCTTTTACAATAAAAAATTCCTCTTCTCCCATGTACCAGTCCCCTCCTCCACCCCATCTTTTCCCTCTCTGTTGCTTACTATTTTTATCATCAAGTATGTTGTGAGAAGACCTGCAGTCTCTTGTTTCTCAATCTTTTCTGATTGTATTACAAATAAATGAAAGGACCAACTCTAACAAATAAATTTATGAGTTCCTTTACTTCAAAAAATTTATAAAAAGGGAGGGGGAGGAGGAGGTTGAAAAATACAATCAAGGGTTAATTATAAGCCTTCTTCCTATCAAATTTCTGATTCATTTCAATTTCCAGGACAAAAGAATAATAGGGTGCCTGTCCCTTCCCAATACTCTATCTCCCATCTAAAGGGGCAACATACAAATTTGCTACAGACATTCATGCTGCCAACCTTACACAGTGGGCATAAGTGCAGCAAGTTCTCTGAGATTAAAAATGAAACACAATCAAATTAGTAAGTGTGTGTCTACATATATATATATATATATATATATATGACGCAGGACAACCAAAACAAAACTAAACAATGGAAAAATAAAGGGATATGACCTAGGAATCAGCACCTAGGCCTTGCTTGGAGTCAGCACCAAGCGGAAAAACCACTAGGAGTTAGCACCTAAAGTAAACCATATATATATATATATATATATATGACGCAGGACAACCAAAACAAAACTAAACAGTGGAAAAATAAAGGGATATGACCTAGGAATCAGCACCTAGGCCTTGCTTGGAGTCAGCACTAAGCGGAAAAATCACTAGGAGTTAGCACCTAAAGTAGACCTGGAGTCAGCACCAGATCAAAGAAAGACCAAACGGCTATTTTTTCTTTCATCAAAATATCAAATGTCTCCTCAAGGAGTACAATAAGTTGCTTATAAAGGATTGCTAAACCCTAGTGCAAGTTGGCTAGAAAACCCTAATTGCCTAATTACCAAAATAATCTTGCTTCCAAATTTAAATACTAATAACCTAATTAACTACTCGGACCTAAAACATAAAAATATAATTAACTTGCAAACATAAATAATAATTTTCTTGCGTCTCCAGCATCAATATATATATTCAAAAAGCTTCTTATGATCACACTGGACACATCATGAAGTTAGTTCACTCAGCAAGACAACCTACTAACCAATTTGTCACACAGATTAAACACAAATAGGCAATCACAGAAGTAGCTATGCCACATACATGCCAAACTATAGTATTGTCCACGATCACAAAGAAAGCCTACAAATGATGCCCCAACTTTTCTAGAAGAAAAAGGCAAAAGTGAAGAATATGGCAACCCAATGCATTATTGAACATAAGTGAGAAAAATAAAGACTGGCTACTATCTCAAATATAATCTGCAAAATTTGCCAAATGGTATGATTTTTAAAAAAAATTTAGGAAAGTAGCACGCAACAAAAGTTATTTAATTAGTTAGACTGTTTTTAGAATTTTGGGTTGGAAGTCGAGTTTGACAAACTCGACTTCCAAGCAGGACCAAGCAGAATGCATCAATATTGCTTGGAAGTCGAGTTTGCTAAACTCGACTTTCAAAAACAATCTAACTAACTAAAAAACTTCAAACATATGCTATTCACCCAATTTTTTTCTAAAATAATCCTATTAAGCAAATTTTGCCCAAATATAATCTTTTAAACAAGAACCTCCGGCTTGCACACCAAATGTCCAAAACGAAAATTAAAAAGCCACATCTTGTATTGCCAAAGAAAGTTGAACTCTTCTCTAACTCTAATGCCATGATCTACGAAATTCCTTAATGTCTCTTAATAATGATCTAGGATTTAGGTACCGTAAATTGAAATACATCGGTAGTTCAGTAATTATGTAAATGGAAAAATCAATTTAACACTAACTAGATGATACAAAACACATAATAAAGCAATAATAGTTTACTCATACCTTAAAGATCTCCCTCTCGGTTTTATATAATGGATCTCGAGGCGCATCAATGGGCGGTTCTGTGACATTGTAGCATCCATAATCACTCATTGCACAGCGAATGTACTATAAAATTTTGACATGAAGAGGAAGAAAAAAGAAAACCCATTACTAAAAAGACACTAATATTGAATGTGTATATGTCATTTGCTTCACAAACCAAAAAAAAAAAAGTTACCTTTTGAGGCATTGGAGCAAGCACTTTGGGAATGGCATAAACATCAGTATCAGGAGGAGTAACATACATCTACAAAACCCAAGAACCAAAATCAAAATAACACTACAAAAATAACCAAAACAAAGCACAAGTATTAGAAAAAATGAACCTCTCTGAAATCATAGACATCGTTATCTGGGTCAGGGGGTTTTCTGATAAAGAAATCGCAGTGAAGCAAGGAAATCTTGTGGAACTCGTCCTCGTTGATTCTATAATCGACAACCATCTCGGAGTCCCAACCTTGTGTAGACACAAAAGTCTTGCTTTGTACCATGTCGATGTCTTCGTCGGCGGCAGCAGAGAGCGAGGTGGATTCGGAGTGGTACTCGATGTCGAAGTCTTTCTTGTTGTCGACTTCCTCGAGCTCGTCCTCGTCCATGTCGTAGTCGTCGGGGCCGGCTCCGTCGCCGTCGCCGTCGTCAGCGCGGGTGAGGAATGGGTTGTTGCGTCGGAGAGGAGCGGGAGTGGGAGTGGGAATGGTGCGTTTGAGAAGGATATGTGGTGGTGGTGGTGGGGAGTGGAAGAGGAGGAAGGAGTGTGGGGTGGTGAATGTGGGGAGTTTGTATGGTGGTGAGAAGAGGAAGGTGGTGGTGATGGGGAGAGACATGGGTTTTGGTTTAGGAGGTTTTGTAATGGTGGAGTGAGTGAGAATGAGCAGAGCGGAAGGAGAGAGGGAAAAGAGGATTATATTTTTTTTTTTTTTTTTTTTTTTTGAAATGAAAATGATATTATGTACTAGTTAATTTAAATCATTTGTTTTGGAGGTAGGGAGTAAGTAGACAATAATTTTTAAGGATATTACAAGTTTTATAACTTAGAGCTTACAAATTGGCGTGTTGATAATAATAAAAATAAACATTCATTAATTAAAAAGTTTGAAGTCTACCAATCACATTTATTAACATATTAATTTATAAAATTTATGCACTAAAAGTTGTAGTGCCTTGCATTTTATGAGTCAAATGACATATGGGTATGGTTGAGACTAAATCTAGACACATGTTTAAAATTTCATTGTTATTGCATTAAAGCATTAGATGGATATTTTGCCTATGAGAAATTAATTATTGGTTTTGGCATAAAATTTAAATACAATGTCTTATGTGCAATACATTAGCTCTGTTTGGATACGCGCACGTTTGCTGCGTTTTCATGTTTCTTGCATTTTTTTTTTCCCAGCTCCATGTATGTGATTGTTCATTGGCTATGAACAGTGATTTTAAGCCAATAAACAGTAAAAAATACTGTAGCAAACTATAAACAAATAATTTTTTTTTAATTTTTAGCAAAATAAACGGTATCCAAACGCATACATTATATTCTTCAATAAAATTGAAACACGTGATTGTATCGAATTTGATTATTCATGGAAAATAAAAAAATTGATTGTATCTCATTGGCCAATACAACTATGTATTTGAGTTTAATTGGAAAACCTAACGAGTGTACCGAACTTAAGGTATCACATCTGAGTTTTAACTAGTGTTTGGAATAGCCTTCCATAATAGTTTTGTAATCCTTTTTGTGAGTAATGAGTTTACTGAGATTTTAGTGGAGAAAGAGAGAGTGAGAGTGAGAGGCAAATTGTGAGTTGTAGTTTAAATTTCCCTAAAGAGACTCAAGTTCCATGTGTGTTATTTACATTTTTTTTCTTTTTTAAAGCCCATAGTGCCATTTCCTTAATTAATATTATTATTTTTTGTAACTAAGAACTCAAGTCTCCAAGACTTGATTTACTACTTGGAAGCTTAAGTTCCAACTTTGGTCACGAACCAAAATTTTTTTGAAACATGTCACATAACAAAAAAGTTTGGGAATTAAGGCCATAGGGCAAAAAAAAAAAAAAAATGAATATCCATATGATCTCTTATAAAGTAACTGCTTTGCTAATTAATGCATGTAAACATTATACATAAATCAACAATAAGTAAGGGGACAAGTGGGTCTTCTTAATGGAGTCCTCGAATTCATTTGAAGTCATTGGTAGGTTTTCCATTATGTAGGATGGAATAGGATAATGGTAACACATTGGAGACCTGCCACAGTTGCCCATTGTACGACGCTCTAAGCTGAGTCCCATGCTTTTGATCATCTTTAAAGAGCATTTGCTATGAAGCTATAACTCACTCTTTCTTCCTATGGTCCAATCACACACATTAGTAGTCAAATATTGAGAGATGCTTATACTTAAAGGATGCCTAATTAATGTTTCCTCCTACTAGCTTTATTTTTCTCCAATGACTTAAGGATTTGGATATGTCAATCATAACCCTAACCTGCATAAAACTTTCAACACCTATCTCTTCGTCAAACTTGCCAACCTAACAATTGTCCTAAGAATTTCATAACCTTTTTGGTCATATACCTAACTAGAAGTTCATGGGTTTTGACCTATATTTCATAACCTTTTTGGTCATATACCTAACTAAAAGTTCATGAATTTTGACCTATAAAGGAGTTTGAGAGAACTTGACCTCTATTAAAGAGGTGTTCCCCTCCAATCATTTGAAAACTACAGGATGTTTTCTCATATTATCAAGGATGGTTAGTACTCATTCTTGACCAACTTTATGCTCAAAAATAAAAACTTTCCTATTCTTGCCAATGTCTTTAACTTCAAACAAATACCCAATCGTGCCATAATAACATGAAGGTTTGAGCCACCAATTCAAAATTGAGATTGCAATTGGTGACACTTTTGCAGCAAATATTCCACCTATTGCTTTAGTAGAGTTTGCTCAATTAAAGGTTTTGTCTCCCATTTTTTGACAATCTAAGCCAGCAGCACATCTCAATTATATCATATATATTCTCCATGGTTAGATTTAAAACACCTAATGTGAACATATAAACAAAATAAAGCAAAAGGAATAAGCAATGTACAAGAGAAAGAAACCAAAAAAAAAAAAGAGAGAGAGAGAGAGAGAGAGAGAGAGAGAGAGAGAGAGAGAGAGAGAGAAGAAAATAGGATAAAACAAGCCCTATTGATATATAGAGACAACAAGAGGGGACTGCTACCTTTCACTAGGACAAGTACAGGGTTCATCTAATGTCTAGGGTATGATGTTGCCACTTGCCACACCCTAAAAACTAAGAGAAACTTTTTGTAGTCGTACATATCATTATGTATGTGTGCAAGTTATATACACAACTCTAGTAGAAAGTGTGAATTTATTATGTGCAAATACTTAAAAGAACCTAAAAATAAATAAATTAAATGCCAACTCTATATATATAGTCTAAAATATATATAAAATAAAGAAATTTGACTTTTGGTTGATCTCATAATATATGTTTACTTTTATGTTTTGCTTTATACTAATTTTGTTAGCAAAATATAGTAAAAAAGTTTATACTTTACAAATAGCCAGAGAGATATTATCTCACTATTAATGATAGAGTATAATTAAATTAAATTTATTTTTAATATCTAATTAAATTTGGGTTGGTGCAGTGACTAGTTAATCATTTAAGTACATAATCAAAACTTAAAGTTATTAAAAAAGTTTATGTTGGTCGTCAACTCATCACACACACACACACATATTTGGTTGAAAGAAAAAATGTGGAATCTTAAGAGCAAGCCACTTTCTACCGTGACAAGTTAAAACCTTGCACTAGATGGCTCCTCCAAGCCCAATACTAATGCGTCCTGCATGACTCAAACCCAAGTGCTAAAGGCGAGATGAATGAGGTGCTAACCACTAAGCTCCCACCTTGAGGTCAATAGGGATATTAGACTTGCAATGACATGAACAAAAATCATTAAAATAAAAGAGTCCATAATAATTAAATTTGGACAGGTGTAATGAAAATCCCCTAGTCAATCACTTAAGTCCATAATCAAAACTTAAATGTACTAAAAAAGTTTATGTTGGTCGTCAACTCATGACAATCACCCTCATTTGTTTTGATATAAATTATAGAACTAGTTGTGTACTGTGTGCAAATATTATATACATATTGGTTGAAAGAAAAAATATGGAATCTTGAGAGTAAGTCACTTTCCACCCCTTGCGCTAGTTGGCTCCTCCAACCTCAATACTAATGCATCCTGCATGACTTAAACCTACACGCTAAAGGCAAGATAAACGAGTTGTTTAACCGCTAAACTCCCACCATGAGGTCAATACAAATATTAGACTTGCAACAAAAATCATTAAAATAAAAAGAGTCTATATTGCTAATTTAAAATTCCTACCAACACATGTTGGATGGTAAAAATCTTATATTAAGAAGTGATGTGATAATTTATTAGAAATTAATGGCTTAATTTAAGAAAGGTGATTAGTGGACGATTTTATTAAACATTTTTTTTAATGTCCTCGGCTCTTTGCACTATCGCAGTAGTTTGTTGGCGTATGTTGAAAGCATACATTTGAAGTTCAAAATATGTGCAGATTCTAGAGCATGACTCTGCTATATAATGCTAACGCTAACATCAAGTGTTGTTTTATAGCCACTCAATAATGCAATGCTGTCTTTGAAATGTAAAATAAAGACGAAATGAATTTGGTAACAAATCTGATTCAATTTTATTTTGGGCCCAAATATATAGCTTTTATTCTTAAAGGACTATACTGGCCCCTTCAAAATAAATCCCGTATGTGTAGCTAAAAGCCACAAATCAGGGCGGCAATGATTTGTCTTAAAAAGGCTAAGAGCCAAATTCTAGATATTTCCCCCCTTATGCTCCGACCGTACGAAATTGTTTCTTTTAATAATATATTTTAATGTAAAAATAAATTTATAACCATTTAAGAAAGCAATATTAGACAGGTTTGTTTTTGTGGGTTTTGGCTAGTTTAACTGTTAAAATTTTTACTTTTTATTTTTGAATAAAAAATTTGACTAAATTATAATTAAGTTTATATTATTTTAATTAATTAGATAAAATGATTTTTGCTTATGAATTTATAAAATTAGATTCACCAACTTTATATTGTTAAAAATTATATACTATAATTTTTAATTCAAACTTAAAATTATACTCTTTTAGTTGGGGCCGGGGGGGGGGGGGGGGGTGTGAATTGTCAATTTTTCTTCACAGTCCTTAAATTGTTAACATTTCTATCAACTTAGCTATTTTGTCAATTACATTAAGTCCAATAAAACTATGTCATATCACATCACATGTGTAATAATGTAAATAAATGCTATCCTATCAAGTTCACAAAAAAAAAATGCTATTCTATCAATTTTATAAATGACAACACCTGATAAAATTTTAAAAGTAAAACTTAAGAAACAACACTTAAGTACTGTACTTAAGTCTTGCCATTTTATAAACAACAATGAAGGTCTATTAAAAAAGTCGGATTTTTTAAACACGCTTAACAAGATAGTTCTCTAATAGTGGTTTTTAGTTAACTCAATTGGTAAAATTTTTTATCATTGAATAAGAGATTTAAGGTTCAATCTCCCATTACATAAAAAAAAATAATTGATATTTTGAAATCCAAAAAAAAAAAAAAATCAGGCCCCTAATCCGTAATTCTTATATTTTTTTTTTAGCCCCATCTCTTCTAGTCAGACATGGGCTTTGGACCCAGCCCATGGCAAGAAATAATTTCGTGCCAGCGCCTTCCCAGTTCCCTCCCTCTCACTTTCTCGGGAAAGAAACAGCAAGAAAATTTGTAGTAATCTTTTTTTGAAATACTACTCAAATATAAAGAAAGAAAAAACAAAGAAGCCCCCAAAATTAATTAGCAATTAAAAACCTTGCCTGTAGTTAAATAAAAAAAAAAAAAAAAAATCCCTCGCAGTAAAATACAATATTGTATCCCGCGCAATCTCTCAAACCCAATTTTTTTTTTTCCCTTTCTTTGTTATTAGTTTTTAGGGCTCAAAAACCCTTTTCTGCCCTATTGCTATTGCCATGTTCTCCAACCTTCGATCCCAATAATCTTCTGCAATTCTCTCGGCCATGGAGGAAGAGAAGAAGAAGGCTTCTGCTTCTGGTTCTGGTGGTGTCGGCGAATCGTCGGCGTCGAGGGCTTCGTCGTCGTTTGTGAAGGCCGGTGACCGGCAAATGTTCACGGTGGAGCTCCGACCCGGCGAGACCACCATAGTCTCCTGGAAGAAGCTCTTGAAAGACGCTAACAAGGTCAATGGATCCGCCTCCACCTCCGCTCCCGAACCTCCCGCCAACGCTCACCCCGCCCTCGAGTCCCGCCTCGCTCCGGTCAGTCTCTCTCTATGTGTGATACATAGCGTTGATTGTAAATTTTATCAATTTGATTACTTTCTGTGTATGTGAATTGGGGGAGCTTTGTGTACTGGCTTGCATCTTTTATGTACGTGTGAAAGGTTTTGGGTTCAAAACCATTGTTTCGGAGAAATTTGTGGTTTTTTTTTTTTGAATTTAAATTGGGTTTGTGGTTGTTTGTGGATAGAGTGAGTTAGGGGATGAAATGAAAATGCTTGATTAGGAAAGGTAAGAGTTGACCATTGTGTTTTTCTTTTCATTCATTCGACTGAACTCAACTCGGGTTAACTCAACTAAACCTTAATCTGAACTTTGATTGGGCTGGTGTCGTGTCCTTCTTCGAGAAATGAATGCCAGTTAAATAGTATCTATTGAGGAATTAGTATCAGCAATTTTATGGTATTGTTTGCACTGCTGTATATGGTTACATGGAAGAATTTACGCGTGCGTATTATTATGTCTCACAGAAAGTTTAATTCTTGATATTGTGTGGTCATGTGAGCTTTTGTATGTTTGGGTTCTTGTTCTTAACCCTTAAGTATTGCACGTGAATCGTGCTAACGGTATTCTTGGCTCTATGGTTTGTGAGAGGATTGGATGTTTCTAGGATACTATTGCAGTTTTAACATATAGCTCAAATGGTGTATGCACTTGGAATGAATAATTCTATACATATTTTTATATAGTATCATAAATGCCCTCCTATGATAATTAATTTTCATGCGTCTAATTTGTATATGGTATGTTGTCATAGTTATGTTTTGCTTGGAAATACTTGGATTTATGTCAAGATGGCTGTATGCATATGTAGGATGATAAAGTCTTGTATCTAGGTCTTTGCGCTATGTGTTAGTGTTAAGAGCGTGACCTTATCTCCATTTACATCAGTAGACAACATATAGGATCTTGGTGACAAGCATTTTTGTTCTTGTGATATATATTTTTGGTTAAATTGCAGTCATCTGCTTTGCTGCTCAATTCCCATGTGCCATTCATTGCACATGGAGTTGTGATTTCTTTATGCACTATAAATTCTTACTTGCACTTCATCTTTAGGGACAACCGACTGAAAATGAAGTGACTGATGAACCTGGTCCGCATCGTTTTAGTGCTGTTATTGAGAAGATCGAACGTCTCTACATGGTATGCATACCCCCCCCTCCCCCCCACCCCTCTTTTGGTTTTGTTTAGTGAGAATTTTGTTGCAGAATCATTGATTCTGAGATAAGTTTCTTTTATTTAATATGCAAGAGAGTATGAGAATATTTGGAATGCATTATGCTAATATGACAATGAATAATTCTTAGGGTAAGGATAGTAGTGATGATGAAGATCTACGTGATCTTCCTGATGATGATCAGTATGATACGGAAGACTCTTTCATAGATGATGCTGAGCTGGTAAGTTCTATTGTCATTTTGCATGTCCACATTGAACTTTGTGGAGCTCTAAGTGGCAGTGTTCTTCTCATACTATGGGTGTCTTAAGGTGTATACTGCTTTTGTAATGTTCCTCTTTACTTTTACTGCAGGATGAATATTTTGAAGTTGATAACTCAGCAATAAAACATGATGGTTTTTTTGTTAATAGGGGGAAGTTAGAACGCATGTGAGTTTTTTTTGAACCTTTACTTGATTCTATTCCTGCCATTTGAATTGCATTCGTTAGCTGTATACTATTCTTTTTCGTGCTTCTTTATTTTAGTCTGGTCAAATAGGTGACATTGCCAGAACCTAATTTTCTTTTTGATAGCCATTGGTATGTAGCCTTAAGTTAAGCCCACAATTTATTCCCTGAAAATTCTGGCTTTAGTCATATTTGAGTTCTGCCCTCTTTTAATGGAATGAATCATTTATTAAAAAATTGGAAATATTATCATATTACAAAGCATTTGGATTTGACCACTCCTTTTGATGGTTTCAAAATAGTGAAATGGTAGCAAGTACTGCAAGGAATTTCACAATTTTTTTTTATTATAAATTTTTTTTACCAGTTTATTTTTTTAATGTTATTTTACATACCTGCAGTTATTTGTAACGCATATAAAAGGTGGAGGTGTACAAGATTTGATGTAGTTTCGTGATTACTATTTCTAATATTTCAAGTTGACTTTGGGGATTTACTTTTTCAAGTTGTTTTCATTGTCATAAAAATCATGTTTGTTATGATCATGACAAAACTGTTGTTAGTGGTTTGTTTTTATTCCATTGATTTGAAATATCTTAACATTTGAACATGAGAAAGTTTCTCTTCAGGTTCATTTCTTATCATGAGTTTACTTATGTGTTAGTATGTTAGTGGTGGAAGAGTGTTGCCTTGCCTAAGCCTTAGGATGTTACAGTTTGTAGCCATGCAGGGGCACTCAGTTGGGGATGCTTTTCATAATGAACATAACTACCAATATGAAGAGAGTATTGGACCTATTGGTTGATTGAGACTTACAGGAAGTCTTTATTGGTCATCTCTATCTCCTTTTTCTTGTGTGTGTGTATATGTGCATGCTTTTGTGTATACACTTAGACTCATATGTTAATCTAACTAACAAATGTGTGTATCTGTATCTTATCTTTGGTTTTGTCTCTTCAGCAAGGTTTTGTCACTGATATCAAAATAAGGATATGGTTTAATTGTGCCCTTTTGTCTTCCTTACACTCAGTTTGTTACCTGACTATAAATCTGCTTAGAAAAGGTTCTCCTTCACATAATACATATAAACACAGGAGTGGGGGTTTAGCTCTCAGGTACAGAAAGAGGTAGAGTGCAAGGATGAGGAAGACCGGATTCACCAATGAATTATTAGTTTTATTCTGATTTGTTGGTAGCTTTTTGTATGGTCAATTGTGGTCAACTGTCAATGTCTGTTTCGGGTTGAATGCTGATATTTTTAAGATGCTCAAGATCCTAGCTGTGTGGTAGTAATGGTATAGAGAAGGCTGGCTACTTTTCCCCCCTCCAAATAAATGACAATGGATGTCAATAAATCACCATTATGGGAACATAATAAAGGAATCATTAAGATGGGCCCATCCATGTTCATACAAGCAATACATGCCAGGTGCAATGAATCAAAAGCCTTAACCATGGGTTTCTGGAAAGTCGAAGGGGTTGATTTAATCTTTATGCACCCTGCACAACTCTACACTTGGAGCTTTGTCTAAAAAATACAACCAACACCTTGCCAAGAGCCTTGTAGTTCAAGTGGCACCTCTTGGTGTTTCCAACTGGGACATCCAAGGTTCAAATTCTCCCTCCCCCAATTATTGAATTATCAATAAATAAATAAAACAGCCAACACCTTTTTCATCAAACATTCTCCTATATCTCCTTCCAAATCCATCAAATGAGAGCCTGTGGAACTCCTTATCAGACATCAGTATTTCAACTGGCAGAAAACCTTTTTTAGTCACCTACTATGTTATCATCATTCATCTTTTATGGTTCTTTTAATAGTAAGTGTTGGTGAACTCATTATTCTTAATTACTTTGATCTATCCACTGGAGTTATTTGCTAGTTATGTTAAGAATGCTATTATCTTAATGTTTTTTCTAGAACAATCTATGCCAAGATTCTAGTTGAAAAAGTGCATCAGATTTCTGAATAAGTTAAATAAAAGTATGTTTTGATCTGTTTGGCATTTTTTTTTTTAATCTTTTCGCTGATTTTCCCCCGTTTTACTAGAAACGAACCTGCTGTATTACCTAATCAGCAACCAAAGAAAAGGCGCAGAAGAGATTTGGAAAAGGGTCATGTTGAAAATGATGATCATCATGCACCATCTAAACATGTAAAGAAGGGCAAGACGGCAGCCACAAAGATAGCAGCAATGTTTATGAAGGACTCCTCTAGTCCCTCACAAAATTTGGCTGTAACAAGTGAACAGTTTCAAGATGTGAAATTTCAGAATCAATTAACTGCTCCTGGAATTCCTTCCAAAAAGAAATCTGTTGATTCTAAAACGGCATTTGATCCTTTCCCCTCTTTAAAAGCATCTAATGGCGATGTTTCTGTATCCCTAGCAGAAGTCAGGGATATTGATAAGCAGAAGACTGGAGCAGTTCATTCTAAGAACCTTGGTGACAAATTGAAAGATGCAAGTGGACCCTTTGACACTTCACACCAAAAATACATGGACAAAAGTGCTTACGCACAATCTAAATCTCTATCTGGAAAACCCTTGAACAATGTTGATCAGTTGGAATCATCAATTAGGCCAAAAGAAAAGAATGGCATTCGTGAACTGTCTGATAATAATTTCTCTGAGGACAAGTATGCAACTGCGCAAACAACAGTAAGTTATTCATTCATTTATTTACTTACACTAATCAAAAAAAATTTACTTCATCAAAAAATTATTTATTTACTTATCTATTCAAATTAAATAACCACTCTATTTCTTCATTCATGAGTTGATCATTTGTCTGCCGTGAACTACATGATGTGGACACCTGGTGCCAAAGCCAAATTAGCCAATTCCTAAAAATTTACATATAAGGAAACATTTATACACCATGTATGTGTGTGTGTTAATATTAAACACATTAACATTTGATCCTGCTTGAGCTATATCCATTTCAAGATACAAGGTAGAGGAAGCAATAACTATCTAGTAAAAGCATATTTCAGTTTTTGCTTTTATAAAATTCTGGACTTGATGAAGGGTTTATGTTGACATAAGTGTAGTAGTGTTTGATTGTGAGGCCTTTGAGATTTATATATCTTTTTGAATGAGATGCAATAACTTTATCTTAATCCTGATGTTGACATGTAGTTTGGAAGCAATTTATTTTTAATTAAATCTGAAGCATTATGAAGACAGGTTTTCCAGACTAGTGCAGCCATTTGTCAAAAGAAAAAACTGATCTATGTTATTTATATCAACCTCTTTAATTTTCTTTGAGCTGTATTTACTTGTCAAAAAATTATTTCACTAGGTTTTAGAGAGAGTTACCACGTCTGAAGAAATTTGACACAAAATGTATAATAATGCCTTAATTTTTGTAGAAGTTCAGAATTTGTGCCTGACAATGTAAAGACACTGCCAGATGCAGCTGTAAAAGTTATCCTTCTACCCTGTATTTCCTTTGTGCATTCTTAAAATTTTAGTTTGTTGCAGCTGTTTTTTTTTATTAGTTGAGTTTGAGGAAAAATGGAAGATGCTACTAGCTGATGAGCTATAGCCTAACTAGCACTTCCTTCTCCAATAATAATGTGATGGAGGGTGAGGTTGTGGGTCCAAGACCCTTTGGGTGTGTGTGTAACTTATCAATAATTAAAAAAGAAGCAGATGCTACTATCATGTTTTGGTTAAAGGGGACCTTTCTCACTAAGTGCCTCATTTCTCTCTCTCTCTCTCTCTCTCTCTCTATTTTCTTGAGATAGCTGCATTATCTTCTTATTACAGAAGTGATGGTATTTGTTTTTCCTTGTATATCACGTCTGTTTTAGTTTTGATGTTGTTTCATAAATTCATGCAGAAGGTAACACACAGAAAGGATGGTTCTAATGTTAGGCCAAAAAGCTCACTCGAAAAGGCCATTAGGGAGTTAGAGAAGATGGTTGCTGAATGTAAGGCTATAAATTTCTTGTGACAATTCTATTTTTTATACGTGGTAATTTGCAGAGTTTCTTGCAAATAATTAATTTCTTTTTGTGTAACATATTACAGCAAGGCCACCAGCTGTGGATAATCAAGAGGCAGATAATTCATCCCAGGGAGTTAAAAGGAGATTACCTAGAGAAATAAAGCTGAAGCTTGCTAAAGTTGCTAGATTAGCGGTATTAGAAAAGAGCTAACATCACTTTGTGCTGTTTTGAAAATTTATATCATGACCTCAATGTATATGCATTTGTTTATATTACACAAAGCCTTTGAGGAAGTTCTATATAAGCCTTTTGTTTATATTTTGGATGCAGCAGGCAAGCCAAGGGAGAATATCAAAGGAGTTACTTAACCGTCTAATGAGTATTCTTGGTCATCTAATTCAGCTCAGAACATTGAAGGTATCACCTTCTGTTTATTGTTACATTATTATTATTGTTTGCCAGGTAAAAACTCACACCCGAGGGGATACGAACTTCCACCCTCATCCACCACTCCATAATTATGGGGAGTGGAAATGCCATTTGGCCCAAAGGCCATTGGCAGGGTCATCATCTTCTATGAAAACAATGTGACTTTCTGGTACTTGTTTCTTCATTTTCCAGTTGCTGCCTCAATTTTCCTTTAATTTACTTAGGGCAGGGGTGGATGAATATTGTGCTTATTAATGCCGTGGTTAGAGCTACAAGCTTTTGAATTTAGATATATAGTTGAGGCCTTCGATGTTTTCTTGGCAACTACTGGAATTTTGAATTTTACTTCATGGAAATTTACTAGCGCTTTACGTTAGCATGATAAGAATGTGATAAACTTCGTGGAATTTTTATCAATGTGGTTAATAATAAAGTTTCTTTTTATCAATGTGGTTAATAATAAAGTTTGTTTTTGTCACTGTTGTTTCTATGATAGATAAATAAAATTGGGTAATAGTTGGACATTCTTGTTAAAACTTAGGGGGTGTTTGGATTTCTAGTTTCCATAACTCATAATTCTGTTTTCATAACTCATAATTCTGTTTTCATAACTCATAACTCAAAAATGATGAGACTCATAGCGAGAAGTCCGTTTGAGAGCACCATAACTTTGTTTCCATCACTTAATTCTTTGATTTTTGAGTTATGAGTTATGGAAACTGAAAACACATTTTGACTGTTTTCGGTTTCCATAACTTATAGCTCAATGGCATTTTTGTAATTAAACATATATGAGGGACCCACTCAGCCGCACCTTTTGACCAATTGACTTTTTTTTTTTCCCCTTTCTTCTGATCAGCTTGTCTTCTTCTTCCTCTTATTTTTTTTATTTTTTTTCCTGATCAGCTCGCCTTCTTCCTTCTTCTTTTTTTCTTTCACTGGGTTCGGGTGATTTGGGATTTTTTTTTTTTCACTGAAAAAAAAAAAAAAAAAAAAAAAAGCTTCACCGAGTGACAGGTATGGGACTCATAGTGTGAAAAATATTGAGTGATGGCAAGTGACAAATAGTGTGAAAAATATTGAGTGATGGCAAGTGAGTGATGGTGCCAAACGGGTGTGGTATTTTAAAGTGATGAGTAATGAGTGACGAAAATTGAATAATAAAAAAATAAAATCCAAACTGGGCCTTAGTCATCATATTGTTTTTAACTAGCGGTCTCTTTTTCATTTATTTCTTTTTTGGTGTTAATTAATTAATTTATTTTAAACTTATACAACGATTAAATGATGGCAAGAACTTATCCATTGTATTTTGCTACAGAGAAACTTGAAAGTCATGATTAGTATGGGTCTTTCAGCAAAACAGGAGAAAGATAATAGGTTTCAACTGATAAAGAAGGAAGTAGTTGAGATGATTAAGACACAGCCACCCTCTTTGGAGTTGAAGGTACGTTTTTTTTTTCTTTTGTGTGTGTGTGTGTGTGTGTGGAAATGTTACTCTCTCTGTATCTCTCTCTCTGTGTGAATGTGCCTAGGTGTCTTGACCTGTGTTGTGTTTCAGTGCTATTTTTTTCATTCTCTTTTAGCTGGATAAAAGTGAAACTTAATAAATGATAGTGGACTGAGCTTCTTTGATGGGACACAACCAGACGGTTTGGTAAGATTTACAAGAGACGGGCATCTGAATTCTAAAGCACGAATTTTAATTTGGGACTACGATGATTCTACAAGCCCTACCAGGGATTTATCTAGTTAGTGTTATTGCTGGTTGATAATTGCTTTGGGCTTTTCAGGTTGACTTCAAGTGGTTAACCATCTTGAAAAAATTTATCTTCCTTTTCTTTGTAGCCAATGAAATTTATTATTTTTGAGTCGTAAGTTAAATCTTTAAGTGTTTTATTTGATTTAAAACTTGGGTATTTATGGTTTCCAGCTAAAGCATTTTGTAGCCAACCTTTGAAATAATGAAAGTTTTTGGAATTTTTCTACGGCCCTTGTCTGAGTGCTTGAAGCATTCAAACCTTAGCTGTGAATCTAGTTCTTTTTCCCTCTTGTTCCCCTTCTTCCTTTTCTAATTTCTGATTGAATCAGTCAAATAACCTAATACTTTCAGCCTTCAGGCCCTCCACCAAAAACCCCCCATTTAATTTCTTAGCCCTAACCCTAGTTCAAGATGCAACCCTATCAGCCAATTTGTTCTACATCATTCTTATTTATTTTTAAATATCACTTGACTCGCAATGCTTCTTATATTACTACCAGAGTCAGTATTGTGATCTCCTTTTTCTTTTTGCTCTATGTAGGATCATTTCTTCCAGTAAATTAAAGCTACTTGTGTCTTTCACATTTAGAATGTTATGTTTTGGCCTGACTCTTGTCTTAGAGGAGTGCCAAGCACTATTTAACCGTGTGGCTGCGGTCAAACTCTTTGTTTCTCCTGACCAAACCATCTTAAAATAGAAAAATACTTATGTTCATTTATCACTATTGAAATCAGATTTATTTTATTTTTCACAGAAAAGTGATTGTCTATTATAACAACAATGCTTAATAGCTTTTTTTCTTGTGATGCTTGGTACTGTGTCTTAGTCGCAATAGTTTCTAGTGAATTTACTGGAATTAATGTGAAATGCATGATATGTTTCCCAGGCATTTGGGCAGCAAGCAGGAGCATCAGATGATTTTCAAGAACTTTGTTCTGAAGAAAAAGGAGTCCTTAAAAAAAAATTTATTATGGATGTTGCTATGGAGGACAAGATTTGTGATCTTTATGACCTTTTTGTTGATGTATAGATTCTTGCTTTCTCTGAAAATTTTGTTTCTTCATTGTGGAGGAAATTTTCTTATTTTTTCTTATTCTCAATGGGTCTAGGGGCTGGATGAAGATGCGGGTCCACAAATTAGAAAGTTATATGCTGAGGTAATTCAAGTTTTATGTATTTGTTTAGGGTCTGTTTGGTTAGGCATTATGGGAGCTAAAAGTGCTTTTTAAAAACCCAAAACTCTGTTTCACATCAACAATTTCTCGTAGTTTTTTTACAAACGCTTATTTTAAACACAAAACACAAATTTGCAACAGCTTATCCAAACACACCATTAGTTTCATTGTCAGCATTTCCAGAGCCATCTTGCTGCTTCTGCCATTTTAGATATTAAAGATTTAATGAGGCTGCATGAGATGGCCATAAAAGCGTTGAAATCGGCTTCTCTAGTAGTTTCTCATGAGTTTGTTTAGGTTTTGTGTTTCAGTTTTGGTTGATTTTCTCAAAATATGTTTATTGCATGAGATGGGGCAAGTGACTTCTATTTCTCTCCTCATACATGTTGAGTCTTGTATTCTGAGGTTTATGTTGACTAACAATTTTTTTGACAAATTATTCTCTCTGGAATTATTTCTTTAAAGAGCCTTTCTATCACCAAATTTTTTTGAAGCTCTCTTGCTGGTTATGGTTTCTGTTCATTTAAACATGATATATTTAGTATTTTATTATCGTTATGATTGTCCAAACATTCCTCAGTAATTTCCTTGCTTTTCTGATGTAAAAATCCTGTCTGTGGTTCAGCTTGCACAGTTGTGGCCAAATGGTTTCATGGACAACCATGGGATAAAACGAGCAATTTGTAGGGCAAAGGATAGGAGGAGGGCATTGTACACCAAACATAAGGTATGTGTTAGGCATTTTGTCTTGGGTGTTGGTAAGGCTTCTCGTGCTTCTAAGCTTTTAATTCCTATCTATACCATTCAATCTGTTGACTGGAAGATATTTCTTGTGCAGGCTGAACATATAGTTGTATACGTAAGGGTTATGTGGTGTTGAATTGAATTCGTTCTTTTAAGTACATGGCATCAGTAAAAACCTAGAAAATTGAACCTGTTTTATAATTGTAATCAGTAAAAAAGATATCCTACACTTTGTGGTATGCTCATTGGCTTTGGGCTGTGACCTCGCGGTATATACTTTGACATGTCTCTATACATGTATGCATGAAAATCATAGTGCTGTTTCTTCATGGTAAAAATGTACTGTACTGATTCTGTATGAGATCTCTTATACCTACCCCCCAGTAGTTGTGGGACTGTTTAGAAGTTAATATAATTTGGCTTAATGTAACTTGAGTATGAAGTCATCATAAGTTTGTATGATTTGAAATATTGAAAAAAAAAAGTGAAATTTTTTTTCTTAATTACCCCTTATTTTGTTACCCCTGGCCTCCTCTTCGTTCTCTTAGGAGAGTAGAGTAGAGTTAGTTAAAAATAGGCTAATTTGGGCCAGCTCTACTCTACTCTCCCTCTCCCTGACTTTCCCCTCAATCTAAATGGACCATTAGTGGCAATGTTGGCTACAATATCTGTACTTTTTAAGGAGACTTTAACTGGTGAGTGGTGAAAACATTTGTCATAAACTGATGGTAATAATATGGTGCTTGTTACCCTGAAGGTGTTTTTCAAGTTGATTCATATCTGTTTTTATTTTTATTTTTTTATATTTAATGTTTGTGTAGGAACAGGAGAAAATCAAGAGGAAGAAGCTGTTGGCACCTAAAATAGAGGAGAATGTTCGAGTTGAGACTAATTCAATAGCACAACCGCAGCCTATGCGTGAGCGCTTATCTACTGAAACTGGCAGTCATGGGTTAACTTCAGCAAACAGGCCTCTCTCTAGTACAACTGCAGCAGTCAGGGCACACAGTCCCTCTACGAATGGTCCTCTTAACCTGGACAAGATAAAGCAAGAAAAGTTGAAGGGAACGTCAAGCAATTCGCTGGATGATGCAAGGGTGTCTGATGGTGGAGTGACAAAGAAGAAGGTAAAGAGGAAGCCGGAAATCGAGTTGCACGAAACTAATTTCCGTCCAGATAAGTTACCTTCCCAACAGGGAGAAGAAAAACACAAGCCCCTCAAGCAGGCTGCAGCTCTTCCCCAAAAATCAAACATTCAGTCAACTGCGCTTCCAAGTGTTGAACAGTCCAGCTGACATGATATAGCTCAATTAGGAAGTTTACCCCGTTAAATCTTTTGCATAACACAAGTATTTGTATTTCAATCTTTTCTTTTTGGTGGGCTTCATTCATTCTGACCAACTGATTGTTACCATTTTTGTAATTATATGTTCTTTAATGGTGCCTTATGGATTAAAGATTTATCTTCAATAGAGATAACAGCAGCAAGCTATGCTTTTCTTGTGCAAAGGTTTTTTTTTTTTTTTTTTTTTTTTTTTTTTTTTTTTTAATTCCCGAATCCTGGTTGGGTGGATTTTTCCACACGCGACCTAGTGCTCTAATAGAAACCAAATGTTGTGTGGATTATTCCACGTGCGACCTAGTGCTCTAATAGAAACCAAATGTTTGAACTCAAAATGAGTACAAGAGGAGATGGATGAAATATGCACCTGGTGGGAAAATAAGAATAATTGGAATTGCATGTTACAAATAAAAGTTACAAGCAACAAAGGCAGCCATATAATGTACTACTATAAAAACATCGTAAAAATGCCCTGTTGGCTACTTGTTTTGTGAGGAGGAACATTTGATCTGGCCATGGGGAAAAATGTCAAGAAATACATCATGGAAATCTATCAGCCTGAGAGGTAGTGGGGTGACCCTGTGAGGCTGGGGCAAAGCAGTGCATTTCACAAGCTTGTTTAGGTTGCTGGGAAATTTCCTCTAATTGCTACCCCGAATTTAATACACCAGCCTTCCCTAAACTCTAAAATTGGGTCTTGGTTCATGAGTTTCTCTCATTCTTTGTCAACCCTTGTTAAGAAGAAACAAAACTTGGGAATAACATGGTAAAAATACATTTCTAAAACATTACCTATAAAATAGAACTACTCTTTTGTTGGTTTTGAAATTGAGTAATTAAAGTTTTTATTTTTATTTTTTATTTTAAGAAGACCATAACTCCACGTTCACACTTTTTTTTTTTTTTTTTCCTTTCTAAACAGTTATTGTAAGGGCACAGTTTAATTCCGAAGCCCAAAAGGTAATAGGATTTAAGCTCAAAAAGCCCAATACAATGAATTTGTAGAGAGTGGGTTAGAAAACTAGACTCTAATGGGTTGAATAACAATTATAGTGGGTCCAAATGACAAGAAAACAAAGATAAACTAGTTTTACCCAAAGAAAATCATCATCGGTACAATCCGAGGAGATTAGTTCTTGTGTATATATATATATATATATATGTATATTTTTAATTTGAATACAAGTTCAGTTCTTGTTACTACAGTGTTTTTCTATTAAATCTCCTATCCCCTTCTACAATGGGATTCTCCTTCTTTATATTGCCCCTCATTGCTCCATCTCAGCCATCCACATGTTGATCAGATGGCCAGCCCTTGTCCTTGTCCCATCAGAATCTTCTTGAAGTTTTTAGAGATAGTTGTAAGGCTGAATATTACTATTCAAGTATCATCTCCATATTAATGCGGCCAGAGAATTAGCTACAGAGCATTAAATGCAGTGGCAGCAGCTTTCTCTTAGATATTTCTGTTGGGATAAGTGCCCTTAAATTCTATTGTAATATGCCATGTACAATATTATGTATGACATTATGTGTTAAATGATGTATGACTTAATATTATGATTAATAAAGTTGTTTTGTTATTATCTAAAATAATGGTAACATGAATATTCGGACATTATCAAATAGTCCGTGAGATGCATAGTATGTGATTTATGTGATTTAGTCACAGAAGATATAGATCACAAGTTCTTTGTAAACTCAGAATTTTGGTTCGTAGTCGGTGGTGAAATTGGGCAATTCATATGCGAAGACTATAACATATTAACTACGACGATTTGTCTTGATCATGGAAGTGGTGACTTCTAGTTAATATGTTGATATGTTTTAAGAGTTAAGACATATTGAACTGGACCGCTGTAAGATTTATTATTCTCCTAACGACTGTCAATTGAATAATTAATCTCACGACTTGTATTCACATGAACTCTTAATCCTGAGAGAATAATGGACCTGATCATGAAATGTAGGTTGCTTTGATATATCAGGAGTGAGATCTAAAGTAGCGGTCAAAACCTCAGTATGTTGGGCAGCCACATTTAGTGTTGATAGAACATATATTCTCTAGATGAAATTCATAGTCTCTTAACGGAGATATAAATATTCCCTTGAGATAAGTTTAATAGGTTCAGTTATTCAAAGAGTTAGGCCTAACCACTTTAGTAAGACTAAAGTATATATTTATGAAATTAAATTTCATAAATATATGATGAATAACTTAAAAGGATTAAACCGGGTACTCAAGGATTAAGATGTAGTAATTTACAAAGTGGCAGTATATATTTATGACTTTGTATTACTACGAATATTTTATGAAGAGGTTGCATGTATAATAGAGTCTTGGGATATAATTTATTAATAAGGCCTAAAATGCAATTATATTTATATAGTGGTATTAAATATAATTAATGGTAACTTTGGACTTGTCAAGAGTTGACAGAAAAGCCCAAGGCCCATTGGAGCTAGTGTCTTATTTGTTCCCTTTTGGTCCCACTCCAAGCCACACACTAAAGCCCAATTGGGAAAGCCCAAAAGGCTAGCCCAATTAGATAATCAGTTATGTGGAGAAAAACATACAGAATTTTATATTAGAATGAAATGGTTTGTATGTTTATATAAGTGTAAGAAAGAAACTTCTTCATATTCTCTCTAGAACAACACATAGAACTGATTGAGAGACCACACATATTAGGCATCAAGTGGAATTGGAGTGAAGATTGAAAGTGTTCTCAAGAACTTCTTCTCTTTGGTTTTGAATTTCACCGCACCAAGGTACACTCTCTTATTCTTATATTCTGAAATTTACATAGTGCATATTATCAATTGCAAATGACGTAGATCCGTTAATTTTCTGCTGCGAATGTTTTGTATGCGATATAAACATGTTATTTTCTTACAATTTCCTACTTTCTCGTAGCCTTATCCCTTCGTGATAATTATCCTTACCAGTAGAACTGCCCAGAACATTGCTTTTGATGGCAGACCCGCCCTTCTAACCTCTCCTCTGATAAGCCAAGGTGTCATTTGTCCTCGGACATTTTTCTAGAACCCTTATGACCAGACCCCTATCTTCATTCACTAATATGGACTTCTGCAATGATGTTTGCTTGTCTTCGAACTATTAGATGTCCTCGAACAAAGCCCACGGCCCAATATACACTACTAGGCCTATCATCCCTACAATAACCCCTCAAAATTCTCCTCTGTTGCTCCTCGGGAAAAAAGAAGGATTTCAATGTCTACCACAATTATCCTACTCTCATCATACGTCACTTCTGTCTGCGCAGATATCTTTTCAACTACGCAACGCACGCTTCTGATGCTTCGGCATTCGAGACGCGCCTTTATTGAATTTCTGCGACTCCATGTTCCCCATGTTCTACGGTGTGATGCGGATCTAATGGCTGGAAATTTTATGGGAATGCGAGCGGGAGTTTTCCCGCTTGCCTTTCCTTTTCATATATATGTTGCTTAAGGGCCTGACTACTTCACATTTTGCACTCTTAAATATCAAGAGCTAGTCCGAGGAGCCCTTCTCTCCTTTCGTAGGTCTTTTCAGTATTTTTCACTTATTTTTCCTTCTATTTTTCTTTATTTAAAGCCCTTTCTTCCTCGGCTCTTTTAATTTCTCCTTGCCTTCCTTCCACCTCCAACCTTTCTCAAACATGGGTAGATTTACTTACCTAATAGACTCCCCAGAAGGTATAGAGAGCATCAAAGCTCAATATCGAATCCCTCCAGGGGTTTCGATTAAGTACTATAAACAACGGGAATGGCATGCCCAGAGGTAGGAGGGAGAAGTTGTAATCCCTATAATTTCTTTTATAGAGGGAAGGATGAAAATCCCTATGGGTAGAGTAACTAAGGATTATCTAATAGCCCATAGGCTTTCCCTTACCCAGCGCGCTCCAAATGCGTTTAGGATTTTAGGTAGTGTAGACGCCCCTAATGAGAAGATGAACGTAAACCTATCCCACCATGATGTCAATTGGATTTACAATCTCCACAAACTAACATGGCAGGGGTACTATTTGAAAACCAGAGTCCCTGAGGTCAGGCTTATCTCATGTCTCCCTAAGTCCAATAAAGGTATGGACAAAGATTTCTTAATCATCTCAGGGGAATGGCATGACGAACTTCACTGCCGAAGAGGGTACACCAGGTGGGGTACTTGGGTTTAGGTTCATTGCTCTAACACTAACCCTGTCATTACTAACGTTTACGCATTTATTTCTTTTATTTTTATTTGCAAACAATGTTTTTGGTTTTTGATGGTTTTGCAGATAAGCATTCTGCCATCCCAAACCTAAACCTTGTCAACGTGCTTGATCTGGCGAAGATACTTAAGTCTGAAATTTTTGTTCATACTGACGGGCAATTAAGAGCGGCGCACATCATCCTCAGCTACAATCCACTCTCATCCAGCTTCCAGGCGCTTAAGTCTGTGATCAAGGCGAGAAACCCGCGTCTGCACCAAATTAACGTCGCGGTCCCTGGCTTCCTTGTCTCCAGCCTCGTTCTAGAAGGTGTCTAACAGATAGAATTGCCATTCTAACGCACTGTCGAGAAAAGAGCCATACCCTCCCAACCAGCCATCAAGGAGGAGGAAGACATAGTTGAAGTCTCCGAATCCGAAGATTTTGAAGTCTTTAGCCATCCCCAGTCCCCAGAAGCTCCGGCTGAGGACTTCAGTCATCTTCCCCTTGTTCACGTGAGCCATGCCCAAGAAGCTCCCTCCATTCTAAACGCTATGGTGCTACAGCGTATGATGAGGATGAGCTTTCTCGACATGCTAAAATCCCACGCCAGAGGCAACGTGCCTGAGAAAGTAGTTCACCCTAAACCCCTTGCCTTTCCCTCTACCCAGACCTTCTAACCTGACAAAAAGAGGAAGCGAGACCAAAAGGGAAAGGAGGTGCTGGAAGAGAGAAAGAATCCTCAATCCAAGGAAGCTGAGGCCCATAGGGGGGCAAACATGTTGGGGTTGCGCACTAGATCCTCCAGTGAGGGAGCTATCACAGATAGGAAGGGTGACCACCAGAGTGAAGTCCTAGCCTGGACCCCCTCCATAGTACTAAATGGAGCTCCCCATCTCAATAATGCCTTCATCAAGGATTTCCAACAAGGCAGAGTTAGATATGTGGCCAGCGTTGTGGAGCAGGCTCTACTGCTGCCCACTGACATGGCTAACCTTAGGTCAATGAGGAAGCATGAGGTGTTCCTCAGCCTAAAGAGGGATATAGCAATGGTAAGTCCTTTAACCAGTTTTTCTTACGCTCAAAATTACAACCCCTTTTTTTTTTTTTTACTATTATACTTCTTTCTTTGGTAGGCCATTCAAGCCATATATAGGGCTGAGATGGTAAACTTCTCCTATAGGAAGATGAAGGAAGAGGAAGGGAGACGCATCGCAGCTGTGGACGCCTTCAACGTGGCAGAAAAGAAGATTCAGGAGCTGACCACAAAGCTAAACAAGGCTGATAGAGACAAGAAAAGTGCTGAGGTTGCCCTACAAGGAGCTGAGAGGCAGGCGGAGAGCCAGCATAAGCAGCTCCACTAGGCCAAGGACCAACTATTTATGGCCAAAGAGCAGATCGCGGGCCTGAAGAAAAAACTTGAAGAGGCCGAGAAGGCTAAGGACCAAGCCGAGTAGGATGGCTATGATGTAGGGGTAGCAGAGAAACTCCTCAGCCCCTAGAGATTGTTCTTGCTACCCTCCCCGTGTTTGCCAAGGATGACTCTAAGGGCAAAGGTCAGGCCTCCACTGCTGCTGAAATTGCCAAGTCCACTAAGGCCACAGGGAAGGAAAACCCTCTATTGAAGATCAACTAGGGCATAGGCTAGAATCTATCAGCTTTTTTGTAACTGTAATTCAGGTCTTCATAGCTTGTAATCATTTTACCTTTTTCAAGGCTTAATTTAATGACAGTTATAAGTTTCTATTACATGTGTGGTATTTGTGCAAACTCTAACATATCCTATGCTCTAATTTACACTTAATTGATATAAGAGTGGGATATAACTGCATCTGACTTAAAATCTACATATATCCTTAACTTCAACAACCACATGTTCAAGCGATAGTGTAACCATCTCAAGCTACATAATCAGCCATAGAACAAGCCAAGCCCTCTAGATTTGCAATCTTTGATAAAAAATGATTTTAACTTAAGAGACATACTTTTACTTGCTTGGACCAAATCATCAACCTGACAATAGAGGTTTTAGGCCCTTTCCTTCTACTTAATTTGTATTTTATCTTCTTTAAGATGTATTTACTTCACCTTTTACAAGATCGGACTTAAATGAAAAAACATTACATGCTTTCATACTTAGCTGCGTTTGTGCAAGGTCATATAGATAATGTCTCTTTCACTCAGTGCTTAACTGATATAAACACAATCTAATTTGAAATATTTCCTTATCCTTAATCTTAACAATTATTTAAGCAAGTGAGGGTTTGACTGCTACACCCCATGCAAATGGCAAAACCCTGGGCTGAGCCCATGATGTTTAACAAAGTACATTTAAACTTTAAGCCATACCTTAGGTCTAGTTAACTAAAAGGATCCTGTATATTGTTGAATTTTCCTTTAACTTCACACGTCAGTAAAGCATCTATCCATACAGCGCTCCACCTAACCCTCCACTTAACAGTAAATCTAAGGAGCTGTAGGTGATGATTAGCTTAAAAACAGATCATAGATATACTTGCAAATGCTTTAAGTAATGTTTAAGAGTGTCTTTTTGATTAAGTTACTACAATCTTTGCTATTCAAAATGGCTGGGGTGAGTACTAATTTACCTAAGGCATATGATTCAAGGAACCTAACATGGCCGAGGTTTTGTTTAGTCTTCTCATAGTCAAAGAATGTTAACTTAACCAAGATATGTGGTCCGAGGCACTAGGCAAAGCCATGATTTTATTTAACACTTAAACCAAAAATAAGAAGTGTTAATTTACCTAAGGTATGTAATTCGAGGAGTCAGTCATAACCAATGTTCTGTTTAATACTTAGGCAAATAATAAGGAGTATTAATTCACCCAAGGTATGTGGTTTGAAGAGCTAGACATGACCAATGTTTTGTTTAATACTTGGACAAATAATAAGAAGTATTAATTTACCCAAGGTATGTGGTTTGAGGAGCCAAGCATAACCAATTTTCTGTTTAATACTTGGACATATAATAAGAAGTATTAATTTACCCAAGGTATGTGATCCGAGGAGCCAGGCATAACCAAAGTTTTGTTTAATACTTAGGAAGATAACAAGAAGTATTAATTTACCCAAGGTATGTGGTCCGAGGAGCCAGGCATGACCAAGGTTCTGTTTAATACTTGGATAAATAATAAGAAGTATTAATTTACTCAAGGTATGCGGTCCAAGGAGCACGACATGACCAAGGTTCTGTTAATACTTAGACAAATAATAAGAAGTATTAATTTACCCAAAGTATGTGGTCCGAGGAGCTAGGTATGACTAAGGTTCTGTTTAATACTTGGACAAATAATAAGAAGTATTAATTTACCTAAGGTATGTGGTCCGAGGAGCCAGGCATAACCAAGTTTTTGTTTAATACTTAGGAAGATAACAAGAAGTATTAATTTACCTAAGGTATGTGGTTCGAGGAGCTAGATATGACCAAAATTCCGTTTAATACTTGGACAAATAATAAGAAGTATTAATTTACCTAAGATATATGGTCTGAGGAGCCAGGCATAACCAATATTCTGTTTAATACTTAGGAAGCTAACAAGAAATATTAATTTACCCAAGGTATGTGGTCTTAAGAGCCAGACATGACCAAGGCTCTATTTAATACTTAAAGTAGATAATCAACATAATAAATAATGTCATAAGTAAAAACATGGCAAAAATGCCTTTCATTAATAAAAATGCATTTGCAGGTTATTTACATTCTAGGGGCATGGTACAACATTTTCATCTAGATCTTCCAAGTAATATGCACCTATACTAGCCACTGAGGTGATACGGTATGGTCCTTCCCAATTAGGCCCTAACTTTCCCTATACCGAGTTCTTTGTAGTACCCAACACTTTTCGTAATACCAAGTCTCTAGGAGCTAATGGTCTTAACCTTACGTTTGAGTCGTATTCCTGCTTGAGCTTCTACTGATAATACGCCAATTGAACCATGACATTTTCTCTTCGCTCTTTAATCAAATACTAGCTCCTCTCTAATAACTCGTCATTGTTGTCCGGAGTGAACAAGCTTGTCCTCAGCGTCGAGAATCTAGTCTCCAAAGGAATTACGACCTCGGTCCCATAAGTCAATGAAAAGGAGGTTTCCCCTGTTGACCTACGAGGGATAGTCTGATATGTTTAAAGAACATGTAGCAACTCTTCCACCCATTTGCCCTTGGCATCGTCCAACCTCTTTTTGAACCCATTTACTATGACTTTATTGACAGTCTCGGCTTGTCCATTCCCCTATGGGTAAGTTAGAGTTGAATACCTATTCTTGATACCTAATTCACAACAGTACCTTCTGAAAGCCTTGTTATCAAAATGAAGTCCGTTGTTCGAGATGAGGGTGTAAGGATCCCAAACTGAGTGACAATATTTTTTCACACAAACCTTTTAGCATCCACATCTCTGATGTTCGCTAGTGGCTTAGCTTCAACCCATTTAGTAAAGTAATCAGTGCCGACCAAGAGTCACCTCTTATTCGTTGCTGCCTTAGGGAAGGGCGCCATAATATCCAATCCCCACTGAACAAAAGGCCAGGGACTGGATAGAGGATTGAGGACACCCCCTGGCTGATGAATGTTTGGAGTGAATCTCTAGCATTGGTCACACTTCTTCACATACTCTTATGCTTCCTTTTGCATACCTGGCCACTAATACCCTTGAGTGAGGGCCCTTTGAGACAATGAGCTGCCCCTGGTATGACTTCTGCAAATCCCTTCATGTAGCTCTTCTAGGAAGGGCTCCACTACCTTAGGGTGGATACATAGCAAATATGACCTCGAAAAAGAGCGCTTGTATAACTTTTGGTCCTCAAACAACTAGAAATGAGGAGCTTTCCTTTGCACTTTATCAGCTTCCCCTTTCTCCACGGGTAGGATATCATCCTTAAGGAATAGCACAATAAAATCCATCTAGCTAGATCACACCCTGATTTGATGAATCTGGATTTGCTCCCTTTTTATCTTAGTAGGTTTACATAGGTGCTGAACAAGAATAATCCGAGGTAAGCTTTGCGCTGAGGAGGTTGCCAGAGTGACAAGAGAATTGGCGTGCGTATTTCTGCTCCCGGGGATTTGCAATAAGGTGAAAGATTCAAACCTTGATTGCAATTATCCAACCTGATTCAAATACTCTTGTATTCTGACATCCCTGGCCTCAAACTCTCCCCTTACCTGGCCTATAACCAACCTCGAAGCTAAAAGTACCTCCACTGTTTTTCCTTCCATTTTCTGAACCATAACCATTCCTACCAATAGAGTCTCATATTCAGCCTCATTGTTTGTGGCCGAGAAACCTTATCTTAAAGATTTCTCAATAATGATCTTCTTAGGAGATATTACAACTAGCCTCACTCCAGATCCTCTTTGATTTATTGTACCATCATCGTATACCCTCCAGGATAAAGGCTCTTGTTGGGAGACCACACCAACTGATTTTCTATCCATGTTCTGCTTTTCTTCCTCTTCTTCCAATGTGGATTCAGCAAACTCGGCTACCAAATCAGCGAGAACCTGGCCTTTAACAGAAGTGCGAGGCATATACTTGATATCAAAAGCCCTTAAGATTGTACCTCATTTAGCAATCCTTCTTGTGTAATCAACTTTCCGAAGTATTGACTAAAGCGGAAGTTGGGTTAAAACCACAACTGTGTGAGCTTGGAAGTAGGAAGGGAGTTTACGTGTAGCATGTACCACTGCCAAGATGGCCCTCTCTAGTGATAAATAACGAAAATCTACTCCATGCAATGACTTGCTCACATAATAAATTGACCTCTACACACCATTATCAACTCGTATTAGCACTAAGCTCACCGCATGGGAAGCTACAGCAATATAAGCAAACAAAACCTTATCCACTTCAGGTCTAGACAGAATAGGTGGCTGAGAAAGGTATTCCTTCAGCTGCTGGAAGGCCATGACACACTCCTCGGTGCAATCAAACCCCTTCCACTTATTCAACAGCTGGAAGAAAGGTCTGCACCTGTCTGCTGATCGAGAGATAGATCGATTCAAGGCGGCGATCATTCCTGTTAATCTCTAGAATTCTTTGGGATTCCGAGGTGGCTGCAAACTATTAATTGCCTTGATATGATCAGGGTTGACTTCAATTCCACGATGAGTGACCATATAACCCAAAAATTTTCCTAAACTAACACCAAAAGAGCACTTGGAAGCATTAAGGCATAACTTGTGTTTCTTTAATATTTCAAATATATCTCCCAAGTCACCAACATGCTCAGACTCTTCCCTACTTTTCACCACTATATCATCTATATAAACTTTAATATTTTTTCCTAATCGTGGCTCAAAAATCCTGGTCATCATCCTCTGATAGGTGGACCTTGTATTCTTTAAACCAAAAGACATCACCTTGTAGTGGTAATATCCAGTAGGCGTAATGGAAGCTGTCTTCTCCTGATCATCCAAAGCTAATGGTATCTGATGGTATCCTTGAAAGGCATCTAAAAAACTCATCCGAGGATGGCTTACAGTTGCATCCACCAACTGATCTATTCGAGGCATAGGGAAGGGGTCCTTAGGGCAAGCTTTATTCAAATCTGTGAAATCTACATATACTCACTACTTTCCATTTTTCTTATTCACTACCACCGTATTGGCCAACCACTCAGGGTAGAACACTTCCTTAATAGCCCTAGCCTGGTTAAGGTTGATCACCTCGTCCTTGACAGCATCTGAATGCTCTTTAGATGAGCACCAAGGTGGTTGCGCTTTTTAGGGATGACAGCTAGGCTTTTAAATGATGGCAAAAGAAGTTTAGATCCACCCCAGGAGCTTCATAAGTACTCCATGCAAACACATCAACATTCTCCCTAAGGAACACTATTAGCTCTTCCTTCTCTTGAGGGGGCAATTGAGCTTCGACCTGGAAAAACTTCTCATTATCATCACCTATAACCACCTTCTCCAATTCCTCATACTTTGCCCCTTCTAACACCGTATTCGTAGATAACACTAGCACCCTTGATTGCTATAAGCCCCGCTCAGCAAGGGTCGAAGACTCACCTTCAGCCTGATGCCTAATTGCAGCTACCAGGCACTGCCTGGCCATAGATTGGCTCCCCACTAGTTTCTCAACCTGGTCCTCAAACGGATACTTCACTTTTAAATGCAGGATGGAAAAAACGGCCCCCAAGGCATGAAGCTAGGGTCTTGCCACAATGGCAATGTAAAGGGAGTAGGCATCCACTACAATGAAGTCCACTTCCACCACTTCTGAACCTGCTTGTACTGGTAGTCTAATTTGGCCCCTTGGAACAACAACTTTCCCATCAAAGCCTACCAAAGGTGAATCATAACGTGCCAAATCCTCAGGTCTCAACTTTAGCACTTTATATAAGTCAGGGTACATGATCTCTGCCCCGCTGCCCTGATCTACCAACACCTTCTTCACATCATACCCCATATGCTCAGGGTGACCACTAGGGCATCATCATATGGCTGCAAGGTTCCAACCTTATCTTCATTCGAGAAACTTAGTATTGGTCGGACCTCCATCCTATTCCTCTTCGGCTCGAGGGATGAGTCCTCTGCGAATAGCTGAGCTATGGACATCACCTTGAAGAGACAAGAACCAGTTCTCCCCGGAGCAGCCAGAATAACACTGATTGTACCCAGAGGTGGCCTTAAAGAAGCATCTCTCTAGCTCCTAACCCTGTCTGGCCTCCCTGCTCACTGGGCTGAAATAGAAATTGCTTCAACCTTCTACTTTTGACCAGCTACTCCAGATGACTCCACAAAGTCCTGCAGTCTTTTGTGGTGTGTCCTAGCTCTTGGTGGTATTGGCAATGAAGACTTTGATTGTGCTTCGTGGGGTCTCCTCCCATCTTAATCGGCTATTTAAAGTATGTCTCATTCTTAATCTTGTCCAGGATTTGATGCATTGGTTTTCAGAATATAGTGTTAACCACTTGAGTAGCAATAGGTCAAGATTGCCCAGCAAAATCCCTCTGAGGACGGTTATTGTTGTATCTGTCCGATCTAAAATCCCTCCTATCCTAAGGGATAACCTTAGCCTTAGCCTTCCCCTTCCCTTGTTGTTGGTCCTCTTCTACCCGTTTGTACTCATCAATACGGTCCATGAGTTGACGCACACTTCTAACAGGCTTCCGTGTTGAAGGTTTTTTCAAATCATGCTCAGCGGGTAGGCCGATCTTGAAGGTCCTTATAGCTACGTTATCAAAATTCCCATCAATCTCATTGAACATCTCCCCATATTTGTTAGAGTATGTTTTCAGGGTCTCCCCCTCTCACATGGTCATGGACAACAAAGAGTCTAAGGGTCGAGGAACTTCGCTACAAGTAACAAAATGAGATTCAAATGCCGAGTGAGTTCCTTAAAGGAACTAATAGAACCTGCTCCCATGCCATCAAACCATCTCATTGCCATAAGCCCCAAACTGGATGGAAACACCTTGCACATCAAGGCCTCATTCTCGGAGTGAACAACCATTCTCTAATTGAAGTGGCTCACATGCTCTACAGGGTCTGTTCGACCATTGTACATGGTGAATGTTAGCTAAGTAAATCGCCAAGGAAGTTTTCCTCATTCAATTCTGCGTATGAAAGGTGATTTAGAGATTTGGTTTAACGTCTTGCTTATAGTGTCGTTTCCCAAACCTTTGTAAGACGGGATCTTATTTCTGCACTCATGGTGGTAATCGTCATCACACGAGAAAGACTCACCGGGGGGAGTCCTCGACCTAGGCCTGTAACTACCATCTCTAACATCATCAAAAGAAAAATCAGAATTTGAAGAAGTCCTTCTCTATCGTTCACAGTGCAACCTCCTTCGCAAACGGTCAATCTCCAGTTGCATGGTTCTAGTATTCTTTTCATGAGAGACGTGACTCCCAATTCGAGATTGGCCCCTGCTAGTATGGGTGGTATGCACACTAATTTCCCGGTCCTTTCTCCGCTCAAGATTGAGAAAATGATCTTGACGTTGGGACCCATAGATTCCTCTCGGTCTGGCCTGGAGCCCACCATGACTCAACATTTATCTCACTAAAGCTCAAGTAATTTCCCACAAATAGCGCCAATTGTAAAGACACAGTTTGATTCCTTAGCCCAAAGGTAATAAAATTTAGGCCCAAAAAGCCCAATACAATGAATTTGTAGAGAGTGGGTTAGGAAATTAGACTCTAATTGGTTGGATAACAATTATAATGGGTCTAGATGACAAAAAAAACAAAGATAAATTGGTTTTACCCAAAGAAAATCTTACTCGGCACAATCCGAGGAGATTAGTTCTTGTATATATATCTTCTTAATTTGAATACAAGTTCAGTTCTTGTTACCACAGTGTTTTTCTATTAATTCTCCGATCCCCTTATGCAATGGGATTCTCCTTCTTTATATTGCCCCTTATTGCTCCATCTCAACTATCCACGTGTTGATCAGATGGTTATCCCTTGTCTTTGTCCCATCAGCACCTTCTTAAAATTTTTAGAGATAGCTGTAAGGCTGAATATTACTGTTCATGTATCATCTTCACATTAATGCATCCAGAGAGTTAGCTACAGAGCATTAAATGCGGTGGTAGCAGCTTTCCCTTAGATATTTCCTACTTTCTCGTTGCCTTATCCATTCTTGATGATTATCCTTACCAGTAGAATTGCCTAGGACACTACTCTTGATGGCAGGCCCGCCCTTCTGACCTCTACTCTGACAAGTCAAGGTGTCATTTTTCCTTGGACCTCTTTCCTAAACCCTCACGACCAGATCTTTGTCTTCATTCACTAATATGAACTTCCGCGATGACGTTTGCCTGTCTTCGAACTATTAGATGTCCTCGGACAAGGCCCACAGTCCAATATACACTACTGGGCCTATCATCCCTAGAGCTATATATTTCATTTAAAAAAAAAAAAAAAAACCCACGTTAAAAGTAAAAGCAATGGGATCTAACCATTTTTTTAGGCAGCTACCTCAAATTTTATGATTTTTTTTACTTTAAGAGTTTCAAGACTTTTGAATTTTGTTTGTTCATATCTTTTTTTTATTTATTTTTTTTAGGTTTGCTTTTTTCTATTTTACAATATTAATGTAATAAAAATTCATCTTCAAAGTCTTTTTAGGCTTTCTTTTTTGGGGAATTTGTTTTCCAGTTTTTTTAGTACATTTTTTCAATTTACTTATTTGTGTATTCACTTTGTATATATGTGATTACTTTACAAGTTGAAAATTATTAATCTTTAAAAGAAAAAAATAGAAGAGACTCTGAGCATGCGCTTGAGCGCGTGCTCAGATGCTAGTTATTATAACAAAATTGTCCAACAATTATAGCATTGAGTCTGTTGAGGCTTAATTTTTCGGAGTGTGTATATAAATAGAGCAATTAGAAATCAATGAAATTCAGTATACCTTTCCTATTTTAGAATTACTCTCAAATCTCTCTGACACTCTCTCACATTTTCCCTCTCTTGCTTGCCTTAATTTCTGTTTGTGTTTCTTCAAATTGTCCCTGTTTTCACAATTTAGAACTATGAGAGAAATTTATTATTAAAAGTTTCTTTTTTTTTTTTGTACAAAAATTAATTTAACATAGACACTGGGCGTCACTTTAATGTAACACAATATCCATTTCTATCTAACCAATGAAATTTCATGCGGCACATTTACTAGCTTAGAAGTATAAATATACACAAGGTTCTCTTTAATTAAGTCCACATTTACTTCAAATTTTTTTTTAAAAAAATCATATTTACTTTGGCATAAGACTACAAAATATCAGCCTGTGTGGTAGCTAGTTTGACGCTCATTGTCATTGACCATAATTATTCACATGCACCTTAATCTTGCTTTCACATTGGCCAAAAATGCTTTGGCAGTACTTGTGGAATTTACATGTTACAAGTGTAATCACTTTTGACTTTTCAGATTAGAAAGGCGCTTAATGCGTGCACATGTTTTGATAGATAATTATAAAATAAAAAAAAATAAAAAAAAAGGGGGAAAGCAGATAATAAAGGGTAGTTAATATACTTATATGGGTAAATAAATTGGTGAGTTCCATTGTTGTAATTAAACCAATGCCAATTCCAAAATTTGAAGCAAGTGTTACATAGATCTGTGATACAATCATACAATTGAAAAAAGAAAGAAGTGATACAATCATTCAAAGTTGTACACAAATCACAATGTACAGCAGTACAGGTGAACACAAGACATGAGCTACTCACAAACTAAACAGTGTGTGAAACATATAGTGGTCCCTCAATCTTGAATAATGGGTAAAGAGTAATGACTAGCAGTAGCACTGAGTTGCGCATCCTTTTTGTGGTATTTTTTGCTGGCTTCATAGTTGTTACACTTATTAATTTTTATGTCATTATTAGCTAAGTTGAACCTATTTTTTTTGGTAATCAGGCATTAAACATTAAACAAAACTAACTTACAGAGGCACTAGAGCAGGAACGCTCATACAAAGTTCCAGCAGCATCAAGACTGGCCAACAATGCCACATCAGCTGGAGGAAATTGAAAAACAACAAAATCATTTGGACAAACAGCCCCTCTTCTAGCAAGCGCGTCGGCGCATTTATTAGCTTCCCTGAAGCAATGCTGAATTCTAACTCGTGGAATCCTCTTCAAACCTTCCTTGCAGTCGGCAATAATAACTTCATTACCATTTGAACTCCTCTCATCTTTCATAAGCTGATCCACCACAAGCTTAGCATCAAGCTCAATTATAACATTCTCCAAGTTTAAATCAATGCAAAGATTAATCCCATCACGGAGAGCCCATAACTCCGCCGCCACACTAGTGGTATACCCGATTGCTCTAGCATAACCACTCACCCATTCTCCCTTTGAGTCTCGGATAAGACCCCCTCCGCCTGCTTTGCCCGGATTTCCCATGGAGGAGCCATCAGAGTTCAGTTTATACCAATTGTTTGGAGGGGCATTCCACTGAACCTGGATTGTTGTTGAGGAGCGTGTCTCCTTCGTATGGGCACCAAGAAAGGCAAACTCAGCAGCTTTGGCAATAGTTTCTGTCACGAGAGGTTTATGACTGGGATTATTTCCAAACACTACTTTATTACGCTGAAGCCACAGACTCCAAACACCAAAAGGAAAAATAATACCCCAGCTAATGCCCGATGTGGAAGCCAGATTCGAAGCACAATTAATACGAAGCCAATCCTTAATATTCATATCGAAGAACCAGCTGCGGTATTCAGGAGGGAGAAGTGATTCCCAAAAGCTTCGGGTTTGGGGACAATCTCTTAAAGTGTGAATAATGGATTCAATTGCATCATTACATAGTGGACAAAGGGAAGTAAAGTTAATCCCTCTTGCAGCTAAGACTTCTCTTACAGGAATACTCCTATGTAAGCACTGCCATAAAAAACACCTAACTTTAGGGAAGGTGTTTGCTTTCCAAACCCAGGCACCAGCAAAAGGAAGGTCACGGGGGCAATCATTTGCCATACAAGCCAGCTTATATGCTTCCTTAAGATCAAAATCTCCATTGGGAGTAGAGGCCCAAGCAATTCGATCAATACTTGCTGCGGTTATAGGGATAGGAGTAGCTTTAATCTTTTGGCTTAAGTGATTCGGAAGAGAAAAGGACACATCTCCTAAATTCCAGAAATTATGTTGAACAATATCTTTCAAAAGAGGATGTTCCTCCCCTCTTTGTAAAGGACCTGTAATCAGACTTCTTAGAGTGCCATCACCCAACCACTTGTCATTCCAAAAGGAGAGCTCACTATTCTTTCCAATTATCCACTTCATGCCCTTTTTAAAAACTGATTCACCTTTCTTAACAGCAGCCCATGTGGATGAATAGGACCGGGGTTTAAGGAGGTTTTGCCTCCTTCTACCAGAATATTTATGAGATAACACCCTGGCCCAAAGAGAATCTTTCTCCTGGTGGAATCGCCAATTCAGCTTGGCCAACAATGCTACATTCTTTTCCTTAGCTGATTGAAGGCCCAAACCTCCATATTTTTTCTCCGTAGTAATTTTCTTCCAGCTAATTAAATGCAGCTTCTTTTTATTTTCTGTCGACCCCCAAATGAAATTACGGCACAATCTATCAATGTTTTGAGTAATCTTACCAGGAAGAGATGCACACTGCATGGCATAGTTCGGGATGGTAGAAAGTGTTGCTTGGGTCAACACAACCCTTCCAGCAAAGGATAAGAGGTGCGTTTTCCAGCCCGCAAGTCGGTTTTGGACTCTCTCAACAATGGCCCCGAAATCTTGAGGTGTTGAAGTGTGCTTAATAGGAAAGCCGAGGTATTTCCCCAGGTTAGGAGTTGAACGAAACTCTAAAATATTGCAAAGCTCTTCTCTAGTGTTTGAACCAACATTGGGGGAGAAAAACACACGAGACTTTTCTGCACTAACCTTCTGCCGAGATAGATCACAGAAGGTGTCAAGAACATCTCTGATCGCTCTACAGTTTTTACCATCAGCCTTTGCAAAAAGCACTAGATTGTCGGCAAAGAATAGATGAGAGAATGTTACACCTCCTCTAGAAGCCGAGATAGGGTCCCATAACTTGGCTTCACATTTTTCCATGATGAAAGCTCCTAATATTTCCATGCATAAAATAAATAGGTAGGGCGAGAGCGGATCCCCTTGCCTTATGCCTTATGCCCCTTAATTTTTATGTCATTATTAGCTAAGTTGAACCTATTTGTTTCATGAGAAGATATCCGTATCGGGTATATGCTTCTTTTCTCTCACAATTAGTGAGTCCTACTCTATGGTGGAGTAGGACCCACTAGTTGTAAGAGAGAGAAAACATATACTTGATGCCGAATGTATTTTTCCCAATGCATAACTATGTTCTCTTCTACAAGGAGTTAAAATGTACAACTTTCGAACAAAGCTGCAATTAAAAGCAAACAAATGAGGCTGATCCGTAAGTTTAGTCAATTATTCATGGTTGTTTGTTTTTACTTCTAACAACCAAAGAATACTTATGAGTTATAGGACTGCTATGAAGAAGAATTCACTAAAAAAAAAAAGGTGAGACCGTAAAGAAATTATTTCTTAGATGACAATACTTTTTTTTTTTACTTCATGATTTTCTTTTTTCTTTTTTATAAAGAAAGTAGGAAGAATCCCTGTCAAATTGTGATTAATGATGTGTATAGTCAAATACAAAAAAGTATGACAAAATTTATATTTTTGGCAATGTATAGAATCCCATATTATTTAAAATTTTATATAACATTACATTGGATACTCATTTAGATTTAACTTTTTATTTGCATAGTGAAATATATCCTTTTTAAATGAGAAATATCTTAAAACTGTAAAACATTTTGATTTGACATGAAAAATGCTAGAACTCAATTTCACCATTTTCTTTTCATCACAACTGACATTAAAAATTATAATTAGAACAACATTAGTTTTGTCCATATAAATATATGTGGATAATTACCAATTTGTTTTTAACACCAAACATAGTATGTATGTAACTATAAAAAAGAACACATATAATAGAGGTAATAGAAGAAAAGAAAGAAGCCGAAAGAAGCCAAAAGAAGAGAAGTGCAGGCAACACATGTATCATCTGTCCATCAAACTCAAAAGCAAATCCTTCTATCCAATCAAGGCACGTTTGATGGAATCTCTATTCTATAGTGCTTTCAAAAGCTCTCCTAATCTTATTGTTTTTTGACATTTTAAAACTAACCTCTTCAACCTGGAGAAAAAGAGAGAAGAGAAAAAGTCCTTGACAATATCTTTTTGCCCAGTTATTAGTAGGAGCAGTAGTGATACAATTCTTCTCAATTTATCTCTCTTACGGTCTTACCAATGTGACAGAGTTATGCCTTCCCTTCCCTTCCCTCGTATACCCTTTGAGACAGACAGCACGGTAGAGTCCTCAAGAGCGACAGCACAATGCATTGGAGAGAAATATATACATACATACATACATATATATATATATATATATATATATATAAAGTCTGTCTCAATTGCTGCCACACGCTCACACAAACAGCTTTTCAGTTTCAGCTTCACCAACCCCCATAAAAAAAAAAATGCACACTTTAACTTTTACCATGCTCAGTCTCACTCACTGCATGATATTAACAAGACCCCCACTAAAACTATGCTCCTCCTGCGCTTTGGTTGCTTTTCTTGCATTTGTGCAGTTGGGTCAAAGGGAGTGGTGAAAGGAAAAAAAATGTGTGTGATTGAGTTTTGCTTTGATCCAAATGTGGTGGTTCTGCGCGGGAAGAGGAAATTGAGAAGCTTGTTTTGGAGGGTTAGAGCTGAAGTTAAAAGACAAGTGAAGAGCCACCGGGCCAAGGAGCAGAAGAGGTTCAGCTTCAACTATGACCCCTTTAGTTATGCTCTCAACTTTGATAATGGCAATTTCGGGTTTTTCTGTTAATCATTAATGTCTACTAGAAATTAGTACTACTAGGGATTTTGCTCTTTTTTTTTCTTTCTTTTTTTTTTTTTTCATTTTGGTTCCCCTTCTGTTGAGATCTTAGACAATGTATGCAACTAGAGCTCAACTTTGAAGTGGGAAGAATTTCATAGGTTTTTCTTTCTTTTTCATACTAACATGGTATCGAAATCTGTTATTCTCTCCTTTGTACAATGTGAGCTTCTAATTATCCTTAAAACTTTAGAGTTAATACTCTCAAGTCTCAATCTTTTCAAGTCTAAAGCAGAAAATTAACCATATGAAGAGTAAAGCTTGTAACTTGTTGGTTGAATTTGCACTTACAAAAAGAAGAAGCAACATTTGTGATCGTTTTGCTCTTGTATGATGCTCCATGATTTGTAATTTTTCTTCCATATCTTGTGATCTTTCCATCATTGTTCAATACGCATTTCATGGAAGGTGTTATTTTCTCTGCTAATTATAGTCATGGAAGACAAGGTTCAGAACTCGGTCCATAATTTTGTGGTGCTATGATTTCATAATTGCTGGAATTTTATTGTTTCTCCATTTTCTGTTTGATTTTGTTGTCTTTCACTCTTTCTGCAGCTTAGGCCGATAGATGAACCAAGCCTTGATTAAAAGCTCGTTTATATTTCTACACTATTATTTAAGGAGTTCCTCATTTTTTAGTTCAAAAATGCCCTTACACCTCTATGTTTAAGTAGAGACAAAACTAAAGGACAATTCGATAAAAATGCAACTCTAACTCTCACTAAAACATTGCCTAACAAATAGGACCACTCTCCTATTAATTTTCAAATTGATTTATTTACTTATAAATTGATTTATTTACTTATATATATAAAATAAATAAATAAAAAACACAATTTTTTTTCTACAAAATAAGACCACTAACAAAAAAAAAAAGACTCGTTGCATGTGTAAAGCACATGTGATGAGGCTAGTGTTTATTTATAAATAAGTCAAGCTTTTGAGTCTTAGTTTTAGGCTCATTTAATAAACAAGCCAAGCCCAAGTAAAGAAATTTGTTCATGAAGAAACTCGTGAGCTATTAGTTTTAGGCTCGTGAGTCATTTTTTAAGTTTATATGTGCTAGCTAAATATACTTATTACACATATTTTAATAATGACATGGCTAACATGTAACTACTACCTATTACTTTAATTTTTTATTTCCCTCTAAATTGACCAAGAACTATGTTAGACTATAGTTACATTTAAAAATAAATAAATTAATTAAGTGGGCTGCATATAATCCTTCCCAATTAATCATCTGTTATGAAATATGTTAGTATTTTTTCATTCATAATAGCTACAAACAAGTATTTTTCTAGTTCTTCATCATTTAATATGAATGTAAAAATTGTATTTTGAACAATTGTTAAAACTATAGAAAAGGAATGGTGAGTGAATGAATTTAATTATGTAAAATTTTAATTTGAATAATGGCTAATCATAAGCAGGACTAGATGCATGATAAAATTTAAGTATTTGATAATGTTATTTCTTTAGATCTTAAGCTTAAAAGCTTGACCTAAGCTCGAGTTTGAGCTTGATATTAAGTTTGTGCTTGGCTTGTTTAGTTAATCAAGTCAAGCTCAAGCTTTTTGGTTTTTCCACGAGTTTAAACTCAAACACTATTTTAAACTTGTCACAAGTGATGAAAGATTCAATAACATGGAACTAAGTTTCTGTAAAGAACACAAAGAGAACAAGTGTATACGAACAATCACAAGGAAGAGCAAGCCTGAGAAAAAGAGAGAAAGTGCAAGAGAGAGAGAGAGAGAGAGAGGAATGAAAGAACTTCTATTCAATCATTGAGAATTTTTACATACGTTACATTTATGCCCACAGAGTGGTATTTATACAACAAGATTAAGCTAACCCCTTAAGTTAACAGTCCACATTATGCGGATCAAAGCTCTTGAAATTTAGGAAATTGGTTAAGCTGAATTAACTGAATTTCGCGCCAAGACTTAACTGTCAATTGAAACAGAACAGAGTAATGCGCACTATTTTATTAAAGCACCTAAGAGAATCAACCCATAAGTGAAAATAGTGCGTTTGATTGCCTAATATTATGTATAATGAAACGGTGCGTTTTCCTCACATATAGTCTTCTTCTTCTTCATAGGCTTGGAATTGGAACTGTGTTCAACAATGAGCTCGAGCCATTCTTGAAATTTTGACTTTCTTGGTGAGCCAAATTTGAACATGCACTACTCGACAAAGTTTGGCTCATTTAGATTCCTAAATTGCTTTTTCTTTCTGTTCAAGAATGGCAATGTGATGTTGGTCTAGTCCAAACTGACTAACCTTTATATATGCTTGTGGGAATAATTTCAAGCAATCTCATAATAAAAAAATAACGCATAAAACAGTATGGATAAAATTCATTATAATAAAATAGTTTGCAACTTTCTTCTCAAGATCATGTTCAATGCTTAGACATTTATACATAATAATTTTTTATTATTTTTTTTATTTTAAGGATTCCACCGTAACTTTTATAGTTCTCTCACCATACTAATTACATTTTTAATTTTAAAAAATTATGCATTTTTAGTAGTTTCATAGTCTCATGGGTTAGGCCCTACGCCCCAACATTCTGCCAAAAAAAGAAAAAATAGAAAGACCAAATTTTCGCAATTAATTCTTTATTTTTGACCCAAATAGTTAAACAGTGTTTAGCTTACCTTCCTACTGCCTGTGGTCGAAAGAACACCTTGAAACTGAAACCACTGTCGACACCATGTTCAAGACTCTGCCACTAGATTTTCTGGCAGATCATCGAACTATTTTAGGCACCGTTTGGCCCGCCTCTCCCGCCTGTCTCTTTATTGAGCCCAGCCCAAAGGCCCTTTTTCATTTTGTTGACATTTTTCAATAATATATGTGACCTTGAAAATGCAATCAAAGAATTCATTTTCTTTTGTTTGGCCGAATAAAAACAGTTTCTCAACGTTTTTGGATTAAGCAACTCAAGTCTCCTAACTCATATTCAATTCTCATAACTCATTTCTCTAACTTTATTTGTTCACTCACTTCAGAAATAATTTATTTGGTTTTATATCTTGGTGCTACCTCCTCTATAACTCAAATTTTTGCATAAATTGGTAGATTCATTTATTGTGCTAGGTCAGAACGGTAATGATACACCTGCGTGCTCCTTCTCTCTCCTCCTTCTCTTTCATTTCAGTTTTCATGCCTCTCACCAGCTGAAACTTACTCATTTTCGTTGCTTTCTCAGCCTCTCCCCCCTCTGACTCAAATTTTCTTTTTTCGGCAAGAGAGCAAGGATCTCCAACTAGAATCTTCGTGGCTGACACCGATTCAACCCAGGATACAGTAATTTTCTTAGCCGCCCATTTATCTCTGTCTCTCTTGCTTTGTACCTATCTGTTTTTAAGGCAACCTACGGTACAAACTTCTTCGATGTAGGGATGAAATTCTTCCGAGATTTTGGGTATGTACTATGTATTTGCCATTTTCGATTTGGAATTTATGAAATCACTAGGTTTGGTTTAGTTTATAATGATGCCGAAAATTGTCAGTAAGTCGCATGGTCTTCACGCTCTCAAGACAACACCTGCGCAACAAAGAACAAGACCTTATGAAAGTACCTATGTGGTACAAGTCAAAGATCCTCCGAAGTTTAAGTTAGAGAATTTTCAAAACTGTAGAATACCAGAGCTGGGGTAAATTATGCGTACCTTGGTTTGTGAGGGTTTTAGGGGTTTTTATAGTAGCGTAGAGCTGACATTTGTTTCTTGGTGGAGAGAGTTTTTCCTTGTAGGAAAGATCCTCATTAATACGCGTATATTGCAAAATCCTTTCCATGTGGGGATCTTCTTGATTAGGGTTAACCGTGGGGCATAAGATGTTTCCTAATATATACATTCTTAGAGGCCAAGCAAGGCCATGTTGGGCCCATCATAGGCTTTCTTCTCCCCATCAGCTTTCTTCTGTCTGCTTCCTATCTCGTTTAGGCATTCCCGTCGTCTTACTCGATGTCATCGAGCATGTAGTCGTCGTCCTATGGTGTCGTCATTTTCATTTGTGAATGAATAGGTGAAGCTAACGTGTTCATTAGGACCGTCGGCTTCCTCATATGTGGACGAGTTTGCCTTATTCCAGAATTACCCTTATCATTTTAGGTTTTATGTGATTACGTTGTTTGGGTGAGAGGAGGAATGAGAGGAGGTGGAGGAAAATGAAAGAGTAAAAAGAAGAAGGTGGATGTGTGATGAGTGTACGAGTGAAAAAGAGGAAAGCTGTCTAGAAAGAAAAAAGAAAGAGTTACACTGGTCTGAAAATGCCCAATAGTGTCACACATAGTGATTTGACTATACACTGCTGCGAGCCCATACCAAGGCTAAGTATTTGCAAGAGTGCCATTGAAATCCATAACTCAAAACATAAAAACATTTGAATTGTGTTTTCAGTTTTTATGACTCAAGCTCAAATTTTTGAGTAATGAAAACTCAACTAAAAAAATGATCCAAACAAGTTGACTAGTTTCGGTGGGTCCTGCATTTTTTGAGTTTTGGGTGATGAAAATTGAGTTATATAACTCAATTTTCATCAATCCAAGCACCCTTTAAAGTTTCTATAATAAGCACTAGTTCTAAAGAAAATTTGACAAGCCGGTTGTGCAAATCTTATCTATTACTATTTTTTTATACACCTATATATGATTTTGGGGGTGAGTTTTAGTTAGTTCAATTGGTAAAATCTCTGATGGTTGAATAAAAGATTTGTGTTCAATTTTTGCTTCCATAAAAAACCGATTGATGTCTTAGTTTGATGATAAAGTTATCATCAGAAACGGACATCATAGATTGAAACTTTCTCAAAAAAAAAAAAAAAAAAATCTAATTTTGGGATAATAAACTTCGTGGGTTCGTTTGGTTGGAAGGGTGGAAAGGTGGGAGGATAGAAAATAGTGGGAGGATGGAAAAGTAGAAGGATAGAAAAGATTTTAATTTATTTCATTTTTGTTTGGTTGGGAGTAGAAAAATAGAGGGATAAAAAAAATGAGTTTGTATAAATTTACTCATACACTCTTATTAAAAAATGATGACCAATTAAAATAAAAAAGTGACAAACAACTAAAAAAAAAAAATCAATCACCCAATTTATTAAAAAAAAATCATATTAAAAAAAAAAATCATGTCTAGTTAAACAAAAAAAGAAAAACAAAACAACTATTACACAAGAAAAAAAAAAAAAAAAAGCAACGTCGGAAAAAGGAAAAAAATTGGTAACGTGCTCACCCACAGCCACGGCCCCAGGAAAGCAAAAAATTAATATAAATAAATATATATATATTTATATAATAAAAAAAGCAAAGTCCAGTAGTCAAAGAAAAGAAAAAAAAAAAAAAAAAGGAAAAAAAGCAAAGAGAGGCAACGTGCCCAGCACCCAAAAAAAAAAAAAAAAAAAATTGACATGAGTATTTTGGTCCATTAATTAAACAAATTTTCTTACTTCAATTTTCTCTCTATTTTGGAGAGAAAACTTTTTTGTAAGCCGGAGAGAAAACACCTGAACCCCACAATTTATTTTCCTTTCCTTCCACCCAACTAAATACACTCAAAAAGATTTTACTTCTCATTTTCTCTTCAAAATTTTTCATTAACTGTATTTCACTCCAAATCAAACACACCCTATGAGTAGGCCTGTCCACGGGTCGGTCCGGGTCGGGTTTGTACCCAACCCGGAACCGACCCGAATGGTTCGGGTCTACCATTTTTGGACCCGCCGCCGACCAGTGAAAGGGGTCGGTTCGGGTGGTCGGACCTCCCCGGAGACCGGTCGGTTCTCGGTCGGGGTTGAAAGTCGCCGGAATCTGCAGAAATCCACCCAACCTTTACCAAATCGGGCCGAAGATGCTAAGATCAAGCCGGACTGCGACGAGATCTCACCGGAATCTGCAGAAATCCACCAACCTGTACCAAATCGGGTCGGAGATGCTGAGATCTAGCCGGATCTCGACGAGATCTCGCCGGATCTCGAAGAGATCTGGCCATTTCTTCATTGATCGGACTAAAACTACCGGCGAACCAAACCCATCGATGGAAAACGACGACTTTTTCCGGTGTACTACGGTCGGATCGGTTTTCTTTCGGGTTTTCATGTTCAGAGCCGTCAACCGACCCGCCGATCTTCGGTTCTGGAAGCGGCGGCCCGCCGCCGACCCGTCACCGGCGTCGGGTCGGCCGGTTCTCGGATCGGATTGGCCGGGTTGACCGGGTGGGTCGGTTGACGGGTTGGTTTGGACACCCCTACCTATGAGTTTACAAATTTTTTTTTGAAAATAACTATAAAAGCCAAACTATATTATTAGTTAGCTAAGATTTGAAATTATTTAGGAAACTAATAACTCGAGCCTTTTAAACTTGATTTCACTGTAGCAAATCGAGTTTAAGAGACTCAATTTTTATGTTCTGGCAAAATTGAGGTGGATTAAAAGATTCACGTGGAAATCGAGTCTCTAACACTTTAGTTCCTAGAAACCATTTTCTTCCTTTGTTCTTTTTCTCCTTTTTTTTTTTTTTTTTTTTTTTTTTTTCTTTCTCCATCTGCCGTCCTAAGACAGTTCTTCCTTCTTCTTCTTCTTCTCCTTCCTCAAACATCCAAATCTTTTTCTCAAAATCCCAAACCCAAAAATCACGATCTCAAAATCGGAGCAAAAACCTAAACCCAAAATTCACGATCTCGGCACTGAAGCGCCATGGGTTTGATGATCTTGGCATCAAAGCGACTTGGGCTTGTTGATCTTGGCACCAAAGGTCTGTTTTCTGTGTTTTCTGGTTTGGTTTGTCTCTTGATTCATTTTCTGTTTTTCCTAGGTTGGTTCTCCGATAGAATATTTTCTGTTGTGGGTTTGTGTTTTCTGGGTTGGTCTGTTAGTGCTTTCTAGGTTGATGTTCTGGGTTTTTTTTTTTCTTTTTTGGTGTGTTTTTTGGGTTGCTGTTTTGTGCTATTCGGGGTTGTTGCATTTTCTGGTTTCTGGTTGTTGCATTTTCTGGTTTCTAGGTTTTTGCGTCGGTGATTTCTATTTTCTGGTTTCTGGTTGCTACATTTTGTGATTTCTGGGTTTCTGCGTTAGTGATGTTTTGGGTTTCTGGCTGCATTTTCTGATTTCTAGTTGCTGCATTTTTTCTAAAGGGAACTCGAGTCTCTAACACTCGAGTTTCACGTGGATTTTTTTATCCACCTCAGCTACGCACTTGATGGAAATTGAGTCTCTTAAACTCGATTTGCTACAGCAAAATCGAGTCTAAAAAACTCGAGTTGTTAATTTCTTAAATAGTTTCAAACATTGACTAACTAATAATATAAATTAACTTTTATAGTTATTTTAAAAAAAAATCCTGAGTTTACATAAAGCCTCGTCTCAAGAGAGAGAAAGAGAAAATAGATTTTGGGCCAAGGTGGGGTTTGTCCATCAGCTTGTATGTTTGTCCGCCACATATCTAACAAAAGTGTGATCTTTCTACCTTTTTATTAAAAAAAAAAAAAAAAAACAGTACGGTCCATCAAAAGTCCAAACTCCAAACCCATCTAACCCTAGCTAGCAGCAAATACCGGTGAAAGTCCATGAGAAAAGGATGGACATGAGCAACACCAGAATCAGTTCACCAAAGCAAAAACCCCCGTTCCCGCGTTTTTAAAATTGGCCTTTCCTTCGTTCCCATTCTCAATTCCCTCACTCTCCATTTCAATTCAAAAACCTAACTTCCCAATCTCTCTCTCTCTCTCTCTCTCTCTGTGGAAAAATTCAGTTTCCATTTCTATCCAAACACTCAGACTCAGACTGTCTCAGTGAGTCAGTGAGGTAGCGATTGAGTGAGAGAGAGTAGGAAGACGATGATGAAGACGAAGACATTCAAGGGTGCCAATGTGTTCATGTCGCGCAACCTGGTGCCTCCTGAAATCTTCGACACTCTTCACGACGCCCTCAAGCATAACGGCGCCGACGTCTTCCTCTGCTGCGACCCTTCTCGCTCCGCACCTAACGATTACCACATCATCTCTTCCTCCGATCACGTATTCCCTTTCTTTTCATTTTTCTTTTTCTTTTTTCACTTCAATTTCTCACTTCCACGCTTCAATTCTCGTTTGCAGGAGAAATTTCTGGACCTTAGAGCCAAAGGTTGCAATTTACTTGGTATGGTTTTTCACTTTACAAGGATAGCGTTTTGGGAATTTTGGTTATGTCAATATAGGTTGTGATTTCTGAGCTCTTTTTGGTTGAGTTTCTCAATTTGCTTGAAATTACAATTTGACCACCCAATGGGCTGCTTATTAGAAAGAAGACATATATTGGGCTATGGCTAAAGTGCAAACTACAACCATAAAGTTTGGGGTTCTTTGGATTTTACTTCCTCGAAATTTTAGAATTTTAATTTTACCCCCGTAAAGTTACATTCCATTACATTACCAGCGGTTCCTCTGTGCGTATTTTCTGTAAGCTTGTCATGCTTGTTTAGTTCGTCCAATAAAATTATGACACATAATTTTCCTTATGTTACATCATTCTCATTATGCCACGTGACATTATTTTACTGGACAAACAAAGCATGTGTGACAAGCTTATGTGAAACTTAATAGAAAACATGGACAAGGGGGATGTTGACAAAAACAAAATATAACTTCAGGGAGTAAAATTTAAATTCTGAAATTTCAGGGGGTAAGATCCAAAAACCCCTAAACATTAGGGGTGTAGTTTTCACTTTAGCCATGGGTTATATTAATTAAGAAAGGAAGTAATATTATTGTCAAGTATTTTTTATTTTTTTACTTTATTTTGAGCCTGTAATATTTAGTGATTATTTAAACACTTTTCACTGTGAGCTTATTGGGATTTGGGCATTGGCTTGATTTTGGAATGTAAACAAAACGGTTGCCGACTTTGATGTTCATTTGTTTGTTGGGTAGGTCCTCAATGTGTTCTTTCCTGTGCAAAAGAGAATAGAGCTTTGCCTAAACAAGGGTACACTTGTTGTTTTGCAATGGATGGTGTCAAAGTACTCGCATCTGGTTTTGAGGCGGATGAAAAGGTACCATGCTTATGGTACGTGTATGTATTTCTAAACTTTATGTATGAACTGCTTAAAAAAGTGGCACCTGTACTAAGACCTTTTTAGTCCCAAAAGTTCTCTTAGTATATGTTTAAAAAAAATATATATATATATATATATAATTCAAGCAGGGGGCATGCCTGGAAAGGCCTTTATCTCTGGAATTTTGCCACATTTTCACATCTCTTGGTGTTGCTCTTTGCTTCTCATGCACTTTTCTATTATTTGCAATTAAAAAGAACTGATTAAAGCTATCAAATGGCTTTGTGTGATTTTTCTCATTATTCTCTTTTATTATTGTTGATAATTTCTAATTAAGTATGTTTGTATATAGGATCCCACGTGTGATTTTCCTCATTTTTCACTTACTTGACTTAAATCCCTCTCTCTCTCTCTCACTCCCTCTCTCAGGTTAAAATAGAAACATTAGTAACAGCAATGGGAGGAGTGTTGCATCCTAAAGCATCTCTGGATGTTAGCTTTGTCATTGTGAAGAATGTTCTGGCTGCAAAGTACAAGGTTTGGTATTTGCGTTGCTCCATTATTGAAATTACACGATGACAATTTTCTGCAATTTACTTTTCAAAAGAAGAAAAAGAAAAAGGAAGTGTTGCAGTCACTTTGAGGTGTTTGGTGTGCTACATGGTACTGTTTGTCTGTTGTTTATTAGAGTTGGTGGGATGTATCAGTTGGAGCTCTTGTAGAAATTTGTATTTGTATAGGTGTCATGTGTTGTAGATTACATACATTGATGGGATGCAATCACTGATTTTATTTAATAATCTTCACATTTTTAGTGGGCTTTAAATATTCTGAAGAAACCAATTGTCACAATTGAGTGGTTGCATCAATGCTGGAATGAGCACCGTGTTGTTCCTCAGGAATCATTCAGAGTTCTTCCTTTTTCTGGATTGACAATTTGTGTGACCCAAATTCCAGCAGGTTGTGATATTGGCTATTTGTTCTTCTGTTTATAATAAATTATATGTTTGTGGTGCTAACCTGTTTGTTTATCTCAGATGAGCGAAAGGAGATTGAAAAGCTTATTAAACAAAATGGTGGAAAATATTCTGCTGAACTGACCAAGAAGTGCACACATTTGATTTGCGATATATCCTTTTCATGTTTCCTTGAAAGAAATGCTTTGGTATTGAATTGCTTGAACATTTGTTTCTATCAGTGTGACAGTAATAAAGTACACTTCTCAATTTTATTAGCAAAGCATTGTTGCAGCCTTATGGGTTCGCAACATAAATTTATTTTGTCATTCTGCTGTGTCTGCCACATTCTACATACGATATCATTGTGCCTTTTTGGTTTGAGTGTGTATAAAAACTTATACATTCGGGCATTCCCTGAACTAGCTAAAGTATCTCCAGATTATTTCCCATTCTAGCTGCATAAGTGAATTTTTAACAAGACTGAGTAATTTCATCAATATTTGATTTTAAAAATATTAAATGTTATTTAACTTGGAATTTATTGTTGTTGCATCTTGCACTCCCCTAGGTGACAACTACAATCTCAGCTTTGCACACTCTATATGATGGGGTGTTTGTTAGTCAGTTTGGAGGTGGAATTTTCAACCAAACTGATCATGTCAGTTTGGTAGAAATGATAATTAGACAAAACCAAAAATACCTAATGAACATAATCTATTCAAACTGATTATGATCCATTTGGTCAGTTTGATTTCATACATGTGGGCCTATAGTTGGGCCACTCTGAAATTCAAGGCCCAAGTAATTTAAAAATCAAGGCCTGAATGGTATTTGCCTTTTTGTGGCTCCAAATTTAAGATCCTCTTACTTTTTAATTTGCCATTGTAATTAGACAGTGTTCAATACTAAAAAAATTAAAATGATCTTGAGTCTTGGCCCAAAACATAAAAATATATGGTATAGGCGATTAAGTTTAGTTTGGTTATTTTTAATTGGTTGACCACTAAATGAACTGAAACTATTAGGATTCTTTATAAAACCAATCTGAATCAATCAACCTAAAAAACCAACAAAGATGCTCAATTTGGTTGGTTTGGTTTGGTTCACTCGACTGGTTTAGTGGTTTCTTTTCACACTGCTACAACATGTGGTGTTTTTCTCTTAACTCATCTAGTGAGCATGCCATTGTCACCTAAACTATATTTCAATATCATTTATCTACACCTCCAGTATAGTCTATTGGCTTCCTTTGCATGATTTTTTTTTTTTGGGCTTAATAATTTTTTTATTACTTATCAAGGTATCTTTTTATCCACACCTATCACTATTTGAGTTTTGGAATTCTTCAATATAGTTTTAGTGTATGTACCTTTGTGCTCTTGACTATTCTTAAGCTGCTGAAGGTGACAAATACAAGGTTGCCCGACGATGGGGTCATATTTATATTGTAACTCGGAAATGGTTCTATCAATCTATTGCTAGAAGAGGTGGTACTTTCTTTCATAAGATGTTATATATCTTCTGGTGCCTTTAAATTCACAGCATATTGTATTTCTCTTTGTCAAGGTTTTTGCACATTTTATCTGACCTTTAATTTCTTTCTTGGATGAATAGCTTGTTTAAATGAGGACTCCTATCCTGTTCAGGGTGGTTCTGTATCTTCAAATAAAAATGTAAGGAATCGCCTGACTCTGCAGCAAAGCCTAGACAAGGGTATTGGAAATTCACAGTCTGTGCCATCCACATCGGAATATTTAAACTCTCAAGCTGCTCCCAGCATTGGGTTTGCGGATTCAGATCTAGAAGCCACTCTGTCGCAGAATGTGTCTTCTGCTATTTCGGATCCTCCTGTCTTTGTGAAGGAGGGGGATTTTGAAAAACCTACCACGCAGCCCAAAAATGAAACAAGCCTTGAAGGTTTTGTTGCCAATGATTCTCAATCTGAAGATGGTGATCTATACTTGTCAGAGTGTAGAATATTGCTTGTTGGCTTTGAAGTTTCTGAAATGCGTAAACTAGTCAGTATGGTGCGCAGAGGTGGAGGATCCCGGTATATGTCATTCAATGATAAATTGACACACATAGTAGTTGGATCTCCTTCAGAGATGTAAGGGCTGACTCTTTTTAGCAAAAAGATTATGCAATTTTTTGGCTCTTTCTTTATGCAATTCTTTAAGGTCCCTTGCTAGTATGGTGACTTATGACATTAATGTGATATTCCTTTTATTTGCATTGGCTCTCTATTATTCTTGCTGAGTTGGGGAAGTATCTTCCCTTATTTGTATTAGCTTCATCTCTCACTTGCTTTTGTAATTTTTTAGTGAGAAAAAGGAGGTAAGGAGCCTTGCAGCTTTGGGTGTCATTTATGTAGTTAAACCCACCTGGCTAGAGGATTGTGATTGTGAAAAGAAAGAGATCCCTGTTCTACAGAGATACATAGCCAACGATCTACTTCTTCCAAAAGGTTTGCTTTTTTCTATATGAGAAGTCCTGGTTTGTGTGTGTGTTTTAAATTTCACATCCTAATTTAAGCCGGACTTATGTTGTTATTTGGGCTGTTTTATTTCTTTCATTTGTTTGATTGGTACTTGTCAACTATATGCTTTTGAGTATGTTATACATCTTCATATTAACTTGTAAATTGTGATTACATAGATTCTGTCTTCTCCACAAAAGGAGCAGTGATTGGAGTAGCCAGCTTAAATCAAAGTATAAACTCCACAGCTCATCCTAGCGTGTCATCCGATCAGGTACTGGGGAATAGGAACTCTGGAATTGGATTGCCGTCGTTGGAGAAACACAAAGAACAGAGGTCAGAAATCAACATGAACGGAGACAGTTCTCTTAAAGCAACGGCAAAATTTTCTGAGCAAAGTCAACTTCCTGTTATAAATGGTAAAGGTAATGGTCAATTGACGGATAAAAAAAAAGGTCGGCAGAAGACACAACATGATTCCAGTGTTAAAAATGGGAAGCCATCAAGTGTGTTCAAGGGGAGAGTATTTTGCTTCTCAAAATCCTTTCCTGAGGATAGGGTAAGTTGTTAAAATTCATTCTTCAATTTTGCACCACAGTGACCATGGCCTTGGCATAATTATTACCATTTAGAAGTTCACTGATGTGCCTGGTTGTAAATGTCAACGTTAATTTGTAAATGTAGGAGAAATGTACACTGGGTATTTTTAATAAATCTAGAAAATAGTATCCATGTCATGTTGCAAAAAGAAAATTTGTGCACTAAATAGGACTTGGAAAATGAAACACAAACTTGCAGTCTTGCAAACCCGCCTGAAACTAAAGATCTTTGGTTGCTATGTTAAGAATTCTATATTTAATGGTAGAATACATACTGCTTTTATAGTAAACAATTTCGGTTTGGATTAGGCTTCTGAGTTTTGTCCATTAACTTGACATCAACCTCTTAATATTTTCATCATAATGTTATACACACACACACACACACACACACACACATTGAATCCACCTAGACCTGGGGCTTTAGTTTGTGTGTATCTTAATTCATGTTGGCATTACAAAACATAAAATAAGATTCTACAGATTGGTTTGAACACTATAAGCATTTATGGATATGTTGTAAGATTTTAGAAGAAAAAGTATTTGCTGGTTAACCTCTGAGAACTTGATTGCTCGTTTTGCACCTGCTAGCATTCATTTTTTGGGTTTTGCTAATTGTTTCTGATTCTCAATATTTATTGTTTTTTGGGTTGAATATATATATTTTTTATGTTCTTTCTTTTTTTATTACATAGTAATGAATTTGAGACAGGTATAGAATATTCTAATATGTTTAACTGTTAACTGTGATCTCTTCTCCCAGAGGGCTGAAATTGTTCAATGGGTAGTTCAAGGAGGTGGAAAGGTAGTGGATTATCCTGTGAAACAAAATATGCACTATACCATTCAGTGTCATGGTGTAATAACCACATCTTTAGACGCTCCCCAAACCACATGTGTATCCAGTCACTGGATCCGGTCTTGTTTAGAGGTATGTGTAATTGATTCATTTATGCATATTTTTCTGTTAACATTGACCACTGGCTGTTGCTAGCTATTTTATGTCTTAGAATAATAAATTGACTAAGGTTTAAATCAGTAAACTCCAAAATGGAGTTCCTAGATATGCAATATAAGAAATGTATGTGCATCCATGATCCACCAACTATTATGTTCGTTTCTTTATTTGGTCCGTAGGAAAGAATAAAAGAGGAACATGTACAATTTTTCTTTTGGTTTATCAACTACACACAGAATACATGTGGTTGGCCCTAATCTTGCGTGGAACCAATTATGTATCTTCCTCTCTTTTTTCGCAACTCTCTGTAAAAAAATAAACTGGAAAAATCTGTTGATGCTGTTCATCTTATGGTTGTGGTCTTTGGTAGGCAATTAGAGTAGGATTGGATTCTTTCTATAGATTTGTGGGTTTTGGTTTTGGTGATGGTAGAAGGATTAGGTTTTGGCAGGATGCTTGGTGTTTTGATAGGAATGCAGCATCCTTATATGGCTATGGTGTTGGACTGCATTGAGATGCACAATGGAGGAATTCAATGGATCCCACATTTGTGAAATCTGCCCATGATTGGCTGCTAGAACTCTTTATATATGGGCCAAAACAGGTGTGGAGGATAAGTTGTTTTGGAGATTTTGTGAGGATGGATGTTTTAGTGCTAGCTCTTTCTATGAGGTTTTGAGAGGTGCTGGCTGTTTGAATTTCCCTAGGAAGGCTATTTGGTGGGTTAAAGTACCTAACATGGTCCTTAATGTGGTTTGTGATTTTGTTGGAAGCTCTTACTATAGGCAACTTGGCGAAGAGGGGTATGGTTTTGGAAAATTGGTGTGTTGTGTAAAAGCATTCATAGCAGGCTAGGTAAACTAACATTTTGCCAAAATAATAGCTAAACCCACTAAAAGCACTGTGCATCCGGATAAATATTTTGATTTGTAAAAATATTAAATGAACAATACCTCAATACACTTATGGTGGTACTGTTCATCAACAAACCAAAAAAAAAAAAAAATTTTTTTTTTTTAGTCTCTCTCTCTCTCTAATGCACCTATTGCATAATTGGCGGTGGTGTGTAAATCTGCTGGTGGTTGTGCGGCGATCAGCGGTGGGACATTGACCTGGTGGATGACATGGAAGAGAAAGTACAATTCGGAAGTGAAAAGTTCTATGGAATAAATCACGGAGGTATGTGCTACAGCGTAGCCAAGATTCAAGGAGCATGATATTGTGCAATGATCATGCTACTTGACACTTGGGAAGGTGCATGCAGTAGATTGGGTAATGCCTGTGATGGTGAATTGGGTAATGAAATTATGGAACAGTGGCTATGAAATTATGGAACATTATATTTCTAGTCTTTGGAGTAAATTGGGTAATGCCTGTGATGGTGAAAGATTTACTTCAACGTTGGCGACATAGTAAAAGCTTTCAGAAATAAAGTACGGAATGTGGTTCCTGGTTGCTTAATGTGGCCTATGTGGAAGGAGAGGAATAGGAGGACATATGGAGATCAAGGATTGTCTGTACAGAAGATTAAATCTCAACTCATAGGATCATTATTCTATTGGTTGTCATTGGATTTGAGTATTCCGCCTATGTTATATGACTCAATCGATTCTGTTTTCACTTAGTTTTTGTAATCAAATTTTGTGTCTACAGCCTGTATACTTCATAAATTCCTCTTTTGTACGTATGTTGCTTCCTTAATGAAAGTCTCATTACCTATAAAAAAAATTCTGAAAAGAAAAAACCTTTAGAATCTATGAGTGTGTTTTATCTATATATCTGAAGGAAGATGAATATTGGTTGAGAACGTTGATTAGCATTCAGATATTTTCTATGATTACCCCTTTTGGTTAAGCAACAAGACTGCACTCATCTTATAACCTTCTGTAATTTTTTTTCTTCTGATTCATAAGATTCTGCCATCACCTTATTCTGTCGTCTTAAATAGTAATTAAGAATTATGAACTAATTTGATTAATCTTTACTGATTTAATAATTCTAATTCTGCATGTGCTGTTGTTCTAGTTTTTTCCCTTTTACTTGATCAGCTTTATTTATTAGTAATTGGAGATGGCAGCTAGGGATGAATCATCGTCTTATTTCTTTTGAAGTCTTATAAGACTGTCCTACTGGAAATTGCTGATGGGATTAAAATATCTGTTTTGAAGGAGGAATACTTGCTGGATGTTGGCAGTCACATTCTCTATTCTCCACTTCCCTGCCAGATTCCCTTGCCTGGGTTTGAGAGATTCCGAGTCTGTGTTTCACAATATGAGGAGAAAGATAGACAACTATTAAGAAACTTGTGTTTTGTTCTTGGAGCTAAATTTGCGGAAAAACTTACTAAAAAGGTTACCCATTTATTATGTAAATTCAGCAATGGACCAAAGTATGAGGCTGCTCGTAAATGGGGGATACAGTCAGTTACATCAGAGTGGATATATGAGTGTATCAGGCAGGTATGTTCTGATATTCTGGTGTTGTGTGTGCGCGTTGGAGGGGGTGGGGGGGAGGTGATTTGTTTATGTTTACTTGTGTTTGGGCATGCTTTGTGCCTGTGTGTGTGTGCAAATTCATGCTTTTATACAGATGGGTAGCTATCAAATATGTAGGGGAGCCAGGCAATTCTTTCAAAAGGTTTTTGCAGAATAGTGCTGTAAATTTGGGAGAAGTCACTGCACAATGGGGTCATAGTGTTACTGTGTATGTGTGTGGGTGCCTTTTTTAGAGGGGGCTGGTGGGGGGGGGGGGGGGGAGAGAAGACATGCTTTTTAGAACTGTAGACATAATAATATGTTTTGAGTTCTTTGTCTACTGACAGAATGAAGTTGTTGCTCTGGATTCATTTCACCCAAAAGAGGTCACTGTTCAAGACCAAGAGGCAGGATTGTGTACCACGAGTCAGTTTCCTACACAAGCTGTGTGGATGGTATCTGGAGATAGTCCCTCTTGCTTTCCTAGTCAATCACAAGACCTAAGAAACACAGCAACTCAGTGTACCTTTAGCAGAAATGACAGCTTTAAGGAAGAATCTGAACAATCAAGTGTGTTCAACAAAAGGGCAAAGCTTTTGGCAGATGATGACCAAAAGGATCTGCCTCCCTCTAAAGTACATTTAAGAGATCCCATCAACGTGAATGCCATTGGAGACAACATAACAAAAGATAATGGGGAAGTTTCTCATGCTGTTCCTGATGTTGCTGCTGCTATTGAGGACTTGTTGGAGCAGACAAGCAAGGTAAAAAATGGCAATGATTCTTTTATATCTTGGTTGATAATCAACTTTGTTGGTTGACTTATTTTGCTGCCTGTTTTGTTTGTAAGATTCATGATCAGAATTCACCAGGAAGGACTGGGTGTGACAAAAATGTATCCTTATATTGTGATCATTCTTTACACATATTTCATGTACTGTCAATTCCAAATCAGTTTTAGTCCTTGATGATGGAACAGCTTTTCTCATCTGATTATTCAATCCTTGGTCGAGACCATTCAGATGCTCACTCTGTCGTTGGGTTGTCTAAACACTGGTTAAACAGGTAACATCTCTGAGAATCCTATGCTTGTTAAAATTTATTGAAAATTTGCATTTTTTTTTTATGTCATAAAGAATGAAGATGAGATGAATGACGTTTTCAGATTTAGTATGAAAATCCTTACTGTATATTTAACAACCCCAGGCCCCCCCCCCCCCCCCCCCACACACACACACACACACACACACAAAAAGGACAAAAAAAAGAATAAGAAATTGTAGCAGTGGAAGTGCGCTAGCAATTCACATCAGATAATTCTTTTTGAGTAATTGCAGTTCTTATATTATTATTATTTTTTATATTTAACTAATTCAGTGAAAAAGTTAAGATATTATTAAAATAGAATTATTCACAGCATTTGTTTTCTTTTCTAGTTCAATATAATTATTTCATTATATAGTTGAGCTTGATATTTATCTGACTTAATTTCCCATCCTATGTGCTATCTCATCTTGTTTGTATAGAAGCATACTGTGATTTTACTAGTATAATTCCTCACTTTGATTAGTGTTCCTGATAAACTTGGATTTTGGGAGTCATACAGAGCTCTGAGTACTTATTTTAACCTCTTCTCAGCTGAATTTTGGTTCTACCATTTTTAATGCGGAGAACTTTGAGTACTTCTTTGATCTTCTTCTGATCTGAAGTTTGATTTTACCATTGATGCCCATTGATGCTACTCAGGGATGGACCCAGGTGGGGGCTTGGCCGCCCCCCCACACCCCCTCCCCACCCCCCCCCCCTGGCCCAAATTTTTTTTTTAGTAGTTTAATTTTTAGTAAAAAATAAAAAATTTAGACTTGGCCCCCCCTTACTTTGTAACTTGGGCTCCCTCCAAAATCATGAATCATTAACCTAGCCCATATAAATCTTAAAAAAAAAAAATGTAAAAAAAAAAGTGTTCTGTGTATTAAGAAATAATAGTGTTTTGTGTCTTTTGTTTTGTTGGTAGATGATTGTATCTTAATATATTAAGAAATAATGATTTTTGTGTATTTGTCTCGGTTGAAAGTTTCTTAATACTAAATGGATGTGTATTTGAATTTTTTTTTTTCGCTTATCTCCGGCCTCCCCTAGCTTGAAATCCTGGGTCCGTCCCTGATGCTACTGTGAATGCTTTTGTTGAGTATCCCTCTCTTGGTATTTCAAGTGATGTTTTATAAAGATGAGTTTCATCTCATGTATGTGCATTAGGAAACTGGTTTGGTCCCCTACCCTCGGTGTTCCCCATAGCCTAATTTGTGACTGCATGGTTTTGGTGTTTTGTTGGTTCTTTCTGTCAGTGCTTCTATATTTTCTTTAGGGCAGCAATTGAAGTTGTGCTGCTATGTAATAATTGATCTTGACAATACTGATGATCGGATTTTTGTTTAAAGTACTTGCTGCTGCCACTATGATTCTGTGATAGTTCTTAACTTTATGATGGTTTTGAATCCCAGGACTTGTTTCTTGACATAACTGACCACTTCCAACTTGAAAAGCAAATTATTTCCTCAAATAGATGGTTATCCTAATGTCTACAAGACTGTGTCCTCAAATCTAAAAATGATTGGTCTAGAAACCAAAATTATTTATCAAAATTAAATAACCCTTCCCCAAACCATACTTGCTGGAGTCTGCAGTTCGTTTTACCTCTTCTTTTGACTCTGGCATTGATGTATTTTTCAGGACTGGGAAAAATGATGATGTTTGCAATCCTTCTGGAGATAGAAGTGCAGGAATATATGATGGTTTTAGTGAAACACAAACAGAGTCCCAGGTTTGAGCAATTCCTTATCTGGATTTTATTGGTTGTTTGCAATTTGCATGATTGAAGTACAGTGATTATCTAATATGTTTGAAATAATGTGTTAGTAGTGTTTTGGCTTTGAGAGGAAAGATAAAATTTTTCAGTATCTCTTAGCATTTGTAAAACTTATCCTGTGCTAAGCCCATCTCCGTTTGGCATCCTGTTTTGAAACTGCGTTTCTTCAAAATACAATTTTTATAAACCTCAATTTTTTCTAGGCACAACAGCTGAAAATATAGCTGTACCAAGCGGGCATATTTGGTGTTTTAAGTTTTCCATTGTGAAGATAGTGTTCAAATTTTGCTCTTGCAGGTTGTTGGTTATGAAGAAGATTTGTCAGGCAGGCAAATGCTTATAGACAAAGTTCGAACACGAAGTAGCTTGACTTGAAGCACTAGAAAAGCTTCCCTATAAACAGCCTGTGCTGTTTGGAGGTTTGATGGTAAATTGAGGTTGTTTTCAGCTACTGCAAGAGAATTTCTTGTCTTGCACAAGTGCCGATTCCTAACCTTGCCGCGGTGCAGAAAGAGGAGTAAAAGAAGCATACTACCCAAGATAAGGTTAAGATGGTAACCATGTACTTTGTACTGACCATTGTTTTCTACAAAATTTAATGAAAGGAGCCAATGGTGGAGGTTTATCGGTGTTAGTCTCAATTCTCACCTTAATTTTTGTCAGTAAAACATTTATGTGATCTATGTAGCTTTTTAAGCAGCAGCTTATAGAAATAGGTTGAAAAAAACATTTGATGTATCTATTAAATGTGTTTACGGATAAAGGTATGCTTACTCTCACTCCCCACATGCTATCCTGATGATGTCAAAATCATTTGTTTTCAAAATTGATAGAATTTCATGGTGAACATTTAATTTTTATAAAACAAATTTAAAGGTTTATATGATGTTACGCAGTGCAATGAGACTTTTATATGAGTGGATGACTCTTAGGATATATTCCTTGTTGTTTCTTAGAACTCGTACACGTATTAATTTGACATTGTAATCTTCATCTTCGTTTTGCTTTCGTGAATAAAATCTGTATTATCTAGAAAAAAAAAATTGATGTTTAATTATGTGATATATAAATGACGCAAATTTTTCAGTCTTTGTCTATCCAAATCCAAATAGAGAGGATCCTAATCCACATGTCGGCATAGCATCTAAAAGCTCGAGACCGATGTTTAATTCTTACAAGTTACAATATACTTTTCTTTGTTTAATCCTCTTGTCTTTTAGCTGTATACTTTTCATTGTTTATCCTTTCAAACGGTTGGGCTAGAACTAGAATTGTAAGTAGAAATGGTCATTTATGTAATTTACTGGTGATATTTCCTTTATGATTTATTTGCAACGTCATGGTTTTTTTTTTTTTTTTTCTAATTTAAAACACATTTGGCTGAACTAGATATTTTCTTCAAGCAGAAGAGAAAAGGAAAAAAAAAAAAAAAAATCATAAGAATCAACACCTCTCTTTAAAGGAAAAATCTCTCGATGTCAAGAGTTTTATTATTGATTCTTTTTACATTATTCTTGTGCATTTGTGTTGTAGTGGACTCGGTTAAACAATTCGATAAAACATTATTTTAGTTTTTAAACTTTATCAAAAATATGTTTTTTATCTCTAAACTTAAAAATTTATTTTTTTATATATAAACTTAGAAAAGAGTTTTTTTTAATAGTTTATAAACAAAAATACCGATGAAAATAAAATCATTTTCAATAGTTTAAAGTTCAAAAACAAATTTTTAGTAAAATTTAAAATCAAAAAGTAAAATATTTTTAATAATTTAAGGGCAAAAAATAAAGGATTAAAGTAATATTTTACTCTAAACAATTTTTTAAATGTTATGAGAATAAGATACTAAGGGGGTGTTTGGTGAAGTAGTTTGAAAATTGTTGTTTACTGTTTTTTGAAATACGTGTGGGTGAAAAAGTGTATTGGAATACGTAAAATGCTGTTTAAAAACTGAAAATTGTTGTTTAAAAACATAAACCAAACGGGCCCTAAGATGTCAAAAAAGTCACTTCTATTTTTAACATATCCCTTTCTTTTTTGAGAATTTTTTTCTTCTCGATTAACATATATGGACTTTGACTATCGTAAATTTTCCTAAAAAAAGAAAAGACTTTGACTATCAAAAATCATAATTCAACATTTTAATATTTAAGATAAAATGAACAAAATTTTCAACATAAAATGATTTTTGGACAAGTGGCACTGAGTCTATGACCACTTTTAAAAGAAAGAAAAAGAAAAAACCCAAAGAATTGTCCTGGCCGCATAGCCGAAGTAGATTAGTAAGCCACACAGTTCACCCACAATGACAATAGGATATATATCTCCTGAATCCAAAAATACATCACATCAAGAACCTCTCTCAATCTCAATGCCAAACTAACTCACAAGAATGAGAGATTGAAACCGAAACAGAACAAAACTAAATGATTGTCCTACTTCTATCCAAATCCAACACTACGATTTCTAACCTCTAACCATATTATCCACAAACACACTTCTCTATTTTCTCATCTCTCCAAAAAAAAAAAAAAAAAAAATATATATATATATATATAAACTCTTTTTTATATTTTTTGCTTTGATTCCACACATATGGTGGCATGTTGCTATTTGTGCCGAGTGGCCATCGCCGTCGTCGACATGAACATCTCTGCTCCGACCGCCGGAATGTCATCATCTTCGTCAGCTATAGTTTCTTCTCAGTTTTGGGTCTCTAACTCTAAGCCATCTCAGTTCTGGGGTGGTGGCAGTACCAAGCTTGAGTTGCAGAGTAAGAAGGATCGCTTGAAGAGAAAGCTTAAGTTAGTGGTCACTGCAAAGCTCTTCAAGTCTTCCTCACTCAGTTTCGGGTTGGACTCTCAGGTCACGTGCTCTCACTGCAACTCTTTCAACTTAAATTTTTATTTATTTTTAATTGAGGTAATGGGTGTTTGATTAAATGACTGAGAGAGCTGAAGATAATATTTTTTGGAGAGATTTAGTTGGTTGGAGATGTGGGTTGTGTGTGGATTTTGTGAAATCGTAATGGGGTTGATCAAATTTTTGTTTTGGTTGTTGTGGGCGGAGAAACCGTAGGCTGATTGGTAACATATTCCATTTTGATTGGAATTGGTTTGAATGAGAAAACCCATTTGTAATGGGGACTTAAATGCATTAAGGGTGCTTTAATTGATTGTCTTGCATCGTTTATTGTGGTTATATTTTAGCTAATGTTCTGAATTTAAATGTTTGAAAGCCTAAAATGAGTTATTCCACCCCTTTAATTTGCTATGAATTATGTCCTCAAAACTATCAAAAGTGGACCTCTAAATCTGATATTAACACATTCTCCTCTATTATTGCAAGATTGTTTGCTATGGTGCATCTTTGTGTTATAATACTGTTGTTGGTCTTTTGCACTGATTTCCTTCCTTTTCTTAATAGTATACTTGAGCACCCACTTTCTTGCATGTATCTAGTGGAGATTCAATGAATTGATGGTCTCTAAAATAAGTTAGATTGACACTGCTTTATTTGGATGTGAAGACCTTGCAGTCTTATGACTCGTCACCGGTGCCTTGGGTTGGTCCAGTTCCTGGGGATATTGCAGAGGTTGAGGCATATTGTAGAATCTTTAGAATGGCTGAACGGCTTCATGCTGCACTAATGGACACATTATGCAATCCATTGACAGGTGAATGTAGTGTTTCATATGACTTCACATCTGAGGAAAAACCACTATTGGAAGATAAACTAGTCTCCGTCCTTGGTTGCATGGTATCCCTCCTTAACAAAGGAAGAACTGATGTCCTTTCTGGAAGATCCTCAATCCAAAATTCATTTCGGATTGGAGATGTAAGCTCGGAGGATATGCTTCCTCCACTTGCCATTTATAGGAGTGAGATGAAAAGGTGTTGTGAGAGCTTCCATGTCGCTCTTGAAAACTATTTGATGCCTGATGATAATCGAAGCTTGGATGTGTGGAGGAAACTTCAGAGACTGAAGAATGTATGCTATGATTCTGGTTTTTCTCGTCAGGAGGGTTATCCATGCCATACACTGTTTGCGAATTGGAAGCCTGTTTATTTTTCGACTTCTAAAGAAGACTCAGGGCCCAAAGATTCTGAGGTAGCTTTTTGGATGGGTGGTCAGGTGACAGAAGAAGGTCTGAAGTGGTTAGTGAATAAAGGGTATAAGACTATTGTAGATCTTAGAGCAGAGACTGTAAAGGATAACTTTTACCAAGCAGCCATAGATGATGCTATTTTATCTCAGAAAGTTGAACTGGTCAAAATTCCTGTTGAAGTTGGGACCGCACCTACGATGGAGCAGGTTGAGAAGTTTGCATCTTTAGTTTCAGATTGCAGCAAAAAGCCCATATATCTTCACAGTAGGGAAGGAGTGCAGAGAACTTCTGCCATGGTCTCCAGGTGGAGGCAGTACATGACTCGTTCTGCATCACATTTTGTCTCTAGTCGGTCAGTTGCTTCCAATGATATGTTATTACGTGATGCAAATGAAATGGGAAAACTTCAGGATTCTTCCCTTTGTAAAGAAAACTCCCTTCTTAAGAGGGAGAACAAGTCAATTCAAGAGTCTTTGGGTACATATCATGGTTCAAATGGAGTATCCTACGAAAAAGTTTCTCCCTTCAAGGTTAAGGAACATGAAAGCAGTAACGGGGCCTACAACGGCCATGTTTCTCCCCAAGGTCTGACATCAGTAGAATTAGCTGATAATGGAGTAGGATCTGATGCAAACTTCAGCAGGGAAACTGACCCTCTGAAGGCTCAGGTTCCTCCATGCAGTGTCTTCTCCAAAAAAGAAATGTCTAGATTTTTTAGGAGTAGAAAGATCTCCCCTCCTACTTATTTTAATTATCAATTGAAAAGGTTTGAAATACTGCCAGTTTCAAGAGAGGTGTGTATTGGGACAATGCGGAAAGGTGATACGGTTGCTACTAATACTGTACCATTGACTCTGGAGTCAGGAAGTTCCAATGGTTCACTTAATGGAAAAAAATTATATCCAGAGCCCCATAAATCACCTGCTGACAATGGGAGGTATTTGATTGGTGATATTTTGGTTGCCACTGGTCTGGGCAAAGGGGAAAGGTCTTCTGTGATGACAGAAAATATCTCTACGATTGTGACTAATGACTTTGATGAGCATGTAACATCCAAATCTGTACTGAAGGATCATAAGATCAATGGTGGAGCTGCTTTAGTTTCAGCCAGTGATGACCTGGCTACGATTGGAGATAATATGTGTGCTTCTGCAACTGGTGTTGTAAGGGTGCAGTCAAGAAGGAAAGCAGAAATGTTTTTAGTTCGAACAGATGGATTTTCTTGTACCAGAGAAAAGGTGACAGAATCCTCCTTGGCCTTCACTCATCCTAGTACCCAGCAGCAGATGCTTATGTGGAAATCGACACCAAAGACTGTATTGTTGTTAAAGAAACTGGGGCAAGAGCTCATGGAACAAGCTAAAGAGGTACCATCAGAAATATCTTGTTAGTAAATGCCTAAAATTTAATATCTGGGAAATCAATTGGTTTACTAACAAAATATGGTTTTTTTTTTTTTTTTTTCCATGTTTGTAGCTTGTTGATAATTTGCCTTGAAATAAAATTTATTTTTGGTATAATAAGTTTTTTTTTTTGGACTGTGACTTATAGCTTCTAGTCCCAAATAAAGATATATGATATATCTAAGACAACACAGACAATAGGGTTGTGGCCGCTTTATCATGTTATTGAAAATTGAGCAGTAAATACATCTTTATTTGTGAACTTTAAAAGAGGTGAGTAATCAGAACATGTTCTTAGAAGAATTTGTCACAGGTAAGGGATGTCTTGCCTAGCAGTTAGGTATTCAAGAGGATACCCTGTTATCCTATTCTGTGGTATATTGAAGGATCTATGTCAATCAATAGAAAAGGTCATGTGTACTTTCAGAGTCACTTATTTAATCTTTGCATAGCTATTGTTAATTGCATTTATTGCATGGAATTTCAGGTTGCCTCTTTTCTGTACTATGAAGAGAAAATGAATGTTCTTGTGGAACCTGATGTGCATGACATATTTGCTAGAATCCCAGGGTTCGGATTTATTCAGACCTTTTATAGTCAAGACACCAGGTAGTGGAACTCCTTGTCTTAAGAGCAACAACATTGAAATAGTTGTTAATATTCCTATACTTCATTGAGAATTTTGCTGACCTGTTGGGTGTTCATGATGCAGTGATCTACATGAAAGGGTTGATTTTGTGGCTTGCTTGGGGGGAGATGGGGTTATACTACATGCATCAAATTTATTTAGAGGTGCTGTGCCCCCTGTGGTATCATTTAATCTTGGATCTCTTGGATTTCTGACTTCCCATACCGTAAGCTTCTTAACTCAGCTTTTGTCTTTTGTTATTGTCTTAATTATTTGTTCATGAATAGCCATTTGTTTGACTCCTATTATATTTCTTTTGATGTAGTTTGATGACTATAAACAAGACTTAAGACAAGTCATCCATGGAAATAACACTGTGGATGGTGTCTATATAACTCTTAGAATGCGCCTTCGATGTGAAATTTTTCGAAATGGTAAAGCAATGCCTGGGAAAGTATTTGATGTCCTAAATGAGGTCGTTGTTGATCGGGGTTCTAATCCATACCTCTCTAAAATTGAATGCTATGAACATGACAGGCTCATAACCAAGGTGAGGTTAGTGAATTCATTTCGTTAATACAAGAAAAATGGGAACCCTATTTGAAAATTCCATGATGACTATTATGTGAGCTGAGGAGTTGTTATTTGCCCTCTCCAATCACTAGAAGTCCAACATTTATATAATCTAATGCAATAGCCACCATTTATGCTACATCTCATGTCTAAACTTTGATGTAGTAAGAAAAGATAAGTTTATGACATTGCCATGCTTTTAATTATGAGTACCATTTCTTTAGGTGCAAGGTGATGGAGTCATTGTAGCCACACCAACAGGAAGTACTGCTTACTCTACAGCTGCAGGAGGTTCCATGGTAAGCTTTCCTTTGTATTCAAGTCATGGTTATATAACTTTTGGTACTAGGTTACGTATTGTTTCTAGGGCATGGTTTTTTTAGCTCCCATTAAACGTGAGCTTTCAGAAATGATTATTATTTTTAAAATTAAAAAAAAACTTTAAAACAGCCTTTTTTTGGCCTGAAGATAAGAGGATCAAAACAGCCATTTTTGGTAAAAACAACTACCAACATTGTGTTGGTGCCTAGGTTAAATACAAAGGACACCATTTTTCCATCTGGGAGCCATCTATTTACTTTATTGGCAACTAGAAATGTGCTATAAATATGAAAATCTCACTGTCCTATCTTTAAGGACTATGCTAGAATTGGGAGCTTTGCATTTGATAATGAGATTGATGCAGTGAAGGAATGACAGGCTTGGCTTAAGCTTGCTTTTAAATTTGGTGTCTATGAATTATAATGATCATATGTCTTGGATGCATCAAAGACATCTGACCATTATCGGAACTCTAATGAGTCTAATCGTTACATAAAGAAAATCCCTTCATCTTTTTGTATTAGCTTAGTAGATAATATCTCTTCTTGGGGGATCACAGTGTGTTTTAGTGTACAAGGAAGCAGAAAAAAAGTCTAAAACTGAATTAAGCATAACAGATATCAGAATATTTGATATTTTAGAAACTAATGTTGTTCAACATAGTTGCTGTTATGTCCTCTGCTGGCACATAACGTGTTAAGCTCTCTGACTTTACATGTTGGATGTATAATCTGCTGCACTTGTTTATTTATTAGTTTATTAAATGAACTTTTCTTAAAATCCTTCATTTAATGGTCTCGAGTTCTCTTCAAAGTAGAAGGAAGAAAAGATCTCCCTACAGCAGATTACTCCATTAAATAGTCTAATTCTAATTATGACTTAGGCATTGCAATGAAAGAATCACAATATTTGTGTCTATCGAATCAGTGCTCTTACTTTTCAAACTCATTGACCCAAAATATATAAATTCAATTCTGCAATCCAAAATATCATCATTTGTTGCTGTTTGCTGTTGCTCTTTATTACAATTATTGAGGCCATTATTGAAATCTAAATGCAGGTGCATCCAAATGTTCCTGGCATGCTGTTTACACCAATCTGCCCCCACTCCCTCTCATTTAGACCAGTTATTCTTCCGGATTCGGCAAGGTTGGAAATGAAGGTGATGTTATTAATGATCTAGTGACCAGTTATTATTAAATCTGTATCTTTAGTTCACATTCTGGTGGATATGTTACTATTTTTTCTTGGAAGAAATTTTGGTTTTAGCCTGTATATTGTCTTGATTTTGCCACCTATAGCTCTTAAACTGTACAAAAAAGGATACTGCCAGGCCATCTACATCGTCAGATTCGTTAGCTTTTATTGATGATATTAATTTGAGATGACAATTCTGTTTTTTTTTTTTTTTTTTATTATTATTTTTATTTATAATATTCTTTTCCCCTGTTTGGGTGTTCCCATGTGTACTTCCCATGTACTTGGGTTGCATCGCTTTTGCACTTTTGAATTATCTGACCTATTAAAAAAAGGGTGCTGGTTTGGTTGGACTGACTTGTGTCTGAGAGAGCATAGTGCACTTTAGGTGCCAAGTGACAAAAGTCTCTTCTTTCATTTTGGTTTTTATCTTTTTGGAATTAGAGAAAAATTCTTCACAGTTTTCCCGTGAAGTGTACATACAAGGCTGACATTTGAATTGGAAATCAACATTGTATCCTGGTGGTTCCCAACTCATAGAGGGAGCTGCTCTACATCTATAAACAAGGAATCACCATATGTAGAAGAAGCAGAAGTAATATGTAATTTTTACTTTGTTCAATATTTAGTTGTCGCTGTTCTTAAGGCATGTTGACAAAGCTATGCTAAATGGCTTTGAGTGTGGGTTTTAGGGATTGTCTTGGAGTCGCATTTTTCAAATGCGAATGTTCACTCAACATGCCAGCAGCTATTTGAAGGGCCTGATATTGTGTAATCTCTGGAGCAATAGGGTTCTAATGTCCTTATATTTCCATATTCAACCACATATCAGGAATCAGTTGAGTGTTAGGAGTGCTTTGCTTCTTTGACTTGTAGACTTATATTATTTTGATTAGTGTGCAGCAAAGCTCTACAATGTTCATATATGTTGATGTAGAAGGGTAAAACTTAGCTACAATTTCTTAGGTGTAGCACTGTTTGTGCTTTATTGGGGAATCTAATATATTGCATCTGAAGAACTGTAGTCAAGTTTTGCCCTTGACATAATTATGAATACAATCGTAAACATAATGATAAAGATAATTTAAAAACTCAACTTGGTGGGTGGAGTTTTCTAAGGCAGATATAAGGTTTTCTTTGTCGGTCCTAGTCTGCCTGGCCTGCTGGCCAGCTCTGAGTAATTAATGGGTGGGCTGCTGGGTGAGGCAGAATATGCAGGCACTACTAACGAAGCCAAGCCTAGTTCTTGCCAATAGGTGCTAGAAGCTTGCTTCTGCTCTTGCAATTGGGTCGTTGTGATTACGGGTTGGCAGCTACTGTGATCATAGCTGTCCCAGCTAGAATCAAAATCTTTAATTGGATCGCTACCATGTACTTTCCTAATATGCATCCCATCAACTTATCGTGGGAATTCCTCTTTTAGGTGTGGCTACTAACAATAAAATCTATCCTACTGTTAGTCAATTAACAGATTTGGTTATCCTTTTATCTAAATCCTGGGAATTTCATGAAAATATGTTCTTATTAATTATTTTCATTGTCTGTTGAGATATACATTAGCTAAATGGAAACAGATTACAGTGAGGGTGCAAAATGTAGTTGTGATTTGTTTGTCTCATTTATCAAAAATGAACTAAACCTCGAGACGTGGCCTAATGAACTGTAAGAATTAAGAATTAATTAATTTTTTTCATAAGTAGGAACCCAAGTACATGGGAGAGTGGTCCAAAGCATTCTGAGTTTTGTTACCTGTATTCATATTAATGGAATAGTTGGATTTCATCTTTTATAAATCCCTCTCATCTTTCTTCAATGGTATCTGGAAAAAAGTACCATTTCTGTGCCAAATTCTCTCGTTCTATGATATTTGTCATGTTTCAAGTATTTTGTGATCACATGAGATGTAAAATGCTGTTTTGTATCCTGTCACTATGAAAGTCTGGCTTACTGATCATAGTTTTGGCCATTGTATTTTTGTTAGGAGTTTAACATTGTTGTATTTGACAGATTCCAGAAGATGCTAGAAGCAATGCATGGGTTTCTTTTGATGGGAAGAGAAGGCAGCAACTCTCACGGGGAGATTCTGTACGAATATCTATGAGCCAGCACCCACTTCCAACAGTTAACAAGTCTGACCAGACAGGTGATTGGTTTCACAGTTTGATTCGCTGCCTAAATTGGAATGAAAGGCGAGATCAAAAGGCCCTTTGAAGCCTCTTTCTGTCTGAGATCGAAGTTTATGCAAAACTACTGTACATATTGTAAACTGAGATCAAAGAAAATTTGACTTTACAAAGAGTAAATAATACGATCCATTCCCACATTGGCTTCCATGTGAATCCTTTTTTTTTTTTTTTTTTTTTTTTTTTTTTTTTTTTTTTTTTTCCAATATGACAAAATGTACTTGTATAATGTCATCTATTACACAGCAATAAAGATTTAATCTTGTAGATCCATCGATGAATCTAAAAGTGATGTTTGTTTGACTTCCTGTATTCTTTCTTATTTATTTTTTCTTTGTGATATATTAGTTGAATTTCTTGTGAAAAAGTCTCATTGAAATAATACTAGAAGATCTATGGAATACTACACGTCATGAGAAATAATTTTCATAGTGATATCTTTTTGGGAGTCAATTTAATGTTGATCGCTACTGCCATTATTATTTCTAAGACATTTTATGTTTGCGCCTTATTCTACTATTTGTTGACTGCTTAATTTATATGTTGATAGGTGTAGCTCTCTCTCTCTCTCGCTCTCTCTCTCTCTCCTATCATTGAGTAATTTCTTTGGCCCTTTTGATTTCCAATTCAAACAGATTTCCTCAGATTATCAAATCCAATTTTTATGCAAACGTAACAGCTGACTTATTTTGTATCCTTAACTTTACTATTTCACTAATGCTTGTTATTTTTGTAAAATTTTGCTGAGGTCCAAGTTGAGCTGTTGGAAGAAACTCGAGTGGTTGAGTTTAACATTGTCTTCCAAAAAAGAGACCAATTGAGTCTACCAGTTTCAATAACTCAACAGCAAATTATGGAATGTTTCAACCATAAATATACTGAAAAGAACTATATGTGGGACCATTTTTATCTTTATTACCAATGAAGAGTTCAACTTATTAAGTTTTTTATTATCAAATAAGAGATTTGTTTATACAAAAAATCAATTGATATCTTGAATCTAATAATAAATAACAATCATCAGGACCGCCCTTTATTTTTATTATTAATGAAGAGTTTAACTTATTAAGTTTCTTGTCCTTAGATAAGAGATCTGTCAATAACAAAAACTAATTGATGTTTTAGACCTGATAATAAAGAACAATTATCATGGAGCGGATGTCACAGGTTGGAATTCTATTAAATTTATACAAAAAAAAGAAAAAAAAAAGAAAAAAAAGAAAAGTATCTTAAGATGATCATATAAGAATTCTATCGACACCTAGCAAGGAAATGGAAACCTTACCCTTTGAGAACAATATTCAAAAAGTACAATTTATATAATCTATTGTACAAAGCAAACCTTAGTAGGTGCATTAATTTTTTTTTTTTTTTTTGTTTGTTTGTTGAGAAAATTAGTAGGTGCATTAAAGAAACCCATAAGTGCATAACAAGAAAGAAAAACAGCAATCTAAAACACACACAAACACTAATACCCACTTCAGCTTTCTTTCCTCCCCTACATGTGGTTAAGAGTAAGACAAGCCAGGGGTATCCTTTGCCAGTAGGACAATCTTTATCACAAAAGGAAAAACCAAATTTGTAATCTTCAAAATATTTGAAGTTTAACCTTCTTACATGGCTCTCACAGCCTGGAACCTTGGTTCCTTTGGGAGGAACTTCTGCTCAGCATAAACAGACATGTAGTCACCAAACACAAACTTGGGGTAAACTTGATCCACCTCTTCCTCAACATTCTCCACTAGCTGTGGTGCAGGGGATATAGTGGCCTTAAGTGAGGGATTGTAAAATGAAGCAATTGATCTCCTGTTCCCTTCTGGAGCAGCCAAAACCTGGTGCCAGACACTCTTATATCGGCCATTGCTTAAGACCTCAACCTGATCTCCAGTGTTGATGACGATGGAGTTTGGTAGTGGCTGGACATCGATCCATTTCCCATCTTTGAGGATTTGAAGACCACCCACCACATCGTCTTGGTAAAGTAAGATGACACCGCCGGCATCAGTGTGAGCTCGGAGACCATTCACCAGCTCTGGATGGGAACATGGGGGGTAGTGGCTCACCTTAGTACCAAAGTAGGCATCATCTCCTTCCCCATCAAATGCCTTCTTAATGTATCCCTTTGGTAAGCCCAAATTCTCATCCATCACTTCCATGACCTTCGCGGCCAATTTCTTCAATTCTGACCGGTATTCAGCCATGATTTCCCTGTAACATCACAAGCCAAACGATATCAGAATCCACATATTCAAGGACTAGGAATTTCTAACTAGTTTAATGAACCTTGGTAAGTTTTTTGGTCATCTGCATGCTTTTGGCTAGAAGTTGAACTTGTCAAATTTGCATTAGAATAATGTTCCATCATTTTGAGTATTAATGTCATAAACGTACGAGTTTAAAAGAGAAAACATAGAGCATGGATTCTATTTGTACCCAAAAGATCAGAAATCGATTTGAAAGTTGAGAACCACATGGTGCCATGAGAGGATATCCAGAAATCCAAAAAAGAAATTACAAAGGAAGTTGGAAATCCTAGAATGAGTCTAGTGACAAAATGAAACATTTTGTTGCTTAAAATCCATTAATGTGTTAAGGTTGGCATATATTACTTATAGTTGTTTGGTTGTCGACATTATTTGGATTCTCATTGTACTATATTCTTTGCTCTTTCCAATTTGCCAGCAACCAAAGTAAGAGAGTTAGTAACTAGCACAGAACTCAGCCTCTTTAGTAAAGCCTGAACAAATTTCAGCATAGTGATCACTATAGGAAATTAATGTATATATGCAATGCTTACTTGAATCCTGGGGTTTGAGCTGGCCACTCGTTATCGTCTAAGAGAGTAACGACATCCTCCCAGTCCACATTCTCCAACTTGCCGCTCTTGGTTTCCGCCAATTCATTCAACTTCTTCACTAGTGTTGAGTTCTTGAAATTTTCTTCTCTTTCAAGCTTAAACCACTCGGAGCTGACCTTCTTCACCCTTCCAAGGAGCTCCTCCGAAATCCCATGGTTCACCAGCTGTAACATTAATGCAACCATAAATATTCTCGTGCACATAATCATACATTAACTAAAATAAAATATAGACAAGGGATAGAATAGTGATGGGAATTGGGAACTCATTCCCACCATTCTTAGACACCCTTTTGTACGTAATTGACTTTGGATATAGCTAAGGAAGTGAAAGAAGTACCTGGAAGAATCCCCATTCCTCACATCCATTAGCAATTTGAGCCAATGTCTCGGCCCTCTTCTCGCCATTGAGCTTTGAGAAATCAATCACAGGGATCGCCATTGAAGCAAAACAAGAGGCAAAGATGGAGATATATAGAGAGAGAAAGAGAGCTGTTTGTTGGAAGTGTTTGTACTTAGCTTAGTTTGCTATGTTGTGGATTGGAAGAGGGGATCCTCTAGCCTATTTATAGAAAACTTCCCGCCGTCTCGGATGTCAACCTCTTAATATTTTAGTCCGTTTTGTTTTGTTTCCTTTTCTATCAAGGAGCCGTTAGGTTAAGGTATGGGACGGTGACATTAATAAATAACATATATATATATATATATATATATATATATACAAGGTCAATGCTTTTTTTTGAGGTACTACTGGTAATCCACAACACAAGCATACCCTTTTAGGTGATGCATCTCATAGTCCTTAATTATATTCATCAATTGCATAATTAAGCCACTTTGATTAACTGCCTCATGGAGAACATGGATCATCAAAATTCATGAAAGATTAGGGATGGCAATTTTTGCCCGATCTGTGGATACCCGGCCCGGCCCGGTCCTAATGGGTCGGATTTTATCCGGTCCGATTAAAAATAGGGTTGGGTTTGGGTTTCTAAAAAAAAACTTGAAGCGGGTCCGGGTCGGGTCCGAATTTTTACAAAAACCCGGCCCGAACCCGGACCCGGCCCGACCCGGTTAAATATATATGTATAATTACTAAAATATTCTCTTATATATATATATATATATATATATATATATATATTGTTATAACCCTAAACACCAAACCTCTCACACACTGAGTGATCAGCTGCCTCTCAATCTCTCAATGCTCTCATCTCTTTCTCTTCTGACTCACTCTCCTCTCCCACTCTCACTCACTCTCCTCTCATGTCTCACCGCTCATGCCATTAGCCGCCTCTTTCTAATGCTCTTTAGAGTTCCACTACCTCTCACCGCCGCCCTAGCTGTCACCGCCTCTCCCTCTTCATCTCTCAACTTTCTCATTCACACGGCCACAAGTAGTCAAGCACAAGCAAGCTCCGTTTCATCGGTTTGCCATCGCCGATTTCACTCCTCATTCTCCATTTTTTTTCTGGGTTTAGTTCGTCTCAATGAGTTTGTGTTTGTGTTTGTGATTAGTCAAGCACAGGCACAGATTCGTTTTGTCAGTTTGTCCTCGCCGTCACCGATTTCACTCCACCTCATTCTCCATTTTTTTTCTCTTTTTTTTGGGTTCAGTTCGTCTCAATGAGTTTGTGTGTGTGTTTGTGATTTTGAAAGGGAAAACCATAAATCTAAAATTTGTGTTTGTGTTTGTAATTTTGAAAGAGAAAATTATAGATCTAAAATTTGTGTTTGGTTTCTGATTTTGAAAGGGAAAATCATAAATCAAAATTTGTATATGATTTTGGGCTTGGCTGGGCATGAGGGGACGGGGCCCGCGGGGGCCCGACTGGGTAGGTTTGGGTTGAGGAAAAAAATCCGTTTAATAAACGGACCGGGTCCGGGTTTTTGGGAAAGACCCGCGGGTCGGGTTCGGGTATAAAAAAATCCGGCCCGAACCCGACCCGTTGCCATTCCTATGAAAGATGGCTTCCCTTCTATAATAGGGTATTAATTATCTCATACATTTGTTGTATATATAATCTATTTTATAATATGCGGTGAGCCTTATATTTATGTGAATTTATTGTGAAAAAGATGATGCATATATTGACTGCACGGGATATATTATTTTAAAAATAGGGTAGCTACATCCATTGGATTTGAGCCTGCATTAACACAAGTCAATATTTCTCTAGGTATACCTTATTAACACAAGTCAATATTTCTCTAGATATACCTCTTCCACGTGGTAACATTGCCAACAATAATCAAATGAATATATAGCATAAAACAAATGGCTTAATGTAATCTGCCCGATAAAAGAGTCTAACTTTATGGCAGGTTGCAAGATGCTGCACCATACATGTGAAATGTATCATTTCTCTTGCCCATTATTATCACCTTGTTTAAATTTTTTAAAATATAGTTTTACTTATAAGTTAAATCTCTACCGACTAATGTTCAACATGTAATTCCATCCTTTTGACTTTTACACATGGAAATGCTTCTGCTGACAAGTACTTCAATCAATATTAAACTAATATTACTGATTTGTAGCCATAGTTTAAGGGTTAAGGAAGGCAGGTGAAGACTTTTATAAACAAAGCTATCATCAATCCCTAATTTAATACGTTGTCAACTTAATTCATTGTAAGAAATATATAAGAATTTAATAGTTCTATTTTTTGTTTAAAAAAAAATTGGGGAATAACGTGAATTTTTTAGTGGAAAAATTATCTGTAACTTTCACCAGCTATGTTGTATGTACACGTGGTGTATCGTTGGCCATCTGATTTTATTCTGATTGTCCGAATGTTAGGGCACAATTCCAAGTTGACAGAGGAGACTGGCCGTCTGATCATGAACTTGTTTAGAAAAATTAATGAATTCATTGTTGTACTTGTGGTACTTCAAAGTTCTAACTTCAAAACCCTAATGATTTTTTCAAACTCAATATTTTTTTTTGGTCGGGGAAAACCACAGTTGAATATTGTATTAGTGGCCAGGTGTGACGTCCTTCCTATTGTATACTTCATTCGTGTAACTTGCGCCACGTTGCATGGTTGATGTCATAACAATGTTTCCTAAATTATGGCTCTAATATACTAATACTTAGGTTGGATTGATATAATGAGTTGTAAATGAGTTTAGATTAGTTCATTTGATTTTATTCGAATACGAGTCAAATTTGAATTCAACGCCTTCAATTTTTTTTTTTTTTTTTGAATTCAAGGTTTTAAGCTAGCTAGGAAGCTATATAGGTATGGGTATGGGAATGTGTTAACACAACAACATAAGTAAATTTTAAAAAATTATAATGTGACATGATAAGCACGACACTATTACAATACTTTAAATAAAGTGTTCTTACTTCTTAGCTAGGATTTAAGCAATATTCTTTTTGGTTGATACGATAATTTTTTTTTTTGGGATCATAATGGAGGCAAAATTATAGGACTTTGGCTATCATTAACATGACATAGGGTTTCTATGTCATTTGCTGTTAAAATAAGTCACATGACACATTAATGTTTTTCTTTTGGTCATGTGTTCGAGCAAATCTTTAACCATTCTAATTTGATCTGTAGTTGGTGCGTAATTGATTGGTATTTGAGTAAAAAACCTTTTATCATTTTTTATCATAAACTTTTCAAAAGTTAATGCCTTGATTTCATTTATTTTATCAGAAAGATTAATTATGCTTTATGCCAAATAATTTGTTTCATGCTATATGCTAATTCAAAGGAATTAATCATTGTCTTCAGAAGAAGATTTTTCATTTGTTGTTGTTATGAACCAAATATGATATGGTTGAAAGATTTTTTTCCCGCTACTTCTCCATCTTGTTGAACTTGTTAGAAGGTGAAATATTTTGATCATTAATTGAGATAAAATAGTTTGGCTTGATGATGAACCAAAGTATTCCATTAACAAGATTAGACTGAATTCCTCTAATCATAATTTTTAAGGGAGTCACTAAACTTTTTGTCTAAAACTTATATGTTCAAAATTGATTCATTTCTTGTCTGAGAGGCATTAAACAAATATATACTAATAAATTAATAATTAAATTATATTTGAAATTATAGTATTTTGAGTTAATTAGATAGAATGATTTTTGTTTATAAACTTATAATATTAGATTGACCATTAATATTGCATTCTTAAAATTATAAGTATATATTTTTACTGTGAAATGAATTATTTATACTATCAAAAAATTATAAATAATAATTTGATTTCTTACAAATTTAATTTCAAGTCTATATAAGTATGCTTTTTTATATATGCATGCATGCATACATATAAATATATAATATCATATATTACACATTTCTAAAAAAAAAAGTTATATAAAATTAAATCTAGTCTCATGTTTACAATATTGTTTACAAATACATTATTGTGTTTGAGCTATTGACTCATTTAATAATCAAGATTAATTAAACCTGAACTTGAGTTTGATTAGTTTGCTAAATAAATAGGTATAAATAAGAATTTTTCCAAACCAAACTTTAACTATTCATAAATAATGCGGGTTATTTACAGCCTACATTGATTTAAGGCTTGAATTCATTATTTATACGTGATAAACTCGATCATATAGTGAAAGCAAGCTTTGGTTAATAAAAGAAAATAGAAGTTAGAATAACAGCTTTTAATTAGTAAAAAAAATAATAAGTGAAATGATATGTTTATAATATTTTTACAACAAATCTTAAGTAGCAGGTTGTTACTGGTTGTTATTGTTGGGACAAAAAAGTAATCTCAGTGTTAGGTTTAAATTTGAATCAATAATAACTAATCACCTATGATTTGTTGTAAAAATATTGTAAAAATATTATGGACGTAGCATCTCTCTAATAATAATAATATATTATAATACAAACTTGATATAAAAAAAAAATGGACAGTTTGACTGTGAATGAAACACGTCAGTTGGATACAGAGAACCAAGGAAGCCAAAAAAAAAAAAAAAAAAAAAAGGAAAAAAAAGGAAAAGGATATGATATAAACCTAGGACATTTGTCAAGTGTGTATGTGACTCTGAAGCCATTTTTTGGAGAAGTGGATCTGACCTCTACTTCTCACCCCTCACAAAAACTTGTCTTTATGAAGTGACTATCACGCATGCCAAATATACATGGTAGTATTTTAGAAAAATTTTAATATTATTTTTATAAAAAATTGTCAATTTTTTTTTCTTCATAAAAAGTTTTTAAAAATACTAGATGCCAATACTTTCAGCCATCAATTAACTTTTCTCATTTCTAATAAACTTATGGTTGCGGAGAAGAAAGTGGAACTATCTCTCATTGGAAGCATCTACTTTAGACATCTCCCCAAGCTCTTTCTATCCCTAGGCATATTCATTTCCCAATATTAATTTGCCATCAATGATTGAGTCTTGTTTTTTAAAGTAAGGTTTCTGTTTACAATATTGACTAATTAATGACATTCAGAAAAAAAGAAAAAAAAGAAAAAGAAAAAGAAAACAAAAGAGTACTAAATAATGACAATTAAACAGTATCCAGCCAAATGTAAACATTAGAGTAGAGTGCAAAGTCAATAGAAGCAACCTTTTCTTTCTTACTCTTTACACACACACACACACACACACACACATATATATTTTATTGTACTGTTAAATACAATGCCAAAGATTCTAACAAACTTCTGGACATGTTTCTCAAAAAAAAAAAAAAAAAAAAACCATTTTTTGACATAACTAATTTTAGCATACAGAGAACTAAATTGCTAAGACCCACATTCTAGAATATTTTTTTCCTTGGTGAAATAAATATTTTAATCATCAATTACATCTTCTAACTTTAACTTATTTTTGTTTCTTAAAAAAAAAAAAAAAGAACTTTAACTTATTTATAAGTCAGTTTTCTAAAATTTTGTTAATCTCACTTATGTGTTTTAACTTATCTGTATTCAATCTAGTTCTTTTGTCTACTTCTATACAATCTCGTCATTAGATAAAATATTTTTCACTTTTCAAAACGTCGTTTTGGTGAATTTAACATTGCAGATTTGATGGAGGTGGATGGAAGGATTGTATTGGACACAATTGAATATTAAAAGATTGAAATGGTAAAAAAAAAAAAAAAAACTTAAAGGATTAAATTGAAAATATGTCAAAAATTTAGGCTACAATTTGTAATTTAACCAAATATAATTTACATCAATTATGTTAATCTTCACCATTATTTCATTATATAAATAAAAGTGAAATTAAAATACTTGAAATGAACGATTGTGAATTCTGATCAAAATGGGTACGTACCATAGAAGAAGCTTCTTCTCTATTCCTAAAAAAAAAAAAAAAAGAAGCTTCAAAACACCAATATGTTTTGCTTTACTATGTACCACTAAGTTGTAATGCCATGCAGCGCAGGAGAATAGGAGAGAGAGATATATATATATATATATATATATTTATATTTTAAACCTTGCGAAAATGTTATCAAAGAGGGAAGCTTTTATGTTATTAGCTGATGTAGTGATCAAGTGTAGAAGAGTGATTCAAAGTTTTTGATAAAAATGTTATGCGTCATGCCATATTGTAGAAAATCATCATCATGGTTGGCTAGCCTAATATTGTCATATTTTATTGTGAGCACTAAAGAGAAAGATTTGGTCTTCTAAAAAAAAAAAAAAAGAGAAAGAAAGATTTGGGATTATTCTAATTAACGGTTGATACAAGAAGAATATTTCAAATTTTAACGAATGGAACAAGTGCATAGTATAGTAAATCAACTTGGTGATTTTAAATCGTTTCAAAGGATGATTATCAAAGCCTTAATTAAAGGATCAAGAGTTGATACATGCATGCTATTAAACCCTAGGTTAAAATAGTGTAAATTAACAATGTTCCACAGAAATGGTCAAAGATCAACTCAGCTTTTGTATTTAAGTTATTAAACATAACTTTAAGTTTTTCTTCAACATTAAAGCATATATTAGTTTATACTTAATTTTATATTTTCATATATAATTTTGTATGATATATAAGGCGAAATTATCAAGACACATGCCTCAACAACAAATGCGTGATCTCATCATTAGTAAATTTTTGGTGCAAATGAAATGTAATCTCCTCTCCTAGTCTCCCACTTCCTTTCACCTTAATACCAATTTGCACTTCAAAAGGAAAATTGAAAAGAAAATCATGCATTGTTTACAAATCTCTTTCATCATGTGAATTGATTTGAGCCCAATTGTTCCCATCTGTTATGGTCTACGTCTACCAAATGATGACAAGTCTAATAATTTAAAGGTTAAACAATGATTTTGGCCTTTTATGTTAGATTTCAATTTTGTTCTTAATCTATGTATTGTTTCAATTTAGTTAAATGCTTCAATGGTTCTCTTATCCTATATTACCATTACTATGTGTTAGGTTCTAAAAGTTTAGAACAATTGACAAATCGTGAATACAAACTTGTCTAGATATAGATCCTAAAGTCTATAGGTATTATTAGACAATGCTCAAGGTGATACATGTCAAGATTCAAGAGCAAGCAAGCTGCAATAAAAAGAATTCAAAATTTGCCTGGTTCGATCGATCGAAGAACATGCTCAACCGATCGAAGAACATGCTCAATCGATCGAAATATGGGTCTGCAGAATTTTAAGTTCGGCCCAACAGCAATTCAAGCCCAAAAAGGATTTAGGTTTCAGATCTACTTCTTCTAGTATATAAAGGAAACCCTAGACACGTTTTATTATGAATTTGGAGATGCTCTTGTGAGATCTAAAAGGTTTCGTGCCTTTCTCTATCAAAGTCACTACTGGATATCACTCTCTTATCTTTAGAACCGGTAGATCTGAAGTTGCTGCATGAAGATCAACAATAGTTGATGATCTAAACCTTCAAGGGAGGTCTTGGAGTTACAAATAGGATAGTTTAGTGGGATCTCAAAGTCACAAGTGTGGGTGCTTGTATTGCAAAAGTTAAGGAAAGAAGTAGTCTGTGGACTCGGAGTTATCATGGTGTTGTGGTAGTAAGTTCTACATGTAGTTGCAATAAGATGTTATTGGTCTAAGTCTTATTGTAAACTTCAATTCTTTCTAGTGGATTTGTTTTTTACCTTGAGGATAACTAGGTTAAATCCTCTCCAGGTTTTTTACCAGTTTGGTTTTCCTGGATTATCATATCATTGTGTTATTTACTTTTCTGCTGCTTTACATGATATGACTTTTTTGTTTTAACCTAAATCTGAATAATAAACCTATGTATTCACTTGATTAATTAATTAGGTTAAACAATCTAGTTTACAGGGATCTAAAAACCTAACACTGCAAATTTCAATGGCTGATGTAACAACTATTTTCTTTATAAGCATGTCTTTATCATGATGATGTTGGTGGTTGTGGTGGTAGTGAAAGTATGATGATGTTAATGACATTGTAGTCTAACATGTTATATGTGTTTATAGTGATTAAAATATGTGAGAGGAACCCACTTTGAAAGTAGAAAAATGAAAGAAAGAATAAGAAATTTAGAATTGAAGAAGACAGGTTCCGAGAATTTCACTCAAGCGTAATTCAGTCTGTGTTGGTGAATGACATTTGAAAGGAAAAAAAGATTAAAAAAAAAAAAACCCAATTATCATCTACAGCTTAGTGGTCCACTTGATTGTGAGAGGGAGGTGCAAGAGATAATTTTTACTTAGGCCCAAACCTTATTGCCTAAAGTCAGCACTGCAAGCCATTCATATAATAGTAATAATAAACAAGCTAGGATAAGAGTAACATTGTGCCATTTTTAAAGTTGTAAGGACTTATTGAAACAATTGATACTTCAGAGACCAATTTAAATCTAACACATATTTTAGGGGTTAAAATCGAATTATGATCTACTTTAAAAGTAGCTATCTTAATTCTTATATTAAATGTTTTGGATTAACATTGGTGGGTTCCAATTCAATTTTAATCAATTACTCAAGTTGATTAAAATTTTCAATTATAAAATGGTTCAATTACAGAGTGTTGGACAAAGCTATATTGCCAAAACTAAATTTCACGCTGAGAAAAAGTTGTTGGGAAATTTAGACTCCAGTTGATAGAATTAACAAGTTTTAAATTCAAGTTGTTAATTAGATTTATTATGAATAAACATTGTTAAAACAAACTAACATCAATATCATGCACAACAGAAAAGTAAATATGACAAGATATGTCGATCTAGGAAACCCATAAAGCAAACCAGTTTCACAGTAAAAAACTTGAGGGAAAACCTTACGGAAAAGCAATTTACTATAGTAAAGAAAAATTTCAGATTTAGTACAAAACCTTTGTCCCTAAACTCTACAATCCCTGCAGATGAACTTACAGCAGAAATCTTCTACCGCTTTAAAATCTCTGAACTCTTCAATATATGAACGCCACCCTTTTACACGGATTCCAGTACGTGACTAACCTATGATGCACGGCACCCAGTACGTGACTAACTCACCAACTTGAAGAAGATGTTAGCCACAAAGTTCTTCACTTCATCAACAATGAAAATCAAGAAGCACTTGGTTACAAAACCCCTAAGGCGCAAAGACGCAGTAGCTTCTTTTAGAGAGAATAAGACACTCGGTCACTTTTTACATGTGTTCTCCTTGTATTCTCTTATGTCAGTTATGTGACGGCTTTTAAAATAAGCCTTATATATGTCTAGGGTCGTGAGAAAAGAAACCCTACACTTTTTACATGCGTTCTCCTTGTATTCTCTCTGCTTTCTCTCAGCTTTCTTCCTCTCATGCCCTAACGCTTCAACTCTCTTTGTCTCGTGATTTTGGGTGAAGGAGGAGCAGCAATTGAGGAGTAGATTGGTGAGTTGTATTTTGGGTGGAAGTGGATTATGATTTTGGGTAGGTAAGTGGATTAAAATAAACTTTGTTGGTTTTTGGGTGGCATTGCGGCAGTGGCAGTGGTTCCATTCTGATGGTTGTGTGTGGTATGGTTTGTTGGGAGGTGGTTTTCCTAGCCAGTTATGGTGTGGGTGATATGGGTTTGCTAGGCAATGGGTTTTCTAGGCAGCAATGGGTGTGGGTGATAAGAGTGTGGTGGTTAGTGGCTTTTCTAGTGGCTGTTGGGCGGTGGGTTTTGAGAGAGAGATCGGAGAGAGAGAGAGAGAAAGAGAAGAGAGAAGGGGAGAGGAACAGAGACAGATTAGAGAAAGAGAAAGAAAGTTAGGGACAAAATTGTCTTTTGGGGACTAAATTGGTAGGTTTTAGAATATTATGAACGTAATTGGTATTATCACAAATCTCAGAGTAAATTTGTGGAATTTACCCAAATTAGTAATATAGTTAGCCCAAAGTATATGATAGTGTAAGGTACCAACTTGGATGCCGTAATACGAGGTAACTTCTTTCAACTAACAACATAGAGTAGTTTTTGCAAGCATGTTTCCTGTAAATTAAAAAGAAAAGCTTTGCCATGAAAGGGAACAAAAAAAATTGAATAGCCCAAGGCCTCAGAAATATAACTAGTCTTCTTTGGCGTAGGCAACGCCCTTCTCCATCGATAATGGTATGCTTCCTAGGGAAGAGATGTACTATTCTTATTATTATTATGAATTTATGAGAGCCATATTAATGGGTGTTCCTTTCAAAGGATTTAGTGAGGTTCTTTTAAGAGTATTGAATACTCATCAATTGTTAGCAAATGAGTGCTCATCTTTAATCAATAATTTGGAGTTGTTCAACAAAAAAGTACTACATATAAAATTAATTAATTGAGATCCATTAACCATATATAAGTTGTGCATGTAGAAATTGAAGATGAATGATATATTTTTGTTTTAAAAATCAAGCATAGATTTGAGTTTTTCTTGGGAAAATAATTAAGTAAAAAAAGAACTTTATTTTATTTTATTTTTATAATAAAAAAGCATTTATTACTTCTTAGTAGGTGTCTTAAGGGACTTGGCAACAATTTCCTTATTATTTATGAGGCATCCATATATAATAGGACTTTTGATACATTCCCCCAAGACATTGTCCATAAAGGATAGCCAAGTGTTTCCTTTGGAAGAAGTGTTGCCGGTAGTTTATTATAGTGATTCCCTTCCTTTCATCCAAAGGAGTCTCTGTCTCTCTCTCTCTGTGTCACACACATGGTGCTGAGTAATAGTGCCCCTCACACGTTACTCATAAGGGTGACATAAAGGAAAAATTGGTCTAGGGTGCCTGTACATAGATATGGTTTGTGGTCTTTGTCCTTGATTTTTTTTTTTTTAAACTAATCTCATCGAAATCATTGTTAATATTTTAATAAGAACCTATAAAATAGTTAGCAAAAATAGTATATTAGCTAGCAGAGTCATGGGCATGGTCGGCATAATAACCTATTTTCTAATTATTTTTTTGCTCAAATTTAGTGGGCATTCGGTTAATTAATTAATTAATTAATCACCGATTGGCTTTGGATTAATTATTTCATTCTTTAAGAGAAAATTTAATCTTAAATGATTAAAATGGAAGCCCCTATGAGTCAATCGATGCAATGACCCAATCTTAGTAGTTTGACAATTTCAAAACTTGATTAAAAATTTAAAGCATCCTTGTTAGTTACATAACTACCTACAACCGAATTTAACCATTCCGTAATGAGATTATTATATTCATATGCATGTCTTCTAACGGTGACCCTGTTATTATTTTATTGATAGCATAGAACACAATTAACTTTATATTTCTTTCTTCTCAAAAAATAAAAACTTAATATTTCTTTCTTCATGCAATGACGACTTTTCTAGAAGATTTTTTTTTTTTTTTTCCCATTAAGAATTTTAGGAGAGCTTTTCATTAATATTCATAGGAGAAGGATTAACAAGGAGAAATTATTGGGTCCACCAAGAGGACTGGTAGTGTGGTTCTCTCAGTCAATGAGATAACGCCATTTATGCAAATGTGTGAGTGAACTTTCCAATCAACACAACGAATAAAAAATTAAAATTATCAGGTGGTGTCACATTTGCATAAATAAGAGCATTTTATTAGTTGAGAGATTAGGGAGGACCATGTCAGCAGCCCTTCTGGTGGACCTAATAATTTCTCATTAAGAAGGGCATTAAGAGCATAAATTAAGGTGTGTTTAATGTTTCGTTAAATGATATTTTTAAAAATTAAAGTCAAATTGTACATATATATCAAGAAAAAGTGAAAAACACACAAATATAATAAATCTGTACATTTTTTTTTGAGAAAGAATAAATCTGTACATAAAAACAAATAAATCAGTGACAAATGTATTTTTCTTTTTGAAAAGTATGTATTATAATTGTGAGAAAAGTTAACAGATGCTTTAAGAGTATTGACTTAGGATATATTTTTAAAAACTTTTTATAGAGAAAGAAAAAACAATTAATTTTGTAAATCTTTATTTTCTTTAATATATATATATATATTTATAGAATTTAATTTTAATCCTAAGTACACTCTTTAATAAGAAAAATAAAAAGAATAAATAATTGTTTTTATTTTTGAGTTTCATCACTTCGATGATAGCTCTTTATTATCAGACTAAGACATCAATTGATTTTTGGTGTAGGCGGGGATTAAATTTTAAATCTCTTATTCAACTATCAAGAGACTTTACTAGTTGAATTAACTAAAACCCACATAAATAAATAAATGTCTTTACAAAATGAAAGTTTTGGCCCTTCTTCATTATTATAAAATAATGGAGTTTTCATTTCCTTTTTTTTTTTTTTTTTTGATCGGAAGGAGTTTTCATTACCTTTTTTGATCTCGAGACTTTTTCCATGCACTTAGCATTCATGAAGCCCTAGTAAACTTATAATGATTCAACAATGTTATCATAATAATAAAATCGAAGATAAACCTTTAATGGTGTGTAATTTTGTACTACCCAAAAAAGAAGAAGAACGGAAATTGGTACGTACGTACCATTATCATTAAGTTTTTTAAATTTAATTTTTATTTATAAGAAATGACAATAAACTTTATCCGTTGGTTACTGATATCAATGTTAGATCTTATCTGAAAAATGAGCTATTATCTTAGGATTTATGTTGGGATTAAAGTAATACACCTTTACTATATATAACCTGTATTATAAATTATAATGAGCTTATTAGAGTATATATAGAGAGTTTAATCTTAGGCTAAACCTAGGATTATCATTAGTAGGATCAGTATTACTTTACTTGAACTAGACTAATTAAATCTTTCTAAAAAAAAAAAAAGACTAATTAAATGAGTTTAGGTTTTGCATAAAATCTCTTATTTTAAATATGGTGTAAGATAAAAAAAAAATCTTAATATTCACTCTAGAACCACAATAATTTTTACAAAACATTTTACAATTGTTGATACGAGTGATAATTTGTGTTTGTATGTCTTGTTCGTATCATGTCAAGATATGGGTATTCGAAGACATGGCTCTATTCGAAGACATGACTTAACTCTAACCCAAACCATTTAATAATTGTGTCAGATCCCCCTCCTTCAATCATAACACAACCCATTAATTAAGTAGGTTGACATGACATGACTTATTTTTAACCTATTTAATACACGGTTTAAGAAAAATAAAGTAAGGAGAGAGTTTTTTTCTTCTTTATTTTGGGTTAAAGGTTTAGAGACTTTAGAGTTTCAATAAAGACTTTATCAATATAACCATTAAATTATTTTAATTACGTAACTATATTTAGAATTCAAATTTATCTTAGAGAAAATGATATTTATTTATATTAATCGGGTAATTTTGGATTAAGCATGTCAACATGGAATTGACCAATTTCTTAATTGTGTTAAGCATGCAACTCATTTTTGACACTAACCTATTTATACTAAACACTAACACGTAAAAAACCATGTCATATTCATAGCGTGTTCGCGTGTCATGTCAAATATTGCCACCCTTAACTATGAAAGTGGTAAGTTGCTAATAGTAAATGATAAAGTGATGTTAATGGTAAGTTGAAATAAAAACCAATAAAACTTGTCATCTCAATTGTTATGTCTACAGTATTACGTAGAATATAATAGAAATTTAATTACTTCTAATGATAAAGAGGAGCCAAACCGTGTAATGGATGTCAAGAATTTTGCAGCTTAGTGACATAATTGGTCTCCCTTATGAGCCAAGTTTCGAATCCCTCTTTCCCACTTGTAACAATTAAAACAATCCTCACTTGTAACAAGTAAAAAAATATAATAAAAAAGTTGGAGAGAAGAAGCAGAGAAACCAATAACGTTTCAAAATGAAAGAAAAACAAATTCCATTTACAATAGTAACCAAACAGTATTAAAAGAAAAAAAAAAAATCTGCGTTCTCTAAATTTTACTTTCATCGAATTCTACATGTAAAATCATGAGCTGATAACTAATATCTTTTGGGTAAGGACCAATGGCAGCTTTTGGAATTTTTTTGAAGGTGGTTATTAAGAAATTTAAATCATATAAAATCTAATAAAAAGAGAACTTTATATATTGACAGAAAAAAAAAAAAAAAACCCACAACAAACACAAAATTTTACAATTTTCTTCTACGAATTTTTTTATTTTGAAATTGTTACATAATAGTCTAATTATCAATATTGCAAACTACATCTCTTTCAAAATTTTAGTTTAATAAAATTTTTCTTGGACTTTTTCTCTTTGTTTGTAAGGACTTAATATATTGTTAAAGAGACCAAAGTTTGAGGACAAAATTTGGTTACAAATTTAGTTGTAACCTAAGGTTAAAACTCTCACTAAACAAATTAACATTGCTACATATTTTGAAAATCTAACAGTTGAATTGCATGTTCTCTATATTCTTAAAACAGATGTCAAATTTCATACTAATTGGATGTTATTTACTATTCAATTCACAAACTTATTTTATATGTATAATTTTAGATTATAAAAACTCAAAATTTATGTTGTGCAGATAGCATCTTAGGACTCAAATCAATAACAGTAAATAAGCAGAAATTAAATAATAAGCACACAAACAAAGAACACAAGAATTTTCGTGGTTCGGCAAACTGCCTACCTCCATGGCAACGACAGAGAAATTTCACTATAAAAATAGGAAGATACAATAGTGCACAAGAACACTCTCAAGAAACTCAAGTCTCAATTACACTCTAGCACTCTCTTACATAAACAATAAGAGTAGATGCTGACTGTCTCTCTTTATTCTCTATTTTCTCTTATGCGGCTGCACTTACTAGGCTAATCGAATTCTTGATCTCTCTATATATGTCGTTTAACACAAACCTAATATATATATATATATATATATATATGTTATAGGTCGGCAATACTAAGAATTATATTCCTAGTTGTATTCGGTCATACTTGGTTGACATACAAGCAATGGGCTTGTGGGCTTCAGTGGCAATTCAAGCCACAAATTGAACTCACGTCAATAATTTAAACATTTAACTAATGACTATTTATTTTTTATTTTTTTAAAATTTTGCAAGTAAAGAAAATATAAGAAGAAAATGTGATTAAATGATGAATTTGTTAAAATTCAAATCTAATAAAAAAAAAAAATTGAATGGAGTTGTAGCCTTACTCTACAATCAAGTTTATTGTTAAAATTTGTCCAAAGTTTAATTACATTGGGTCTAAAAAATATTTAGAATGGTCACAATTTTTTTTTAAAAATAAAAAAATTATAAATTTTTTAAATTTATACATAATAATTAATTTTTTTAGGCCGGGTGGGCCTGTGAGCACCCTAGACTCTATGGGAGCCGCCCCTGGTAAGGACTATCATTTTCAGTTATATTGGGAATTACTAGTACCAGAATATATCATTTCTTTAAGACTTAAACTAAACTAAAGCTTAGTATGAAATTGAAACCCTTGCGGAATTCCAGCCCCCCTAAGCTTGAATCCCGACTCCATCCCTGCTCAAAATGGAATTGTGAGAGAAAAGAGTTGAGAATATAAAGTGGTAAAAATGTTAAAAGTTAAAATTTTTTATTCAATGGTTGATATTAAAAGTAAGTTTTTGAGCTTTTAATCTTGGCTATCTAAAGTGTGGTATTGCATGGTGCAATAGGGCTATTGCACCATATTTCAATCCCCTAGAAATGAGAAGTCTAAAGAAACATTTGTCTTGTTGTTTAAAATGGTGGCACAATACTAAACCAACAGTAGCAAACCTAATTAGATGGACTGTAAGATTGTAGTTATTACTTATTACTATTATTGTGAAAGTTGTTATTTGATTGTGTTGTGAAAGTTGTTATATGATTGTGTGTGATAATTAAATGATGTGCGGAAGCAGAAAATTAAGAGGGAGCACACACAAAAGTTTATGTGGTTTAGCCTAATGGCATACGTCTGTACAGTCAATGAACCTAATGTAGAGTTTATAAACTAGAAAATATATGACCAACCCTAAGCTAACCATAAACTAACCTAAGGTTAGTATGTTTGTTCTACAAGAACATGAACTTACAATTGGATCAATATGCTTGTTCTACAAGCACATGAGCCTACAATTGAATTGGATCATAATATATCTAACACCCCCCGCCCTCAAACTATAGCTGAATGAGTAATCTTTAAGTATTTGTTAATTAATAGACCATTTCAAGAAAGTTTTAATGCTAATTCTATATGAAATATAAAAATATGAAAAAAAAATTAATTATTATTTTTTCCCAATAAAAAAAAATTTAAAAAAATAGTTGTCCGTTAATTTTTCCCTATTTAAAAAAAGAGACTGCAAAAATCAAGACTAAATGATTGAGATCTAACATTGATTTCGGTACTCAATTTTCTGTTTTTTTTTTTTTTTTTTTTTTTTTTTTTTCCTTAGAATATAAAAAGAGAGATTGGAAGGGTTTCTAGAAAAGTATTTGTTGCAGCAGGGAGAAAGAAATAATAAACTAAATATATTTTATGCTACCAATGAAAAAAAAAGGATAGATATCGGATCACTCACGGTCACCATCAGTAGTCATGCATATATTATTCCAATTACGGAGTGGTTAAATACGGTTGTAGGTAGTTATGCGACTAAGAAGGATGCTTAAAATTTTTAATCATGAATTTACAAAATGATTAGTTGACTTAATTTATTTATGTTTTGTTTCTATTAGATAATAATGTACTTTGCTTGTTAGAAGAAGGTAAGTATGGGAATGATGGAAAGAATATTGTTTTTTCTTTTCCAACGTATACTGTTTGAGATTATCGCTATATATATTATATTTAATTTTTTGATAAGAATATAATATATCTAACTTAATAATATATTGCACAAGACAGATATAATTCATATATCTAACTTAATAATATATTGCACAAGACAGATTTAGATTGCTATCACACCTCAATATATATATATATATATATATATACATATAAACAAAAAATAAATATATAAAAGGTAGGAAAAAGAAATATGTGGAGAAGTAAATCTCACGTGCAGAGTACGTAGATGAATCTTGGACAAAACAAAATAGTAAAATCCCGTATGTGTGTCTAACATTTTTGACCGAAAGCTCAAAAGTATATATATATATATATATATAGGGAAGGTAAAAAATCGTTGGTGAAAACAAGGAGACAGTAAGCTGGAACCTGGAGGAGAAATTGAAGCAGGAGAAAGAAGAAAATAATAAAGAGGAATATTTCAGCGAGCTGGTGGAGAAATCGAAGCCAAAGAAGAAGAAGAAAAAAATAGAGGACGTTTTATGCCATTCAAACATCAAAATCAGACATCATAATCATCGTTAACAATAACAGTATGACAGTGCAGACAATAGAAGGCTCACAAGTATTCAAATAAAAATTTTGGGCTGTTGCATGCTAGTGTCTAACTCGATACATAATTACATATACCTACTAAAATTAATTTTATTCCTTAAGGTCGAGCATCGCCATAAAATTTAAAACAGTTCATAAAGACATCCCTTGTGTCACAAATTACAAAACATGGGCTACCCAATTCTAAATGGGCCTTAATGCACTTAAAAGACTGGTACGTAACGCTGCCCTTCAATACTGTACGTTGTCTTTGTATATGGCGTGAAATTGTCCTTGTTTCAAACACCTACAAGAGAGCGTACCATCATACCCTAATTCTAAACTTAGATATAATGGAGAGGTGATATATATGGTGGTTTGGTAATGTTACCAAAGTAAAATGTGGGAACGAACCCAGACATCCCCTAAACCTCAAATACCCTCTATAAAAGGATATCAAACCCCACACTTGAAATCACCTTTGAGCAACCCCTTTATAACCCTATTTTACTTACAAAATCTATGCTAAAACATCCCCACTAGTTGCTCAATAGGTCTGGGGTTCAATTTCCTGTTTCTCTTTACTGACCAACTGATTTGAAAGTGTGTAACAAGCATTTTTGAAGAAGAAAAAAAAAAAGAGCCTTAAGAAAGCAACTTCTTCCAATTCTTGAACTAGGTCCTTTGTATACTAGTGTTTTTCCTAGTCCATAGACAAAGGACCTAGTTCAAGAGACCTCAAATTCCTTTTGTTTGTTGAGTCCCTTTTCTCCTTTTCTTTGTTTCCTCTTTTTACTTTTGGATTCTAAAAAATGTGTGATTTCTAGGGTTTTTAAGTTAACTTTAGAGTTATTTATTCATTTATTATGTACATTTTATTCAATTGGTCTGGTTATTTGGCAATAAGATTAGTTTTTGAATTATGGACAACATCCCATCAGGGATGAACAACGTACGTTAACGTTGCAATAATGCAAGCATGTATTATTCTTCTTCGATGAAACGATGTTCTTCTCAATCTTGTTTAGACCATATATATGCAAAACAACATCTGGGTATGAAAGAACATGGTACGCTAGCTATAAGGTGAAGGGCATACATTGTTTTGCCTTTTATTTTATTTCAAGTAATTTATCCTTTTTATCACTAATTCATTTGTTTGTGATTCTTTAACAATTTTTATCATTGTAACATATAGTGTTTTACTTTTCTAATGCATGTTTACATTATGGTTTACTCATTAGGTTTATCAGGTTTATAATCGAAATTGGGTAAGTGACAATAGTAATGCTGATCTCCAGATTGGGCAAGAATTTGTAGGTGCCTAAAATCTTCCTACCATCATACCCTAATTTAAACTTAGAAATAATTTTGGTTAAGATTTTGCCTAAGGGATCAATAGCTGGTTCTTTGACCCTAAAAACAAGTAGCAATTCCAATTTCACTACAAGGCTTGAAGCATTCTCACAGACTCACACCTGCATTTAAGGTTGCTCTCTATACATGCGTACCCAAAAGCACCACTAGCGTAGTACGTAGCAACCTCGATTGGAGCAAATGGGATGGGAAGCCAGGAGACAATGGATAAACCCGAAATCATAGAGAGTTAATTGACTAGCTTTCTTTCGAAATAAAAATGTGTCAATTTGTTTATTTTAAATTCTAATATTCAAAACGTTCTAACTTTTAAGAATTTAAATGTGATATCATAAATGAGAATAAAACTATAAGTATATGATAGATATAATATAAATTTGTAAATTTTTACTTATCAAAAAATTAAATGTATAATTTTCTTTTTTCTTTTTTGTAAAAAATTTAATTCTTAAAAATTCTTAATTTTGTATAACCATTGTAGGGGCGGGCTTTAGTCCCTTACCCAAAAGTTGAATGGATTAAAGCCTAAAGAGCCCAACACAATAAATTTATAGAGAGTGAGCCAAAGAATTAGGCTTCAATGAAGTGGACAATGCCCTCAATGGGCTCCAAAATAGTAAGAGAGCGAGTAGAAGCAAAGAATAGACAAATGCGATGCACAGAAATTCTTCCTTAGCAATGTTCGAGGAAAGTAATTCTTGAATATATTTCCCTTAGATTTGATTACAGTTGCTGTTCTTAATGCCACAGTGTTTCCTCCACAGGTTTTTCGATCCCCTGTCCCTGGAGGGTCTTCTACTCTATATATCCCCCTTCAGATGAGCTTGGCCCTCCATTTGTTGATTATCAAGGCCACCACTTGAGTATTTGTCTCATCAGACACCTTCCCAAACCTCTTGTGAGTTGTGGCAGCTAAGGCAACACTGTTTATGGGTCTTCTCTACATAAATGCAGCTAGAAGGTTTGGTGGGATGTATTAAATGTGGTGACAGCCACCATCCCTTCAGTCATGTCAGCTGGACTAACCCTTTCCCAAAACTCTTTCTCTGCAATATGAATCCTCTGGTCACGTGCCACTGGTGTGGCCTTGCCGTCCGAGCGTGTGGCCTCCTCTGCGCGATAATGACCCCTTCAGCCATGGGTATGACACGTGGCGCAAACACCTTACTGGAATTCCTATACCCCACAATAGCCCCTAAAAACTCCGATTTTCTTCCTCCTATCCGAGAAGAGAAAATGAGGTTTTGACTTTGGATAATTAATTCAGCACGTTTCTTTGACTTTTGCACGTGAGAATGTCGCTTCGTATGTCCTGTAACTGTTCTGGCGCTTTGGAGTCTGCAACGTCTCATTAAATGTTCCAAGCGGCGCTTTGTTCCCCATATCCTACAGTGAGATGGAGATCATACGGTTGGCGTTTCTTCTCAGATTTTGGGCAGGATAACTTCCACCTAGTTCCACCCCCTATATAAGGTGCCTTTGGGGGGGGGGGGGGAGTCACTTCCCCATTTTACAAATCTTCAAGCTCTCCAGACTTCCCAAACTCTCAAACCTTCAAGGCTTTCCAAATTTTAAAGCCTCCTAGATCTTTCAAAATTTTTTTTAAACCTTTAAGAAGTCCAGGAAACAACCCTCGTGCTTATTCTCATAAGTTCTTTCTCCTTTAGGTTCTTTTCTCCTCGGCCTTTTGTTCTTTATTTCCTTTCCTTGAAAATTTCTTTCACTTCACCTTAGTCTGCTTAGATGGGTAGATTTGCTCACCTCGTAAACTCTCCCACCGGTGTGGAGGGATTTGAGGCTAAATATCACATTCTACGAGAAGTTTCCCTACAATACTATGCTCCGAACCAAGTGCTTACCCATAGGAACGAAGGGAAAGTCGTCATTCCTATGATCGCCTTCATAGAAGGGTAATGATGCTTCCCATGGGAAGGGTAATGACGATTCCCATGGGAAGGGTAACTAGATACTACCTAATCGCCCATAAACTGTGCCCCCACCGGTGTGCGCCCAACCTTTTTAGGATTCTGGGTAGTGTAGACGCTCTCAACGAGCAAATGGGGCTAAACCTCACCTAGCACGACGTCGTTTGGATGTACGACTGCCACCTGCGGTATTACCTTAAGTCTAGATCCTCCGTCGTCAGGCTTGTCTCGTGCCTCCCCAAATCCAACAAGGGCATGAAGGATGACTTTTTGATAGTCTCAGGGGAATGGCACAACGGTCTTCACTGCCCAGGCTGGGAGGGAAAGCCAGATGGGTGCCTTAGGTTTAGGTCTCTCTTCTTTTTTCTTTTTTTTTTCTTTTTTTTTACATGAGCATTAGTTTTGCGATTCCACCACTATCTTCTTTCTTTTAGTATTTTGTTTTCTTCTGATGGATGGCTTCGTTATCCTAACCATGATTTTGTTTATTGGATGTTTTTGCAGATAAAAGACATGTAGCTCTCTACCTCAACCTCGTCAACATCGCGGGCCTTAACAAGGTGTTGAGGTCTAAAGTGTTCGTGAGTGAAGACAGGCAATTGAGAGCTATCCACCTCATCCTCGACTTCGAGCCCTTGTCAGATAAGTTCTAGGACGTGGGCCATGCGATAAGAGCAGGCGACCCTCGGCTAGCCCGGATAGACGTCTCGGTGCCTAGTTTTCTAGCCTAAGAAGATCTTCTGCCGGTCGAGCTGCCCTTTCATTGTTCTCCCCACGAAGTTGCAGTCTTAAGAGAAGAGACAGCTTCATCGCAGCTGTCGCTTGAGACCGAGATAGACCAGTTTCATCTTGAGGATGAAAGAAAGGAGCAAGGAGAACAAGTGGTTCAAGTCTCGGACTCCGAAGACGAGCCCGATAGAGTTTTAGGTGTTCACACTCCCAATCTCGTCATCTCATGCATAGACGACAGCTCGGAGGATGAAGAGGAAATGATCTTGAATAGGAGAAAAGGCCTGAAGGAGATCCTCACAGAGAGGGACAAAGAGTCGGCATAAAAGGGCGCCTTAGGGTCCCAACATCTTCCTGCTCTCCCTCCCCTCCTTCTCCTACAGTTGGCCTGCTCCCTCCTAACCTGAAGAAGAAAAGGAAGGAGAAAGAGGTGGCCAAGGAAGGGAAGGTGGTCTGCCAGAAGGAGCCAAAGCAGTAAAAAATGGCTAAGGGCCAAGAGCGGGCCTCCTTGGTGGAGAGTGGGGAGGACTAGAGTGTGGTCGAGGTGCCCCACCAACATCACACCTAGGCCCCTCGGCTGGAGCTAAATGGGGCAGCCATTCCATGGAACTCCACCATTAGAGAGTTCTAGAAAGGGCTTGCCCACTACCTGGCCGAGGCCTAGGAGCAGCCTCTCCTTCTACCAAAGGACATGGCTGCCTTGAAGCATATGAGGCAGCCAGACCTCTTCCTGTCCCTAAAGAGGGACGTAGCCTTGGTAAGTTCCTTAGCATGCCTCTCTAAGGGCACTTCCCCCTTTTTTTTTGTTTTTTGTTTTTTGTTTTTTGTTTTTATAATGTACTCCTCTGTTGTTTACGTGCAGGCTATTCAGGAGGTTTTTGTGGCTGAGGAGTGGGTCAAGGATGCCCGAAACGAGGCTAGGGTTGAGGCTAATCTTCGCGCTGAGACCGACATGGCACTGTGTGTAGCTGAGCAAAAGAACAAAGAGCTTACGACGAAGCTGACAGCGAAGGAGAGGACGCGAAAGAGTGCAGACGCGGGCTTGAAGAATGCCCAGGACCAGGCCGAGGACCAACGAAAAAAGCTCTATCATATTGAGATAAAGTTGGCCACAGTAAAGCAACAGGTCCTGGAGTTGAAGACAGAGCTAGAGAAAGCCAAGGCTGCTGCTCGGATGGTCAAGGAAGCCGTGGAGGCCTCGAAGCAAGCATCCTATGACCTCGGGGTGCAGGAGACCGAGGTCCAACTGATGGAGGAGCTGACCGAGGTTTGCAGGGACTACTGTAAGGAAGTGTGGCTAGAGGCCCTCAACCTTGCAGAAATCCTTGCTACCTCGGAGTGGAGGGAGGCTGGAAATGTCTACTACCCTCCAAACATTCACGAGGTCCCAGCTGAGCTCCCACCTCCCGTTGTCCTTGCATCAATCTCTATTAAGCAGCCCCTTATCACCCAGGCCTCTCTTCCCCCTTCTAAGGTTTCCAAGGGGCCCAGCCAAGTTGGTGACCAAGGTCAGGGGGTTGAGGTGGCCAAGGATAAGGGCAAGGGTAAGAAGGTCAAGCCCCTGCTAGGGACCAAGGTAAAGGAAGCTGAGATTAAGGAAACTGTCCCCAAGGTCAAGGATGTTGCTTCCAAGGCAAAGGAGGCTGAGACCAAACTTAAGGAGGCTGATCCCAAGGCTGCTGACCCACTTGCCTTTTAGCTAGGCAACAAGGAAGACCCTTCTCCCAAGGCTAATGCTTAGTTTAGAATCTTATTTCTTTTTTGTAGTTTTTTTTTTTTTGTACTTTTTCCTTTGTAGTGGCAGTTTGCCATTATTTAATGTACCATTCTTTTGTTTAATGAAAAGACTTCAATTTTTACTTTATAAATCTCTGTTTTTCCTTACAATATTTATTATTGGTTGGCTGTAATTATTGTTTTGCCCTTTGTTGAGATCTTTAGACTGATAATACTTCCAAAGGTGAACACCCACACTTTAACAAAAGCTAGCAGTGATAACTGGCCGTTAACTTAAATAAATTAAACTTGTGTACATGGTGAAAAATGGCTAAGTCCTTAGAGACAAACGAAATACTTAGTAGGAAAAGAGGGTGCCTGAGGCTTTTCTTTTTAAGAGTATCTTATTAATGTGCCCTTAGAATCCTTTAATTAAGACCCAGGGTGAGCTTTCCAAGTGTTAATTTCCCCAAGGCATGTGATTCGAGGAACCAGACATGCCTTAAGTTCTGTTCAACACTTAAATGAATAATTCAAGATATTAATTTGCCCAAGGCATGTGGTCCGATGAGCTAGGCATAAACAAGGTTCTTTTTAACACTTAAACAAATAATCCAGAATGTTAATTTACCCAAAACATGTGGTCCGAGGAGCCAGACATGACCAAAATTCTATTTAACATTCATATAAGTAATGGAGAGTGTTAATTTACCCAAGGCATGTGGTTTGAGGAACTAGACATAACCAAGGTTCTATTTAACACTTAAACAAATAATCCAGAATGTTAATTTACCCAAGACATGTGGTCTGAGGAGCCAGGCATAACCAATGTTTTGTTTAACATTCACATAAGTAATGGAGAGTGTTAATTTACCCAAGGCATGTGGTCTGAGAGACCAGACATAACTAAGAATCTATTTAACACTTAAAAAATAAATCCAGATTATTAATTTACCAAAGCATGTGGTCCGATGAGCCAGGCATAACCAAGGTTTTGTTTAATATTTACATAAGTAATGGAAAATGTTAATTTACCCAAGGTATGTGGTCTGAGGGACCAGACATAACCAAGGTTCTGTTTAACATTCACATAAGTAATGGAAAGTGTTAATTTACTCAAGGCATATGGTTTGAGGGATTAGACATAAGCAAGGTTCTGTTTAACACTTAAACAATAAATCCAGAATATTAATTTACCAAATGCATATGTTCCGAGGAGCCAGACATAATCAAGGTTCTGTTTAACATTCACATAAGTAATGGAGAGTGTTAATTTACCCAAGGCATGTGGTCTGAGGGACCAGACATAACCAAGGTTCTGTTTAACATTCATGTGAGTAATGGAGAGTGTTAATTTACCTAAGGCATGTGGTCTGAGAGACCAGACATAACCAATGTTCTGTTTAACACTTAAACAATAAATCCAGAATATTAATTTATCTAAGGCATGTGGTCCAAGGAGTCAGGCATAACCAAAGTTCTGTTTAATATTCACATAAGCAAACAATACATAATTCTGGAAGGAAAAACTTGGCAGAGCTTCCTTTTATTAATAATAATACCTCCATAGGTTATTTACATTCTAGGGGCATGGTATAACCTTTTCGTCCAGGTTCTCCAGGAAGTATGCCCCTATCCCAGCCACCGAGGTGATACGGTATGACCCTTCCCAATTAAGCCTTAATTTTCCCTATGTTGGGTTTTTTGTAGTGCCCACAACTTTTCTCAATACCAAGTCCCCCGGGGCTAATGGCCTCAGCTTCACGCTTGAGTCATTCCCCTGTTTGAGCCTTTGCTGATAATAGGCCAGTTGAACCATGGAAATTTCCCTTCGTTCCTCAATCAAGTCCAAACTCTTCTCCAATAGGCTGTCATTGCTGTTTGGGGTGAACGAGCTTGTCCTCAACGTCGAGAACCCAGACTTTAGAGAGATCACAGCCTCAGCCCCATAGGTCATTGAAAAGGGTGTCTCCTCTGTTGACCTGCGAGGGGTAGTCTGATACGTCCAAAGACCATGTGGTAGCTTTTTCACCCATCTACCCTTTGCATCATCCAGCCTCTTCTTAAATCCGCTCACTATGACTTTATTGACGGCCTCGGCCTGTCTATTTCCTTGTGGATAAGCAGGGGTGGAGTATCTATTCTTAATGCACAAATCACAACAGTACCTCCTGAAAGCTTTGCTATCAAATCGAAGACCATTATCCGAGATAAGGGTGTGAGGGATCCCAAACCGAGTGACAATATTCTTCCACACAAACCTTTTGGCATCCACATCCTTGATGTTTGCCATTGGCTTGGCTTTAACCCATTCGGTAAAGTAATTAGTGCCAACCAAAAGCCATTTCCTGTTTCCTGTTACTTTGGGAAAATGCCTCATAATGTCTAAGCCCCCCTAAGCAAAAGGCCATGGGTTGGACAGAGGGTTAAGAATTCCCTCTAGTTGATGGATGTTAGGAGCAAATCTCTGACATTGATCGCATTTCTTCACGTACTTTTGTGCCTCTCTTTGCATATTGGGCCACCAATAGCCCTGAGTAAGGGCTCGGTGAGACAAGAATCTGCCTCTTGTATGGCTCCTACAGATTCCCTCGTGCAACTCTTCTAGGAGCAGCCCTACTGCTTCGAGATGGATGTATAGCAAATATGGCCCTGAAAAAGAACGCTTGTATAGTTTTTGGTCCTCCGACACCCAAATCAAGGAGCCTTTCTCTACACCTTGTCAGCCTCCCTTTTCTCATTAGGCAAGATGTCATCCTTAAGAAATAGGACATTAGGGTCCATCCAACTAGGCCCCACCTTTAGTTAATGAATCTGGACCTTCTCCTTCTTCGCCTCAGCAAGGTTGTGTAGATCTTTGACTAAGATGACCCGAGGTAAACTTTGTGCCAAGGAGGTCGCAAGAGTGGCAAGGGAATTAGCATGTGTATTTCTGCTCCTGGGGATTTGGTGTAGGGAAAATAGTCAAATCCTGATTGCAAGTGCCATGCCTAGTTCATATACTCCTACATTCTCACATCCATGGCTTCTAGTTCTCCCTTTATTTGGCCTACGACTAACCTTAAATCTGAAAACATCTCTACTATTTTCCCTCTCAATTTTTGAACCATGGCCATTCCCACCAACAAAGCCTCGTATTCTGCCTCATTCTTTGTAGCTGAGAAGCCCAGTCTTAAGGACTTCTTGATGACGATCCTTTCAAGAGATACCACAACTAGCCCCACTCGTAATCCCCTCTGGTTTGCCACGCCATCAACATACACCCTCCAAAGTAGAGGTTCTTGTAGGGAGATTGTCCCAAATGATTTTCCACCCATGCTCGGACTTTCACCGTTTTCTTCAAATGAAGGCTTAGCAAACTCAGCCATTCAATCGGCAAGGACTTGCCCCTTTATAGAGGTGCAAGGCATGTATTTAATATCGAAGGCTTCTAGGATCATTGCCCATTTTGCCACCTTCCCTGTGTAATAAACTTTCCAAAGCAGTGATCGGAGAGGGAGTTGGGTTAGAACTACAACAGTGTGAGCCTGGAAGTAATGTCGAAGCTTCTGCGTAGCATGCATTACTGCCAAGATGACCCTCTCCAGGAGTAAGTAGCGAACCTTCACCTCATGTAATGATTTGCACACATAATATATTGGTTTCTGCACCCCATTATCATCTCGCACTAGTACCAAACTCACCGCGTGTGAGGCTACAGCGATGTACGCGAACAAAACCTTCTCCTTCTCGGGTTTGAACATAATAGGTGGCCGAGAAAGATATTCCTTTAGTTGTTCGAAGGCTGAGGAACACTCCTTCGTCCATTCGAATCCCTTCCACTTATGTAATAACTCGAAGAAGGGCCTATACCTATCTGCTGATCGAGAAATGAATCGATTTAAAGCGATAGTCATTCCTATCAACTTCTGAACTTCTTTGGGATTCTGAGGAGACTGTAGGTTGTTAATTGCTCTAATCTAATTTGGGTTGACTTTAATTCCGTGGTAGGTAACCATATAGCCTAGAAACTTGCCAGAGCTTGCCCTAAAAGAGCACTTGGTGACATTAAGGCGCAGTTTGTGTCTCCTTAGTGTCTCAAAAATGTCTCCGAGATCATTTATGTGCTCGGATTCCACTTTGCTTTTTACCAACATATCGTCTATGTAGACTTCAATATTTTTGCCCAGTTGTGGTTCGAACATCCTAGTCATCATTCTCCGATAAGTAGACCCTGCATTCTTTAACCCAAATGACATCACTTTGTAATGATAATTGCCTATGGGCGTAACGAAGGAAGTCTTCTCCTGATCACCTAGAGCCAATGGTATCTGGTGATATCCCTAGAGAGCATCCAGGAAGCTCATTCTAGGGTGACCTGCGGTTGCATCCACTAGCTAATCTATCCGAGGCAAGGGAAAAGGATCCTTCGGGTAAGCCTTATTTAAATCTGTGAAGTCCACACACACCCGCCATTCCCCACTTTTCTTTACTACCACCATGTTGGTCAACTACTCGGGGGTAGAACACCTCCTTTATGGCATCCGTCCGCTTAAATTTGAGTACTTCATCCTTGACAGCATCAAAGTGTTCCTTGGAGGAGAGCCGAAGTGGTTGCCTTCTGGGGATGACAGGTGGATTAACATTTAAATTGTGATAAATGAAGTTCGGATCCACCTCGGGGGCCTAATAGGCGTTCCATGAGAATACATCGATATTTTTTCTAAGGAAATCTATCAGCTCTTCCTTCTCTCGAAGAGGCAGCTGAATCTCGACCTTAAAGAACTTCTCCTCATCGTCGCCAATGACAATTCTTTCCAGTTGCTCACACACAGCCCCTTTGCCATTGCCGCTGCAGACGACGCTGGCACATTTGATTGCTACAATTCCCGCTCGGTGGAAACCGAGGATTCGCCCCCAACCTGATGTCTAATTGTTGCGACCAAGCATTGCCTAGCCATAGACTGGCTCCCTACTAGTTCCTTAACCTACCCCTCAGATGGATACTTTACCTTCAGGTGTAGAGTGGATGGTATGGCTCCCATAGCGTGAAGCCAAGGCCTTCCCACAATAGCAATGTAGGGGGAGTAGGCATCTACCACAATAAAGTTTACCTCCACAACCTCTGTCCCTATCTGAACGGGCAGTCAGATTTGGCCTTTCGGAAAGACAATCTTCCCATCAAACCCTATTAGAGGGGAATCATAGTCAGTTAGATCCTCGGGTCTCAGCCTCAGCCCCTTAAAGAGGTCGGGGTATATGATCTCTGCTCCGCTACCTTGATCCACCAACACTCTCTTCATATCGTACCCACCTATCCTAAGGGTGACCACCAAGGCATCATCATGTGCCTGCAAAGTTCCAGCCTTATCCTCATTCGAGAAGCTCAAGGCTTGCCTAGTATCTATTCTACTTCTCTTTGGATCGAGGGACAAATCCTTTGCAGATGGCTGAGCCACAGACATCACCCTGGACAGTCGAGAACCAATCCTGCCCGGAGCAGCAAGGATGACACTGATTGTACCTAAAGGGGGCCTTGTGAGAGCGTCCCTTTGAGCCCCCATCTTTATTTGAACATTTTGCCTGGGGGGCTGATACAAGAATTGCCTCAACTTTCCAGCCTTAACTAATTGCTTTAGGTGGCTCCGAAGAGTCCTACAATCCTCGATAGTGTGCCTTCGTTCCTGGTGGTATTGACAGTGGAGGCTTTGGTTGCGCTTCATGGGGTCTCCCCCAATCCTATTTGGCCATTGAAAGTATGACTCATTCTTGATTTTTTCTAGAATTTGATGTACTAGATCTCGATACATAGTACTAACTACCTGAAGAGCAGCAGATCCTGAATGCCCTGTGAAATCTCTCCGAGGTCGGTTGTTATTGTATCTGTCCAACCTGAAATCCCTTCTGTCCTGAGGGATCACCTTAGCCTTTCCCTTCCCCTGCTGCTGGTCCTCTTCGACCCGTTTATACTCATCAATGCGGTCTATGAGCTAACGCACGCTCCTAACTAGTTTCCTGGTCAGGGACTTCCTCAGATCGTGCTCGACGGGCAAGTCGACCTTGAAAGTCCTTATAGCCACGTCATCAAATTCCCTGTTTATTTCATTGAACATTTCCCAGTACTTATTAGAATACGATTTCAGGGTTTCCCTCTCTCACATGGCCATAGACAGCAGGGAGTCCAAAGGCCGAGGAACTCTGCTACAAGTAACAAAACGAGATCCAAAGGCTCTTGTAAGCTCCTTGAAGGAGTTGATAGAGCCTTCCCTCAGACCATCAAACCATCTCATCACCACAGGCCCCAAACTAGACGGGAACACCTTGCATATCAAGGTTTCATTCTTTGAGTGGACAGCTATTCTCTGGTTGAAGTGGTTAACATGCTCCACGGGGTCCGTCCAACCATTATACATGGTGAACGTTGGTTGGGTGAACCACCGAGGAAATCTTCCTGCTTCTATCCTATGGCTAAAAAGTGACTTGGAAATCTGGCTCAGAGCCCTACTCATGGCATCGTTGCCCAGGCCTTTGTGAGATGGACGCTTTCCTCTCTGCCTACCACGGTAATTCCCGTTGTATGAAAAAGACTTACTGGGAGGAGTCCTTGACCTGGGCCGGTAGCTATCATCGCTATCATCACCAGAAGAATGGTCAGGGCTCGAAGGAGTTCCTCTGCGTTGCCTGCAGCGTAGTCTTCTTCGTAAATGGTCTATCTCTCGCTGCAAGCTCTTGGTGTTCACGAAAGATGTGGCTTCCACCTCGAGATTGACTCCTACTAGTCTGAGTAGTGTGTATACTGACTTCGCAATCTCTCTTACGTTCAAGGTTGAGGAAATGATCCTAGCGTTGGGAGCTAACGGATTCTTCCCTGTCAGGACCTGGCTCCGCCATAGCTGTGCGCTGACCTTACCGAAGCTCAAGCAATTCCCATAGATGGCGCCAATTGTAGGGGCAGGCTTTAGTCCCTTACCTAAAAGTTGAATGGATTAAGGCCCAAACAGCCCAACACAATGAATTTGTAGAGAGTGGGCCAAAGAGCTAGGCTTCAATGAAATAGACAATGCCTTCAATGAACTCCAAAATAGTAAGAGAGTGAGTGTAAGCAATGAATAGACAAATGTGATGCATAGAAATTCTTCCTCGGCAATGTTCGAGGAGAGCAGTTCTTGAATATATTTTTCTTAGATTTGATTACAGTTGCTGTTCTTAATGCCACAGTGTTTCCTCTACAGGTTTTTCGATCCCCTGTCCCTAGAAGGTCTTCTACACCATATATCCCCCTTCAGATGATCTTGGCCCTCCATTTGTTGATCATCCAGGCCACCACTTGAGTGCTTATCCTATCAGACACCTTCCCAAACCCCTTATGAGTTGTGGCAGTCAAGACAGCACCATTTAGGGATCTTCTCCACATAAATGCAGCCAGGAGATTTGGTAGGATGCATTAAATGTGGTGGCAGCCACCATCTCTTCAGTCATATCACGATTAACCCCTCTTTGAATTTGACCTCCTCTGGTCATGTGCCATTGGCGTGGCCTTGCCGTCCTAGCATGTGGCCTCCTCGACGCAATAATGACCCCCTCAGCCATGGGTATGACACGTGGCGCAAACACCTTACTAGAATTCCTGTGCCCCACAAACATTTTTTTATTGAGTTTTATACAATATTTTTAGAAGAACAATATCTATCTAAACTTCGAAATGCAAAAAATTACATTATGTAGAAAAAAGAGCATAAAAACTAATTCAAAAGATAAATTGAATCAATAAATTTGTGAAATAATAAATGGTTCAAATAAGTTATGAATGGTGCAGGTGAATGTTGTTGACTTGATTTTATTGGTAAATTAATAGATATCATTTGGTGGTATTAAGGTTGCACTACCAAAAAAAGTCCTATTGCAGCGTTTTTTTTCTAGCACTTTTAAAAATCGTCGTAATAAAGGAGCTTGTAGCAGCGCTTTTTGAAACCGCTGGTGTAGGAAATCCTATTATGGCAGCTCAAAATCGGTGCTTTACTAATCGCTGCAATAGGAGGCCTATAGCAACGGTTTCCAAAAATGCTGGTATAGGGAGCCCTATTGCAGCGTTTTATAATCGCTGCTATTGGTTAGGTTTATCTTTTTTTTTTTTTTCATGACTTTAATTTTTGAAAGTATCCTATCCCAGCGCTGCAAAAGTGCTGGAATAGGTTTACTCATTTCCCTCTTGGGAGAGACCTATACCAGCACTTTTAAAAACGCTGGAATAGGGTTTACTCATTCCCTTATGTGATTTACCTATCCTAGCGCTTCTAAAAGTGCTGTAATAGTGTTTACTCCTTCCCTTATGTGATTGATCTATACCAGCGCTTTTAAAAGCGCTAGAATAGGTTTTACTCATTCCCTTATATGATTTATCTATCCCAGCGCTTTTAATAGCGCTGTAATAGGGTTTACTCCTTCCCTTATGTGATTGGCCTATCCCAGCACTTTTAAAAGCGCTGGAATAGGGTTTACTCATTCCTTATGTGATTTACCTATCCCAGCGCTTTTAAAAGCTCTAGGATTGGTCACCTATAGGGATTTATTAACAAATGACCAATACTCTCCTAAACCTAGAAAAAGACCAAAGTACCCCCTAAAACATCGAAAAAGAGCAAAATAACATTGATTACTTGAATAAGACAAAATACCCCATAAATTGAAAAAGTGACCAAAATGCCCCCGTAAACACAAAAAAATGTCCAAAACACTCCTGATACCTAGTAAAAAACTAATATACCCCCAAAACCTAATAAATGACTGAAATACCCTCCCAAAACATCAAAAATGACCTAAGCACCCCCCAAGACATTGAAAATGACTGAAGTACCCCTTGTGCCCGAAACAGACCCAAATACGCTCGATTACTTGAATAAGACCAAAATACCCCTATAAGTTGACAAATGACCAAAATGCCCCCAAAAGACAAAAAATGTCCAAAACACACCTGACACCCAGAAAAAGACTGATACACAAAAAAAAAAATGACCGAAATACCCCCAACACATTTAACTGCCCGAAATACCTCCTAAAAGCTAGAAAATGGTGCAGAGAGAGTATCTATTAATGTTGTTTGGTGGTTATACAAAAAATAAAGTTTTGTCTTTTAAATGGTACTGATTTTTAGATAGTAATTGTTTGTAAATTCTTGTGTGAGAATTAGACATTATTGATTAGATTATGATTTTGTGTTGCATTACATTTTGCTGTTTTCCAAGTAATTTTTTCATTATATCTCATGTTTAATACTTTTATTATAGAATGGTACTAGCATAGTTAAAAATGAATAATATGGAGGTTGAAAATAGCTTAGAGATTAACTCAAAAGAAGACGAATAGAGTTTTTGTCATGATTCTAGTTATTTAATTTTTATAACACATTGCCCACAATCATTTGTGAGGGCATAAAACCCTCACAAATAATTTCAATAATGCCATTATTTGTCGTTAAAAAATAATTCGTCATTTTGAAATTTACAAATTAGTAATTGTGAGGGCATAAAGTCCCGCTCACAAATACTTTTTAGCAATGCCAGTACTTGCCTTTGAAATGTAAGTCATTAATTTGAAATTTGCTAATAACTAATTGATAATTCTTAACAACATTTGCATCCCCTCACTAACAATAAGTTGTAGACTTTTTTCGTCATTTAGTAATATATGTGTGAGGACAGATTTATCCAATAATGATGGTGAACTGCCATTGTAAAATAACTATTTGTGACGGTATGGTTGCAAAATCCCTTTTAACAACAAAAGCAAGTTCAACTACTTTTGAGGGTTATGTTTAATTCCTTGCTAATAAACTTCTGTGATGATATTTGACATTTTGCAAGGGCATTTTACCCTCACAAATAGACTCTGAAGTGGGCTTTTTTGCATTGTTGGGCCTCAATCCTTTCTACTACATTGCGGCCCATTAGTCTGAGGTAAGAGAGTTGGGACTAGCCTTACTGGCGCTATGCTTTAGGCCAGCTTATGCACAAGTCAAGCCAACCTAATGTTGACGCGCTCTGGCATGAGTGCTGCGGTCTGAGCATATGGCGTAGCCATGGTAGGAACAACTGTTACAAATGTTATGGCAGGAATACAATACAGTAGAATAACTACAATACTAAACGAAATAAGTAAAACTAACACCGAGAAGATAGTTAACAGAGTTACGGCAGAATAATATGGCAAATGGAAATAACACTCCAGCAAAAGAAGAGTAAAAAACTCAAGAACTAAACAGTGGGCGAATCACTTAATAAATACAACCAGTAAAAGCTTGTCTGCTAGATGGTAGGCTAAACATTTCAGCAGAAGCAGACCTAAGAAGGGACCAATCTCCAACGCGAGTAATCTCAAGAAAGGCTCCTGCCATAGAAGTTACACACTTTGGAGAAAGGGCCTAAATGGTTTGAGTTTTGATTCTCAATCTTCAGAGAGTGGGTCTGTCAAGAGGGAGAGAAAAGATGGTCTATTGATGCATGCTTCTATTCCTACCGTTCATTCTCTCTCTCTAGTTTTCTTTCTAGTCTTTCTTTTCTCTCTAGTCTTTCCGTGTATTCTTTTATTTTCTATCCTTTATTTTCTTTCTACCTCTCCTTCGTCCCCCCCTTTCACTGTTCAAGGCTATCCTTTTTATACTATTTGCCATTGTGGGATTTACCCTTTTTGTATTGTAACTGCTTTTGGCTCCTTATGGGTATCCTTCCTAGATTGCCTTCTGGCCTGTTAGCTACCTAGCCACTACCTTTGCTCAGAGTGTGTTGGTTGCACCACTCTCCATTCCTAGACAAAATTACTTGTCTTGTTTCTTACCTCTCTCTATTTTTGTTTTACCCATTTGGATAAGGATTGAGCTATCTTACCACCCACCTTTATGGCATGCATCAAGTGGTCCCAGCCTGTACTTACCTCTTTTGGGTGAGGTGCCATCTCAGCAGGATATTTCCCCCAAAGAAGCTTGAACGGGAACCCCAAAATAAACCCCCTTTTCTCCCCACCGCCGAACGACACCCTCTGAATACCTTGACTCGTGGCCCACTTCCCATGTATTGGCTGGGTACAAGTAGGTGGTGCCTTAGCCCTTTGTGCATGCTTCACTCTATTTGAATTTGTTTCTTTCTGGCTTTCATACTATTTCTGCTGCCCTTGCGTTGTTTGATTTTTTATATGTACTAGTTGATGTTTATCTTATATGGCGTGAAGAGTGTGTGGGCTTTTGGGCTCATATTTTCTTCCTCTCATCCCTTTCTGGACTAGGCGTTGCTTGGGCAAAAGCCTTCATCTTCTTGCTAAGCCCATGCTTCCTTTTTTATGGTCGTGGGCCTTTTTGGCCACTAATCCTACCACTAATCCTGCCTTTTTGGCTACAGCTTTGCCTTTATTTTTATTTCTTATTATTCCATGGGTTTGCGGGCTAATGTTCCTACCATATCAACCCATTTCTTCATCAATCCTTTGCTCAAGGCTTCCTTAGCCCAATTTCCACGTCTTTACCTCTTTAAGGCTTATTGGCCAATGTTCCTACCATGCCAACCCAGTTTACCACTTTATTCCTTGGGCTTCCTCGGCCCATTTATTTTTTCTTTATCTCTTTTTACTCCTATGTACTTGTTACTAAATTCTTTGGGCTTCCTCGACCCTTTTACTACATCTTTACCTTCTATTATCCTTTTGGGCTTATTGGCTTTTAAGCTAGCCCATTGAGTTTAGCAGTTCATTCCCTGGACTTCCTTAACCCATTTACTTCTTCTTTACCTCTCATTATCACCATGGGCTTACTACTTCATTCATTGAGCTTCCTCGGCCCATTTACTCATTCTTTACCTCCTTTCACGGGTCTACTGGCCATCAATCCTATTGATTCAGTCCGCTGGGCTTGCTTCCTTGTTTCTTTACCGTTTTACTGCTTATTTCCTTCTCATCTTCTCTATTGTTGGGCTTCTTTTCCTATTGGGCTCTTTGTCAAAAATGGGCATCAACAGACTCTTTTGTTGTAGTGACCAGATATTTAAAACAATTAAACAAAACTAACATTATCTATTATTTGGCACTAAATATATACAACTAGAAGTAAGAGAGCCTGAAGTTTGTTTTATTGAAGTGTTTTATGCTAGTGCATACACTATAGAGTAAAATGATCATAATTTCCTCTAGAAAAATCCATATTGTACTCTGTAGACTGTAGTAATTAAAATGATGATTTGGCTCTTAAAAATAAAATTATACATTATTTGATGCGTTAGAAATTAGAGAGATATCTTTCCAACGCTGCATCACTTGAATGCTAATTCCCTTGGAATTATTCTAGAACTAATTTTAAAAGTGCCTCAAAGATGTTGATTGAGGTTCTATAAAGACTTCACTTATTTGATGTTCAAGTTTGGCTAAACTTTATGAATTTCCATGAGACATCCTAGTGTGAGGAATGGGTTGAATAAGTAATGCTAATATATTATCCTTAGTTTTGCGATCTGCAACGCCAAACCCATCTTCCTACTGGTACGTGCAGTGTCCCATCCTTGCGAGATTCATAGAAAGTTCAATAAATGTTTGACAAAAGGGAGAACTTACATCTTGTTCTTCATTCATTTTCTTCCATGCTGTACTAACCAAAGACTTTACGTATTCACGAGCGTCGTTTTCAACAGTGCCAGTTTCATTCATGTAACATTGGATTGATTTAGGAATATCACCTCTCCTTAACTCATCCTGATTTGCCAAAAAAAAAAGGAGAAAAGAAAAGAAAAATGTTGTTAGGCTTTGATTGTATGAAGTAGTTGAAAGCATTCTTAATGAAACTCTTAGGATAATGTGATTGGCATACCGTAGATGTTCCACGATCATTTGTAAGTCGTAAAATCATAGATGACCAATGGATTATTTAGGGTACTCTTCCAAGCATTCCAAGGCTACCTTTGTTATTGGATTTGCAACAATAAAATAAGAATGCATGGTATAACTGGTGATGATATTGTAATCCATGCATTCTTAAGGTATTCTTCAAGGCTTGGCGTATATTCGCTGTAGTACCACTTCACCTCCAACAAATAAGATCTACATAAATCTGCCCTTTGAAGCAATTATAGTGGGGTGATGAATTAGATCATGTATTTAAGAAGAAAATGTTACTGATACACAAAGATGGATTTATAAGTTGAATAAAGTCCATACAGCTTTTTTGAGGTATCAAATGATGTGGAGTCCTTGTTCCTTAAAGGGATCAAAAACCATTTCATTATTGTAGAGAACAAGGAAACATATCTTCATATAATTTGGAAGTTGATCCATTGCATTGATATCCCATCTATAATTACAAAAAAAAAAAAAAAAAAATAATAATAATAATAATAATTAAGAGTACTCATAAAGTCTTTATGAAAAAGATAGCTTTGAAGGGTTTATGGTGTTGTGCGGTTTATACAAACCTCTCAACGGCATACATGAATATCTCAAGTTCATCCAAAGTGCCATATATATCATAAACATCAGTGAACCGACCTTTGTTATTAATTTCCTACTATATCCATATCGAGGTTGATATATTAGACCAACTGAGCAGTAGAAATTCTCCATTAGCCTATTCCTTGCAAAGCTCAAATTTTCTCCAAGTCCAGTGCTCTTCCACTACCATTTAATGAACCAAACAAGAGAATATCAATTTTCTAACTTTAAATCTTAGGTTATAATAAACTTGATCATTTATTTATGTTTCCATGAGATTTGATTTTAATTTTAGTATTCATCGTTGTATACTTTGACAGAGAATCTATATAATCCATTCAAAACTGTCAACAAATAAGTAATAAACATATTAATTATATGTCAAATGAAGCTCTACTTAATGTGAGAACTAATAAGATTTATTTTTTTTAATCTTGATACTTGTTTTAAATCTTCTTGGTGGATAGCTTGAACCATGTTGAAATCTGATAGGCCAAGAATGTATTGACCCCTTTGGTAAATTAATCAATTAATTAGCCAAGTTAATTAATTAGATTCAATTAACATGCAATACGCGTGGTAGCACAAACAAATCACCAACTAAGATAAATGCAGTAGAAAATAAATTTGCCACGGGTAATTTGTTTACGAATGGAAAAAACCACCGAGGCAAAACCCAAACGGGTGAATTTAAGGTCACCACTCCTGAGAATCCACTATTATTAAAACAAGCGGTTATAAGTAAAGGAATCCTAGTACCTTATACCAATCTACAGTTGAATCCTTACCCCAATACACAATTGAACTTGTAATGTAGTGACAATCTCTCCTTTCAATGCACGGCTCCAAGTACATGACTAACCAATCGATGCACGGATCCCAGTACGTGACTAACACACCAACTTGAGAAAGATTTTAGCTGTAAAGTTTTTCAGTTCATCCACATGATGAAGATCAAGAAGCTCCTTGGTCACAAAATCCTACGGCATACAAACGCAGTAGCTTCTTCAAGAGTAAGATGAACCAGGACAAATTGTCTCACAATATGCATGTAACAACAAGTGCAACAACCTTATGACTGCCCTTAAAATAATTTTTATATATGTCTAGGATTGTGAGAAAAGAAAACCTAAACACATAGCTTGGATATGGGTGAAAAACAGATTTGGAAATCTGAATTCGTAAACCTTGATAGATATAATCTATTGAGCTATCTGTCGAGCTTTAAAATACAACACTTCTTCACTTGTTTCTTGAACAGATTTGCATGGCTTTAATTCTTGACTTGAACAACATGTTTCTTGAAGACTTAAACCATTCTAGATTTACCCAATTACAAGTAAAATGTGTTTTGTCAAAAAATTAGTTAATTCTATATGACATTTGTTCTTAACATGTTCCATATATGTCCTAACAAAATCTAGTTCTGCAAACTCAAGCAAGATAGGGTTCATGTCTTCTCTACTCCTATATACATCAATGAACCACCTTGTTTCGAACCTCATTATCCTCCAATGCAATGGAAGCTCCAAGGCACAAGTCACTATCGCATAAAGATTTTTATCTTTATTTTGCTTAAGGTATTCTTCAAGGTGCTTGGTTGCAAAATCTCTTGCTTCTTCCAATATATTCTCACCTTCTATCAAATGGAATGAGGCTTCATACAATGATAGCATATCTTTGGTATCCTTACAAAGGCATTCCTTGAAATTCCTTCTCTCATCCTTAAAATTATTGAAAACTTCTACAATGACCAATGACCAATGCAACAAAGATTAACTATATTATGGCAATTTGTGCATTGTCAAATATAATGAAATGGATATAATCTTGTTCTGTTTAAATATACAAACGTGATCTTCTTTTTTTTTTTTTTTTTTACTTTTCTTAAAATACCTGGAGACATTCTATATCTATATTGTCTTAGGAGTCTAAAATTTAAGTGCAGTAGCATATAATACTCCTTCCACGTATCACCATTGTGATCATCATTGAATTGAGCTTCCAATTATCACTGATTACCTTTCTAGAAAACCCCCAGTCCTTAACACCACAATTATTCCTCCACCCCTATGTGTATATCCTATTACAGACCCATCCTCATCCTCAAGTTCCTCTCTGCAACCCTAATGATATTCTTAGTATGATAGAAAAGCTTCCCCCAAAAATAAAAGACTAAATAAAGACCTTGACCCTAGAAGCCAGATCTAAAAGAATCATTAAAGTCCTCCATAATTATCTCAAAGATCACCAAAGACTTTTCCTTGCTATTTTTCATGATATAGACCAACCATGGAAAACCCCTTTTGCCTTTTGGATAACCTAATGGATTGTTGCACATTATCTTTACATGTGGTATTTACTCAATGAGTATTACCTGTGTCTCCATTTTGAGTCAGAGTTTTATAGATATATTTTCCCACGTGGAAATAGATATTTTTGCAAATTCTGGTTTGAAATTTTGAAAAATGATGCTCATGAAGGAGAATGGATAAAGTATCCTAAAGCAGAACACCCAAGATTTGGTTGCAAAATTACTTCAGAATGTTTAGTTGCTAAACTTAATTTTTAAAATGATATTCGTGCAGAAGGAATCTTTCACCCTACAGAAATACATTGGGTCACTAATCCAGATGGCACTCTCCACACACACCTGGACACTTCTTGGGTATCTTGTTACCATGCTCTCACAATGACAGAATCCCTTAATAAGGGAATCTTATCTGAAAAAGTACCAATTGATCCAGAAATCTGTAGACAACAGTGGCCACATGAAGATCATAGGGAAATGCCCAATCCTCTTAATCATCTTATAGAATATGATGATCCTTATTATCATAACCATGATCCAGATGACAATGCAGATGTTGATGAAGAATGGTTCCAAGGAAGAGATGAATGGGACTAGACATCTCTAACACTTTAAAAAAAAAAAAAGGTCCCAGAAACATCTTCAGATCTTATCTTCAGGAGTAAAAGATATCTACTTCTTTGTCAGAGGCATATCTGGATGAAGTACTCCAACAAGCCAGGCCCTTTCCTCAGTTTGACATTTGTCAACACACTTGCACCTTTGTCAGCCAAGACCCCTACTTCCTTGGACAATTGTCAACAAGAAGTCAGCCCCTACCGTCCTCTCGTAAAACTCATTGTGCTCTGAATGTAAAATATTGATGTAAGATGTTGCCTATAAATAAGTCTTTTGGGTCTTTGTAAAGGGCAGAGTGAAGGAAGTCCTTATATTCCTTGTAAGCCATTGTAAGATGTTCCTCAGAGTTTCTTATGTCTGATGTAAAAAAGCTGTTCAATCTAATAATATCTCTTATCTTGTTGTATCTTGTGTTGTGTTCTATACCATATTTTCATGTTATCCTTTATACGTTAGTGGCAATTTATGTTATTAACTAGTTTCCATAATCTTCTTACACTCTCTATGTCTGTTTCTTCTTGGTTCTTCCTATCCATCTCTCTCCTTCCATACGTTAGTGGAAATTTATGTTATTAACCAGTTTCTATAATTTTCTTACACTCCCTATGTCTGTTTCTTCTTGGTTCTTCCTGTCCATCTCTCTCCTTCCATTCGTCTCTCTTTAAATTGGTATCAGAGCCATGAGATCAGTTTCTCCCTCCTTTGATTAGTATACTTTGATTATTGTCCTAATTAGTATGCTTTGTGATTTACAGTTGCCACAATACATGGATCATCTGTATTAATCACATCAGAACACTGGATTTGATAATCAAGTAGAACACAAAGGTGTTTGTTCCCAAAATTCTTAAAAAACCTTGTTTTCCATAGTTACCTTGTGGATGTTTAAGCCTGGAGCTGGCGTTTTAGTCCTGTTAGGTCTTTCTTTCTAGCATAAACTATTATGGCAAGTCCATTTTCAGAAGTCACTAATATTATTAATCCTGTCTTTGACCTTTCCTTTCGTAAATCTACTACAAATAGGTTAGGAAACTTGTATGAAATTTCTCATGTACCTAAATATAGTAAGATCCCTATCACAGATTTCCCTATTGTAAATCCCTATACTGTGTTTGATAAACCCCAAACTAATAGACCAAGAATGTATTGACCCCTTGTGATATATTAATTGATTGATTAGCCAAGTTTATTAATTAATCAAATTAACATGCAATGTATGTGGCAGCACAAACAAATCACCAACTAAAATAAAGTGTAGCGGAAAATAAAATTGACACGGTGATTTGTTTACAAATGGGGGAAACCTACACGGCAAAAACCCCACTGGGTGATTTTAAGGTTACCACTCCCGAGAATTCACTATCATCACAACAAGCGGTTACAAGTAAAAGAATCCCAGTACCTTATACCAACTACAGTTGAACCTTTACCCCAATACACAATTGGACTTGTTCTGTAGTGACAATCTCTCCTTTTGATACACAGCTCCCAGTACGTGACTAACCAATAAATGCGCGGATCCCAGTACGCGACTTAATCACCAACTTGAGAAAGATGTTGGTTTCAAAGTTTTTTAGTTCATCCAGACGATGAAGATCAAGAAGTTCCTTGGTCACAAAACCTTACGGTGTACAAACACAGCAGTTTCTTTAAGAGAAAGCTGAACTAGGACAAATTCTGTCTCCGGTCACAATTTGCATGAACAAGACTTTGCTTTATACTCACACAACTTGTGTCACCATTGATGGCCCTTAAAAAAATCCTTATATATGTTTAGGGTTGTGAGAAAAGAAAGCACAAACATATATTCACGGATTAGAATGAAATCAGAAATGAAAATCCGATTTCATAAATCTCGATAGATTGCCTATCTATCGAGCAGCTGTCGAGGCTCGGGCTAGTGTAGCCTTTTAAACCTCGATAGATACCAGCTGTCAAGATAGTTGTCGAGATTTAATGAACAACACTTCATCACTTGTTTCTTGGACATATTTGCATGGCCTTAACACTTGAACTTGAAACTTTGTTCCTTGAAGCATTAAACACATTTTAGATTTACCCAATTACAAGTAAAGTGCGTTTTGTCAAAGGATTAGTCAATTATATTAAATATTGACATATGTTCCTAACATGATTCACATATGTCCTAACACCCTCTTTCAAAAAATCCATAAAAGAGTTTTTAGGTCCTTCTCATCCTTCTACTGTAAAAGAATATGTCCAAGCCTCCAAGTTTGACCGGTTTAATATTCCAGCAAGTGAAATAAAAAAATTTCATCACCGTTGCCCTTCCTAGAGAGTTTGTAATTCCATGGCAAAAACAAGGGTACACACACCTTCATTTTGTTGCAGTAGGCCTGGCACTAACTTTCCACGGAAGAAAGGGACTCCCTGTAGCTTCTAGAATTTCACTCCTTGATTCTAGATTATTAGAATATCAAAATGCAGTCATAGGAACAGTTCAGACCACTTTAAATGCGAGAACAGTTTTTGTCACACTTTTCCCTAACTTCAATATGTCTCTTAAAGATCCTCACATTTGCTGCTACACTTCAACTTGCTTTTAGACTTCAGAATCATGCTTTTGACATGGCAGTACTAGACATAGCCCAATCCAATGATGCTCTATTGATTCAAGTTGATCCAGGAATGACACCTATGTGTACGTTTGTTCCAAGACAACTCAATAGAGACCAGATAACTTCTCTCTTTCCAGAATCATGGATTACAAAATATGAGATGCTTCATCAGACAACTAAACCAATCCAATCGAATGATCATTTCTTTATCAGAAAAGCAAATGGCGAAGTTGAGACAAGATTCTCGACAGCTCCACCAGAGAAGAAAGATGTAACAGTCTTTCCAACTCAAATTGCTATGCTCTAATCGGTGTTATATGTTTATGAAAATGGCCTTAAAATCAAGGTATTTCGAGAAGATAGAAAGCCCTGCTATGAAGGTAAATCACCTTCTGGTCACATATGGTGGGATATTTGCAATTGTGTTGATTGCCAAGAAGAAGAAGCTTTTGAAGAAAACCATTCAAGAAGAAAGAAAAAATCTTCCCAGCAAATACTCAAAGAAAGATATGGAGCAGGAGATCCAGAAGTTGACCTCCTTGGAGAATCCTCTGAAAAATTTGATTATTATGTCCTCTATCCTAGAACCAAAAAAAAAAAAATATTGTTCCTTCTTTACCATGTTCGGAAAACCATGACAAAAATCTAAAACCTCCATTGATTTCATACTACCAGAAAGTCCTTTCCCACATACCAAAATACCAATCCTTTTCTACCAGTCAAACCCAAACACAGAAGCCTTTACCTTGTTATATGTTTGACCATACTTCAACTTCTTACTCACATAATTTTCCTCCTCTTGAAAGTTTTGACCATCCACAAACCAATATAAAACATGTTTGGAAAATCAAAAATCCTGTTAGAACCAACCGAGATGGAACCAAGAGACAGGTTTCTTCAAAACCTGGCTCTAAATCAAGATGAAGAATCCCATGAAAGTTTCTTACTAAATTTTAGAATATACACATAGGTGTGGAGGAATAATTGTGGTGCGTGAATCTGTGCTTGCTCAAGAAGTTTTGCTACTTTCTCCGTTTAAACATCCATAAGGTAATTATGGAAAACAAGGTTCTTTAAGAATTTTGGGGACAAACTCCTTAGTGTTCTACTTGATTATCAAATCCAGTGTTCTGATGTGATTAATACAGTAGATCCACATATTGTGGCAATTGTAAATCATAAAGCATACTAGTCAAGACAATTAATCAAAGTATACTAATCAAAGGAGGGAGAAACTGATCTCATGGCTCTAATACCAATTTAGAGAGAGATGGATGGAGGGAGAGAGATGGACAGGAAGAACCAAGAAGAAACATGCATAAAGAATGTAAGAAGATTATGGAAACTGGTTAATAACATAAATTGCCACTTATAAAAGATAACATGAAAATTATGGGATAGAACACAGAGCAAGATATAACAAGCTAAGAGACATTATTAGATTCAACAGCTTGTTTACATCAGACATAAGAAACTTTGAGGAACATCTTACAATGGTTTATAAGGGCTATAAGGGCTTCCTTCACTCTGCCCTTTACAAAGACCCAAAAGACTTATTTATAGACAACATCTTACAGCAATATTTTACATTCAAAGCATAATGAGTTTCTAGAGAGGACAGTAGGGGCTGACTTCTTGTTGACAATTGTCGAAGGAAGTAGGAGTCTTGGCTGACAAATGAGAAAGTGTGTTGACAAATGTCAAACTGAGGAGGGGGCCTAGCTTGGTGGAGATCTTCATCTAGATATGCCTCTGACAAAGAAGTAGATATATTTTACTCCTGAAGATAAGGGTGGTACATCTGAAGATGTTTCTGGGACCTTTTTTTTTTTTTTTTTTTAAGTGTTAGAGATGTCTAGTCCCATCCATTTCTTCCTTGAAACCATTCTTCATCAACATCTGCATTGTCATCTGGATCATGGTTATGATAATAAGGATCATCATATCCTATAAGATGATTAAGAGTATTGGGCATTTCCTAATGATCTTCATATGGCCATTGCTATTTACAGACTTCTGGATTAATTGGTACTATTTTAGATAAGATTCCCTTATTAAGAGATTCTGTCATTGTGAGAGTATGGTAACAAGATACCCAAGAAGTGTCCACGTGTGTGTGGAGAGTGCCATCTGGATTAGTGACCCAATGTTTTTCTGCAGGGTGAAAGATTCCTTCTGCACAAATATCATTTTTGGAATTAAGTTTAGCAACTAAACATGCTGAAGTAATTTTGCAACCAAATCTTAGGTGTTCTACTTTAGGATACTTTATCCATTCTCCTTCATGAGCATCATTTTTCAAAATTTCAAACTACAATTTGCGAAAATATCTGTTTCCATGTGGGAAAATATATCTGTAAAACTCTGGCTCAAACTGGAGACACAGGTAATACTCATTGAGTAAATACTACATGTAAAGATAATGTGCAACAATCCATTGGGCTTTTCAAAAGGCAAAAGGGGTTTTCCATGGTTGGTCTATATTAAGAAAAATAGCAAGGAAAAGTCTTTGGTAATCTTTGAGATAACTATGGAGGACTCTAATGATTCTTTTAGATATGGCTTCTAGGGTCAATGTCTTTATTTGGTCTTTTATTTCTGGGGGAAGGTTATCTATCATACTAAGGATATCATTAGGGGTTGCAAAGAAGGAGCTTGAGGATGAGGATGGGTCTATAATAGGATATACATATAGGAGTGGAGGAATACTTGTGGTGTTAAGGACTGGGGCTTTTCTAGAAAGGTAATCAGTGATAAGGTTATCTTTTCCTTTATTGTGCTTGACTTGGAAAGACCATTGTGAAAACCAATTTGACCACCTGAGTAACTGAGGATGTGGAAGCATTTTCTTTTTGAACTGGATCATTTTGGGGAAGGAGGACATGTCCATTTCTACTAAAAAATTATGCCCAAGAAGGTGGAACTAGAATTTTTCAATCCCATGGTTGATTGCAAGAATTTCTTTGAAAGTGGAGTGATAGTGAATTTTTGAAGGCTTAGATGCATCACTTTTATAACCACAAATACTTCTCTTGCCATCAACTTCTTCAAAGAGAGCTGCTGCCCAATATTCATCACTTGCATCTGTCTGCAATATCCATTTGCCTGGTCTTTGAATCCGTAAAGGTGGAGGCTTTTCTGCTAATTTTTTCAATTGTTGGACTGCTTCTGTATGAACAGAATTCCATTTTGGAGGAGATTTCTTCAGTAATTGAGCTAAACAATTCCTGTATCTGGAGATTTTTGGAATAAAATCTGACATGTAATTAACAATTCCAAGAAACTGTTGTATCTTTTTGATACTTGTGATCTTATCTGGGAATTCGGCAAGAGAGACAGCTATGTGAGGCTGCAAAGTGTACCTTTTGTCTGAAATGGTAACTCCCAAGAAGTCTATAGAAGACTGTTTTATGACCATTTTCTTTTTAGAAAGCATTATCCCTTGAGATTTCACTAAATTATAAAATCCAGTAAGCAACTTTTCATGGGATTCTTCATCTTTTGAGAACAAGGGGATATTATCTACATAAATCAATGCATTGGTCAAAAGTGTCTAAAACAATGTTACCATTGCCTTTTGAAATTAGGATGGAGCATTTTTTAGACCAAAAAGCATGACAGTCCATTGGTAATGGTGGTCTGGGATGCAAAACGCCGTCTTGTATCTTTCTTCTAGGTGGATTCCTAATTGCCAAAATCTATAAGATCAAACTTTGAAGATATTTTTGCATTTGAAAGATGCTAAAGAAAGCACTCTTATTTGGCCAAGGGAATTTATCATCTGCAAGAAAATGATTAAGATCCTGGTAATTGATTACCAATCTGAGTTTTCCTCGAACTTGCTCAGCATGCTTGTTGACATAGAAAGCTTCACATGCCCATGGAGAGGTTGTGGGTTCAATGAGGCCTTCAGAAAAGAGTGTAGATAGTTCTTGCTTAGCCAAGGCCAAATTTTCTGGATTCATTCCTTTGTGACTGGTTTTTGTGGGGTTAACATCTTCATTCTTTTTAAAAGGGAGGTGTATGAAAAAGTTTGGGTTTTTCCACAAAGGATTTAAATTTTTAAGGAGGAATTCAGAGTGGTTGTTTGCACAACAGTCATTAATAATCTGGAGTCTCAAAGAGTCAAAGGGGTCAACTATAAATAGGTGAGGTACTTAGGTCCAAGTGAGAAGGTGTTGTTTGTGCAAAAGTCCTTTTGAAGACCATCTGAGGCTAGGTATCTGATGAAGGAGATCTAATCCTAGGAGAAGGTTTCTGCCTGTAAGAGGGGATCCAAGGACTTGATGTTTGATGGTAAGGGTTAGAAAGATTTTGATGAAAATAGGCTTACTTTTCAGGGTGATCAAGAATGTTTCTCCATTTGCTGCTCGAAACATCTGATTATGAGGTAACCAAAATACTGCAAGTCAAATTTTGGGATGAAGGATTGTTGCTGCTACTCCTGTATCAAACAAGGCTATCACTAGGATGGGCCTGGAGTAAGTGTCTGAGAGGATATGTACTTGGGCTATAGGGGTGGGGTTTGTAAGAGGGGCTATAATAGGCTAGGATGTATAGATGGTTTGGATTTCTGGGTCTGAATCATCATCATTGTCTTGATCTGAATCTTCTTCTGAAGTGGAATAGGCCATAACTGCCAAAGCTTGAGGGGAGTAGTTATCATACAGTGAAAAGAGTGATTCTACATCCGAGAAAGGAGTATCATCTGCGTGAATTTGTGCTTGCTCAAGAAGTTTTGATGCTTTCACCTTTTTTGGACAATTTTTTGCAAAGTGACTTGGTTTTCTGCATACAAAACATACTTTTGAAGTTTTTCTTTTAAACTACTTTCTTCTAAGAAACTTCTATTTTTTTCTTCCTAAAGGATTTTTTCTTTTGACCTGTATAGTGTCTTTTCTTCCAAGAATATTTCTTGAAATGATCTCTTCATTTTGTTGGACAGGTACAATTTTTCTCATAGCATTTTATCTACAAATCTTTCCTTTTGCAATTGTCATTGAGTTTGCTATGAACCTTGTCAATTTCTGAAAGAAATTTTTTCTGATTGCAGAGCTTTTCTAGGGCAATGAGCACATGCTGATAAATTTCTCCTAAGAAGGCTTGCTGCAAAGTTATTTTTTGGAGATTCATCTTGCAGAGATTTTCATCTCCCAAAGGTTTTAGGAGGGAGTTAACATCATCCATGCCATTAAAAGAGTCGTATCTCCTTGACAATCTGTCAAAATGTTTCTCTAAATCTTTTCTTTCAAATGAACAACACTTCATCAGTAAGAATTCTTCTCATGCCACTTTTGTATAATGGGTCGTCGAGCCGAGAAAGTCATTATGGATGATCGTGAAAAAGTCTTCTAATGTGTTGCATTGAGTTGCCTGTCTTTGCCTGTATTCTCCTAAGTTGATCCACCATTTTCTTAATCTTCCTGTGACTCTTGCAACAAATTTGGCAATGATCTAGGCCGCAGTAGCATTTGCGGCTTGGAGTTCAGCTATATACCATGAATACATGTTAAAGATCTCATCATGACATCTAGAAAGAGGGGCATTATCGATGGTGAACAGATGTTTTGAGTCTGTGGTTTGTGAATAGGTACACCTTGTTTGGTTATCGGGGATAAAGGGTGGTAAAGGTGGAGGCTATTTAGGACGAAGAGCATCATCTTCTTCTATCTTTGGTTCTGTCATAAACACTTCCTCTAGACCAAGATCAGACAAGTCTAGGTCTATGTCATCAATCACTGGGAGCACAAAAGGTTCTCTTGGATCTTCAAGGGTGAGGGTTCTAAGAAATGATGAAATTGGGTTTGGAGGGTCAAGATCCACAGCCAACATGTTCATATCTGGGGGTCTTGAAGAAGCATCAACAGTTGAATCTGGGGGTTGGTATAATGATTCTTTGTTCTTTTCTTTAGGAGAAGGTTCATTTTGTGACTTAGCTTGAGGTTCTGGTTGAGATAGAGCTGAATATGTTATGCTAGGAAATATTCCACTTGGTTTAAAAGGGTTATGATCAGATGTGTCATGGTTAATGGTTGAAGATTTTGGTTAAGAGATGCTGGGAAAAAGGGAGAGGGCATGGACAGGTCATTATATAATGATTATTGAGGCTGGTAAGGCATATAGACATTCATCGGGAAAGTTTGGGTGGCTTCCTTCTGTGATCCTTCCAGGGATTGGAGTTGTGTCAACAACTGTTTTCTTTTTCTTTTTCTTTTTGCCCAATGAGAGAAAAGGAGACAAACAAATCCTTAATTGTGGAAGCAATCGTTTCCAATTCTTGTTCAACCATCTTGATCTTTTTCTTCAAGTCTTCAATAAGAGAATTGGAGGATGAGAAAGTATGAGTAACTACCTCAGTCATCTTTGTTGATTATCAAGAATCTTTGAAAGGACTTGGTTTTGTGCCACAGCATTTTCTGCTTGCCAGTTTAAAGTTGCTTCTGCTAAAGAAACCTGTCTCTTGGTTCCGTCTGGGTTGGCTCCAACAGGATTTTTGATTTTCCAAACATGTTTTGCATTGGTTTGTGGATGGTCAAAACTTTCAAGAGGAGGAAAATTCTGTGAGTGGGAAGTTGAAGTATGGTCAAACATATAACAAGGTAAAGGCATCTGTGTTTGGGTTTGACTGGTAGAAAAAGATTGGTATTTTGGTATATGGGGAAGGACTTTCTGGTAGTATGAGATCAATGGAGGTTTCATATTTTTGTCATGGTTTTCCGAACATGGTGAAGAAGGAACAATATTTTTTTTTCCTGGTTCTGGGATAAAGGACATAATAACCAAATTTTCCAGAGGATTCTCCAAGGAGGTCAACTTCTAGATCTCCTACTTCATATCATTCTTTGAGTATTTGCTGGGAAGATTTTTTCTTTCTTCTTGAATGGTTTTCTTCAATTGGAATATCTTATCACTTTGAGGGTGAAATGACAAGAATATTGGAAGATCTATACAACTCGAGTTGCTCTAAAGGATCCACCACTTTTTAAAGCATCGTCATCCTCACATGTTCCTTCAAATTATTACTCTGTTCAACGCAGGTTTCCCCCTACATGGCAACATCACAGTTTTATTATAAACAAGGGGTTGGTAAATTTCTAATAATATATATGGTTAAAAGAAATAGTAAAACTGGCAATTGAAAACAATAATAAAATGTACCACGTATCCATTTCCTAGTGTTTGGATGCAATCATAGTGCCAAATGGAAGGCTGGTAATTTGCTGATTACCGAACAATAGTGGGACTATTTGAAATTTTGATGGCTGCCATGAGTTGCCCAGGACGAGAGCTGTTTTTGAAGTGCATGTGCTTTGCTTAGTTTGCTATGTTGTGGTTGTGAAGAGAGGGTCCTATAGCCTATTTATAGTAAAACTGCCCAATATCTTGCATGTCAACCTCTTATTTTTTTTATTTGACAAGTATTTTTTAGAAATACTCGTTGCATTGAAATCATCACTTGATCCACTATTTTGAAGGTAAAAATCATGCTTTCATTGCATTTTTTTTTGGCTGAATCAATGCATTTGCGTGTGTATCTTAATAAACACTACTCTAATATTTTAGTCTCTATTTTGTTTCCGTTTTAAATAACATAGAAGAAGGTCAATGCTTTCTGAGGTACTACACTGCCGCGGCCCGTGGAGGAGCGGGTGAGGGCAAGAGGTGCATTTGCTCGAGATGAAAGGGGAAAACTCTTTTACACAGTGACATGTACCGTGAAGATTTGAGCCTTCTTTCATTTTTATTTTTATCTCAAGCTCATATCATTAGCATAAGTAAAATTTTCACCAGGTCAACTTCATCTGCATAGTAACATTGCCAATCAATAATCAATGAATACCATCAAGGGGAAAAAAAAATCAATGAATAGCATAAAACAAATATGCTTTAATGTAATATGCCCGATGAAAGAGTCAGTTACAAGGCACACCATGCATGTGCAATGTATCTGTTCTCTTATCCATAGTATCACTGTGGGGACTGGGTTCGAGTTCTAGGCCCAATAAGGTGTATGGACTTAAACCTAAGAGGCCCGAACAATAAATTTGTAGAGAAGTGGGTTGAGAAGCTGGGCTCAAGCGAGTTGAGTAATGGACCAGAACTATTGTGGCCACCAAAAGAGTAAAGCTATCTTTGCTGCTTAAAAAAAAGTGTCCTCGGTCAAGTCCGAGGAGATTGGTTCTTTTTCTATTTTCTTTCAAGAATTCTTACAAGTCCCCTCTTTTTTTTTCCCCCATTTACTCAGGGGTCCCTTACATTATATACCCTTTCTTTGGATGATCCTGAGCCTCTACTTGTTGGCCATCCAAGTCATCACTTGAGTACCTGTCCCATCGCCACCCTCCTTGGCTCCCTGTAATTTGTAGTAGCCAAGCCAACACTGTTCAGGGGTCTTCTCCACATCAATGCGGCCAGAAAAGTAACTGCTGCATATTAAATGTGGAAGTAGTAGCCTTCTTTTAGGTATCTCCTAGTTCTCATTTGTTGCTGTGCTTCCAGTGTGCGTATCTGCTATCAAAGCTTGCTAGAGATTCTCTTGGGCTAATAGAATCCGGATATGGCCCATGCCCAAGTTGTCTGAGGAGGCACTTCTCCTCGGATAGGCCCAAGGCCCAACACCATATTTGGGTTCTAGCCCCCACAATAGCCCCTGAAAAGCTCAGTATTGTCCCCCGGATGAAGTTTATACTGAGAGGGAGATGGGTGAGGTTGTCATCTCGATGATTGTTTTCATAGAGGGAAGGATGACTCTTCCAATGGGTAGAATAACTAAGGATTACCTGCGCAACCACCGATTATGCCCCCACCAGTGCACTCCCAATATGTTTAGAATTTTAGGGAGTATAGACGCCTTAAGTGAGCACCTGAACCATGGGCTTACATGGCATGACGTCGCGCATATGTACGAGTGCCACTCTCTCTCCAGAGGATACTACCTTAAATCCCGATCTGAGGAGGTGAGGATGATATCTTGCCTTCCCAAGTCCAACAAAGGCTTGAAGGATGATTATCTGGTCGTCTTCGGAGAGTGGCATGATGGTCTTCATTACCTAGTTAAGGCGGGGACACCAGGTGGGGTACCCCGGGATCCGGTCCAATGGCAGGGGCCTTAGTTTGCTAAGTTTTTTTTTTTTTTTTTTTTTTTTTAATTACGAAACTGTATTGCTACTTACTCCTCGGACCATAGGCAATTGTCTAACAATGGATTTCCTTCTCAGACGTTTTGCAAACAAAAACCACGTCTCTCCAAAGCTCAGTCTTGTCAACGTTTCGGCGCTCAACTTCCTGCTAAGGTCAGAGATATTCCAGAGCGAGGACAGATAGCTAAGGGCTGCACACCTGATCCTTGATTACGAGCCCTTGTCATGCGTGTTCCAAGATGTGGGACAAGCAATCAGAGCCGGTAGCTCTAGGCTTGCGCGGATTGACGTCTCCAAACCTGGGTTCCTGGCCCAAAAGGATCTTCCTCCTGTCGTGTTGCCACTTCCACCCATTCACCAACAATTAGCCGGCCCGAGTGAGGACCTACCGCCGTCACCTCAATCATTGGAAGCCGAGATCGAGCAATTCCACTTTAAAGAAGAGGCAGGGGCGGCAGAGAGGCCCGTTGAGCTCTCGGACTTGGAGGTCGAGCACGAGGGACCTTTTACTGTTTCCTATCAATGTTTGCTTATCGCCAAACCAGACCCAAGCTCGGAGGAGGAGGAGGGCATGGATCTGAAGCTTAAAGATCTAGCCTGAGGGGCCTAATGGCTAACAGGAACAAGGGGACGGGGCTGTCCTCAAAAGAAGCATCCAAGACTCAAGTTGCCCCTACTCTACCTCCTGCTCCGCCCCAGCTCCCTACTGATCACAAGTCGAAGGCCAATCCAAACCTGAAGAAGAAAAGGCCTATAAGGACTTGAAGGAGGGCAAGCTGGCATCCCACAAAGAGGGCAAACAACCGAGGAAAGCCAGAGACTCCCAGGATAAGGGGGATCATCTGGTGGAGACCCGAGAGGAGGTCGACAGCCACCGAGGGCAGCGCACCTGGGCACCTCGTCTTGAGGTCAGCGGAGCTGTCATCCCCTAGGATGCCACTATTTGGGAATCCTAGAGGGAGCAAGCCGGCGTCCTAGCTGAGGCGTTAGAGCAACCTCTCCTTCTCCCAAGGGACATGGAGGGCCTTAGGCGGATCAAGCAGCCTGACCTCTTCATGTCTTTGAAGAGGATCTTGGCTATGGTAAGTTACCAAGCCCCTTTTTTTTTTTTGCACACCCATTTACACATGTGCGAGTTCTGATAAATTCTGTCATTTTGGTGCAGATTACCTAGCAAGGCTGAGGCCCATTCCCAGCTTAAGGCCAAAAACCGATCCGATGCTCTGAGGCGAGAACAGATTGAGCTCTTTGAGAAGCTCAAGGAGGCGGATAAAGCTCGCCTTAGTGCCCTAGTAGGTCTAAAAACTGCCAAGAGGCAAGCCGAGGACCAGTGCCAGTAGCTGCACGTGACTGAGATAAACTTGGCCACGGAGAAACAAAAGGTCCTAGACCTTCTATCTGAACTGCAAAAGGTCAAAGAAGCAACCCGGGTGTCCAGGGAGGCTGCTGAGGAGGCGGTGGAGGCGTCCTATGAGTGCTGAGTGAAGGATACAGAAGCTCGGCTCGCTGAGGAGGTGGCTATAATATGCTGGGACTATTGTACCGAGTCCTAAAGGGTGGCGATGGACCAGGCAGGAGTTCCTGCAGACTCAGAGCTTAGAAGGGCGGAGAGTATTTTCTTCTCGGAGGAGATCTGGGAAGTTCTTGATCCCGAGCAACTCCCTACCACCGAAGCTCCTCCTGCTAATGCCAAGATTCTCGAGAGGGTCGAGGCGGGCAAGGAGGCCCCTCCTCTGATAGCCAAGCCCTCTTAAGACGAACTCACTATCAGGGACGTTGTCACCCAAGCCAAGGTTGCCGAGGACAAATCAAAAGTGGATGACGCCCTTCCTAAGGCTGCTGATCCTTAGAAGGACCCTCCTCATGCGAAGACCTAGATGTAGGAGCTTTGATTTATATTTTTGTAAGGGTGGTTTGCCACTAGAAAATAGTGTACATACTTTTGCGTTTAATGGAAATGTTATTCCCTTTCATTCACTGCATTTTTCTTTTTACCTAAAAGCTTATTTCTATTATTGCTGATATTATGATGTTAACAATCTAAATAATCTGACCAAATACTAGCATACACTGACCAAGGGCTTGCAAAAAGTAACTTGGTTCTGTTTGAGTACTTATAAATCGTGAACACCTATAAAATGTAACGTAGTGTTAATTTCCCCTAAGAACGAGGTCCGAGGACTCGGCATTGACTTAGGGCCTGTTTGAACACTTATAAACTGTATCTTAGTGTTAATTTTACTTAAGAACGAGGTTCGAAGACTCAGCATTGACTTAGGTTCTGTTTGAACACTTATAAAATGTAACATAGTGTTAATTTCCCCTAAGAACGAGGTCCTAGGACTTAACATTGACTTAGGTTCTGTTTGAACACTTATAAAATGTAACATAGTGTTAATTTCCCTTAAGAATAAGGTCTGAGGACTCAGCATTGACTTAGGCTCTGTTTGAACACTTATAAAATGTAACATAGTGTTAATTTTCCCTAAGAACGAGGTCCAAGGACTTAGCATTGACTTAGGTTCTGTTTAAATACTTATAAACTGTAACGTAGTGTTACTTTCCCCTAAGAACGAGATCAAAGGACTCAGCATTGACTTAGATTCTTTTTGAACACTTATAAAATGTAACATAGTGTTAATTTCCCCTAAGAACGAGATCCGAGGACTCAGCATTGACTTAGGTTCTGTTTAAACACTTATAAAATGTAACATAGTGTTAAGAATTAGCTGAATGACAGACAGGTAAGGAACAAGGGAAAATTTTCATTGATAATAGTACTTTTTCAGGCTATTTACATTCCATGGGTGTGGTACAGTTTTTTCATCTAAGTCCTCAAGGTAGTACGCACTTATGCCCACCACCGAAGTGATACGAAAGGGACCCTCCCAATTCAGCCCTAGCTCCCCCAGGCGGGGTTTCTGGTGTTGCCCACGACCTTCCTTAGCACTAGGTCTCCCGTTGCTAGGGGCCTTAACTTCATGTGGGCGTCATAGCCTTATTTGAGTTTGTTTTGATAGTACGCTAGTTGGACCCTTGCACTTTCCCTTCGCTCGTCGATTAGATCTAGACCCTTCTTCAGCAACCCGTTATTAGTGCTCGGATTGAAATAGGTGGTACTTAATGTTGGGAAATCGGTTTCTAACGAAATCACAGCCTCGGCCCCATAAGTCAACGAGAAAGGAGTTGCCCCCGTTGACCTTTATGGCGTCGTCTGATATGTCTAGAGGACGTGAGGCAGTTCTTCCACCCACTTTCCCTTTGAATCATCTAGCCTCCTTTTGAGTCCGTTCACTATGGTCTTGTTTACAGCCTCGGCTTGCCTATTTCCCTGGGAGTAAGTGGGAATAGAGTATCGATTCTTGATCCCAAGGCTGCAGCAGTACCGTCTGAAGGCTTTGCTATCGAATTGAAGGCCGTTATCCAAGACGAGGGTATGAGGGACCTTAAATCGGGTAACGATGTTCCTCCAAACGAACTTCTTGACGACCACCTCTGATGTTTGCCTGAGGTTCAGCCTCTACCCACTTGGTGAAGTAATCCGTGCCGATAAAAAGGTATTTCTTATTCCTAGTGGCTTTAGGGAAAGGGCCTACAATGTCTAAACCCCATTGAGCGAATGGCCACGGACTGGATAGGGGATTAAAGGCTCCGCCCGGATGATGTATGTTTGGTGTGAACCTTTGACATTGGTCGCATTTTCTTACATATTCTTGTGCTTCCCTTTGCATGTTGGGCCACCAATATCCTTGGGTAATGGCTCTGTGCGATAATGATCTTCCTTTGGTATAACTCCCGCAGATTCCTTCGTGCATCTCTTCTAGGAGCGACTCTGTTGCCTCAGGGTGTATACACAGAAAATATAGCCCGAAGTAAAAGCGTCTATATAGTTTTTGGTCTTCCGACAACCAAAACCGCGAGGCCTTCCTTCGAACCTTGTCGGCCTAGGCCTTGTCCTTAGGCAGGATGTCGTCCTTCAGGGATAGTGTTACGGGGTCCATCCAACTGGGCCCTGCCCTGACTTGGTGGACGTAGGTTGCATACTTTTTTATCTCCATTGGCGTGTGCAAGTCCTCCACGAGTATGATCCGAGGTAGGCTTTGAGCCGAGAAGGTGGCTAGTGTGGCCAGAGAGTCAACATGCGTGTTCCCACTTATAGGGATGTGCTGCATGACAAAGGAAGTGAAATGGGACTGTAAGAGTTTGGCTCGGCCTAAGTATTCCTGCATTCTTCCATCTCTTGCTTCCAGCTCTCCGTTTACTTGGCCAATGACCAGCCTTGAGTCTGAGTAAATGCTCACCCTCTTCTCACCAAGTTTTTTGACCATGGACATCCCTTTGAGTAGGGCCTCATACTCGGCCTCATTATTCGTGGCTGAGAAGCTCAGTCTCAGTGCTTTTTCAATAACGAGTCCTTCGGGAGAATTCAGGACCAGCCCGACTCTGGAGCCTCTTTGGTTTAATGCCCCATCAATGTACACCTCCCAGCAATCGGGTCTCTAGAGAGAGACCTTGCCGACTAACTTTTCACCCATGTCTGATGTCTCGGCTATTCCTTCCAGTGAGGGTTCGACGAATTCAGCCACTAAATCCGCGAGGACTTAGCCCTTGACGGAGGTGCGAGGCATGTACTTGATGTCAAAAGCCCCTAGAATTGTCCCCTACTTAGCAATTCTCCCCGTATAGTCAGCACTCCGAAGTATGGACCTAAGTGGGAGTTGCGTCAGAACGATAATCGTGTGAGCTTGGAAATAATGGGAAAGTTTTTGTGTAGCGTGTACCACTGCCAAGATGGCCTTCTCTAATGGTAAGTAACGAACCTCGGCTTCGTGTAAAGACTTGCTTACATAATAAACCGGTCATTGTACGCCATCGTCCACTCATGTCGATAAAATGATTTGAACCCTTTATATTATAATTATAATATTTTTTTCTATTTATTTATTATTTATTGGAAAAAATTATGAGTATTTCAACCCCTCTTTTTTATCCAATGCTGAATCGATGACCTTCATATAAATTAATAAAAAATTTTTGGATTTGAAAAAAAAAAAAGAAACAACGTTGCTGACAATTATTTGTTTGTTCAGAAGAGTCCTCCGAATATTCTGGTCTTGGATTAATGATTCGTTTTGATATTTTTTTTTGAATATGAAATATGAATAGAGAAGAGAGGATAGGTTCATTATATTCACAAAAAAAAAAAGGAAATTTCTCATAAATAATTGAAGTAATTGGGCATGAGACGTATTAGCACCAGGCTTACTACATGTAGTGCAATAGCGACATAAGTGAACAAAACTTCATCGGCCTCAGGGCTTGACATGATGGGTGGTCGAGATAGGTACTCCTTGAGCTGTTGGAAGGCCAAGTCGCACTCCTCGGTCCACTCAAACCCTCTCCACTTGATCATTAGGAGAAGAATGGTCTGCATCTATCCACCGACCGAGAAATAAACCGATTCAGGGCGGCAATCATGCCAATGAGTTTCTGAACCTCTTTAGGATTCCGAGGTGGCTGTAGGTTGTTAACCGCCCTGATTTGGTCAGGGTTGACTTCGATTCCCCTGTGGGTTACCATGTAGCCTAAGAATTTCCCTAATTCTACTCCAAATGAACACTTGGAGGCATTGAGGCGCAGTTTATGCCTCCTCAGAATTTCAAAGACGTCTTTGAGGTCTTCTATGTGGTCGGACGCATTCTTGCTCTTTACCACCATGTCCTCTATATATACTTCTACGTTCTTTCCAAATTGTGGCTCGAATATCCTGGTCATCATTCTTTGGTAAGTGGACCCTGCGTTCTTCAACCTGAAAGACATCACTTTGTAGTGGTAGTTTCCAATGGGCGTGACGAAAGCGGTCTTCTCTTGGTCTTCTAGGGCTAAAGGGATCTGGTGATACCCTTGAAAGGCATCTAAGAAGCTCATCCAAGTGTGGCCCGCAGTCGCATCCACCAACTGGTCTATTCGGGGCATGGGAAAAGGATCTTTTGGACATGCTTTATTCAGGTCTGTGAAGTCCACACAGACTCACCACTTTTCGCTCTTCTTCCTGACAACAACCATATTGGCCAACCACTCGGGATAAAAAACCTCCTTGATAGCCCCTACCTTCTTAAGCTTTATCACCTCGGCCCTCACGGCGTCGGCATGCTCCTTGGACGAGCGCCACGGGGGTTGCTTCTTGGGGGTGATGGATGGGTTAACATTTAGGTAGTGACTGATGAAACTTGGATCGACCCCTGGGGCCTCATGAGCATTCCACGCAAATACGTCCAGATTTTCTCTGAGGAACTCGGCCAATTCCTTCCTCTCCTGAGGAAGTAGCTGAGAGCCAATTTGGAAGAATCTTTTAGGGTCTCCCCGATTACCACCTTCTCTAAATCCTCGCACCTTGCCCCCTCGGCGGGAGCTTCAGTAGGTGATCCTGGGTCCTTTGACTGCTATAAGCCTTTTTGGGCGGAGTCTGGAGGCTCTGCTTCGGGTTGATGCGAAATAGCTGCCACTAAGCACTGTCATGCCGTAGTCTGACACTCGACGATTTCCATGACTTGCCCCCCGAAGGAAAATTTCACCTTTTGGTGCAGAGTGGAGGCGACAGCCCCTAATGTATGGAGCCAGGGTCTAGCGACGATGGCCGTGTAAGGTGGGTAAGTGTTCACCACGATAAAGTCTACTTCCACTACCTCCGGGCCCGTCTGCACAGGTAATTTGATCTGGCCCTTTGGGACGACTATTTTCCAGTCAAAGCTTACTAGAGGAGAGGCATAGGGTGTTAGATCCTCAGGCTTGAGGCTCAGCCCCTTGTAGAGGTCGGGGTACATAATCTCAGCGCCACTACAGTCATCCACCATCACCTTTTTCACGTCATACCCTCCGATCCTAAGTGTCACTACCAAAGCGTCATCATGAGGTTGTATGGTTTCGATTTTATCTTCCTCCGAAAAGCTCAGGATTGGCAGGCCGTCCACCTTGGCCCTCTTCTGACTTGAAATGCTATCCTCGGCCGACAGCCGGGCCACAAACATCACCCTGGATGGGCATGAGCCGGTCCTTCTCGGGGTTGCGAAGATGACGTTTATTGTGCCTACTGAAGGCCTTATGATTGTGTCAGCTCGGGGCTGGTTCTACACAACACTGATATAATGCAGGAGGTGTCCTAGTCGTCCTTCTTAGACAAGTTGGTCTAGATGGTTCCACAAGTTCCTGCAATCCTCTGTGGTGTGCCCCAGCTCTTGATGATATCGACAATACAGGTTCTTGTTGCATTTCATAGGGTCCCTCGCCATCTTGGGAGGCCACTTGAAGAATGGTTCATGTTTGATTTTTTCCAGGACTTGGTGCACCGGCTCTCGGAACACGGTATTAACTGCCTGCATATTTGCACTTCCGAGCTGCCGGCGAATTCTCTCCTTGGCCGATTGTCATTGTACCGGTCCGACCTGAAATCCCTCCGCTCTTGGGGGATAACCTTAGTCTTTCCCTTCCCCTGCAGCAAATCCTCCTCGACCTTCTTGTATTTATCGATTCGGTCCATAAGCTAGCGTACGCTGGCAACTGGCTTGCATGTGAAGGATTTCCTCAACTCGTGCTCGGCTGGTAGGCCGAGCTTGAAAGTATCGACAGTGACGTCATCGAGCTCCCCATCTATTTCATTAAACATTTCCCAGTATCTATCTGAATAGGCTTTTAGGGTTTCCCCTTCTTGCATGGACAGGGACGATAGCGAGCTTAAGGGCTGTGAGACTCTGCTACATATGATGAAACGAGAGTCGAATGCCCTAGTCAGCTCTTGGAAGGAGTCTATGGACTCGGCCTTTAGGCCATCGAACTACCTCATTGCCACAAGTCCTAGGCTAGATGGGAAAACTTTGCACATTAGAGCCTCATTCTTGGAATGGACTGCCATCCTTTGGATGAAGTGGCTAACGTACTGCATGGGGTTCGTTCGACCATTATAAATGGTGAACGTGGGCTGGTGGAAACGTCGTGGAAGCCTCGCTGCCTCAATCTTACGTGTGAAAGGCGATTTGGAAATCTGGTGCAATGCTTTACTAATGGCGTCATTTCTCAGGCCTCCATGAGATGAGCCCTCGTGCTTATGCCTGTGATGGTGCTCCTCTTCATGAGAAAAGGTCTCGCTTGGGGGAGTTCTTGACCTTGGCCTGTAGTTGTCGTCCCCCTCGTCTCCGGAGGAGCTGTTAGAGCTCGAAGAGTCTTGCCTTCACCGAGCGTTGCGTAACTTCCTTTTTAGCTCATTGATTTGCAATTGCAAGGCCCTGTTGTCGTTGGATCTTCGGGAGGCATGGCTTTTTGCTCGAGGATGGCTTCTGTTTGCATGCGTGGTATGTACACTTGCCTCGCGATCTCTTTCACGTTCAAGGTTCAAGAAATCGTCCTGTTGTTGAGACTCTAACGATTCCACTTGACGTGGGTTTGACCTCACCATGATCACCCATTACACTCACTGTTTTGCAAAGCTAATTCCCACAGACGGTGCCAATCGTGGGGACTGGGTTTGAGTTCTAGGCCCAATAAGGTGTATGGACTCAAACCCAAGAGGCTCGAACAATAAATTTGTAGAGAAGTGGGTTGAGAAGCTGGGCTCAAGCGAGTTAAGTAATGGACCAGAACTATTGTGGCCACCAAAAGAGTAAAGCTATCTTTGCTGCTTAAAAAAAAGTGTCCTCGATCAAGTCCAAGGAGATTGGTTCTTTTTCTATTTTCTTTCAAGAATTCTTACAAGTCCCCTCTTTTTTTTTCCCCCATTTACTTAGGGGTCCCTTACATTATATACCCTTTCTTTGGATGATCCTGAGCCTCTACTTGTTGGCCATCCAAGTCATCACTTGAGTATCTGTCCCATCAGCCACCCTCCCTGGCTCCTTGTGAGTTGCAGTAGCCAAGGCAACACTGTTCAGGAGTCTTCTCCACATCAATGCGGCTAGAAAAGTAGCTGCTGCGTATTAAATGTGGAAGTAGTAGCCTTCTCTTAGGTATCTCGTAGTTCTCATTTGTTGCTGTGCTTCTAGTGTGCGTATCTGCTGTCAAAGCTTTCTAGAGATTCTCTTGGGCTAATAGGATCCGGATATGGCCCATGCCCAAGTTGTCCAAGGAGGAACTTCTTGTAATACCCCAATTTTGTTTTTATGATAATCACTGTATCTTGTCATTTTTAATATAGAGTTGAGGTACTATATGTGTGTGCACAGTAAGATGGGAGTAGACAATTTTGTGGTTCTACAAAATAGGTAAGAATATTAAAGTTTTAGTGCATACAATTTGGTGCTGCAATTAAAATAATACATAATTAAATAAAAGAGGAGGATGTTTTTGGGCCTCTTGGAGACTAAAGAGATAAGTGAAGTGGGTTTCAAAGTCCAGCCCACTACCCACTAAGCCCACATCTTTGATGTGTTGAATATAAGGTAGAGGAAAGGATAATTAGGGTTTTGATAAGAAGGGTTTCATCACTAAGGAGGCTAGAAGCTGTATTTTTTCCTTGGAGTTAATTAAAGAGGCAACCAAAGAATTTCAGGTATGATTATTCAACTGTTAGAATCAAAGAATCAAGAGTTTAGAATTTTATCATGGATTGCGAAACTCGATTCAATTATATAGCTTTACGTTTTCATTGGTTTATATATAGACTAAATTTTAGTTTGGGCACCGTGTATATCCATGAACAAGTCATGGATCAAATCTTCAATCATGAGGCTTCACCTTTTCAATTGTGGTTATACATATACATACATACATACATATATATATATATATATATATATTAGAATGGCTGTACGGTTTTCTATTGTGGCTATATATAATAGATTAAATTGAAACTAGTCTATACACAATTTCATCACTAGGTTGCCTACGGTTTGTATTCAAGAACAAAATTCATGGTTTTAAATCTCAATTCATGCAGACGGATTTTACATTTTCATTGGGATAGATATATTAAATCCTAAGCTTGCCCGCTTTATGTATTCTAGAACAAAGCAAAGCCATGAATTTAAAAAGGGTTATGTATATGGCTTTACGACTTCTTTAGGTTTTATATATATATATATATATATATTAAACCCTAGGTATGCCCATAGTGTTTATTCTAGAACAAATTTATGGTTGCAAATCTTGATTCATACATATGGCTTTTACGTTTCCATTGGAGATATATATTAAATCATCGGTGAATGATATTTTGGCTACTGCCTTACTCATGGCAATATGAGTTTTGAATAATGCAAGGGAATATTATTGGTTAGAGAAACTTTTAATTTAGTGTTAAAAGGGTAATTAGTTCTACAAAGTATAATTTTGGTGAGCCAATTTTTATAGTTCTATAAGCTTTATATTTTGTAGAGGATATTAAGTATATTTCTGTGATTGATTATAGGTCCTATTTAAGAAGTATTTGAGACTATTTGGAGGGTGTTTCAGCTGAACTTTCAGATTGATTCAAGTGTAGTAAGTAATTATGCATAATATGCACAAGTTTCGTCATTTAGGTTCTTAGATGTCAAAGGTTTTCAAAAGTTATATTTTTAAGCTTACGTTTTCTAAGGTTTATCAAAAGCATTTTTTTTTTTGTCATTGAGAAAGAAACTTCGACTTTTAAATAATGTTTTAAAGAGAAACTTTGAATTTTAAATAACATTTTGAATGTTTGAATTTCATTAAAAAGATGATTTCTAAACTAAACTCTTTTCAGAAAATAATTGAGTTTCAAAGTAAATTTTTTAAGAAGGTTCTTGTTCTTAAATTGTTAAAACGAAGTGATTTCAAAGTCATATTCTTATTTTTCAAATGGTATTTAAGACGTTTCTTTTAGCAAATTGGGTTTTCAAACTTACTTAAGAATTGTAAAAATATTTACATAAACTCTACAATTCTTATTCATTCCCTAAGAGAGTCAAGCATCCTTTGATTTATATTCTATTTGATATTGTGATATAATTGTTAAATCAGGTAAATTATTATATTTTGTATAAACATTGCTTTTGTGATATGTGACTTAAAATAAGTGTTTTTTTATTTTTTTTTGAATTGATCAAATATATCAGATATATGTGTAAATCCGCTCACAGGATTGTATGTGAATAATATGTGTTGATCCCTCACCAGCAGGGGTTAGATATTGGTATCTGCTCACAGGATTGTATGTGAGAATATGTGATGTGTATATGTGACACTGTGCTTTGATCAATTATGTGTATGTGTTTACTAATGATTTTAAGATGTGATTACATATGTATTAAATGATTTGTTATATGTTTTTTTTGGAATAACTATTTTTGATATCATTGAATGAGTTTGGGAAAGATCAAAATACTCGTGCTTTGCTTGACTCTATTCCGTTGTGTATTCTGTATAATTACTTACTAGATGTGTGGCTCACCCCATCAATTACAATTTTCAGATTAAATTGAACCATTGGATTACTTCGTAAGGTGCAAGGTAGAGCGTGGGAGTTTTTAGGTGAAGTCAATAATACTTGAAGTCTTAAAGGATTATTAGTTATTTTTCTTTATTCCGCTTTAGATTTCATAGAATTTTGGAGATTACTCTAAATTGAGGATTTTAGTATTGTAAAAGATATATTAAGATTATTGTTTATTTGGAGTTTTATTGAATTATGTTTAAATTAATTATGTTTATTGAGTTATGTAAGTTCAGCAAGTTAGTCATGCATCTAAATTCATGTTCTATGGATTTGGGTCATGACACTTCTCCTCAGATAGGCCCAAGGCCCAACACCATATTTGGGTTTTAGCCCCCACAATCACCATGCTGAACTTTTTAATATATATATAAATATATATATATATATTTTTTATAATTAAAATCTAATATATGTTCAACATGTAATTCCAACCTTCTGACTTTTACACATTTGACATTTGCATACTTCTGATGACAATTACATGGGTTAATAAACTAATTACTTATTTGCATCTTCAAAGACATGGCTATTATAATCACTATACACTCTTGACGTGATGGTGTATCTCCACAAGTATAAAATATTTGTAAGATAGGAGAACGGGTTGGGTTTCAAATACTCAAAATGAGTTTTACATACATTTAAATTAAGCTAGAATAAATTTTCAATCTCAAATTAAAAAGGAAAAAAAAAAAAGACAAAAATAGGGACATGGCTGTTACTGAAATGCTTATCCACCAGGGACGCCCACCATCATTCTCATACATTTTTTGATGAACATCATCCCTCTGGTGAAAATAGTCAAATACCACAATTTGGCAAAGTTTGTGGCAATCTAGCACTTTTTCGGAAAAGCAATCTATCACTTTTTTAATGCTCAAGCTTTACAAAATCAAGTTTTAAATAGTACTCAAGTTTACTGAACTCGAGTTCCTAGTGAGTCTGCCAACATGGCACTAGCTGAGCTAGATTTTGCGCATTAAAAAATGCCACCTGGTACTCGGTGGTATCAAACTTGAGTACTGTGTGGACTAAACTTGAGTTCTCAGGACTCAAGTACTGTGTAATTTTGCATACACAATACCCGAGCTCCCCAAACGTGAGTCTAGCTCGAGTTCCAGGATAAATTGTAGTCCACCATTCTTGAGTTCAATGAACTCGGGTTGGCTTAGGTACCAGGCTCCACGGACTTGAGTATTTTGAACTTGAGGAATATGCAAGTTTAAAATCACTCCCGTTTTAACACTCACTCAGCCTAACTCTCTCAATCTCTCCCTTTCTATCTCTCTCTTTCTCTTTCTCTCTCTCTCTCTCTCTCTCTCAGTCTTACTCTCTCAATCTCCCACTCACTCTCTCAATCTCGCTCTCAGTCTCCCTCTCCCTCTCCCTCTCAATCTCGCTCTCGCTCTCGCTCTCGCTCTCACTCTCACTCTCACTCTCGCTGTCGTTCTGTACTTTCACTCTCAATCTCGACGTTGACGATATCGATGTCTATAATTGGTGATCTGCATCTTCAATTTCGAATCACAAGATACATACTCAACTTACTCTCAATATTTGTTTGACCATTTGGTTTAGGACGGTTTGGGGGTTAGGGTTATTTGTGGTAATTGGGATTGGGATTAAATATAGAAGCATGATCCATTGATTTATTGATTAGGACCACAACCATAGCTGTCTAGGCCACCACAAATCTTTCACGGCTATCCAATGCACCTTGCTTCTTTATTATTTTCCTTTGTGTTTTTTTTTTTTTTTTTTTTTGTACAAGAAGTTATTGATTTCCATTTTGGGTCCAAAATGGATTATGGGTTATGGATAACATGTCCCTATCCAGAATGTTGTGAGTTTTGGGGCTCATAATTGTTTAAGAATTACTGTAAATGTACAAGCTTCAATACCTTCGATATAGTCACCCTCCCAATAATATGAAAAATGGCCAAACCTCAATCTAAACCACATATTTCTATGTATATCAAAAGTGGGAACTCAAAAAAATGGCTAAAATGTTTTTCTCTTGTTGTTTTTCTTTAGGTTAAAAGGTCCTGCAATTCTAATGAGTGCTTTTGTTTCAATAAGGGTAATCTACTAGTAGTTCATTGAATCTGCTTGTAAGGTATATAGCCACTCTTTTGAATGAAATTAAAGCTTATAAAATAAATTTATTAAAGAAAAAGAATGAAAAAGTATGAACTCAATTTGTGAATTTTTCTCATGTGTCATGCTTCTTAAAAAGAGAACTACTTTCCTCTAAACACAAGTCCTAACTCCTAAGTGAACACTCCAATGAATCACAAAATTAAAATAATCACAAATTGTGAAATTGTTAACCTCATATAGTTTATGAAAAGTTTGATTTAAATTGCATGGTCTCAAATAGTTTTATATCAACCTTATAGTTTAGATAAATATCTTCTAAAATTGGATTAGAGAATAAACCATTGGGGGTTACGGTTTGGAGGTTAGGTTTATTCTTCTGTGCCCCAAAGTTTCTTTTGGTTTTTTACACGTTTTAATCCTTGTCCAGTATTGGTAATTGGGATTATAGAATAAACCATTGGATTTGGACCTATTAATAGTATTTTATCCTGATTTTTTATGGAGTTTAAGCTCCTATTTGAATATCTTTTACTAGGATGCATATTGTTGTATTTTATTGTTTTTAAGTACAATTGGCATAGAAACCAAAAAAAAAAGTACAATTGGCATAACTGCTGTATGTACTAGGCCAGTAGTCACTTAATAAGCCATTAATTACCTTTAATTTATGCCAGATATGGACCCACATCGAGCAGGATACTTTGTGAGTACTGTCTTGACAAGGTAGCCTGAGCATCGCTCAAGTTTGCTTTAGGATGCTCCTTCGGCAGGCGAGGTATGCACTTGTCCAAAATCGTACTCAATATATGTGCTACAAATATTTTTCTTACTATGCACTTGTCCCTAGCATTGGCATTTAAGTTTGAAACGTAATTATTACATGCTTAATGAATGCTATTATTAATACAACTTTTGACTTTTGGCCACAAAAAATTGAAATTAGTATATTGTCAATGAGCTCTAGGCTTTAGCTCAACCAAAAGCTAGGATTCTCTTTTGGGTTGAGTGTGATCTTAAATAGTGAATTCCAGAATTTCTACTAAATCTATTGAATCCGTTCTTTGATGGTTGAATTGCTATGTGGACTCCCTACCATCTATGACATATGTAGGTTTTGTTCTTGAGTTGTTGCCAAAGCTTGCTTTTGTGTTCCTTACTCCAATGGTGGGGTTGAAAATTCATCCTCCCTCCCCCCTTTCCAACCCTCCTCTTTCTCTATTTTTAAGGTTATTGTTTCAATGTTTTGTCTATCATACTTGTCTTGTCCATTTCAGGTTCTTGAAGAAATTAGGCCCTATTTGGTAGGGGCAGCTAGTGGATCTCTTGAACTGGTGGCAATTAAGGTACCAATAGTCAAAGTAAGGAAAACAGGACCAGTTGCAAGGGTGATGACTGTTCGTGTTGTTGTTGCACAGAAACTGTGAGAGAAAATTCCAGCAATCGCAACAGTTCAATTTTTGTAAAATCCTAGGAAGAAACCAAAAAAAATAAAAATCATGTTGTATTCTTGCGATTTTTTATCACAGCATCTTGCAAGTAAAGGAGCGTTTATACAACTCTATAAAACTTTTGTGATAGTTTCATATAATATGTACAGTTTAATATTTAGTGGGCTAACAAAGTTGAGAAAATTCTTGTTAATGGAAATTTAGGCTTGCTGAAGAAATTGTTAGTCATTTCCATGTTTAAAATTTTAAATGTTAAATTTGTTTTGGCCTATTTAGTACCTAAGCTTGATTTTGGTTCAACCAATTTAATTAAGTTTCAACTTAATTATTTTTTTTCATATACCCATAAAAAAACCCAAAACGTCCCCTACTACCACTAATCCTCCCCACCACCACCAACCTTTGCCGGCATCAACTACACCGCCAATCACAGTCGTCCACCACCACCAGGCCCACACGAACCACACCACTTGATTCAACAAACCCAACCATTTATCTTAACCCTTTGTTAACTCCTCTCTTCTATGCCTCACTATTTCCTCCAGATCTGCATCTTTATGAACCATACTAAGCCAAAAATAATTCATTGATTTGGATTAAAAGTTAGCAACCATGCTTGATGTTGTGATTTAAAAAAATAAAATGAAAAAAGAAAAAGAGTCAGTGCCATAAAGATTAAAGAGGAAGCAACAAGAAATGTAAAGATTGAAAAGAAGTTTTTGATTTGAGCCTTTGGTCTCCTCTGTCATGGGTGGCTGTTGATGTCTTTGACGATCCATTCCTAGTGGCAACGGCGAAGGTTGCTAGCGATGGTTGGTGAAGGTGGAGGGGGAGGACCGGTGGTGGTGCTTGGGATTGTTTGGGTTTTTTTATTTTTTATTTTATTTTTTTATAATTATTTTAGGAAACTAAGGTAAAAAAATAATGAAAATTATATTTGAATTTAATAAATGCTCATGTAGCAAGTTTTTATTGATAGATCATAGAATGAAATAGGAAAAATGAGACAGGAGATTTGGGGGCTGTTTGGTTCACTTGTTTCCATAACTCAGTTCTTAGTTTCTATAACTCATAACTCAAAAATGGTGGGACTTGTAGTGAGAAGTCCGTTTGGGAGCACCATAATTCTGTTTCCATAACTCTATTTCCATCGCTCAATTCTCTGATTTTTGAGTTGTGAGTTATGGAAACTAAAAACACATTTTGGCTGTTTTCAGTTTTCATAACTCATAACTCAATGACATTTTTGTAATTAAACACACATGAGAGACTTACTTAGCCGCAACTTTTGACCAATTGACTCTTTTTTTTTTCACTGGTTCGGTCTTTACACTTTTTTTTTTCTTCTTCACTAGGTTCGGTCTTCACACTTTTTTTTTCTTCTTCACTGGGTTTGGTCTTCACTCTTGTTTTTTTTTTTTTTCACTGGGTTTGGGTGATCTAGGTATTGAAAAAAAAAAGCTGCACAGAATGACAGAATGACAGGTATGAGATCCACAAATAGTATGAAAAATATTAAGTGATGATAATTGAGTGATGATGCCAAAATGAATGTGATATTTTAAAATAATGAGTAATAGGTGATGAGTGATAAAAATTGAGTGTTGAAAAAAAAGAACCAACCAGGCCCACTCTTGTTAATAAAGCCGAAATTTGTACCTAAAAGAAATGGTGAAAAAAGAAAAAAAAAAAACAGAGAAAAAAAAAGAGAAATTTTTGTATTTAAATGCACACATCCCAACGGCTCTCTCACCCTCTCTCTCCACGTGTGAGATTTGTACAAACCCCAACGGCTCTCTCTCATTCTCTCTTTCCACAAATCGCAGAGCAGAGGTCTCTCTCTCTCTTAACATTCTCGTCGCTCTCCCTTCTCTCCGAAACCACGAACCCACTCTTTCTCCTCTCTCCCAATCTCCACCTCTTCTTCTCGGCCGTCCGATCACTCTCTTCGTTTTTCTGTCTCTTCATCCAACGGCCTCGATCTCTCTCAACATCCTCTCCGCTCTCCGTTCTATTCTCTTCGGTCCGAGCCACAAACCGCCGATTTCTCGCTTTTGTTATTGGATTTGAGAAACTAAACTTTTCTGGGTTTGTGGTATTTGACTAAACTTTTCTCAATGTGTGGTTTTGTAAGATCAATTTCTCTCTCTCTCTCTCTCTCTCAGTTGATTTGGGTTTTCCAATCTGGGTTTTGTTTTCTTTTGGGGATGAATTTGAACGCTTTTGTACTATTTACATGTGTTAATTTGATTGATTTTTTTCTTGTTTTTCAATGTGTGGGGATACATCTTACTTTTATACGGACAAAATCCTAATGTATTCTTTGTTATTTAATTTTCAACATTCTTTTCTTTTGTGCTTCGCAGTCTTATATTGACGCTTGTCCCTACTTATTATTTTCTGGTAATTCTCCAAATTCTTTTCAATCCAAATGTAATCGTTTTAGTTTAAAGATACGGTTTTCGAAATACCAGTTATGGTTCCTGGTAGGTGTTTTGATAATGGGTCTCAGTGAATAAATCCTTATTTGTTATTTGCAACCCTCCTCACTCTTTCTCTCTGACTTTTTTCATGTTGTGTGTCACCATTTGATATACACTTTTTTTATATTACAGTGCTGAATTGTTTGTTAAAAAAAAAAAAAAAAAATCTGCCAGCAAGTGTGAAATTGTATAGTGGGTTTTATTTGAAATTGTGATTTGCAAATGGGTTTAGTTGATTTTGATTGGCCCTTGATTTGATTTTTAAACAAGAAAGATTTGTTTTTTGGATAATTGTAATAGTTCTTACTTACATTGTTTGAATGTATAGTTTTGTTAATTAACTGCTCAAACATGTCGGTAGTAAATAATTGTAATTGTTCTTACTTACACTGTTAGAATATATAGTTTCATTAATTAATTGGTCTGACATGTCTATAGTGGAATTTCATAGTGAGTTGTGTTGCGGATGAGTTAGTTCGATATTAAATTCTTCAGTTATTCTATATGGTCCTGAGAACATGTTGGAAAACCAACATCAATAGAGAAATAATTGGAATAGTTGATATCTTTGAACGCTTTTTTGTTGGGTACAAATGTGCAAGTAAGCACTTGTCAATTGTTGATATTCCATTAAATGGCAGCCACCATAGTATGTTTTATTCTTGTGCAAGATAGAATTTGTTAGCATGATGTGCTCATTTTAAACGTGGATGGTTGAATTTCCATCCAGGATGCATTTACAGCTAATACAATGACACTGCCATATCAACAGTTAATTAATCAACCTTTTAATTTTGGTGGTTGGATTCTAGAATTATTGTATTGGACCTTTGTTAACATTGTGACATTTTCAGTTGTAGCCTTTTTTTCTTTTCTCAGACCCTTATCTCTTGGGGGAATTTTGCGTCGGGAGTTGCGTGAAAATTCTGTGCCATCCCTGGGGAGGGCAGATGACAGAACTAGTTTAGTTAATTAGCAGGGCTGTACCTTTAGGTTTAATGTAGGCTATACGGAGAGAGTGGAACAATAGAGCATTTGAACGGTTAGAATGGTCCACGACGGGTTTTAAGATGCTTTTATTGTATTCCTTATGTGAATGGATGATTGCTTTATTATATCATTCAAGTTCTAATTTGTTCAAGTTTCTTGATGATTGTAATTTCCCTTGATTTGACCACCTGCGTGTACTTCTTGTGTGCAGGGTGATGTTCATATTTTTAATAAAGTTCTACTTATTCAAAAAAAAAGAAAAAAGAAAAAAGAAAAAAGAAAAAAGAAAAAAGAAAAAAGAAAAAAGAAAAGAAAGAAAGAAAAGTATTGCTCCCAAACAAGCATCTAGACATTATTACTACTTCTACCTCAATCTATGGAGTGGTTTATTTTGGGCCTATTACTATATATCCTCTGTTTATTATTCAGTTTCTGTTGCCTAATTTTAAAGTCTATGCAAAGTCTTCTGCAGTGGTGGGTCCTGATTTTTGAGTATTGGTTTGAAAAAGTAGGAAGCAGGCAGAATAATATCATAGCTTGTATAAAGTAGTATGCGGTCTCCATTCCAATATTTTGCTAAGTTGTGGTATGACAAATGTTTATCATGTTGATGCAAGCTCTTATAAACTACTTTATCATTAGTATGTTCCCTGTTAATCTACTGCCTTAGGCATACAGCTGACTAGTATTTTTCTATTCAAGTATTAAATCTTTTATGCTACTCGTGAACATACACAACTAGTCGGTGACGTATACAATGCATGAGAAAATTCAACAAATACGATATTTTTATTTATTTATAAATATAGAATATCATAATAATGACCGTTATTATGATTATGTTTGCATATAAAAATATTTATTCTATTAGTTTTGAGAAATTTGGTTGGATTGAGTTTTATATAGGTATTTAGGTTACATTAGGTTTTGATTTGATTTTTTGATTCGATTTAGTTTCTCAGTATACTAAAAACTTTTGGGAGTATTTGGATTCAATTAGTTTTGTGTTTGATTGGTTTAGTTTCAGGGTATTTATAATTGGTTTCAATTGGTTTTGGGTAATCAAGGTTTAGAAATCTAGAAAGCATTGGAATTAATGTGTCTGATGTTGGCTTCATCTTTATTGCCGCAATTGTGCACTTATAGAGGACTTTATAACAGTTATTTTTCCAGATAAATTTGAGAAGAGTTAGATGGATTTCTCAAAATTGGCTATTTAAACGAAAGATGGCAGTGTATCGTGGCACAGTTTTAAGCCAAAAGAAGAGTTAAACAGACCTATTCTAATAGATGGGTTCGTGCTCTGCCCCCATCTTTTCTCTGCAACATATACAGGAGGTCCGCATCATCTCACCGTTTCTTATCCTATTCGAATTAGCATCTTTAATCTTCAATATATCTATGTTTTGATTTAAATCATCTTCAATATATCCATGTTTTAATTTAAATCCTGATGCTTATACTACTCAAATTACCATCTGTCTTCTTCAATATATTTATATTTAAATTTTTTTCCCTGCTTAATTGTCTCGGGTTCTTCTTTTATCCTTTTTAAAAAATAGATAGGTTGATTCGCTTTCTTTGGATATTCACTTTTGGTAACATTAGGGGTTTTTCCTTTGATTTTTTGTAGTTAAAATTAAAATTTTATCTTGGATTTTTTAAAATCTTTATGTATAAGACGAAAACAAACTTTCTAGTTCAAGTTTGTGCTAAAAAGTGTCATTGTTTGATGTTAATCTTGCTTTATGTATTTGTTTTATATATCCTTGGCCAATGGAAGCCAAATCCTTAGCCATCATTATATGGGAAATAACCAACAGATTGTTATACACTAATCAACAATGTGTTAAACATTGTGCGGACTATTCCTTGATGTTAACGGCATTATACTTCTTAGGAATTAAAGTGAGGAACGAAGTGTTCAGAGGCCGTTCAAACACAGAGTGCCGATGAAAGTAAACAAAAAAATCCATGACATCCTTTTCCACCACACTCCAACATTTGTGAAAGAAAGCCCTGGTGAAACCATCAGGACCAGGGGCTTTATCACCCTCCATCTCCATTAACACCTGAAAGACTTCCTCCTTTGTGAACTCCTCTAAAGAAAACCGCTCATCCTCTTCAATACAAGCAAAATCTAACCCATCCATGGTAGGACGCCCCACCTCAGTTTCCTTATACAGCCCTTGATAAAAGAGAACTAACTGAGAGCATACATCAGACTCATCCTCATAAAGAACACCGTCCACCTCAATTCGATTTATTTGATTAGCGTTTCTATGAGAGTTTGCTAATCTATGAAAGAACGCCCTCCTTCGCAAACAAAGCCCGAGACTTTTGCCTTCAAGAAATCTCCTCAAGAGAAGCCAGTTGTTCTATGTGTCCTTTGAGTTGAAGACGATGAAGCTGTTCCTCGTTTGAAAGACCCACCAACTCCTCTCTCGTATCTAAACCCATCAGCTCAGCTAGCAGGTTCTTCTTTCTAAAAGCCAAATCACTAATCTCCTCCCTGTTCCACTTTTTTAAATCAGCTTTTAGAGCCTTCAATTTTTGAGCCAAAATGAAACTAGGCGAGCCCGCGAAACTGTACCCATCCCACCATTGCTTAACTCTATCTACAAACCCCTCAACTTTCAACCACATATTTTCAAATTTGAAGGCACTTCGCCCACGACGAATAACACCAGCTTCCACCAGAAGCGGGCAATGGTCTGAAAGAACACGGGGAAGCACTCGTTGGGCTACATTCTCAAAGTGCTCCTCCCAATCAAGAAAAACCAAAGCCCTGTCAATTCTTGACATAGAGGGAGAGTCAGAATCTCTAAACCATGTGAAGGAGGCTCCCTCTAAAGGTAAATCAACCAAGGAATCGTTCTCTATAAAATTCGAGAAAGCGAACATAGCAGGGCTAAAAGACTCACAGCCAAGCCTTTCGCTTGGGTATCGGATAATATTGAAATCACCTACTAAACACCATGCCATGGGCCACCTGGCACGCACCTGAGATAACTCCTCCCACAAAGAAGACCGCTGACCATTGTCATTAGGGCCATACACCCCTGTACAAGCCCACACAAAGTCATCCACCACACCTTTCAATAAAACACTGACAGAAAATAGTCCAACAGTGACATCTAACTTCTTAAAAACCCTCTTATCCCAAATCAACAAGACCCCTCCTGAAGTCTGCACAGCATCCAAACCAGCCCAATCAATGAACGGACTACCCCATAAGCTACGAACAAAAGCAACGTCGATAGAAGATACTTTCGTTTCTTGAAAACATACAATATCACACATCCACTCTTTTAGGAGATTCTTACAAACCTCTCTCTTTCGGGGATTGTTAAGCCCCCTTACATTCCAAGAAAGAAGTCGTAAAGTCATTTAAAACTACCAACAACCCCCAAAGCAGTCGAAGAATCTCTGCTCCTACCCCTAGATGAGGCACCATCGTAATTAACGTAAGAAGTAAGCCCCTTAAGCTCCTTGAGATCTCGTGTCCCTGAGTTTACATTTCGCTTAGACACCCCATCATCATTTACCTTGAGGCATTCCTGTTCCAGAATGTGAAAAAGAGCCAAACATTGCGCTTCATGTTTCACAATAGGGAAACCCACCATTTTACAGAATTTTTTCATCAACTTGGATACCCAATTAGAGGGTGGATCAGACTCAGGCATCTGTGTTCCCTTTACATAATCCTGAGCCAGCAAACCCACGCTGATATCATTAGGGACCCACTGAGACAGAGGTTCACATTCTAACACAATTCTCTCTCTCCACTGCCACAACCACTCTTAACCACCCCACTGGACTTCCATGGAAGGATTTGGAGCCCAGAATCTGATTGAGAAAACCCACCAGATTCCACCTCTCCTACACGTGCTTCCCCTTCCCCAAACTCAGCTTCCCTCCCATTACCCAAGTCTAAAAGAGGATAAGGTCTATTTATCTCCACCGGTACACTCCCTGCCATTTCCGAGTTTACTGCCTTGTCCCCGGTGAACTCAGAAGCCCAAAACCCAAAACCTTGAGCCTCCTTGGCCAACATTCTTCATTGCAGAGTGGGCAAGTTGCCTATGAAATATTTGGGGATGCCGTTGAGAACTTCTTTTAAGACAGCTTCGATTTGGAATCCTACCTTGGAGAAAATGGAGAAGAAACTCTCTGGATGGAAGCGTCTCTATTTATCCAAGGGAGGTAGACTCATGCTAATTAAGAGTACCCTCTCTAGTCTCACAACGTATTTTTTATCTTTTTTTACTATTCCTAAAGCCGTGGCTGCTAGATTGGAAAGTATTCATAGAAATTTTATGTGGGGGTCTTCTGAGGGGAGTTTCAAGTATCCTTTGGTGGCTTGGGAAAATGTGTGTTTACCCATTGAGTTGGGTGGATTGGGGATAAGAAGTGTGGTGGCTTTTAATAAAGCTCTTTTAGGGAAATGGCTCTGGAGATTTGGTCATGAAGTTTCTCATCTCTGGCGGAGAGTTATGTCTACTAAATATGGTGAGGGTCAAGGGGAGTGGTGTACTAAAGTCTGTAGGAGGACCCATGGGTGTGGCCTTTGGAGAAGCATTAATGACGGGTGGGAGAGCTTTTCTAAGCATCTGTCTTTTGTAGTGGGCGAAGGCACTCGTATCCGTTTTTGGCTTGATAGGTGGATTGGTGATAATACTCTAAAAGATCTCTATCTTGAGCTCTATGTATGTTCAGCGGTCAAGGATGCCTACATCTCTGAGGTCTTGTGGATTCCAGAAAGGGGTACTGCTAGAGTGTGGAATTTAAGGTTTTACAGAGCTTTTGAAGATTGGGAGTTGGCTGCTTCTTATTCTTTGCTTCAGCTTATCTAAACTCGTATTCCTCGGGCTAAGAGGAGGGATACTCTTTGTTGGCGGTTAAAAGGTGATGGTAATTTTGACACCCGGTCTTACTATCTTGCGATTTGGGGTGCTTCGAATTCTTTGTTTCCTTGGAAGGGGATTTGGAAACCTAAGATTCCTAAGCGCGTGGCGGTCTTTTTGTGGATAGCTGCTCACGGTCGAATCCTCACCTTGGATAATCTAATGATCAAGGGCCGCCCCTTGGCTAATTGGTGTTGTATGTGTTGTCGTGATGGGGAGTCGGTAGACCACCTTCTTCTTCATTGACTTGTTACTCACTCCCTATGGTCTTCTATGCTTCAGGCCTTCGGTATCATTTGGGTTATGCCAAGTTCAGTGGCGGGTTTGTTATCTTGTTGGCATCAGTGGTTTGGGAAGCATAATTCGGACATTTGGAATTTGGTTCCAGGGTGCTTAATGTGGATTGTGTGGATGGAACGAAATCGTCGTTCTTTTGAGGACAAGGAGAAGACGTTAGATGAGTTAAAGGTTTTAAGTCATCGCAGTCTTTTGGAGTGGTCTCGTTGTTGGGGTTTTACTGTTTGTTCTCTCTCTGAGTTTATGTCTTCCCTTAGCTTAGTTTCCTGATTTTCCGCTTTGTGTTGTGTGGTGTGCTTTTTCCTTCTTGTTGTTCATCATCATGAACTCCTTGTTTTTTTCTCTTTTTGTTTTTTCTTTATTAATATTATTCTGATTACTTATCAAAAAAAAAAAAAAAATGGTTGTATGTTTACACATTAATGTTTAAATATTTTTTGTGGAATTGATAAATTACCTTTGATATGGGAACAATCTTTAATAATATTTTTACAACTTAAACCATGTTACAATGTTTGCTTCCACTTCTTTTGTAGTCTCTCTTTCATCTTTCTTTGTTGTGGTTTAAAAAACCTTCATACCCTGTCATTTTGTTGGATATACTGAGTTCTTTGCTAGGTACGACACTTGGGTACTTTGCAAGAAGAGTTGCTGCATCAAACTAAGAGGTTAGGATAGCCTGATTTTCCCTCTATTTATCTCGTAATCTGAATTAAATATTATTCATTGTGATCTGTTTGGGTTTTATTTGGCTCTGAATTGCATATTTTAGTCGATTTTTTCTTCATTTTTTATTTTTAATTCAATGAATTCTTATTTTGTATTCAACTAAACTGTTAAACTGTTCTGATTTTTTTTTTTTTACTAAGCTCTGTAAAACTGTATGAATTCTCTTTAATACGGGGAATTCTTGTTTTTGCTATGCTTTGTGATCTGTCCTTTTGTTTAAACACAGATTTCTAACATTCTTTACTAGATACTACATTTTGGTGTTTTGCAAGAAGTTATTGGTTCAAACTGACAGGTGGAAGTCAGTCTAATGCTGTAAGATACATCGAATAATTGAGTCTAGATACAATTTTACTTGGATGTTTCCCTGTTTAATTATTTTTCTTCATCATTAGAGGCTGATTTGTTTCATCTTTGATATTTCTATCCTAGTTTTATTAGAGTATAGAGTTTACTCCCAATTTTTTTGCCGTAATTTTTTAGGCTATAGGACTCTTTATGCCGTCAATTTTCTTTGGTCCTTTTGGTTTAATTTTAGTTAGTAGTTATTTGCATATTCAATTTTAGTTTAATTCTTTTTCATAATGACACTATTAAATCTATATTTTCCAGTTCGAATTTGCTAAAGCTTATAGTTTAAATTGGTTAGGGTTGAACACTGGTACTATCTCGGTTCAAAATTTCAAATTAATTATCTCATTAAGAATATTATTGGAATTATATTCACTTAAGTATTTAAAATCATATAAACTGAACAAAACATTAAACAGTTTACAACTTAATCTGTGAACTCTTTAGTCTTTTCTTATAAGTCAAACTCAAAAGGCTCATATAATGGTTTTTATGTTATGAAATTGTATAGTAAATTTTCCCTCTTCTATCATAAACTTTTGGCAGGCTTGAACTTAAATCCAATTAAGTTGAAAATTGTCAACCCCATTTGTAATCAAAAAACTTTAGTTCTTCACACAAGTGAGTTTATGTTGTCTACATTTGTTTTCAGGTCAACTGAAACCATATTTTGTTCATTAATTAACTTTCTTGTGTTTGATGAAAGACAAATAGTTATTCTTAATTTTCTTTTTTGCAATTGTAATTTAGATGATTGATGAAATTAAAAACAACCATCAATCATGGTGCTACATGGAGGTGTATATACAGCTCTACCATATTGAAGGTATTGGCGGTGCCAAGCATGGGATTCCTCATGACTTTGGGTCACCGGAGTGACATGTATTCGTCTCAGCATCAACTATTTGATAATTAAGACTTTGTGTGTTTGAAGCTCTATTAATTGTGTGTGGCATATAGAAACTTTACCCAAGCATGGGTAGACTTTTCATAAATTACAATTTATTTCTCTGTTTTCTAAAATCAATGATTTACGTTTATTTTTCTATGAAAATAATAAAGATTATTGGTGTTTGCTTTGTTCTATGTGTTCTATTTCATGCTCAAAACCATGTTGTTGAGGTACAGTCTCATTCTGTTTGATGTGGTGCATTTGGAATGAGGGAAGTGGTTGACCGTCTACTAACTTAAGATTGTATCTTTTAGATCTTTTTCCTAGCTCTTAGCATGCAACATTTTATTCTCCTACATATTTTCAAAATTTCCTCTTTCTTTGATATAGGTACCAGGTGACAAGTGCAGCCACTTATTTATTTTTTTTTCTTTTCCAAACAAAAACATGTGTGATGGTTTGAACTTCAGCATGCCCAAGTTCTATAATGCAGAGATTTAGTTCAAACCCAAGTATTTAATTATCTAAAACCTTTTTAGAATTTGCTATTTTTTGCAATTTTTATTCTTATCCTTCCCATATGAAGTAGTTCAAGTTTGCTAAGTCTATGAGAAAAGTTTAGTGGAGCTTCAAATGATTTGGGAAAGTTTTGCAAAGTTTATTTTGGGGCAAGACATGACTAGAGTCAGTAAATGTGTACGTACTATATAGCTACTATTTCAAATTCCATAATGATCCTCTATGGTAATCTTTTAATTAGATATTTAAAAGCCTAATGGGTAGTGAGTGACTATGCTTTAGTATTTCAATCCATTTACGAACAGGAAAAATTTGAGGCAAGAATCTTTTGATCTTGAGAAGGAGGCTTTATGGAAAATATAACCAATCTTGCAAGATTTAGATGAATGGAAATATTGTTGAGGTAAAATGTTTTAGATGCAACTTTGATGCTTTGTCATTTCTTTGTTTTGTCAATTTTAGTTGACTATTTAATTTACATGATATGTGCAGTAAACACTTTGTTAGGTACAAATGTTCATGTAAGCACTTGTAAATTGTTGATTTTCCATTAAATGGCAGCCAGCATAGTATGTTTTATTCTTGTGCAAGATAGAATTTGTTAGCATGATGCACTTATTTTAAATGTGGAGGATTGAAATTTCCACCTAGGATGCATATACCGCTTACACAATGGCTTTGCTTTCTCAACAGTTAACTAATCAACCTTTCAAATTTGGTGGTTACATTCTAGAATTATTATATTGGACGTTTGTTAACATTGTGACATATTTTGTTAGCTGTAGCCTTTTGCTCGTTCTCAAACACTTATCTCTTGGGGGAATTTTGCATCAAGAATTGCATGAGAATTTTGTGCCATCCCTGGGGAAGGCAGATGACAGAACTATTTGGTCATTTACTTTTGGATTGATAAATTTTCCAAATTGCATCTTATTGTCCATTGTTAAAACTTTTTGGGTGTGTGTGTTTGCATTTTAGGTCCAGGGAGTGACTAACTTGATTCTTGATCTCTTAAGTGTATTTTTTAGGAGTACTCTCATACTCAGAATGGATAAAAGTGTAATTTCCCTTCACCTTATTGTCACTTTGTTAGAGTTGTTGTCATCTTTATTGAGTCTACTTCATATTATTCCTCTTCTTCCTCTACGAGTGTTAGTTCTCCTCGGTGTCTTCCTTGATTGCTTCCACTACCAGCATTGATACTTCTTTGGCCATAGCTCTCGAGAAACCCTTACAAGTGTTATGAGTAGTATATATGCTAGGCAAAATTAGTTATAATGATTAGATACATCATATAAACAAACTGTCTTGTGTTAGGGTAATTTAATTTTTACCCTATTCACTTCTTGAGAATAACAAAACGCAAGGTATTTGTCAACTTAATGAAGCTGGGGTAGAGTTGCAGAACATTTAAGTTTCATGTCAGTTTCAAGTGTTTCAAAAAGCTGTCCTTTTGTTGAACTGGAAATGGATTCAGGGTCACATAATTCAACCCTTAATTCAACCCTGTAATCATATTGTTTCTGTTCCATAAGGCATAAATACTTTGATAATACAAAGGTATTAATATATATGCTTGATGGGAAACTTGAATATTATGTTTTAAGTATGCATTTTTACCGAAAAAGGAAAAAAAAAAGGTTTTATGTATGCATTTTATACTATATTTCTAGGAAACAAATTCTTTACAAGTTAATTCTTCAATTCTGATACAGGACTAACCAATGTGTATGATCTTCTGTTTGAAAAATAGAAATGGCGACATCTTTGTGGGACATGGTGTTATTTACATGCACGCAAACATATAAATTTGTGTTTATATTATGATGTAATATTTGGCTTGCAACATCAAGAAAATTGGATTTAGTTATTTATCAAAATGAAAATTTAGATTTCAAAGCCATGATTTTTGTTATGATTCTTTGTTGTCCTTTGTTGAAGGAGTAGTTCTGTTAGAAGAAGGGCAAAGATTGGAGCAAAAAATGCCTATTTTTTCAGAATATTAATTGATGATGAAGTGATCATATGGCTGAAGGTAGTAAATACACTCCTAGGGGTGATAATCAAGTTTTAGTGCTGAGTGGGCTGATATTAGCATCATGGGTGGTGTTTGTAGTTTTTTTTATTGAATCCAAATTTTTTCAACTGGTGGTAGAGGATGGGGGATGGTATTTTTCTTTAAGGATTTTTGAGCGGAGTAGGTACTTCATGAAGTCGGTCTTCATGGGCAAGATAGTGGCACAATGGCTGATGAAGAGTATAGAACAGATAGCTGTTGGGATCAGCCCGAAGTATTTTTATTCATACAGGGAAGGTGATTTGGCCTACACTCTCCAACGGAGCTCCAATTCTTTTGGCTTGTTCCGACTGCTGACTGAACTTAAAGTTGGTGGGCTAGGAGGTCCATTATTATTCCAGTAGGCAGAACAAAGAATGGATGGAGGGTTTTTGGGTTAGAGTTGTGGAAGATGTTGGAACCAGAAAACTATGTCAGTGGTGGGATTGGGCAGTCAAAATTTGTAACTCAACCTCATAAGGAGAACTCAGGGGTTCAACCTTTTAAATCCTTTGCCGATACGGTGCGTGGGCACGAGGTGTAGGTCAGGGGTAGAAATCAGTCAGAGAAGCAAAACCCAGCTTGGGTGAGCTTACCAGGTTCGGCCAGCACAGAGGAGGTAAACATTGGAAAGACAATTCCGGTAGGAAATAAAAGGAGATCTCCGTTGAATTTCAAACCAAAGAGGACTGAACATGTTTATGGAAAATTTCGGGTTCTGGGGAATTCTGACTGGGCAGGAAAAAGCTTAACTATGGAAGTGATTGGGGAAGGCAAAAGGAGGGTGGCGTGGAAGAAAGGTGGTCTGAGTAGTTCCTTATGGGTTTCAAGAGATTAGAGGGAACACGTGACTAGTGGTAGTGGTTCACGGGTTCTCGATTCTCCTGTGGTGGGCTCAAATTGTGAGGGTTCCCAAGTGGGCCTTTCTTTTCCAGAGCCCACTGGCCCAAGTTGGTTGTTAGTGGATGAAAACCCAACTTTGGGGGCTCCGAGACCTTTAAGTCTGGAAGCCCAAGCATAGGTGATGTTCGAAGCACCTCACGAAGCTTTGGTTGCTCTGGACATCACTAGCGCTGAAGTCGATCTCACTGAGGAGCCACCGGTGCCACCGGTGAAGGCCGGAACAGCACGACATCCAGCCTCGACGACACCGGCGAGCTTGGCGACCCAAACCGTGATGAACCGGTGTCTGGCGAAGGCATCGGTGATGGAAGGTGGGTCTTTTTCAGTTGGGTTTCAGGCCGGGGCTTCACTGGCATCATCGGATAGGGCCGTTACAGCTCCTTTCCACTCCACGAGGACAGATTTGGTGGTTGTTCCTCCTTTTGAGCTCTTGGGTTGCCCTGCGAAGACTTCGGTGGAGGCCAAGAGTCTTATTTCTGGTGGGCTCTGCGCCGATGAGCCTCCGTTTTCATTGGGTAAGGCAGAAACAGAGGCACTGAGAGTTGGGATTGAGGAAAGGGATGCTCCGGGTTCCAATGAGGCTAACTAGTCGGTGTTGGCATTGACTGAGGTATTGGGTGATGTGGAGAGTTCTTCCCCCTTGATGTCTATTAGTCCTTTGGGGGTGGTTGTGACGGCTGATTTGAATAGCAATACTGAGGAGAGGAGGTTTGATAACACTCTGAAGGTGTCTAATTGGGTGAAACATAGACTCCCCGGTTTCAGTAAGATGATGGGGCTTTCTTTGGGTCGACATGAGAAAAGGTGTATTATGCTATTACAGAGACTTGAGACGGAGATTGAGATAGCCAAGTTGGGGCACAGGAAAGAAGTTGCCTACCGAAAAGCTGCCTACCCTATGATGGGAGATAGTTGTCTTTTCTTTGACTGCTTGATGGAGGTTGTAGTAGGGAGTTTACAGTTGCAATGAAGTTTAGAATGGTGTCATGGAATGTTCGTGGTTTGAATGATTCGCGGAAATGTTTGGTCGTTAGAAATTTATTACGGGATTGGAATTGTGATGTAGTACGCCTTCAAGAAACTAAGCTTGTAGGCATGGATAGACAGTTGATTTGCAACCTGTGGAGCTGTCCCTATGTAGACTGGGCAGCCTTGGATGCGGATCAGACAGCTGGTGGGGTTTTGATGATGTGGGATAGGAGGGTTTTAGAAAAGATGGAGGTGATGGTGGGTCAATTTTCCGTATTAGTTCGGTGGCAGGGTTTGGAGGATGGTTTTATTTGGGCTTGTTCTGGGGTTTATGGCTTGAATGATAATAGCTTGAGGGGGCAGATGTGGGATGAGCTGATTGGAATTCAGCAACTTTGGGAAGTTCCATGGTGTTACATAGGGGATTTCAACATTGTTCGGTTCCCAAGTGAAAGGTGGGGATCACGACTTACCCCGGCTATGGAGTATTTTTCTGAGTTCATTGAGGAGCTTAGCTTGATAGATTTGCCGTTGGAAGGAGGGAGTTATACATGGTCGAGTGGTTTGGATCAGCCTTTGATGTCCAGGATAGATAGGGCGTTGATTTCTCATGATTGGGAGGATCACTATCCGGATGTGACACTACAGGTTTTACCTTGTCCTATTTCAGACCACTTCCCCATATTAGTGGAGGCAGGAGGGATTTTAAGGGGGAAAAGCCCTTTTAGGTTCGAGAACATGTGGCTAAAGTCGGATGGGTTCAAAGATAGGGTTCACTCTTGGTGGAATCGATATTCTTTCTCAGGTAACCCCAGTTTTGTACTTGCCAAGAAGTTGAAGGCGTTGAAGGAAGATATTATTCAGTGGAACCGGAGTGAGTTTGGAAACGTAGAGCGTTAGAAAAAAGAATTGCTGGAGGCTTTGAAAGTATTGGATGTTAAGGAAGGGGAACACGGCCTCTCTGAAGTGGAGTTAGGTGAGAGGGCTATGATGAGATCTCATATACAGAACCTACTCTCATTGGTAGAAGTCTCGTGGTGACAGAAATCGAGGATGCTTTGCATAAAATGAAGGAGACAACAATACCAAATTTTTCCACAAGATGGCCAATTCTCGGAGAAGACATAACCATATTAGTACGTTGGAGATGAATGGGGTATTCTATGAGGATGAATCCGAGATGGCTAACCAAGCTGTACAGTTTTATAAAGAATTGTACAAGGAGACAGAGGAGTGGAGGCCTCGTGTGGAAGGATTGGAATTTGATCGTTTAGGGGGAGTGGAGAGGGACTGACTTGAACGAAGGTTTGATAAGGAGGAGGTTCTTCGGGTTGTCAAAGAGATGGAAGGAGATAAAGCTCCAGGTCCGGATGGTTTCTCTTTGGCTTTCTATCACCATTGTTGGGAAGTTGTGGAAAGAGATGTCTTAGTCATGTTTGAAGAGTTTTATCAACACAGTAAGTTCGAAAAATCTCTTAATGCAACCTTCATAGCCTTAATCTTTAAGAAGAATGGTGCTTCCAATATTCGAGATTTTAGACCTATTAGTTTGGTGGGGAGTGTTTACAAGATTTTGGCTAAGGTGTTGGCTAACCGCCTGAAAGAGGTTTTGGATTAGCTGATATCTGAGTCTTAGAATAGTTTTGTGGGTGGTAGACAGATACTTGATTCAGTTTTCATTGCTAATGAGTTAGGATGCACGGACGCGGCAAAAAGGCGGCCGCACCCGCGTCCGACGCGGCGACGCGCGAGCGACGCCGCTGCCTGCGCGTTGGTGCCGCGTCCAGTTTTTTTTTTTTTTTTTGGTTTCCCGACTCGCGCCGACTCGGCTCGGACTCAGGCTGATTTGAGCCGACTCGGCTCGGACTCGGGCCGTATCGGGAGAAACCACAGAAACACACCGATATCGGCACCAAATCGGCTGATTCAGGCCGAAATTCAAAAAAAAAAAGGGGGGGCGGGGACGTTTTGTGGTATGGGGGTGATGTGAGAAAGTGCTTGTGTGTGAGACAGAGAGGAAAAGAAAGAGAAAACAAGTCAAAAATGTACCTATCTGCTTCCAGAATCACGAACGAGGCAACGAGCAGAAGGAATGGTTCTTCTTCTTCAATAGGATTTTAAACAAGGGAAGCAGAAGTGTGTAGAATGGGTTGTGGGGGTAGGTAAGGTAACAAATGGGGGGAGATATTTAAACAAATTTATTACTTTTTTAATCTACCATCTGATAGATCATAGATCAAGAGATTTTATCTATTTGTTTAATTATTTTATTGGGATGTGTATTGCACTTTGCACACGGGATAGATAGCTAATGTTTCACACAAACTCAATAATTAATGCAGTGGGTAGTTAAGGGGAAAGATAAATAAATAAATAAGAAAGAAAGAAGAAAGAATAAAAATTTATGGGTTTAAGCAAGTTAATATTTAGTTGTTTAACTTTATTTTGATATTAAAAAAAAACTAAACTCAATTAATTAAGTATTTTTAATATTTATTTCATTAACTTGTATTATTATTTAACTAAAAAAAAGTAATACATTTTTTTATGTTAAGATCTAAGACTAAAATAGTTTGTATTGTTTGATATTTAGTTATTTACTTCCTTAAATTGATAATTTTATGTTGTATAAGAATATATATATATATATATATTTTAGGAACCCTGAAACACCTTGAAACGGTACGCTGAAATATTTAGCTATTTATTTTCTTAAATTTGGTATATGTTTATATAATGTGAAAAAGTATGCTTAGAAATATATTAAAATTATAACTAAAAATATTTTTAATAATTTTTTAATCGCCGAGTCCCGCCGCACCCGCACCCACCTTTTTTAAAAATTGCCGAGTCCCGCATCCGCACCCGAGTCCCGAAACGCACCCGTGCTTCATAGCTAATGAGTGTGTTGATGGTAGGGTGAAGAGTAAGATTTCGGGAGTTATTTGTAAGTTGGATATTGAGAAAGCCTATGGCTATGTGAACTGGGAGACTTCTTGATTTGTTGAAGAGAATGAGATTTGGGGTGAGGCGGTGTAGCTGGAGTCGCACATGCATATCTACAGCCCAATTCTCTATCTTGTTTAATGGGTCCCAGTTGATTTTTTTGGGAGCTCGAGGGGATTGAGACAAGGGGACCCGCTATCCCCAATGTTGTTTTTGATTATGATGGAGGTCTTCAGTAAGATGATGAAGAGAGTTGAAGGGGTTGGTTTGTTTCGAGGCTTTAGGGCTGATGGTAGTCGGGGTGGAGGGGTTTTTGTCTCGCATCTTTTGTTTGCGGATGATACGATTCTGTTCTATGATGCTGAGGAGGAGCAGATTCTTCATGTTCGGATGCTCCTTCTTTGTTTCCAGGCAGTGACTGGCTTAAGGTTAATGTGCTGAAGAGTGAGATGGTTCCCATTGGGGAGGTTCCTAATATCCATGCCCTGGCAGAGATCTTGGGATGCCGGATTGGGTCTTTGCCTATGACCTATCTTGGCATGCCTTTGGGGGCGTCCCACAAGTCCCCTTCTATTTGGAATACTATCTTGGAGAAAATTGAGTTTAAGTTGGCTGGTTGGAAGAAGATGTATTTGTCAAAAGGTGGAAGACTAACATTGCTTAAAAGCACATTATTTAGTCTTCCCACTTATTATTTGTCTCCCTTTACCATCCCTACGCATGTGGCCAATAAAATTGAGAGATTGCAAAGGGATTTCTTGTGGGGGAACTCCAAGTTACATTTGGTGGGATGGGACAAGTTGTGTGCACCTTTGAAAAATGGTGGGTTAGGAGTAAGGAAATTAACCACTTTTAATAAAGCCTTACTAGGAAAGTGGTTATGGTGGTTTGGGATTGAGGAGACAAGGCTTTGGAGAAGGGTTGTAGCTCTCAAGTTTGGGGAAGAATGGGGGGTTGGACTTCCAAGCTAGGTAGAGGGGGTGCATGGGTGTGGCTTGTGGAGAAGTATCCGTATGGGATGGGAGGATTTTAACAAGAATATTCGCTTTCAGGTAGGGGTGGGGGATAGAGTGAAGCTGTGGACAAACCAATGGTGTGGGGATTCTCCACTTCATTTGATGTTTCTGAGAGTGTATGGGATTGCATCCAATAAAGAGGCCTCGGTGGTCTCTTCTCTTGAATAGTTGGGAATAAAGGAGCGGAGAAGCTGGGATGTTCGTTTTACTCAGAATCCAAATGATTGGGAAATGGGTGATGTGGATGATTTTTTCCGTACTTTGGGCTCAAATCTCCCTCCTACTGAGATTGGAGATCGTATGTGATGGAAGTTGACAAAGAATGGGGATTTTGATATTCGATTGTTTTACAATAAGTTGAGGAAACTCTTACCCATTATTTTCCCATGGAAAGGTGTTTGGAAGGTTAAGGCTCCTTGGTGTGTTTCCTTCTTCATGTGGACTGCTGTATGGGATAGGATCCCTACATGTGATAATTTGAGGGGTAGAGGGTTGGATTTTGTCGACTGGTGCATCATGTGCCGTAGCAATGGGGAAACGGTGGACCATTTGTTATTACATTGTGGAAAGGCTCGTTGGTCGTGGAGTTTGGTGTTTAGTTCTTTTGGGTTTTCTTGAGTCTTGCCAAGATCGGTTGTGGATACTCTACTCGGTTGGTGGAATTGGCCTGAAAAGCATTTGTCTAGTATTTGGAATTTAGCGCCATTATGCCTGATGTGGTGCCTTTGGAAGGAGCGAAATAGAAGGACGTTTGAGGGCATAGATAGTTCGGATGACCAGCTTTTGGCCTCTTTTAGTGGCACTCTGTTTGCTGGTCTAGGGCGTGGGGACTCACCTCTAGTGATTCTCTCCCTATGTTCCTTAGCTCTCTCTTGTGTACTTAATATCTTTTCCTTTTATCTTTTTACTCTTTCTTGTCCCTTTTTTCTTTTCCCTCTGCCTTATGTTTTTTCTGCAAAAGGTAGTTTTCTTGAATATATATCTTTTTTACCTATAAAATTTTTTTTTTTTTGATTTCATTGGGATTAAGTCTTTGTCTAACTAAGATCATTAAATGTGACAGTTTTTTTGCTCCATTGTTCTTTTTCTAACATGTTTAATTTGTTCCCAAGTTTATTTGCTTTGCATTGATTATCTTCTTGTAGCTAAATCAGCAGTTGTGAGTTTTGAAGTTTCCTTCTTATTTTTGTGTTTTTAATTTTTCTGCGCCAATTCATTTATTTCTTTATCATTTATTTGACAGTTTCTATGACATGGATTGTTTACTTTCTTGATCTGTGGTTCTTATTTTACTTCTATGATGCATGTTGAGTATTGATGGGAAGAGCATTTCAACAGCCTCATAAAGGAGGGTCCAGATTTCTCCCATAATGAAATGGTAAGCCTCACAAAGAAACTGTGTGTCATACCCATTTTGGATATAGAGGTTTTTTTTCCCCCTGCCATTCAGGATCATGTTTATGGTTCAATTTGTTGTAGAAAAGTAGACAGCCACTAAGGATCCATGTCTTCAAGTACATTTGAACTGTTCTTATTTCTATTTTGGTCCTCTGCATTCTTGAAGATTCTCATAAATCCTGTCTTTTTTGTTTTTTGGGGTCTTCTTGTTCACCAGTTACCACTTCATGTTGGAGAACTAGTCTCAGCAATCACTCAAATCAATGAACCTGACAGCTTGTATGGGATCATCCAATCACACAAGGTTAGTCTATATTATTTACCTTTCTAAATGTCCTTACAAGACCATTGTTAGTATCTTTGTGCCCTAGTGGTGATTGTGTGTAGTGCTACCTGGAGTGCTGTGCTTAGGGAGATTTTTTGTGTACCACTGTGCCCCCACCCTCAAAAAAACAAAATCCTCCCCAGACAACCCAAAAAAGGGGAGGGAGAACAAAAAAGAGAGAAGGGGAAAATGGGAGAAAAGTTCTAATAGTTAAACCCTTTGCTATCCCTGACATGGAAATAAATTGCAAATGGTGCAAATCAGTAATTTTTTTGGCCCCTGTTTAGACGTTTTGTTTACTATGCCTAGTTAGATCTTATTCTTAATTTTTCTATTGATTTGAGTTTTGAAACTTTAGTAGTCCATTGATGAAATATGGTATTTATAATGTTGGTGTAATGTAAACATTTCAATAATGAATTTCTTGATTTGAAATGAATACTCTTGATATATACCAGTAAAGAGACCATTTGTCCCTTTAATACATAGCCAAAATTGAGAAATCATTTGAACCATGCTGCAACAAGTCACACTTTACCATAAGTTACTAATTACAAAGCCTAAAAAAGGTAAATAAGTAGCTCATGGTGCCGACCTTGCACTTAAAGGGTATGATTGTTAATTTTTATCATCCATAGATATTTCATATTATGTAGGAGTAGGATGTGTGCATGTATATTCAGTGCACTTGACAAGCATACCAAGAAAGGAACATATTTTCATAAAATTGTAGCAAATGAAATATTTTTCATTCCTACAAATTTGTTGCTTGAGGGCATTGCAGGATGGAGATTGTGATGAATTTCATAGAAAACTGAAAGATTTAAAGCAGGTAATATTCATCAAAATTTCATATTCTTAAACCAGTAACTGGACTTTATGTAATCAACTTATGTTTCATTTGTTTTAGGAGCTTGTGTTGTATGTTTTCCGTGCAAGTGAAGTGGGCACTGAATACATCTACTCAACAATAATCAAACTCCAGGTACTTATTATACCTATAACACAATGCTCCGAACATAGAGGGCAATAGCCAGTAGTTGCGACCTTTTGGAAATCAAGTCCAAATTATAACTTGTGGTTCTTTCCTGTCGTGTAATTTTTATTTATCACATTCTTCTCTAGACTCTCTTCAGCAGGTGTTGCAGGACTAAGACATGCTTATTTATTGTTGTGCATGAAAAAAATTAATGAAATAAGTAATAATGTTAGAGCTTTTTTCTTGATTCATGCATTTTTCCCACTTGTAGGGTCTAATAGTGGTTGTGTGTGGACGCTTTTTGTTGGGATTATTGCACGTTGAATTATCATGCTAAGACTTATGGCTGACTTTTCTTGAGCTGGGAAATTTACTTTATACTTATTTTATTCTGTTGCAGTTGATATATGCTCCTTCACTCTTGATGAGTTTGCTCAATTATTTATGTCAAGGTTAAATCTCATTTTTTATCCACCTTTACATATTGAATTTTTGTGCGTCTTTCCTTAATATTTGAATAACATTTAAATTACCTTTTGTTGGTTTCTTCTTTTCTCTATGCATATATCTTTCAGGATTCCTTGTTACTTGGAAAAATGCATGTGGCTCTTTTCAAGCTTCTTGAATCTGATGTTGAAGCAGAGCTTAGTAATGGATATTTTCCCCCACATTTGAGCATATCCTGCAATTTTCTTGCATTACTTCACTTGGTGAGTATAAAACAATGCAGGTTAGTGGTCAGCAATTAACTTGATTAACAATAACTTTGTTTATGTTTGTAACTGTTATGTACACTTGTATCATCTTGGGACAAGAAAAAAAAAATTTAAGTTTAGTGAATGGACATGATTGTATGTAATGGATGTAAATGATTTGGGCCTACCTTTCCACTGTTAGGATGTGAAAATGGTTGAGCATCTATTGCCTCTCAATAATTAGATTTTATAAAGGTCGTGCATGATAAGACGTAGCTGTTGCGAGTAATGATTTTTTAAATTGTAAGAAAGAAAACCACTCTGTAGTGTTTTTTAACACATTCTTAGTTGATGATGCTTTTCTTGTATGGTTCAAAGATGAACCTGCGGTTGAGGTTATTTTCAAAATCATTATTGTAGATAAGTGTAACCATTGTTGTAAACTTATAGGGTGCATGTGTAACTTACCACTAAAACAATCTGGTGACAAGCAACCTGTGTGACAGTTGAACCGCCTTCTTCTCAAATAGAATTATATAGATCTCAGAAAGTTGACAAATCTGGTGATACATTTTACTGAATAATGAAGTAATGGTAAAAAGAGAATAACAACTCATAATAGAAGTTTTCACTTGCCCAGATTACGTAAAAGCTTCACACTCTGAAAACATGATAAAGGGGCTAAAGTTTCTGCCTTTCTAAGAATATTCTTTATAAAATTGTGTTCTGACTATTAGCAACCTGTCCAAACACTTTTTAAAGATCCATGACTAGTTGAGGGAGTTTTTTGATGGTAAATATCAAATGCACAATTAATTGGGATGTACAATTTGGGTTTGCAGTTCTAGTGAGTAGGGGAATCCATTAAATCTGGTACTGGGTTACGGGGTCATGCATTAGTAATTTAGTGTTCTAAAGCTTGTAGATCAGTTTAGATTGGGAGGTAGATTCCATAATTTTCTTTGAGCCCCTTTAGAGGTTTGAGCTGCAGGATATTGAAGGGAAATTTTGGGTTGGTGGTGGCTAACTAATGATGAAATTTTTTATGTGATGTTGTGTTCTAAGGCTTTTGTAAAGGTGGCTTTGTTTATTTTTTAAGTAAAACAATTCAAAGAATTCTTTGAGGTGACAACTAGTTCAAAAGATAGAATTTTTTTAAGTTGGTGTTCTGTGTGTAAAAGGGATAGGCAGTTTATGGTTAATATTCTGTTAATACTGTTAGGCTTTGATCTTTTGTGTTTATTGTCTTTATTTGTTTTTTGGTTCCTTTTGAAATGTGTTAGTGGAACTTCATTGCTTTTCCTCAAGAATGTTTACACCTTGTGGGGTTGTTTAAATTTATTACCTTTTCTTTTCTTGATATTAACATCTACTTTTCACAAACACCAGTGCTTGGAAGTTATTTAGGGGTGTGTTTATATTTCCTCTATATGGGGTTTTGTTTTTTTTTTTTTTTTTTTTTGAAATTTTCTAACAAATTAGTTACATAACAATGAAATGGTATATAAGGTAATGGGAGATTGATATAGCAGCCTTTTGGACATTTATTACCCTGTTAGATTTTCTTTTATTCTCCCATTCTCTCTCACATGATCTTAATTTGCCTTGCACCATTTGGTTCTGTAATAACATCTTCTCATAATGTCTTTGCTTGTTTAGATCCTAAAAAATCTTGTCCATCTTGCCAAGACAACCAAAGAGCAGGCAAAAGGATTAAGGTTCTTGAGAAAGATTTTTACTTGCTATTCTCTGAAAGTTGTCATGGCCTACCTTTTTTACCCTGGTCGCTCTCATTACACCATCTTTACTAATTTTCACATGAAATCCTTAACTTTTTATCTGTGTGTATGTGGGTGGTAGGTTTCTGAGTACGCCATCTTAAGTCACCAGTTTTCTAATAAAAAGTGTGCTCTGGTGAAGAAGCATGGTACTGGAAAAGGTTTGATGACGCCGGCGAAGAAACATGGTATTGGGAAAGGTTTGATGACAGTTTGGTTGCATTTTCTTTATTGCGCAAATAGAATGTTTTCACACCGCTATTTTTTTTTTGTTGAAAAAATGAGAAATACCCCCAAATAGCTGGCAATATTATCCTTTTTTTCTGTCTCTCAAAAGTCAATCTTCAGCAAATCTCAGGTAACCATATTCTTCGTCATTATCCCTGAACTTTTACTATAGATTTGAGCTTTTGCATGGTGGGTTTAATCATTATCTCAGGTCTCCTCTCCTCGTTTGATTTTATGTGGGTTTGGGGTTTGGGTTTGTTTTGGTTGTTAGGACATGATGGTTTTGGTTGGATTCCAAACAAGGGGTTTTTGGGTATGGTCATTTGTAGATCTATGATTACATGAAATTTTTCATTGTCCGTTCAAGTTCTCTGTTTCTCTATGTCCCTAGCTGTAGACAAGAAGCAACAAACCTTTAGTTGACAACGCAATGCACATAATTAAGTCAGGCTTTTCGTTCTTCTAAAATCTTGATTTCTTTAAAAATTTAGAAGTCTGAGAGATTGAAAAGCTAAAGAGGTTGGGTTTGCTCATGGATTCTCTGACATATTGGGAAACTGAAAACAAAAGTAAAAAGAAAGAGACAGATAAATGGACTATGTTAACACCGTTAATTGAGTTATTTAGTTTAACAGGTGGCTGAATTTTAAAAGGGGTACCTAAGGTATTGTATCTAAGGAACTGTATCTAAGTTTTGCCCTTTTTCAACATTGCAAGTTTGAAAAATCCCTTAATACTACCTTCCTTGCATTAATTCCTAATAAGAATGATGCCTCTAATATTAGAGATTTTCACCCTATTAGCTTGGTGAGGAGTGTGTATAAAATCTTGGCTAAAGGTTTTGGCAAATCGTTTGAGAGTAGTTTTAGATCAGTTGATCTCTGAGACTCAGAATAGCTGTGTGGGTGGGAGGCAAATCCTTGACTCAGTTCTTATTGCGAATGAGTGTGTGGATAGTCGAGGGAAGAGTAGAGTTCTTGGAGTCATTTGTAAACTTGATATTGAGAAAGCCTACAATCATGTGAATTGGGAGGCTTTGCTGTATTTGTTGAACAGAATGGGCTTTGGAGCGAAGTGATGTAAGTGGATCTGTACTTGTATATCCACAATTTAGTTCTCTGTTTTGATTAATGGGTCTCCAGCTGATTTCTTTGGTAGCTTAAGGGGTTTAAGATATGGGAATCCGCTATCTTCTATGTTGTTTTTATCATGATTGAGGTGTTTAGTAGGATTTTGAGAAGAGTGGAGGGAGCTAGTTTGATCCGTGGTTTTAAAGTTGAGGATAGGAGGGGAATGTGTTGATCAAAATTGAGGTGTTTAGTAGGATGTTGAGAAGAGTGGAAGGAGCTGGTTTGATCCGTGGTTTTAAAGTTGAGGATAGGAGGGGAATGTGTTTCACATCTTTTGTTTGCAGATGATACTATCCTATTTTGTGATGCAGATATGGAGCAAATTCTTCATATTCGGTTGTTGTTACTCAATTTTCAGGCGGTTATAAGTTTGAAGGTCAATGTGCATAAGAGTGAAGTGGTTCCAATAGGGGAGGTTGTTGATGTGCATGTACTGGCTGAAATTTTGGGCTGCAGAGTTGGATCTTTGCCTATGTTTTATCTTGGCATGCCATTGGGGGCTTCACATAATTCCCCTTCAATTTAGAATCCAATTTTGGAAAAAATAAAGCAGAAATTAGCTGGGTAGAAGAAGTTGTACTTGTCTAAGGGGGGTCGTTTGATGTTACTGAAGAGTATGCTATCTAGTCTTCCTACTTATTTTCTATCGTTATTCACCATTTCTACTCATGTGGCTAATAAAATTGAAAAGTTGCAAAGGGACTTTCTATGGGGTGAAAGCAAGACTCATCTGGTAGGTTGGGATAAAGTTTGTGCGCCTATGGCCAATGACTGCTTGGGGATAAGGAAACTTACTACTTTCAATAAGGCCTTATTGGGGAAATGGTTGTGGCAGTTTGGAAAGGAGGAGGATGGTAGCTTCAAAATTTGGGGAAGATTTAGGGGGGGGGGGGGGATGGACCTCAAAGCTGGGTAGGAGAGTTCATGGGTGTGGTTTATGGAGAGGCATTCGTATGGGATGGGAGGATTTTAGCAATAATTGTCAGTTTGTTGTTGGGTTGGTGAGGTTTTGGCAGGATGGGTGACATGGGGATCAACCTTTTCAATTGGCTTTTCTAAGGTTGTATGGTATTGCCATTGATAAGGAGGTTTCTGTAGAAGCTTCTTTGTCTAGGCAGGGGGCGGAGGAGAGAAGAATTTGGGACGTTTGTTTTATTAGAGAATTTTATGATTAGGAGATGAAGGGCTGCATTTCCTTCGTTTATTGGGAGCTAATACTCCTCCAATGGATGTTAGAGACCGGATGATATGGAAGTTGAAGCCTAATGGGAAATTTGACATCCGGTCGTTTTATAATAAACTAGTCACAGACCTGCGTGTTTCGCGTGACTATTTTTTAGATAAAATATTATTATAGTCCTTAAACTTTATAAAGAGTAAAAAAAAAAAAAAATAGTTTTATCATATTTTTCATAATCTTGTATATAACATTTTTTACCATTATCATATATTTATTTGGTTGATGATTTGCATAACATAGACATTAAATAAGAGGTAGAATTATTCATTAAATTTTTTTTGGTCATAATGTATGAAGATTATGATTACACACACACACACACACACACACACACACATATATATATATATATAAATTTCCTAGTCATAGTTTGATTAGTTTTAAGTTTAAATTTTATGTTATTATATTTAATTGTTGATTTTATTGCACTATAAAGATTTTAATGTCCTCTGTATAGCCATCTCTATTTTATTTCTTACTCCTCTTAACCACTTTTTTATTTTCCAAATAATGATTATTAATTGACGTTTAATTTCATTTCTTTTTTTCTTCCTTTATTTATTCTTATTACTTTGTATGTTCTCTTGCTAGTTGTAAATTTTATGGTTATCAATAAGAAATAGATATCATGGATGGCTTAATTAAATAGTGATAGATGTAGTTACATTAGTGGTATGGTCAAAGGTTTTTTTTTTTTTTTTTTTTCAAAGAAATATGAAAGTCATTTCTCTAATTTGGTCTCAATCAATTAAGATATCCATAATATATTAACAGAAGTATTATTGAGCCTTAAATTTTTTTATTGTATGAAATGGTTAGGTTAGTAGTATGTCAAAGGTTTTATAAAAAAATTTTAAAAATAATTTCAAGAAAATGTAAAAGGCCTTTTTTTGAAAAAAGAAATTGTGACTTTTTGAATGGTAGAAATATAATTGTTATAAGTAGAATATATAAATGCAAAATTACATGTAAAGTTATAACTGCACAAGATAAATATGTATAGATAATTTTTGTTTTTTTGTTTTTTATTATTCATGAATTATTATTTCATTGTTTACTTATAAATATCTAAATTAAAGTTTTTTTTTTTGAAAAAAAAATCTAAATAAAAATAGATGAATATGTAAAGGTAAAATTATATGAGAAGTTAAAACTGAACATTTAACCACTTGTAGATGTGTGTTTTTTGAAGACTAAAAGTATACACAATTGTTTTAGTTGGAACAATATAACTATGCAAATATTGTTGCGAGTGTTTCCATCATTTGCAAATTATCAAGTTTGGTGCCTTACAAAACAAATATTTTATTTTGCAAAAAACTTTACATGAACTCCTTTTTTGTGACAACCTTTTTTTTTTTTTTTTGCTAAAACAACTTAATATTATTAAGAGTTAAGTTCACACATGTGGTAGTTGTAAAACACATTAGTGATATGAAAAATAGAAAGATTTAAATATTTAAAAAAAAATTTAGTGGATTGTAATATAAAACATTTTTTTTTTCTTAATATTATTGGCATTCTTTAAAGATGATACATAATATTTTTGAGAAGAAGAAGAAGCAGAGACAATGCTAACACATAATATAAAATTATTAAGTTTGCTTGATTTAAATTTGTGGCAAAAAAATATTAATGTATCTATGATAAAAGTTTTTATCTCAATAATATATAGTAGTTTATATTTTTTTAGACTTTATTCAAAAAGTCTATTCTCAATAGCCTTTTAAGTATACAAGTTGCTCAATCTATAGGCCTAGACACATTCAAAGGGTGATATCTAAATTATAAATTATATGACCCTTTATAACACAAATATATTGATTCTCCCAATATATGGTAAAGGAAGTCAGGTTTGTGTCTAGCCATTTTCTTGATTTGTGCTGCATAATTTAATAGTATGGAGAATGTGACTGAATTTAAATGTTGAATAAAATTAGATGAGAAGAAAAAAGAGTAAAAATAAAATATATAGCAATAAACATCAAATTATCCAAGTCATTCTATGTAATATAATAACATTATTATATTATTATATACTATTTGTATAATGTAGTAGGATAATATTTAAACAAAGAGAATATAAAAGATAACAACTTAAGACACAACTAAATTGCATCAACCCAAAGTAAAATTCTAATTAACAAAAAAATTCATCAACTTAAAGAATTGATGCAATAAATATAAAAAAATCAAACAAAAAATGAAAAACAAATTGAGAGAGAGAGAGAGAAGTAACTTTTTTGTGTGAGAAAATTATACATATAATGAAAAATAAAATGTTAAATTTATAGTAAGATGTTGAGAATCAAAAAAGTCAACATAAAGGAAGATAAAAAGGTAGAGAAAGAATGATATTAAGGTAAAAAGTAGTTGGCCTAAAAATACTTATAAAAAAAAAAAGTAGTTGGGAGATGAAGAGGTAAAAAGGAGGGAGAGTTTTGGAAAATTAGTAATAAAAATTATGGCTAAAAGATATTTTAATTTTTAAATAATGGAGTTTTTAAGTCACCGTAAATGAGAAATTTTTTTAAAAAAATATATGAGAAAAATTGGAAACAAAAAATGACATGTGACTGCTAATATGGCTCAACGTGAGTGTAACAACATTAAATGCTACGTTTTAGCTTTTAGTAATATATAGATTAAGGGATTCTCCCTTAATTGTCTTTCCTTGGAAAGCTATATGGAGAACAAAGGCCCCTAGGCGAGTTTCTTTCTTTGTTTGGTATGTAGCTTGGAATAAGATTCTAACGGGTGATAACTTGAGATTGAGGAGATTGGATTTTGTGGGCTAGTACATTATGCGCCGTCACTATGGAGAGATGGTAGATCACTTATTTCTTCATTGTGAGATGGCTTATCGGTTATGGAGTCTTTATAACTTTTGGCTAGTCTTGGGTTATACCTAGATCGATATCAGATTTCCTTTTTGGCTAGTGGAATTGGTTGGGGAAGCACTCGTCTCAGAGTTGGAATTTAGTTCCATTGGGCATCCTATGGGGTGTTTGGAAGGAGCGGAATCGGTGGACTTTTGAGGACTTAGATAGCACCGGTGATCAGTTGCTTGCTTCTTTTAGTGGAACTCTTTTTGATTGGCCTAGAGCATGGGGACTCACGACTAGTGACTCTCTCCCTTCTTTTTTTAGCTCCCCTTCTCTTTTGTAATTTTTCTGTTGGTTGGTTTTCTTTTTTTCTTTTGTTCTGCTTTCTTCTTCTTCTTGTATTTTCTAGGTTTGCTCTATGTTTTTCATGCATAGAGGAGCTTTTCGTATATATATCATTCTTACTTAAAAAAAAAAAAAAAACTTTTATTGTGCATTGCGATTATTTGTAAAGGATATCCAAAACTAGCTTGCCATAGGCCTCTTGGTGCCACTCTTGAGCTCCAAACCTCGATATTTTGACGTGTGAAAGATTCCCATATCTGGTTTGCATATATTTTCATTTCCTTGTCCATTGCAAATTTCCATAATGGTTAGTGGGGTTGAGATATTGACCCAAACTTTTTAAAATTATAATTTGATCCTCAAGGTTTCCAAAAATTACCGAAAACCCCTAAAGTTCAAATTTTGCGCAAAAGTCCTTCTCGGGCATTTTGCTGTCGTACAGATCTCTTGTTTATTTGTATTGCGATCATAATTAGGCTGTTTTAATTTTCTTGTTCTGCATGATAATTGAAGTTGAAATGCATACGGAAACAGTTGTTAGGGAGTTTTTATATTGTTTTTGATGCTAGGAAAATTGAACTCACAGTAGTTTTGTTCTCCCACTGGAATTAGGAAGGCAGAGTTACCATTAAACGCATCTTTGAGCTCAAACAAGCAACTAAGCATTCTCACATTTTTGAGACATCAAGCAGCAAGGCAGATTGAATCACATCTCTTCCACTATATTTTCATTATGTACTTGCATGTTGCAAATCTCCCCAAGCATCTTCACTTGTGCAAGAGGCCCAATTAATGATTTTGGATTTTTTTTTTTTTTTTTTTCTGAAATGAGTTGATGGGTATGAAATACACAAAAAGCACTAACCCTGATACCACGTAACACACAAAGAATATAATTTGATAGATCACCAGCATTTAAAGATGGGATGGTTGAATTTGCAAAAATCATTCCTAGGGTTGGCGCACATGAGAGTTTTAGCCAAATCTCTTTTCTTTATGCAATTGTTGGTAACTTCCAGAAATTTTTAAACTGATGGTTGGAGTTAGGATATCAAGTTTGGCTAATTTGGGTGGCAAATGCACCATTAATTGGGATGTTCAATTTGGGTTTACTGTTCTATTGAGTAGGGGAATCCGTTAACTCTGGTACTAGGTTATGGGGTAATGCATTTGTAATTTAGTATCCTAAAGCTTGTAGATCAATTAAGATTGGGAGGTAGATTTGAGCCCCTTTAGAGGTCTGAGCTACAGAATATTGGAGGGCAATTTAGGGTTGGTAGTGGCTAACTAATGATGAAGGTTTTTTTTGAAGTTGTATTCTATGGCTTGTGTGGGATAGAATCATAAGACTTTTCCCTGAAAAAAGATTTGGTGTGCTGTGCTTTTGCAAAGGTGGCTTTGTTTGTCTGTTGGCATGAGAATAAACTGCTTAGCGCATCAAGGGTGAAAGGCCCCTGGATTACCCGGTAACTGGTTCTGGCGGGTGGGGTCAGTTGCCCATAGGAGTTTGATTAACAGTAAGGATTGTTGTACAGTATGCTCTATGATGTACAACTAATCTGAGTGAAGTTCTTCTATGTCATATAAAAAAAAAAAAGTATAACATTTCAAAGAATTTTTTGAGGTGACAACTTGTTCAAAAGAAATAATTTTAGTAAGTTGGTGTTATGTGTGTAAAAGGGACAGGCAGTTGATGTTTCATATTCAGATAATAGTATTAGGCTTTGCTCTTCAGTCTTTGTTGTCTTTAGTTGTCAGTTGATTCCTTCTGAAATGTGTTAGGGGAGCTTCATTGCTTTTCCTCAAGAATGTTTGCGCCTTCCTTGTGGGGGTGGTTAAATTTATTACTTTTTCTTTGCTTGATATTTACATCTACTTTCCACAAACACTGGTGCTTGGAAGTTTTTTAGGGGTGTGTTTATACTTCCTGTGTATGGGGTTTTGTTTTCTCGTGGAACTTTCTAACAAATTAGTTACCTAATAATGAAATGTATGGGGTTTTGTTTTCTTTTGAAATTTTCTAAGAAATTAGTTACCTAACAATGAAAGGGTGTATAAGGTAATGGGAGACTGATATAGCAGCCATTTTGGGCATTCATTACCCTATTGGATTTTCTTTTATTTTCCCATTCTCTCTCACACAATCTTAACTTGCCTTGCACTATTTGGTTCTATAATAACATTTTGCTCATCATGTCTGCTTGTTTAGATCCTAAAAATTCTTGTCCATCTTGCCAAGACAACCAAAGAGAAAGGCAAAAGGATTAAGGTTCTTGAGAAAGATTATTACTTGCCATTCTCTGAAAGTTGTCATGGCCTACTTGTTTTACCCTGGCCACTCTCATTACACTGTCTTAACTAATTTTCACACCTTGACTTTCTATCTCTGTGTGTGTGGGTGGTAGTTGGAAGAGCACGCCATCTTAACTCACTGTTTTTCTAATAAAAAGAGTACTTCAGCAAAGAAGCATGTTATTGGAAAAGGTTTGATGACTCTGGCGAAGAAACATGGTATAGGGTAAGGTTTGATGACAGTTTGGTGGGCAACTTATCCTGTTGGGGGTGATATTCCCACTGGTAATGGTTATACTGACAGGAAAGCGGTTGTATCTCCAATCTCAACATCTATAGCACCTAAAAAACTACAGCATCAGGTGAAAAGATCACAACAAGATCTTGTAGCTTTAAGTCATTTACTTTTAATTTTATGAAAATGTTTTGTCCATTTACCTTTCTGTATGGGCCTTGTGGATTGATGATCTTATAAATTGATCCTAATGGTTACTTACAGAAGGTTTTCTGACAATTAGTTATGTATTTAGAAACAGGTAAGGTTAAGAAATAAATAACATGATAGGAGGAGAGAGGTATGTAAAAAGTTGTTATTGAAATTATGTTGTTTAAGTAGCAACATATAACTTCTTGTTATATGCTAGGTGCCCAACCAGGATGATCATCACAGGTGGAACCAACTTGGATGACCATCTCAAACAACCAGATATAGTAAAATGTGAACTTGCTTTGGAAGGAGCAATATCTCGAGAATAACTTAATCATGTAGCTATGCTTGTGGATGATGAAGAGCTGGAGCTGCAAGAGTTAGAAGCAGGACCAAAGCCACTGAGGTGTACAGATCATTTTGCTGCAAGAGTTATACATGGTTGTTCACTTCACAAAGGTTGGTTTTGGAGGAAGAATCCGACAAAGTTCTATATCATGTTGAATGCAAGTATTATTTTTAGATTTGTGTATTTGAAGTTGTTGATATCTGTAACTTCATTTGATTTGCAGATTTGCTGACTAAGTTTCCTCCAAATTATGTTAAGATGAAGCAGTCATTCTGTACTCAACTTTGGGATTCTTCTCCAGGGATTGTCAAGAAATTGTTTAAGGTGCATATTTAGCAAATTTTTTTTATCAACTGAATTTTTTAAAATAGTCTTCTACCAAGATATATCATATGCAAAAGATGCTGCATACTGTCTTTCTATTGCAGTGGCTATTATAATGCAAGTGCTTGAAGTCTTATTCATGAATAATATTTTACCTAGCAAATGCAAGATATACAAGGACTTGGTTATTGACTGTTTTGTAGACTTACAATGACTTGTTTGCCTGCTATATGCTGAAAACATTCAGTGACCCCCTACCTCTTATTTGATCTTTTGTTTAGCAAGTCCATTGGAATATAAAAAATGCTGACAGTATGTATGTGTATATATATATATATATATATATCGTACTATGAGTTGATTGTCAAAAGATAGGGGCACAAACAGCCTTAAAGCACTGTTACATGTCCTCAAAGTCTTTGATCCTTAGCATCTCGAGTGCTAAGGGATGCCTTTGATTTCACTTGATTTAAACCATCTTTGTCGAGTCATTGCTTATGGCTTTCTGTAGTATGGGGACCACACCTCTACTCTCTAAAGCTTGCCACCCCATTCCTGGAATTTTTAGTGCATTTTTTAGCCATTTAGTGGAGGTTAGTGTAAATAGTATGCATTTTATGGGAGGTGAGTGTCATATTCCAAACTAAAAGGGATATGAGTGTAATAATAGAAAACCTTAGGGGAGGTTAGCAAAAATTTTTCATTAAAAATATTTGAGAAAATGTGTGTGAGAGAGAGGAGATATTTTTCTTCTTTGTTGTGTTGTGTCCGTGTATATACGCTCTAATTAAGTAATTACAATCCTTGTTTGGTAACATAAGCATCCAATTCCCTCATTTTCTTCTCCTTTTAGTTTCTAAATTTTTATTTAGACAAAGTTATGTTTTTAATTGATTTTGAAAAATCTTATCAAATATTAGGACAAGGTTATCTTCTACTAGTTTTTGGTTTGTAATCATGTTTATAGGGAAGTTAATTCTTTGGTACATATTGCAAGTTGAGCCTCCCTATTAGGCTAAACCACGGCAGCCTTTTTTTTTTTTTTTTTTTTTTTTTTTTTTTTTTTTTTTTTTTTTTCTCGCTTTCTGTCAATCTATAATTTACATCACTCATTTATTTTTTATAGTTTAATATGGTATTAGTGCAAGGGTTTATAAACTTTTTTTTTTCTTGCGTCTCTCTTCTTCTTTTGGCATTCCTCGTCCATACAGCCTTCATTAGACATTAGTTCTATTTTTGTTAAAGCATTTCCCACCTTGGAATTGGGCCTTTTGGGTTTCTTTTTTAATCTCCTAGTATACCAATTGAAAAAGCCGAAGTCATTTACACAATGTCTTAAAAATTAGCCCAAACCAAGACTCCATGTGCCTTGGTCTTTCCTGCACCACATGCACCTAGCAAGGTCTAGCTCCACGCTTGCCACAAGCGTCTCACACTTGCAAGTACATCCCCTCTTAGTATGTGCCATATGTATCTCTTTAATCGTGCCACATCACAAACTTGCTGCCTCACCTGCCTCATCACTCACCATGTCAAACCTAATAGGGTCTCAGTCCTACGTTGGTGCCTGCCACATCAGCATCGATTAAGATTGACTCGACTTGAGCCCAATCTGTAAGTTAGATACCATGTTAAATTATTGATTATTCTAAAAGTTTAAACTATTGAGATATGGTAAATTTAATTATTTAGCTACACAATTTTAACACTTCCTCTCACGTGTGGGCCGAAACTACCTTTTTAATAAGTGAGGCCCAACACGTGAGAATTTAAATAGGAGGTAAAGTAGAGGAGATATTGATCGAACTTAGGACCAACTGCTCTGATACTATTTTAAATTACAGATAGTCCCAAAATTATAAGCTTTTAAGATATGATAAATTTAATTATTGAACCATACAATTCTAACATTGACCAAGGTTGACATTTTACAACCATGTGTATCTTACTCCATTTCTTGCGAAGATTCTAATTTTGGGTCACATTTTCTCATGTAAGGCTCCCAACTCCCAAGTCACACAAATTGACCCATTTCTGATTCTTTTTGAGTTTAATCTATGCAAAATTTGCCAACTTGATCACGTACTTCATGATTATGTGAAGCTTACATTTGGTTGTAAGCTGATTTTCCTCAGGCTATTAGTGTACCCGGTCTACAGCCATATTAGCCACTCTTTGGTCACTAGTGCAACCGTTCTTAGGTTTGTGTGGCCATATTCAGACATTTATCTTTCTACCAGAATAATTTAAACAAAAGAGAAGGGCTACTAAGAGAATTTAGAGACTTTGTGGCAGCCACTGATACTTTTGTTTAGAGTAGGGGTCAGAGTTAATATTAAAAAGTTATATAGGCTTGTAGAAAATTAGTTTGACCGCATGAATTGTGAATTGACATAATAACATAATATGAATTTCAAGAACTTAAAATATGCATGACAGTTCTACTTCTTCCTTCATCTTTAGATGTTTTCGCAGTTATACAATTTTATACATACACATATGGCTTTTAGAGAGGAAGATGTTGGAGTAAATCCAAGAGCGATGGAAGTTGATTCTGGAGAGAAGCGTCTCAACGAGCTTGGATACAAGCAAGAACTCAGAAGAGAATTGGTATATGATACTTTGGTTATGTGTTTTATTATATATGTATTTAATTAATTTATTTTTTTTAAGTCTTGCAAGCCTATTTGATTTGTTTTGAAGGACATCCAGAAATTTTGAATTTGATATGATGGGGTTTTCTGAATGAAATGTATGGAAGTATTGAGATAAGAAAATTTACTCTCTTCTTTTGGAAATTGCAGAGTTTATTCAAGACATTCACAATAACATTTTCGACCATGGCATTTTTTGTTGGAACACCACTGTACAGACCAAGCCTACTTTATGCAGGCCCTGCAAGCTTGATATGGGGTTACGTTGTGGTCACATTCTTCACCTGGTTTGTTGGATTCGCCATGGCTGAGAGATGCTCATCATTTCCAGTATGCATCATTCTCTTCTTGTTTTTTTTTTTTTTTTTTTTTTTTTTTTTTTTTTTTTTTTGATGTTACCCAGATTATTCACTGCTTTTATGATAGTATATACTATAATTCTGCTCATATCATGGTGGGAAAATACAAGTAGCCCTGGCCGGCAGCTTTCTTAACTTGATTGGTGGCAGAGTTTGAGAGGTTCTTCTGACTTTTGTGAATATTGTGTCTATTTGCCAAAATTTCTAGCTTTTAGCTCTTTGTTAAGATACTAGAAACTACTAAGATTAATTTGACTGTGGAATCGTTAAACAGACCACTGGCTCCCTTTATTTCTGGACTGGGGGCCATTTGCATCATGGTGCTGCACTTGTTTCAAGCACCCTTTTGTTTCGTTATTTTTTTTTATTTTTTTTTTCTTTGGAAGAACCTTGCCCCATTCGGCACTAATCAAAATTTTCCGACAATGATTATGCTATATATGCCAATATAATGGTAACATTAGCCCTTAGTTACAAGTTACAACGAGTTTGTAATTTCAAATGTGTATTAGAATTGGTTCTCCTTTCATAATTTATATTTCTTCATTATTATTATTATTAGCATACTTAGCAGCACAGATACTGCAGATAATAATTCTGATGTCAACTGGAACAAACAAAGGTGGAGGCTACTTTGCTCCAAGGAGTGTATTTTTGTGTATATACGTTATCCTTATCATCATATGGGCATTGCTCAACTCCTTTTCATTACAAGTCATCGTATTCCTTAATGTCATTTCCGTATGGTGGCAGGTGTGCTTAATTTTTAACTATCTGCTTCTCAAATCCAACACACACACACACACACACACACACACACACACACACACCCACGTATGTGTATGAGCAACCTGATGCATCGCGCTAAGTGTGCTTTTCTGGCATCTTTGAGTTTAGGTTATAAGCCAACCTTTTCTGATCCTAGTTTACAGTAGGGCAAAGAGTCCTATACCCTCTATATATACTATATTGTAAGAAATCTTCTGCTTAATCTAGTGTGCTACGCCAACCTGCAAGTCAATGCACCTTTTAGCTGACTTTTTTTTTACCCAATAAGTTTTCTCCTTTTGAGTCAAAGTACCTCATAAATCAACAGGAAAAAGTGAGCTTATGCTTGTGGCTAGCTTACAAGAATTTTCTTTTTAAATTTCTTTTAATTAAAGAAGTAGAGTGCCAACTTTAGTCTAGACCATTCCAAAACTCCATGGAATGTTATGAATTAATTCTCGGACCTCCAGATTTACGTCACACCAAACCACTAAGCTCACCACCCAGTTACTTGGGGCCTTAAGGGTGGATAGCTTAAAAGATTGATTGTTGCCCCGACAATTACTCTAGGTTTCTTAAAATAGAAATAATGAAATAAAACCTCTTCATCTTTGTGCACACATCACATGCTAGTATGCTTGTTTCCTATAAGTTTGGAAATTGATGATAACCTCCATGAATTTTGATTAAGTAGTAAAGGTTCATAACTTTTACGTTTGGAGTAATTGGGAGCACCAATGTTTGGAGTAATTGGAGTAGTAAGAATTTTCCTAACTTTTGCATGGAAATAAATAAATAAATATATATATATATATATGGAGATTGGATTAAGATCCTTTAGCTTTATTAGTATAACTTATTTTAGAGTTCTTCAATTTCTATTCATTTAACTTCAAATGAGTGGATTAAATTTTACCATTTCATCAATATTTAAAATATATTGATTGTACAAGGAATTGACTAAAGCCATCTAAGTGCTCCCATGCTCTCGTGCATGTGGACGCAGTTTAGGTCTTGCAGTGTAACCTCTCCCTTTTGGTGAGGCTTTGTAACTACAAATACATGGCGGACGAGCTGGAAACGCTTTGGAAGAGGTTAACCCTCATTGAGGAGGAGGATGAGAGGATAGAACTAGGAAGTAGTAGTACTAAGGCAGCAAAAGAAATCGGAAAAAATTGTCTGGTTATGAAAGTCTTAACACAAAGGAGCATCAATCTTGAAGCTCTAAGAAAGAGTATTAGAATGATGTGGAAACCCAATAAGGGGATTCTGGTTTCCGAGATAGAGGACTTGTTTATTGTGGAGTTTGGGGATGGGAAAGACAAGAAGAAAGTTCTAGACATGAGGCCGTGGAATTACGACAAACAGCTCACCCTCCTTCAAGACATTGAAGGTGAACAGGTCCCAGAGGATATTTCTCTGAAGTGGTCTCCATTTTGGGTTCAGATTTCAAACCTACCACTCAAGAGCAAAATTAGGGAGACAGGATGGTCCATCGGGTCCACGCTAGGCGAGGTGTTAGACATCAATGTTTCAGAAATGGGTGTTAAGTGGGGGAAATACCTTTGGGTTAGAGTCTAGTTAGATGCTACGAAGAAACTTGTTCGAGGAAAGAAGGTGACGATTGAAGGAGGGGAAAGCAGATGGGTTAGCTTCAAGTACGAGCGACTCCTAAATTTCTGTTACAACTGTGGCCTGTTAAACCATGACATCAAAGACTGCCCGAAATCATTGAGAAAGATAATTAGGTAGCTCTTGAGAATCTCAAATACGGGGCATGGCTGACAGGAGAGCCAGCGAAGAAGCTTGCAAAGGAACCAACCAAAAATGGGCCAACTATTAGTCGGGAATCCGAAAAAGAGCTGGCAAGAAGTGATGTGGAATCGCTGACGGTGGCAATGCAGACGCCGAGGACAAAGGAAGGGGTAGGAGAAAAGCTCAGGCCAAACATGCCGTTTCTTGGGGAGTGTAACATGGAGAATGAGACAACGGCATCAGAAGCATCGGGACAAGCTCCAGGGGCTTATCAGGAGGGAGGAAAGGTTAGCAATGGAAGTAAAAAAACAGAGAACAGCCCCACTATATTAGGAAAAGAAAACCTTGAGGCGCACATGAAACAGAAAGGGGCCGGGGAAGGGAGGCAGTGGGAGAAAGTGACACAACAGGAGAGGGAATCTAGGTTTGACTTCATCTTGGCGCCAACTACACACGAGGGTATTACCAAGAGGAGCCTAGACTCTTATAAAACCGAAATGGGCCCAATGGCTATGAGTTATGAGCAAGGAGTGGGCTGGGTAGCTGAAAAATTGGGCCCGAGGAGTGACCACTGGAAAGGACTGGCCAGAAACACTAAACCAAAGACAAAGGAAATTGATCTCGGCCCAATCAATCAGAAAAGGGAAGGCCCGACTCCCTTACCTGAATTAGATCCACATATTATTGACCTGAAGAGAAGAAAGTGCCAGAAACAAAAAAGCGACAAAAATGAAAAGGAAAGCTCAAAGGATGGCAGTGAGGCGGCGATGCTGAGCATCCTTTGAGCTACAATTTACTCAAGGAATTCGGTCCCTAGTGATGGCAGAAGCAGCGGATTAGCGCTTTTATGGAAGGAAGGCACTGACATGAGATTCAAAAGTTGCTCAAATTTCCATATTGATGTTGTGGTCTATGAGGGAAACGAGGCTAATCCGTGGAGAGCAACCGGATTTTATGGGCAACCTGACTCAGGTAAACGACACATTTCCTGGGAGCTTTTAAAATCTTTAAAGAACCAAAGCAATTTACCATGGGTAGTCTTTGGGGATTTTAATGAGATAACCCACCTTGATGAGAAGTTGGGTTGGTTGTATTGAGAAGCCAAACAGATGGAAGACTTTCGAAACTGCTTGCGTTTGTGTGGTCTAAACGACTTGGGTTTTGTGGGGCAGAGGTTTTCTTGGTGCAATGGTCATCTGGGTGAACAAAGGACACTCATCCGTTTGGACAGAGTGGTTGCGAATGCAAGTTGGATGGAGGTTTTCCCAGAGGCCAAAGTCCACCATGTTTCTATGTCGGCGTCCGATCACTACTTACTGGCATTATCCACGAGAAAACCCAGGATTGAAAAGCAAAGGAAAAGAAGATTTCTATTCGAAGCTATGTGGACTAGAGATAATGGATGCAAAGAAGTGATTGAAGCTGGTTGGGATCCATTGAGAGCTAACCCGGACTTCCAAATTCAAGACAGAATCAAGAATTGTCAAACCCAGCTACAGAGATGGAATTGAAGTGGCTTTGGCAATGTCAACAAGGTTCTTAAGCAAAAGAAAGATTGTCTCCAATTACTTGAATCCTTGAATCTTCTCCACGAGACAGCTGAAGAGAGCCAAACTTTGAAGAAAGATATCAATGAGACACTAATTAGGGAGGAGATGATGTGGAATCAGAGGTCTCGGGCTCTGTGGATCAAATGTGGGGATCGTAACACTAACCTTTTCCACGCGATGGCAATTCAGAGACAAAGGAAAAACAGAATTGATGGGCTTTGGAACGATAATGGGGTACGGAAGGAAGATCAAAGGGAAGTAGAGGGTATCATACTGGAATATTTTGCAAACATTTTCAGGATTGATCATCCATCCAATTTTGATGTATGCTTGGATGCGGTAGAAGCAAGAGTTACCCGAGAAATGAATGAGGAATTAATCAGCGAGTTCAAAGAAGAGGTACGGAGTGCCCTAAACTAGATGCATCCCACCAAATCCCCCAGCCAGGATGGTATGTCTCCCATCTTTTATCAAAAATATTGGGATATAGTCGGGTTTGATGTTATAAACTGCGTCCTCCAATCACTAAATTCTGGCGTGCTGCCTAGTAATTTAAATGATACATACATTTGTTTAATCCCAAAGGTTAATTGCCACCAAAATATCTCAAATTTCAGACCTATTAGCTTGTGTAATGTACTTTACAAAATTATTGCCAAGGTGCTTGCTAATAGGTTAAAGAGAATTCTGCCGGATGTGATAAATGAGTCCCAAAGCTCTTTCGTTCCTGGACGACAGATTATAGACAATGTGATGGTGGCATTTGAAACCATGCACTGTATCGAACAAAGGAGGAAAGGGAAAAAAAAGTTTGATGGCCATCAAGCTGGATATGAGCAAAGCGTACGATAGAGTGGAGTGGACATACCTTGAGGCGATGATGAGGAAATTGGGTTTTCACGAAAGGTGGATCTCTTGGATGATGATGTGTGTAACCACAGTTTCCTACTCCGTGTTGGTAAATGGGGGAACCGAGGGGGAAGATTGCCCCATCTAGAGGACTCTGACAAGGGGACCCCATATCACCCTACTTATTCTTGTTATGTGCCAAGGGACTATCAGCCATGTTCAGAAAAGTGGAAAGGGCGGGCAATCTTAGGGGAGTCTCTGTCTGTAGGGGTGCACCCCAAATATCCCACCTCTTTTTTGCAGAGGATTGTATCATCTTTTGTAGAGCCATAGTTGAAGAAGGCAGAAACGTGATTAATGTACTAAAGGAGTATGAATGGGATTCGGGGCAAAAGCTGAATAAAGAGAAAACCTCCTTTTTCTTCAGCAAGAACACTAGCAGTGGTATCCAAAAAGAGGTAAAGACCATGTTTGGAGCACAAATAATTAAGCAACATGAGAGGTACTTGGGTCTACCCTCTTTGGTCGGTCGTGGAAAAAAGAAAGCTTTTAATTATATAAAGGATCAAGTGGGAAGGAAAATAGCAGGTTGGAAAGGTAAATTGATGTCTAATGCAGGGAGAGATTCTCATCAAGGTGGTTGCTCAAGCCACTCCCACTTACTCGATGAGTTGTTTCAAACTCCCCGAGTTTGTGTAGTGACTTAAATTCCATGATGAGGAATTTCTGGTGGGGTAAGAAGGAGAATGAAAGGAAAATGGCCTGGGTTTCTTGGGAAAAGCTCTGTACTCCAAAATCCAAAGGTGGCATGGGATTCAAGGACCTAAAAGCTTTCAATTTGGCCCTATTAGCTAAACAATGTTGGAGGATCCAGCATGATAACAACTCCCTCATCCACAAAGTCTTCAAAGCAAAATATTTTGCTAAGTCCACCTTCATGGAAGCTCAATTGGGAAGTAGACCATCCTATGTCTGGAGGAGTGTCTTTGCTCCGAAGGGGATCATAGACAAAGGATCTTGATGGTGTATTGGGGATGGAAGAGATGTGAAGGTGTGGGAGGACAGGTGGATCCCTTCTCAGAACTCCTTCAAAATAGTAAGCCCGAGGCCCCAAGATACTGATATTGATGTAGTGGCTGACCTCCAAGACCATGTGAGTGGCTCATGGGATGCAAATCTGGTGAGAAGTGCTTTCCTTTTCCACGAAGCAAACACTGTTTTGAGTATCCCCGTAAGTCCTAGTCTCCCCCCTGACTCACTGATCTGGGCCTGGACCAAAAATGGTTGTTTCTCAGTTAAGAGTGCATATCAGGTGGCTTTTGGTTGGATGAAAGAAGGCAAACACAGACAATGGAGAGGGATCCTCTAATTCCGCAAAGATGGAGAACTTGTGGAAGGACATTTGGAAGCTAAATTGTCCAAAAAAAATCAAGCTTTTCATGTGGAAGGCCTGCGGGGACATACTACCCACAAACCATCGCCTCAAAATCAGAAAGGTGCTCACCGAGGATAGCTGCCCCCTTTGTGGAAAATGTGAATCATCAGGACACATCCTTTGGGACTGCAAGTTGGCATCAGAGGTCTGGAATGAGTCAAATTTAACTCTCCCAAATCTCCCCGACTCTCAAAAGGTGTTCATTGATGTTGTCTGGATTTTGAGGGAGACCCAAAAAGCAATAGACTGGGATCTCTTTGCCATCACAGCGTGGAGCCTATGGAATAATAGAAATTCTGTTAAGCATAAGGAAGGTGCAAACTAGCTAAACAAATTGTAAGAGAGGCGGTGAATCTTGCTGAAGAATTCTGTCAGAACTCCCCCCTCCCCCTCCCCCGCCCCCACACTAGGCAAACCTCCATACTAGAAAATTCTCTTTGGAAGTCTTCTTGTCAAGGTTGGTATAAGGTAAACGTGGACATGGCAGTGTTTAAGGAGTTGAACTGCTGTGGCATTGGAGTGGTCATTAGAAATGAAAGGGGACAGATAATGGGGGCAATGAGCAAAAGGCTTGAACTCCCCTTAGGGGCGTTGGACGCAGAAGCGAAGGCAGCCGAGGAGGGAATCCATCTGGCCAGAGAGCTTGGTTTGAGCCCGATCATTATTGAAGGTGATGCCCAAATAGTGATAAACGCCATTTCTAGTCCTGACCCACCTCAAAGCTCCATCAAGAAAGTCATTGAAGGAATCAAAAGCTAGATCAAGCATAGCAGAGACTGGAAATCAAATGCCGTGCGAAGGTCTTGCAACATAGTTGCTCATCTGTTGGCTAGGCATGCAAAAGTTGTGCCTAACTGTATTATTTGGGTGGAAGATACTCCACCGATGATAGACTATCAAATTCTAAAAGATGTAACCCATTTGGGCTTTAGCCCCTATTAATGAAAGTTTAGACCAGTTTGAGTATCAAATAAAAAAAAAAAATTGATTATCATCATTTTGGTATCTATTTCTTCAATTATTAATGATATGGCAAAATTCAATTTACTCATTTTAAATTGAATAGATAAAGTTTTAAAAACTCTAGAGTATACTAATCCATGAGGATCAATTAACTTCTTGTTGACATGTCATGAGAGAATGCAGGTGATAGGCGGATTCGTTGTAATTATAGGTCTTCCACTGATAGCAACCTCAACACAATCAGCATCATATGTGTTTACACATTTCGAAACATCTCCTGAGGCAACTGGAATACATAGTAAACCTTATGCTGTAATCTATCAGTACTTCTAAGCCAATAGGCCCATACTGCTTGTATGGCTACGACACTGCAGCTCATCTAACTGAGGAAACAAAAGGCGCTGATAGAACTGGTCCTATGGCCATTCTTTCTTGTATAGGAATTGTAAGGACACAAATCTGATATTGGGCCTTTTAGCTATAAGCCCAGACTACCTTTTAATATCCTAGCAATGAATTTGTAAAGAGAGTGGGCTGAAGATTACTTGGTTAGACATGTACGGGTTGAAAGCCCAAGTACAGTATCGATCAGATATGTATTGACAAGACGATTATGGGTTACAATTTTCTCTTCGGCTCTGTCCGAGGAGTGTGTTCATACAAATATTGTTTGGGACTTTTCTCTCTCCTTTCTTCCTCCTTTTTTCCTCAGTTCTCTCTTTCTTCTTTCTCTGATTGTTTTTTTCCCCCCCCTCTTCTGTTGGCCTTCTTTTCTCTTTATATAGGCCCTCTCCCCTCTTGTCCCATCTCCCTCTCTCCTGAACCTTCCTGGGGCAGCTGTAAAGGAGGAAGTCACTGTTCAGGAGTCTTTTCTCATTAATGCGGCCATGATGTTAGCTGCAGGGCCATAAATGCGGTGGCAGCAGCCTTTCACTTAATATCTGATTTTCGCCAGCTGTCCTTACGGTCAATACAAATCGGGGGATTCTTTGCAAGAGATAAGATTGAGGTTGAGACGCTCATTAGGGACACCCTTTTAACAATCCGAACAGGAAGTCTCCTCGGACAAGGCCTTCTCCTACGAGATTCACATTTCAGCATCGGATCAAGTTGGGCAAGTACTCCACGAAACGTTGTCCTCGGATGTATAGGTCTCCTCGGACGGACCCACGGCCCAGGATTTGACGTTGGGCCCTTTGCCCCTACAATAGCCCCTCAAAGTTCCAGTTTTCTCCTTCTATCCGAGGAGAAGAGTGGGACTTTGATCTCCACAAGGCTGGGGCCCATCAAGCGCCCCAACAATTCCACGTGGATGTGCCGTTTCGCGAAATCTCCATTTTCCAAGGGCGCTTTGGAAGTTGTAGCGTATCCTTTATTGATCTGGGTGGCGCTCTGTCCCCTGGATCAACGGCTGGAGGCAAATCGTGCGGTTAGGATTTCCCTGTGAAATTTTGAGCGGGATAGATCCCATCACTTTTCACCTGCTATATATATATAAGGCCGTGAGAAGGTGAGTTTCTTTATTTTACATTCGTCTGAGTATTCAAAATTCCTCAACATTCTACCGATTCAAGATTCGTTGTTTTAGACATTCCGAGGAGACTTTTTTAAGGGTTCCTAGGTTCCTCCGAGATCTCCAAACTTACAATACTACTTTCTTTTGTAAGTATTCGCCTCTCTTGCTCGTTCCCTCTTGGTTGAACACCTCGGCCTTCTTCCTTTCCCTTTTCGTTTTTGCCTTTAGGGAAATTTCTCAGCCAACCTTTACCTTTAGGTACCGTCATGGGTAGATTTAAAAACTTAGTCGATACCCCCGTAGCTATAGAGTGTTTTAAAGCGAAGTATAATATTCCCGAGGGGGTTAGCCTCCGGTATTGTCCACCAGAGGACATCTTAATCTCTAGGGGGACCGGGGAGGTAGTTATCCCTGTGATCGCCTTTCTGGAAGGGGGAATGTCCATTCCTATGGGCAACGTTACTAGGGAGTACCTTAGGAATCACAGATTGTGTCCACACCAATGTGCGGCCAATGTATTTAGGATCCTGGGGTGTGTAGATGCCCTTAATGAGATGATGGGCCTAAGGCTCACCTGGCATGACGTCGTACACATGTACGAGTGTCATTCTCTGAAGGAGGGAGGGTACTACTTGAAGTCCCGGTCTCCGGTCGTGAAAATGATATCGTGCCTCCCCAAATCCAACAAAGGCATGAAAGACGATTACGTCATCGTCTCGGGGGCGTGGCATGACGGCCACCACTGTCCGACCACTGAGGGAGAGCCAGGTGGGGTATTTTGGGATTTAGTTTAAGACAATCGTAGGATTTGCAGTTTAGACTTAGTTTCATTTTACCATACATACGATTATCCTTAGAAGTGCGATGACTGACTTCGTGTTTTTTCTTTTGATTGCCGTTACAGATAGGCGATTCGTCTCTCCCAACCTCAACCTCGTGAACGTGCTCGGGTTGAATTATCTGTTACGCTCGGAGGTGTTCGTCAACTCGGACGGCCAGCTGCGAGCCGCTCATTTGATATTGGGCTTCATTCCAATATCAGACAGCTTCCAGGACGTCGGAGATTCTATCCGAGCTAGGGACAAGAGGATTAACCGGATAGACGTCTCTCGACCAGGTTTTCTGGCAAACAAGGACCTTCCTCCAGTCCCCTGGCCGCTCCAGCAAGTTGCCCCTCAAGAAGTTGATCAAAGAGAAAGCTCCGCTTCGACTCTACCATCGTTGGAGGCAGAAATAGACCAGTTCCACTTTGAAGGAGAGGAAGAAGTACAACCCGAAACCCTCGGCACTCAACCATCCGAGACCTCAGAGGACGTAGAAGAGATGTCTCTGCCACCGAGGAGGGGGTTGAAGGCCTTGATAGCAGGTCGGAATGAGGGGGCATCTTCGAAGGAGGCCCCCAAAGAGAGGAAGGCTGGCAAGCTTCCTCCTCCGCCACCATCCACCACTACAACTGGTCTTCTTCCTATTCCAGACTTAAAGAGGAAGAAAAAAGTTGTGGATGTGGACGCCGAGGAGGGCGAAGTGTCTCCTCGGCAGCAAAGAGGGGGGAAGCAGCAGAGGAAGGAGGACAGAAGGGCTTCACCTCCAAGGCATCGGAGCGACCCCCCTCCTCGGGAGGTTCACACTCCACAGGTCTGGGCTCCCCGGCTGGACCTGGATGGGGCTCCCATCACTGTCAATGCGTCCATACGGGAGTTCCAGAATGGCCATTCGGGATACATCGCCGAGGCCCTGGAGCGTCCCTTGCTTCTCCCTCGGGATATGGACGCAGTAAGGTCCTGGAGGCAGGCCGACCTCTTTATGTCCATGAAGAGGGATTTAGCCATGGTGAGTCCATGAGTTATTTTGTACCTATAAAGTTTATCAATACCTAAGTTGTGCACTTCCATTCTTGTGATGACATGGTTCGATGTTTTGTTTTGCAGCTTACTCAGCAGGTCCATGTCGCAGAGGATTGGGTCAGGGACGCCCGCAACCTGGCCAGGGCCGAGACCCAATCCCGCAAGGAAGTGGAGAAGACCCTGGGAGAGCTGGAGCACCAAAAGCTCGAGCTGTCCAATAAATTAATTAAGGAAGAGAGGGAGAGAAGGAATGCCCAGGCTGGGCTGAAGAATGCCGAAGACCAGGCCGAGGACCAGCGGAAAAGGTTACATATGACGGAGATAGATCTGGCCACCGCGAGGCAATTGGCCTTGGATCTTCGCGCCCGAGCCGAAAAGGCCGAGAAAGGAGAGAAAGAGGCCAAGGCGGCGCTGAAGGCGGCAGAGGCCGAGAAGGAGGCTGCATATCTCCGTGGGATTGAGGAGACGGAGAAAAGGCTTGCGGAGGAAGTTACCGAAGTCTGCAGGGACTACTGCCAATCCACGTGGGAGGAGGCTTTGAATATGGCTGGAGTTCCTGCCGACTCAGAACTTAGACTGCCGGAGAAGACGTATTTCCATCCGGATCTCGCTTTGATGTCGGCCGGCCCCTCCTCCTCGTCTCCTCAGGTCTTGGAGCATGCGAGTCAAGCGGTGATTCCATCCGAAGCGGCTCAGGAGACTGAAAAACAAAAAGATGCCCCGGGTGAAGCACCGGCCTCCACAGAGCTTAATCAAACCAAGGACACAGCCCCCTCAGCGATCCTGCCTAGCAACGACAATAATCTTCCCTCCCAGACCGGACAAGCTTAGAGCTAGGCTGTTAGGGTTTTCCAACTGTTTCCGAGCATAGCTCTAATTTTGTATTTAGAGAGTAGGCAATATATTTTTAACCGTTGTATTTCAGTTTTATGATTTAATGAAAACATTTTGCCCAACTTCATCTGCTTTCCATTCTGTTTGTTTATTTGCGCAAAGCTTGTATTTATGGATGGAAATCCAACACTTTGGTTTTGACTTAATAAGAAATTTATAATCAGCCGCGATAACATTGACACGTAAAATTAAGTAAGAATAAGTGCTGAGAGCATGTAGCTTGAGTGAATATGGAAAATTAACCCTTCAAAGAGTTCTAAGGGTATGGTCCGAAAGGACAAACTCATCCGAGACTTCATACTACCTTCAGAGGATAGAGTGGAAAGTGACACAACACCCGAGATGGTTGATCCGAGAGATCAGGCTTGTCAAAGATTACGCTCAACATTTAAGAGCTTTAATTTGCTCAAGATGTATGGTCGGAGGGACTAGGCACGACCAAAGTTCTACACAGTACTTAGGGGTGTTAATTTACCCAAGGTAGGTGGTCCGAGGAGCCAGGCCTGACCAAGGTTCTGTTTAATACTTAGGGGTGTTAATTTACCCAAGGTAGGTGGTCCGAGGAGCCAGGCCTGACCAAGGTTCTGTTTAACACTTAGAAGTATTAATTTACCCAAGGTGTATGGTCCGAGGGACCAGGCACGACCAAGGTTCTGTTTAATACTTAGGGGTGTTAATTTACCCAAGGTAGGTGGTCCGAGGATCCAGGCCTGACCAAGGTTCTGTTTAACACTTAGAAGTATTAATTTACCCAAGGTGTGTGGTCCGAGGGACCAGGCACGACCAAGGTTCTGTTTAATACTTAGAAGTATTAATTTACCCAAGGTGTGTGGTCCGAGGGACCAGGCACGACCAAGGTTCTGTTTAATACTTAGGGATGTTAATTTACCCAAGGTAGGTGGTCCGAGGAGCCAGGCCTGACCAAGGTTCTGTTTAACACTTAGAAGTATTAATTTACCCAAGGTGTGTGGTCCGAGGGACCAGGCACGACCAAGGTTCTGTTTAATACTTAGAAGTATTAATTTACCCAAGGTGTGTGGTCCGAGGGACCAGGCACGACCAAGGTTCTGTTTAATACTTAGGGGTGTTAATTTACCCAAGGTAGGTGGTCCGAGGAGCCAGGCCTGACCAAGGTTCTGTTTAACACTTAGAAGTATTAATTTACCCAAGGTGTGTAGTCCGAGGGACCAGGCACGACCAAGGTTCTGTTTAATACTTAGAAGTATTAATTTACCCAAGGTGTGTGGTCCGAGGGACCAGGCACGACCAAGGTTCTGTTTAATACTTAGGGGTGTTAATTTACCCAAGGTAGGTGGTCCGAGGATCCAAGCCTGACCAAGGTTCTGTTTAACACTTAGAAGTATTAATTTACCCAAGGTGTGTGGTCCGAGGGACCAGGCACGACCAAGGTTCTGTTTAATACTTAGAAGTATTAATTTACCCAAGGTGTGTGGTCCGAGGGACCAGGCACGACCAAGGTTCTGTTTAATAATTAGGGATGTTAATTTACCCAAGGTAGGTGGTCCGAGGAGCCAGGCCTGACCAAGGTTCTGTTTAACACTTAGAAGTATTAATTTACCCAAGGTGTGTGGTCCGAGGGACCAGGCACGACCAAGGTTCTGTTTAATACTTAGAAGTATTAATTTACCCAAGGTGTGTGGTCCGAGGGACCAGGCACGACCAAGGTTCTGTTTAATACTTAGGGGTGTTAATTTACCCAAGGTAGGTGGTCCGAGGAGCCAGGCCTGACCAAGGTTCTGTTTAACACTTAGAAGTATTAATTTACCCAAGGTGTGTGGTCCGAGGGACCAGGCACGACCAAGGTTCTGTTTAATACTTAGAAGTATTAATTTACCCAAGGTGTGTGGTCCGAGGGACCAGGCACGACCAAGGTTCTGTTTAATACTTAGGGGTGAACAGTATAAAAAACTTGAATGAGAGAATCGAAACTTTCATTAGTAATAGTACCTTTTTAGGTTATTTACATTCCACGGATGTGGTACAGCCCTTTCATCTAAATCTTCTAAATAGAAGGCTCCTATTCCAGCTACTGATAGAACACGGTAGGGGCCTTCCCAGCTGGGTCCCAACTTTCCCCAGGCCGGATTCTTCGCTGTGCCCACCACTTTTCGTAAAACCAAATCTCCCGGTGCCAGTGGTCTTAGTCTGACGTTAGCATCATAACTTTGCTTGAGCTTGTGCTGGTAGTAGGCTAACTGAACTGCAGCTTTTTCCCTACGCTCGGCGATTAAGTCCAGATTGCTCATCAGCTGTTCGTCATTATTGGCCGAGGTGAATGAACTGGTCCTAAGTGTGGGGAAATCGGCCTCTATGGGAATGACCGCCTCTGCACCATACGTCAGGGCGAATGGGGTTTCTCCGGTAGATCTCCGAGGAGTAGTCCTGTATGTCCAGAGCACATGAGGTAACTCTTCCACCCATTTTCCTTTAGCATCGTCCAGCCTCTTCTTAAGGCCGCTCACTATGACCTTGTTAATTGCTTCAGCTTGACCATTTCCCTGAGGATATGCAGGGGTGGAGTATCTGTTTGTAACGCCTAGTTCACTGCAAAACTTTCTGAACGCTTTACTATCGAACTGAAGGCCGTTGTCCGAGATGAGGGTATGAGGCACCCCAAACCGTATAATGATACTCTTCCATACAAATTTTTGTACATCAACATCCCTGATGTTGGCTAATGGCTCGGCTTCAACCCACTTTGTGAAGTAGTCTGTTGCCACGACCAAGTATCTCTTGTTTCCGACTGCCTTAGGGAAGGGACCAACAATGTCTAGGCCCCATTGGGCGAAAGGCCAAGGACTTGACAGAGGATTCAGTACTCCTCCCGGTTGATGTATATTGGGGGCAAACCTCTGGCACTGATCGCACTTCTTCACGTATGCCTGTGATTCTCGTTGCATATTTGGCCACCAGTACCCCTGAGTTAAAGCCCTGTGTGCTAAGGATCTTCCCCCAGTGTGACTGCCACAAATCCCTTCATGTAACTCCTCGAGGAGTAGCTCTGTGGCATCAGGATGCACACACAGCAAATAGGGTCCGGAGAAAGAACGCTTGTATAGTTTATTGTCCTCCGAGAGCCAGAAACGAGGGGCTTTTCTCCTCACCTTCTCGGCCTCAGTCTTGTCTGTCGGCAAGACGTCTTCTCGGAGATAAGAAATCATAGGGTCTATCCAGCTCGACCCTACACTGGCTTGACAGATACTGGGCCCTTCGGTCTCTTCCAAATGCCTCTGCACGTCTTCCACCAGGATAAGCCGGGGAAGCCCCAGAGCCGAGGTGGTCGCGAGAGTTGCTAAAGAATCGGCGTGCGTGTTACCACTCCGAGGAACGTGCTGTAAATTGAATGACTTGAATTGAGACTGCAGCTGTTTGACCTGCTTCAGATACTTCTGCATTCGTTCATCACGAGCCTCTAGTTCTCCTCGCACTTGGCCAACGACCAGAGCCGAATCCGAGAACACTTCTAGGATGCTGCCTCCCATTTTTCTGACCATAGCTACGCCGATGAGCAACGCTTCGTATTCAGCCTCATTGTTAGTTGCCGAGAAGCTTAGTCTTAAAGATTTTTCAATGACAACGTCCTCGGGAGATATTAAAACAAGCCCCACTCCCGAACCTCGTTGATTAGCTGCACCGTCTACATATAGTTTCCAGGGCTCGGACTCTTGCACAGCGATGAGACTAACTGAATTTTCATCCATGGGCACCGCTCCAATCATTTCTTCCAACATGGGTTCAGCAAACTCAGCTAACAGGTCGGCTAGTACCTGCCCCTTGACCGAAGTGCGAGGCATGTATTTTATGTCGAAAGCTCCTAGTATGGTACCCCATTTGGCAATTCTTCCCGTGTAGTCTGCACTCCTGAGCAGCAGCCTGAGCGGGAGTTGGGTAAGGACCACAACCGTATGTGACTGGAAATAATGAGGGAGTTTACGAGTGGCATGGATTATTGCAAAGATGGCCTTCTCAAGCGGTAGATAGCGGACCTCGGCCTCATGGAGAGACTTGCTCACATAGTATACAGGCTTTTGGACACCATTGTCCTCTCGGATTAATACTAGACTCACAGCATGGGTGGCTACCGCAATGTAGGCGAACAAGACCTCATCCGCTGAAGGGCTAGACATGATGGGCGGCCGAGCTAGGTATTGTTTCAGTTGTTGAAAAGCCAGCATGCACTCTTCATTCCATTCAAATCCCTTCCATTTATTTAGCAGTTGGAAGAAGGGCCGACACCTCTCTGCAGACTTGGAGATGAACCGGTTGAGAGCGGCAGTCATCCCAGTCAACTTCTTCACTTCCTTTGGGTTCCGAGGAGGCTGCAGACTGTTAATCGCCTTTATCTGATCGGGATTCACCTCGATTCCCCGGTGAGTGACCATGTACCCTAAGAACTTTCTTGATCCGACACCGAAAGAACACTTTGAAGCGTTGAGGCGCAATTTGTGTTTCCTTAAGATTTCAAAGACGTTCTCCAGGTCTCCAACGTGGTCGGACTCAAGCTTGCTCTTGACCACCATGTCATCGATGTAGATCTCAATGCACTTCCCTAGCAGTGGTTCAAACATTTTCGTCATCATCCTCTGGTAAGTGGACCCTGCATTCTTCAGCCCAAATGGCATCACCTTGTAATGGTAGTTCCCAATGGGAGTCACAAAGGCCGTTTTCTCTTGATCATTCAGGGCTAGAGGGATTTGATGGTATCCTTGGAAGGCGTCCAAGAAGCTCATTCGTGGATGCCCAACAGTTGCATCCACCAACTGGTCGATCCTCGGCATGGGGAAAGGGTCCTTCGGACAGGCTCTATTTAGATCTGTAAAGTCCACGCATACGCGCCACTTCCCATTCTTCTTCTTCACCACTACGGTGTTGGCCAGCCATTCTGGGTAGAACACTTCCCTGATAGCCCCAGCCTGCTTGAGTTTGTTCACCTCATCCCTGACGGCGTCAGAATGTTCTTTGGATGAACGCCGAGGTGGTTGCCTTTTGGGTAGTGCAGCTGGATTCACATTGAGGTGATGACAGATAAACCCCGGGTCCACTCCTGGGGCTTCATAAGAATTCCAAGCAAACACGTCCACATTTCTCTTAAGGAAAGACAACAGCTCTTCCCTTTCCCGAGGGGATAGCTGATCCCCGATCTGGAAAAACTTGTCAGGATCTTCTCCGATGACAACTCTCTCTAACTTTTCACATTGCTCCTCGGGCGGATCCTCGGCTACGGGGAGAACCGGAAACGTTGATTGCTACGAATGCCCAACTGAAGTGGTCATCAGCTCGGCATCTTGCTGATGTGAAATGGCAGCTATGAGACACTGCCTGGCCATAGGTTGGCTTCCAATGATCTCTTCTACGCGTCCTCCAGACGGGAATTTGACTTTAAGGTGTAATGTCGAAGAGACAGCCCCTAAGGCATGGAGCCAAGGTCTGGCTACGATGGCCGTGTAGGGGGAATACGCATCCACGACGATAAAGTCAACCTCAACAATTTCAGATCCTGCTTGTACGGGTAGTCTGATCTGACCCTTGGGGATGACGGTCTTCCCATCAAAGCTGACTAAGGGTGATTCATATGCAGTCAGGTCTTCAGGCCGCAGGCCCAAACCCCTGTACAGATCCGGGTACATGATCTCGGCTCCACTCCCTTGGTCGACCATTACCCTCTTTACATCGTACCCTCCAATTCTGAGGGTGATGACCAAAGCGTCATCATGGGGTTGTACTGTCCCCACCTTGTCCTCGTCCGAGAAGCTCAGTGCTGGTCGGTCCTCCATTCTGGCGCGTTTCGCCTCTTGTTTATCAGCCTCCTCGGACGCCCCAAGGACAGACATAACTCTAGTGGGGCAGGACCCAGTTCTTCCTGGGGCCACGAAAATAACGTTAATCGTGCCCAAAGGGGGTCTTGATGAGGCAGTCGCCGAAGCCCCTGGCCTGACATGATCTCCCTGGTTGCTCGGTCGGTAAACGAACTGCTGCAACTTTCCTTCTCTCACAAGCTGTTCCAAATGGAACTTCAACGTCCTGCAGTCCTCAGTGGTGTGCCCACATTCTTGATGATACTGGCAATGAAGGTTCTGATTGCGCCTCAGGGGGTCTCCTCCCATTTTACTCGGCCATTTGAAGTATGGCTCGTTCTGAATTTTCTCTAGGATCTGATGAAGGGGCTCTCGGAATATGGTATGAACAGCTTGTGAAGCAGCAGACTCGGACTGCATACTATAGTCCCTCCGCGGCCGGCTATTGCTGTACCTGTCTGACCTGAAGTCCCTCCTTTCCTGAGGAACCACCTTTGCCTTTCCCTTTCCAATTAATTGATCCTCTTCGACCCGCTTGTACTCATCTATGCGATCCATTAATCGGCGCACGCTCCTCACAGGCTTCTTGGTCAGAGACTTCCTCAGGTCGTGCTCGGCTGGCAAGCCGACCTTGAACGTTCTTACAGCCACATCATCGAAGCTTCCTTCGATCTCGTTGAACATTTCCCAGTATCTGTCCGAGTAGGTCTTTAGCGTCTCTCCTTCTCGCATGGACATGGATAGCAAAGAGTCTAATGGCCGAGGGACCCTGGTGTTCGTTACAAATCGAGAGCAGAAGGCTCTAGTGAGCGCCTGATAGGATCCGATAGAATTTGCTGTGAGACCATCGAACCACCTCATGGCCGCAGGCCCTAGGCTGGAAGGGAACACCTTGCACATGAGGGTCTCGTTCCGAGAATGGACAGCCATTTTTTGATTAAAATGACTCACATGCTCCACGGGGTCAGTCCTTCCGTTGTACGCGGTGAAGGTAGGTTGTGTGAAACGTCGAGGAAGGCTCCCTCCCTCGATACCGCGTGTAAAGGGCGACCTGGAAATTTGATTGAGTGCCCTCGTCATGGCATCATTCCCAGTGCCCCTGGAGTACGTGTCTCTGCTCCTGCGGTCACGATGATGTTCTTCCTCGTAGGAGAAGGACTCGCTTGGTGGCGTTCTGGAGCGAGGTCTATAACTATCGTCTCCCTCATCATCGGAAGAGCCATCAGTATCAGATGGACTGCTGGACGGGCCGCGTCTCCTCTGTGCACGGCGCAATTTCTTCTCAAGGTGATCAATTTTGCGTTGCATGGCTTTATGCGTTTGGCCTCCGCCGTGCCGGTGCTGACTCCTCGCAGTATGGTTCGTGTGCACGCTCCCTTCACGATCCCTCTGGCGCTCAAGGTTCACAAAGTGATCAATATGCTGAGAATCAGCTGACTCTGCTCTGTCAGATCGAACCATGGTTCAAGCTATAACACACAGGTACCACAGTAATCTTCCCACAGACGGCGCCAATTGTAAGGACACAAATCTGATATTGGGCCTTTTAGCTATAAGCCCAGACTACCTTTTAATATCCTAGCAATGAATTTGTAAAGAGAGTGGGCTGAAGATTACTTGGTTAGACATGTACGGGTTGAAAGCCCAAGTACAGTATCGATCAGATATGTATTGACAAGACGATTATGGGTTACAATTTTCTCTTCGGCTCTGTCCGAGGAGTGTGTTCATACAAATATTGTTTGGGACTTTTCTCTCTCCTTTCTTCCTCCTTTTTTCCTCAGTTCTCTCTTTCTTCTTTCTCTGATTGTTTTTTTCCCCCCCCTCTTCTATTGGCCTTCTTTTCTCTTTATATAGGCCTTCTCCCCTCTTGTCCCATCTCCCTCTCTCCTGAACCTTCCTGGGGCAGCTGTAAAGGAGGAAGTCACTGTTCAGGAGTCTTTTCTCATTAATGCGGCCATGATGTTAGCTGCAGGGCCATAAATGCGGTGGCAGCAGCCTTTCACTTAATATCTGATTTTCGCCAGCTGTCCTTACGGTCAATACAAATCGGGGGATTCTTTGCAAGAGATAAGATTGAGGTTGAGACGCTCATTAGGGACACCCTTTTAACAATCCGAACAGGAAGTCTCCTCGGACAAGGCCTTCTCCTACGAGATTCACATTTCAGCATCGGATCAAGTTGGGCAAGTACTCCACGAAACGTTGTCCTCGGATGTATAGGTCTCCTCGGACGGACCCACGGCCCAGGATTTGACGTTGGGCCCTTTGCCCCTACAGGAATCATTTCAGCATTTGGATGGGCTTATATCTTACCTCTAACTTTCTGCATCCAGGTGTATATGATTAGTATGAAGTGTTTGGCTTTTGTTTCAGAATATTATTCGCTTGACCATTAAGTTTGACATTAGACAATGTTGTTACTGCAGGATCCATCCTATTTATTTGACACAAACAATGAGACAGTTGGTGCACTTGTACCAGCACAGATAATATATGATGTGTTTTGTCAAAGGTATCATAGTGGCACAGGAGCCATAATTATCCTCTATATCATTTGGGGTGCCTTCTTCTTTTGTGGATTCTCAGTCATAACTGGTGCTGCTAGAATAGTAAACAAAACTGAAACTCTCTCTCTTTGGTTGTTTACTAGTTCAACTATAATTTTATAACAATAAGAGTGATCTTGGGAATATTATAATTTTACTATAAATCTTACGTACTAATGCTGTTGAATTGAACCAATTACTTTCATTATAAAGTCAACTTTTTTATTTTTTTTCCCAATAGTATAATTAACCAAAAAATTACTAATGGAAAATATTTTTATTTACTTTCCTCCACTTTTCTCAACCAAGAAAACAACCCATACAACTCAGATTAGGAATTTTTTTTTTCTTTCACTTTGTCATCAACCAAACAATTACAATCCTCCATTTCATAATAAAATAACCACAAAACATCCAAACAACATTATTTTTTCACCTTCCCAGATTTTCTCACATACCAAACGACTCTGATTTAAGACAAATCAAACAAAATTTTCTCAAATCCCCCCACCTCCACCACCACCACCACACAAACCACCATGTATAACTGTAACAAACCACCACCACACATTACTTTAATCTAATGTATATAAATATGACACATCATAGAGCCATGTCACCGATCTGCATGACATCTTCACCCATTTCGTTACTCTTTCCTCAACGCCTGTCAGCTTCCTTAAATTTCAAAAAACTATCTCTCAGTCTTCTCTCTTCCACAGATCTTTCTGTAGGACTCTATGGCTGAATCTTCATGGACTCCATGGCTACGGCTAGCAGCCATTGCGTTCTGCTCCACCAATTCTGACAATGGTTCCTATAAAATTCCTGTCTCTCTATTTGGTACTAAAGAATTTTTTTTTTTTTTTTAATGGTTGGAGGATCATGTTGTTTGGATTTTTATAATCTGGAGAGTATTTGTTTTGATCTTATCTTAATTTTTTTTGAATTGGGTTTGTTTGATTTTGCTGAAAAAATCCACCTTTGATACTATCAGTTATGACCCATAATTTGCTAAAAAATAGCCATTCATTTTTACTGCTCTAGTTTTTTGGTTTCATTCCTGCAGCTCAAAGGAGAGACCCACTCTTGGGTAAGATGTGTTCTTTATTTTTATGTGCTGTATTATCTGACTTTTTCTTTGTATTTTTTGGAATATGCTTTGATTATGCATCTGAAACACAGATCAATCTAATTAATGAAATACTGTAAGTTTTGAGTTTCTACTTTTGTAAATGTTGACAAGAAAAATAAAGCAGAAATTGCATTTAGATTTAGGCACAATTGAGATTATGAACAAGAGTTTGTTTTATGCATTTTTCCCCATTAATTGTGGCCAAAAGTTATATGGATTACTAACTATATGTCTCTTGGTTTTCTGTTAACTAGATAAAATATTAGCCTTTGCTGCCCAAAAGTACCATATATCTTGCCAGAAAATGCTTTGAAGCATTCCATGATTTATATATATATATATATATATATTTTTTTTTTTTTTGAGTTAAAAGATAGAAAACTTGAATTGATAAGTTGAAAGAAAGTATACCAGGAAAAAAAAAAAAATTTTTGGTTTGAATCCTGTAAGACAATTATCAAACAAAACAGAGAAACACAACTCAGGAAAAAGCATAGCAGCTAAGACACATTACATGACAATGCTGCATAAAGAAAAGCTTAACATCAAAACTGCTAAGAATATGAAGTGTTGGTACTCTGCCAGGAAAATAGTAGCTCTATCAAAGATGGCCTTTGGTTGTAACTGAAATTTTTCAAAGTAGAACCTGACAACTTGTTACAAGCATTCCATGATATGTATTGAAGTCATTTCGTGTTGTCAATAGGCTAATTTTCAGTGTTAGTGAAACATTGAATGTATTTAGTATTTCCTAATTTTGACTCTTAAGGTAGTTTCATTGTTCATTTACAAAAACTTTTACAAGGATTTAGAGTACAAACCGAGAAGAATGTAATAAAATTTATTTATTTTTAATTATTTTTTTATTGGTTTGAGTCTAATAAAATGTAATTGATTGTGTGCCTTTTTATTTCTAACTAGTTGCAAACTTGTGCGTTGCACGTGATAATATTATTGTTTTAGTCCACATGGCCTAAATTAATAATAAAAAATATTTTTAAATGCCATGTCAGCAAAAGAATTAAACAAATTAATTTATTAATTTTACCTAAATAAAAAAATTAAAACAGAATTAAAAACTAAAAACCATATCAATTGAGATCTAAGTGTGAGAACAACAAGAACAACAACAAGAAAAACAAGAACATAAGCTTAGATTCAAGAACACAACCCTAGAAATTTAAAAAAAAAAAAAAAAAAAAAACGAATCTCAAAATTCTGAACAAGGACGAGGACGAGGTTCCTGACGAGCTTCGACGAGACCCAACGCGGACGAGGTACCTGACGAACCCAAAACCAAACCCAATCTCAAAACCAACGCGGACGAGGTACCTGATGAACCCAATCACCAAACCCAATCTCAAAACCCAACGTGGACAAGGTACCTGACGAACTTCGGCGAGACCATGACGGACTCGGTGGTCCCCAACGGAACCTCCAACCGAATCGAGCAGCGAATCGCGACAATCACGAGCTTGTTGTTCGCGTTGGTTATGTCGGATTCTCTAAACCCAGCCGACCTCGCCGTGGAGACTAGCGACTGAGCCTAGGCGAGGTCTTTGCACTCCATGGCAACGATGAGCAGTTCGAACCGGAGGACAAGCTCGGACTCAGGCTCGGGTTGGGAGCGAGTTGGTGCGTCGGGGAAGAGGAGGGAGAGGGCCGAGTCGGGATTAGCTGGGTTGAGGGAGATGAAAAGCCAGGAGCCACCTTTTGGATTTTTTGTTGGGTTGGGTTTGGTGTATAGGCTGGGAGAGCATTTGTTCAGAATTTTGAAATTGGTTTTTTTTTTTTTTTTTTTTTTTAATTTCTTGGGTTGTGTTCTTGAATCTGAGCTTATGTTCTTGTTGTTGTTCTTGTTGTTCTCACACTTAGATCTCAATTGATATGGTTTTTAGTTTTTAATTCTTTTTTTAATTTTTTATTTAGGTAAAATTAATAAATTTATTTTTTTAATTCTTTTGCTAACGTGGCATTTAAAAACATTTTTTATTATTAATTTAGGCCATGTCAACATTAATTTGCATTATTTTATTCTTGCCGTTTGCTACGTCATCTTTTTCCGTCTCTGATGTAATGGCAGGGACCAAAATAGAAAGCGTTTTTCAGGATAGGGACTAAAAACGGTAAAAATAAAATGTAGAGACTAAAATGAAAATCGCCTGAAAATGTAGGGACTTAAAGTGGCTTTTCGCTAATAAAAAAATAAGAAAACATAAATAATTTAATTATACAGAGGATGTTGCTGAGTTTAAATATTGAATAAAATAAGATGAAAAAAAAATGTAAAAAATAAAATAAAATAACACTAAATTACTCAAATCATGTTATATAATAGAATAATATCTATTATATTCATATATATTATTTTTAATTTTTTATGACGTAATAGAATAACATTTAACAATCAAAGAGAAAAAAAAAAAAAAATTTAAAACACAAAATTAAATTGCATCAACCCAAAGTGGAGTTATAACGAGCACAAAAAATTATCAACTTAAAGTAGAGATGCAGGAAAAACAGAAAAAATACTCCAAAAAATTTGAGAGAGAGAGAGAGAGAGAGAGAGATAACCTTTTGTGTGGGAAAATTATGCAAAGAATTGAAGAGAGAGTGACAAATTTATAGTAAGATGATGTGAATATGAAGAGACAAAATAAAGGAAGATGAATGGAAAGATGAATAGTGATATTAAAGTTGAGCGAAGTGGGGAGATTAAATGGTAAGGAATGGAAAGATTAAGGGAAGGATTAAGAGAAAAAATAAAGGAAGATGAAGGGAAAGATTAATAGTGATATTAAGGTTGAGGGTAGTGGGGAAGGGGGAGATGAAAAGGTAAAAGAAAAAGAAAGGTAGGAGAAAGTGTAACTATTAAAAAAAATTATTAAATGTTAAAAAAAATTACAGGTAAATTGGAAAGAAAAAGGATAATAACGTGGATGTTGATGTGGCTCAACTAGAGCACGACAACAATAAATGTCACGCTTTAGCTTTTAGATATAATATATATATATATATATAGATTTCTTGTAATGTTTCAAATTGAACAATTTTGATATTGCCTATACGATCTAGAATTGATGCAAGAGTTTGATCCAATAATGAACATAACTTTATTGAAATGTATACTTTATTTACAAGGCTATTAGAACAAGAGACCAAATTAATTAAACAGTCATGAGCATTGATTTATTTCACTAAAAAAGAATCTAAAATTTGCATTCACAAATTCTGTAAGGATGCAAGTTGAAGCCAAAGTATAATGAATAAGATAAAACTCAAGCAAAATACTTCCATTCTAAACAAGTTTTGAATAATACAAGTGGCTGCTAAAGATAAATGTTGAAGTTTATGCATACAATATATATATATATATATATATATATATATTTCTACAATACTTCTTCTTAATGGTAGAACTTAAACAAGTCTGAGAACAGATGTTCTCACTAACATGAAACAGTCTAAACTTGGCACTAATCCCTCCAGCAGATGCCTTTTCTAGCTCTTGCTTATCAAATGAAGAATAGCATTCCTTTAATCATTTCAACCTGACAAAAGAAAGAACAAAGTGTGATTAATTTAATGATAAGTTCACAAATGCACAGTATGAAAATAATGAGAAGTTCAACAATACTAATAATTTATTTCAAATCATATATAATAAAATACAGAAACAAAGATCTGGAGGTTTGAATAAGTAAATCTAGAATGCATAACAAATTTCCAACCAGGCGCTCATGAGAACGTTTTAAATTTGTAGTGCTAAAGCTCTTAGAAATACTCATTACTGAATTTTAACTTCAGAATTACTCATTTTCCAGAACAAACATATTAAACCAATTCCCACAATTACAGAATAAATTCAATGGTAATTTCTTTCTTTGATTTACAATTAACATTCCAAAATCAACACAATGTCTTAACAATCAACAATGAAAAACAGATTCAAACACAGCAAGAGACAAAATATCTTTGCTTGTTTCGAAAGGTAAAGACGTTGGCGATTCTTGTAAGTGGCTTGCTCTATCTGCGGACCCCATCTATCAATACCAACAAATAAAGGATCAGCTTACTACAAGATTAGCTATGTAACCCAGAAGCTTCATTTCATTTCCATATGAGAAACCCTAACTACAAGATTTTTATGGACAAACACATGCCCACCAAATATGTTACAATAACACATAATCAAAACCCTTAAAGTGGAATTTTTACATAGGCATGATAAGAGACATATAGTTGAGCACCACCATAATCAAACTTTTCATTCCATTGCATCCATGGTTAAGAAATTAAATCAAACATAAGACATTATCTCAAATGATTCAATTCTCTTTCCTTCACCCACATTTTCCCACCTGCCAAAACAGATCTAAAAATTAACTTAGTACTACAAATTCACAAACATTTTAAAAAAAGACAATATTCTCAACATCTTAAAAACAATGAAATGCATGTTTAGTACCCATCTTCCTTCACATTCTAGAGAACAAAACAGCATAAAACCTAAAGCCCACAGCTTTATTCTAAACACACTTTTCCTTTCTTCACTTTTTATCTACTTTTCCCACATTTTTTCAACATCCAAAAAGACAGTAAAAAAAGCCAATATTACACAATAAAAAGCAATTATTTTTAACTACAAAAAAAAAAAAAAAAAACCCCTCTAGAGAGCATAGTACGGACAACCCACATTGCTATTTGTTCTTAAATTTTCATCAAATCCCAGAACCCAAAATAGCATAAAACCAAAAGCCCGTCATTTTAATATTCTTCAACCTTTTATTTCCTTTATTTTCCCTACAATTTTCCCAACATCAAAAGGACTGTTTAAAGCCAATATTACACAATAAAAAGCTAGTACCTTGAAATGCAAACTCATAAAAACCCATATTCCAAAATTACAAAGAACAAATCAGATTATACAACACATAAAAACAGAGAACGCGTCTTACCTTTCTCCTTACTCTTTTGTCAATTTTTACAAAATTAGAAATGCCAAACTTACAGTATTTCATTAGTTTGATTGATCTACGTTTCAGATGCATAATCAAAGCATATTCCAAAAAATACATAGAAAAAGTCAGATAATACAGAACATAAAAATAGAGAACACGTGAGGTAATTTTCCAACTAGCATGCATTTGGGAGAGCGTTAGTTAGTATGCGTTAGAAACAATTTAGTAAAATAGCATCTCGACTCTCTTAGACTTGAGTTCACTGTAGTAACTCGAGCCTAAAAAACTCGAGTTCTATGTGTTGGCACAGTTGAGGTGGAGTCTAAAATCCACGTGGAAATTGAGTTTTAGACACTCGAGTTCCGTTTTTTCCATCTCTGTTTTCCCCTTCGCCTTGTTCCCCAACAATTTCTGTAACTCTAAAAACCCCAAACCCACTTCTGAATACAACAAACCCAAAAAAACAACAAAACTAAGCAACAATACCAAATAGGAACATTAAACCCAAGCACACTTTGGTGTCGAGATCAACAAACCCAAGCCGCTCCGGTGCCAAGATCAACAAACCCAAGCTTAGGGAGCTGTTCTGGTGTTGAGATTGTGATTTTTGGGTTTGGGTTTTTGCTCTGGTGCGATATTATGAATCCGTGGGTTTGGGTTGTTGCTCTGGTGCCGAGATTTGATGAATTCATGGGTGAGGTATAAGGAGAAAAGGAAGAACATGGAGAGCAAAGGAAGAAAAGAGTAAATGAAGAAACAGAACTCAAGTGTCTAAAACTCGAGTTCCATGTGGAAAATTGTCCAAGTTAGGTGTTTCCCAGCTCCAGAAATCAAGGACTTAAGACTTGAGTTCCACCTGAACTCAAGTTTTTAAAACTCAAGATGCTATTTTCCAACTTTGTTTTGCCAATGTGCCCACTAACGAAATTCTAAGAAATTTAAAGTTAAATGGAAAAAAATTCAAGAACACGTCTTACCTAAGTGTGGGTCTCTCCTTTGAGTTGCAGGAATGAAACCAAAAAACTAGATCAATAAAAATGAATGGCTATTTTTTAGCAAATTATGGGTCATAATTGATAGTATCAAATGTGGATTTTTTCAACAAAATCAAACAAACCCAATTTTAAAAAAAATTAAGATAAGATGAAAAAAAAAAAACTCTCCAAATAATAAAAATCCAAACAACAAGATCCCCCAACCGTTTAAAAAAAAAAAAAAATTCCTGAAGTACCAATTAGAGAGACAGAGAAACTTACTGGAACCATCGCTGGAATTGGTGGAGCAGAATGTGGTGGCTGCTAGCTGTAGCCATGGAGATTTAGCCATAGATCCTACAGAAAGATCTGATGGAAGAGAGAGAGACGAAGAGAGAGTTTTTGAAATTTGAGGAAGCTAACAAGTGTCGAGAAAAGAGTAAAGAAATGGTTGAAGAAGATGTTGCGCAAATTGGTGACGTGGCTCTATGATGTGTCATATTTACATCCATTAGATTAAAGTAAAGGTTAAGGTTGAAACTATTGCACCCCATGCAATACCCTAGGTATTGCATAGGATTTTAATCCCCCAACCAACTTGTTCATCACTTCCTCTATGGGCCCACACCAGCACCACCACAAATCTTAAGACTTCAACTTTGATTCAGCGATCTCTTCATCTTAATTCCTAGCACCAACAAATAGGAAGAAAGAAAGGGATTTAAATTCACATAGCTAGAGAGAGAGAGGGGGCGAGGGAAATCGTCCATGGTGGTCTGTGATGGAGGGGGCAGAGAGAGAGAAATGGCCATGGATTGATCTAAAGGGAGAAGGGCTAAGGTTTCAACTGTGAATGGGATGAGAGGGAGGCTAGGATTTGAATTTGATATAAGAGAGGGAGGCTGGAGTTTGATGAGGGAGAGGAGGCTGGGGTTTGATAAATTTATATTAGAATAATTTTGTAAATAAAATTTATTAGTAAGGGCAGTTTTGTCAATTGTTAAATTATTATATTCTCCCACAATAGGTAATGTAAGATTACTCCCATTTAAGAAGGTGATGTGATTAAGGTAATGTGATGTATTTTGTAATCTTGCATTACCTTAATGTTAGAAAAAATTAGGTGAACCAAACACCCTAATGTCACATTACTGTGATGTGCATCACATCAAGTGCACATCATGGCGAACCAAACGTCCCCTAAAAGTTATCTTTGTACTAGGATATATATACCTATAAATACGTCCCTATTTCCACTTTTGATAGAAACTACAAAATTTCCTTGTTGAATCTAGCTACTATGTTCATGTGTAGATATTATTGTGGTCATTGTAAAATACATGGGAAGCAAGGTGATGTAGAACAGACAATACAAGCCTTCCTAGAGCAGCAAGGGTGCTGAAAGTCACGGCTCAAGATCAAGGGGGTGCTAGTAGAGGCCATCGGGGTGATTGTATCAGAATTGCATGAAATTTGGTAGGTTGAAAGAAAACGACATTTTGATCTAGACTCGAAAATCGAGTGTAGCCTAAATTTAGGCAAATTTCTTCGTTAAGGCCTCAAAAATGGTGTTTTTTGATATTTATAATAATATTTGTTTTTCCTTATAAATTTTAGTTTAAAAATTAGAATAAGGTTCAATGTGTTTTGGGATGTCTCTTAGAGACAATATTTTCAATTTCTGCAATTATTTCAATTTTGTTATATTTGGCAAAAAATACTATTTTGCCACCTTATGACATGATTAGTGTGAATTAGGGTTTCTGGGCGTTTTCCTAGCCGCCTTAAGGTTTCTTTTTACTATTGAAACATATTGTAGGCCCTAGGGCAGTTCAGTTTTCAAATTTATAAAAAATATAGACTTTGTCTATTTCTCTCTGCTGGGTTCAAGAATCCAATCACCTTGTGGATTCAAGGGATTCCTCGTCGATTCGAGGTTTTCATTAAGAAGCTAACTTGTTTAGTTTCTTTTTTCCATTTAGTAAACAACGTGTTTGTTTTTTTGTAGCTTCCGCAACATCACAAGGAAGCGGAAAAAATGGCCAAATAACACTATTTAACGAAATATGTAGTAATACATCACTATTTGCTAAATATTTTGGAGAATACCATTGTTTTGAAACTTGATTTTTAGAAAATTGAGTTCTACATGTAACTTGAGTTCACATAAATCGAATTCTATAAAAAAAAAAAAAAAAAAAAAGGTACCATGGTGGCACCTAGTAATCTGGAATTTAGAGTAAAAAATGTCACGTGAAACTCGAATTTATAAAACTTGTGTTTTGTGTAATGTGAAACTCGAATGCACTGAAATCAAGTTCCGTGTAAATATTAACGTGGAACTTGAATCCAGGGAAATCGAGTTCTATGCAAATATTAATGTGGAACTCAATTTCATTGAAATCAAGTTTTGAATTAATGAATGGAATCACTTCCCTGTAGTACAAATTACAGTGACTTTTACCTACCAAGGAGGAGCCACAATTATTGAATGGAATCACAATTACTGTGTTTTCAAATGCTAAGAAAAACATCAATAAAAAAATTTCATGTCACTGCACCCCAAAATCCAAAAATCCTTTTTTAAATCATAACGTGCAGCAACAATTTTAATAAGGTGCACTCTTCACCACATACCATTACTGACAGGATTAACCATGCTTGTTCTATTGTCTACCGGTAACTTCCTGCTCTTTAGAGATCTGAGTTTCAAAGGCCACCAAAAGAGAAAAAAGGATGCCATATTTCATGAAATATATAGTATCTTGCATTAATTATATAGAAAATATTTGGAGGGTATGGAAAAGGCAGGAGAGAATACCTGCAATTCTGGTAGACATCATCAAGCTGATAGTACACATATATAGGCTACTTCATTCGCTTCGCTTCAATACCTTTCCAGATAGAGATAAACAATAAAATAGAAGTTAAGTTTGTCCACATTGTAAACTTAGGAACTAGGGATTTTAATTTTTTATTTTTTTAACTTAAAACTTTCTGGCACTCTAAAGTCACACAGGTATCAGAGTATGATATTGCCGGAGACGTATCACAGTGGCTATCATAGTGGCTTTGTGCTTTGACTACATTACTGCTATGGAAACAAGGAAATCGATTTCAGTCGAATCGATTTCAGTCGAATCGATTTTCACATTACACGGAACTCAAGTTTTTTAAACTTGAGTTCCATGTGGCATTTTTAATTCTAAATTCTAGATTAAACTTGAGTTCCATGTGGCATTTTTAATTCTAAATTCTAGATCATCGGATGCCACCATGGCACAATTTTTATGAAACTCAATTTCTGTAAACTCGAGTTACATATAGAATTCGAGCTTTTTAAACTTTGAGTCTCAAAACAGTGAAATTTTCCAAAATATTTCGCAGACTGTTGAGCAAATAGTACCCCAAGACTCAAATCAATAACAGTAAATAAGTGAAAATTAAATAACAAGCACACACAAAGAATACAAGAATTTACGTGATTCAGCAAACCGCCTACCTCCACAGTGATGATGGAAAAAATTCACTATAAAAATAGGGAGATACAATAGTGCACAATAACACTCTCTAGAAACCCAAATCCCAATACACCCTAACTCTCTCTCATCCACAAGACAAGAAAACACTATTCTTCTTCTTATGCGGCTGCTGCTAGGTTTTTAGGAATTGTCAATTATAATTGCCGCACACTAGCACTTATATATTGCTATGCTTAAGTCGGCAATATAGGATTCCTTGTATCAATTGTATTCGGTCAACTGTGACCGACTTAGACTTGTGGTTTCCTATTACAAGTTGTATTTGGTTTACTTGTAACTGACTTGGGCTCGTTGCAATTCAAGCCACACACACAGGCCCACTTTAACAAATCTCCACCTTGGCTTGAATTGATCAAGCTACATGAGCAAACTCCTCCATTGCCTTCACCTTAGCCTATAAGGGCTCACAAGCTACAAACACCAATCAAGTCCAAGCAGGGCTTGGAACTTGTTTGTTGGAACTGGCTTTGTTAATATATCAGAGGCATTCTCACTAGTGAGAATCTTCGACAAAGAAATATCACTAGACGAAACCCATTCTCTGATCTTGTAATACCACACAGCAATATGCTTTGTTCTTGCATGATATACCTAATTCTTCCCCAAATGAATTGCATTCTGACTATCACAATGTAGCACTATGCTATCCTGCTTGAAACCAAGCTCATTAACCAATCCATTAAGCCAAATGACTTCTTTTCCTGCCTCTGTCATCGCCATATATTCTGATTCTGTAGTGGATAAAGCAACTACATCTTGTAGTGTAGACTTCCAGCAAAATGGGCCACTAGCAAACCTAAACACATACATAGCCTGTCATGGACTTTCTAGAATCAAGGTCCCATGCATAGTCGAAATCCACATAACCCACAGCTTTTGTACTATCTCTCTGATCAAATAGGATATCAAAATCACGAGTGCCTATAAGATATCTAAAGATCCACTTTACTGCATTCCAATGCTCTTTGCTTGGACCTGCCATATACCTATTGACCACATTGACTGCATGAGAAATATCAGGCCTAGTGCACACCATCAAATACATAAGATACCCAACTACATTCGCATATGGCATTTTAGACATATACTCTAACTCCTCATCTGAACTTGGACACAACTCTGAGGACAATTTAAAATGGGCAGAAATCGGTGTACTAACAAGTTTTGTATCAAGCATACTAAACTTCTCTAACACCTTCTTAAGATATCCCTTCTGAGATAACCATAATTTACCAGCCCCTATATCTCGGTGAATTTCTATCCCAATGATCTTTGGCAGCTCCAAGATCCTTCATGTTAAATTCACCACTCAACAAAGACTTCAACTTCACAATTTCTTGCTTACTCTTTGCAGCTACTAACATATCATCAACATATAGAGCATGAAATATATAAGAGCCATCAGCAAGTACTCTAAAATAAACACAACAGTCATACTCATAGCGCATGTACCTATGTGTGACCATGAATGAATCAAACCGTTTGTACCATTGCCTGAGAGACTGCTTTAAGCCATATAATGATCTCTTCAAGAGACAAACATAATCTTCCTTGCTAGGTTCTTTGAAGCCTTCGGGTTGTTGCATGTAAATCTCTTCTTCTAAATCTCCATGGAGGAATGCGGTCTTCACATCTATTTGCTCTAACTCCATGTCATGCATTGTCACAAATCCTAGGATTACTCGAATTGAGGTGTGCTTCACAACTGGTAACCAATAGCCTTCAATTTCACTAATTTCCAAGTTTTATTCCTCTGTAGTGACTTTATCTCTTCTAACATTGCTACAAGCCATTTATCATTGTCTTTCCTATTTGTAGCCTCCTTGAAAGTGAATGGATCTCCACCACTGGTTATGAGAGCAAAACTAATTATGTCTTCAAAGCTATATCTCTGTGGTGCTTTGTGAACTTGCTTCTCTCTACCTTTAGCAATTGAATAAGGCTCTTCTTGTTGCTGTTGTGGATCAATCTCAACATCACCCTTATCATTGGGTGAACTATTCTCATCAAACTCCACCTTAACAGTTAATTTCTCTTGTGGACTATCATCACATGTCTTTGCCTCATTCTGTTTCAACATAAAGGCTTCATCAAATATGACATCTCTGTTGGTCACCATTTTCTTTGAGATTGGATCCCAAAGCCTGTAGCCTTTAACATCTCTTTCAAAACTAAGAAATACGCATTTTCTTGACTTCGAATCCAATCTAGAACGCTCTCCACTCTGCACATGCATATAAGCTAGACAACCAAAGATTTTTAGACTCGAATAATCAACTGGTCTACCTAACCAAACCTCTTCTAGAATCTTGAAATCTATGGCTGATAATGGAGATTTATTAATAATGAAGCTTGCTGTGTTAACTGTCTCTGCCTAGAACACCTTAGGCAACCCTACATTCAGTCTCATGCATTTGGCTCTTTTTGTTAAGGTTCTATTCATTCTCTCTACAACCCTATTCTGCTATGGAGTTCCTTAACTATGATGTGACGAGTAATGCCTTCTAATTCACAAAATCTTATGAATTTTTTATCTCTATACTCTAGTTCATTATCTGTTCTAAGGTATTTTATTTTCCTGCCAGTCTAATTCTCAACTTGTGCTTTCCATTTTTTAAATATGCCAAACACATCAGACTTATGCTTCATAAAATAAATCCATACCTTTGTAGAGTAGTCATCAATGAAACTGACGAAATACTGAGCACCGCTATGAGAAGAAATTGATACTGGACCCCAAACATCTGAATGAATATAGTCAAGAATACTCTTACTTGTATGAGAGCCTGTCTTGAAACTGACTTTATACTGCTTCCCATGCACACAATACTTGTAGAAGTCTAGCTTGCATGTCTTCGCCCCCTTCAATAAATTTCTCTTATGCAACTCTAACATACCACGTTAACCAATATGGCCAAGTTGCATATGCCATAATTTTGTGTCATTAGTGCTAGACTTCATCGGAGTGGTGACTGTAACTCTTCCTACAACTGTGTTCCCAATCAATCTGTAAAGCGTGCTTACTTTCGGTCGCTTCATCACCATCAAAGCACCTTTGGTAATCTTCATGATTCCACCATTTGATGAGTATGAATAGCCCAAATCATCCAATACTCCTAAAAAAATTAAATTCTTTCTAAGATCTGGAACATGTCTGACATTACTAAGAACTCTCACAACTCCATCAAACATTTTGATCTTCACAATACCAATCCCAATAACCGGGCATGTAGCAGCATTACCCAGTTGGACCATACCACCATTGTAAGGCTTATACCAAACCAATCTTTCTTTGGAGTCATATGATATGAGCATGCTGAATCTAAAACCCAAGATTCCAATAGAACATTGTTACTTGATGAAACTGAAAGTAAATATGCACCAACTTCATTGTCATTTGATGTTTCTTCAGCAATACTAGCTGATTCTAGGGGCTTTTTTCCATTCTTCTTCTCCTCTAAATGTTCTTTCAACTCTTTACATTGATTCTTGTAGTGCCCTTTCTTGTGACAATAAAATCACTCTACATCTTTCTTTGCACGTGATTTAAACTAAGATTTTTTTTTTCTGTTGGAGTTCCGTCCTCTTGATCTGCTTCTACCCCTATTACTTGACTCAGACTTTACAATAAGTCCATCTGCCTGAAAACCATCACTATCTTGCTTCATCTTCATATGTGACAAAAGAGCACTAGTCACCTCCTCGAGTATTATAGTCTCTTTCCCGTACATCAATGTAGTCACTAGATGATCAAAAGAAGTAGGAAACGAAGCTAATAAGAGAAATGCTTTATCTTTGTCCGCATAATTCACCCCAAAACTTGAAAGTTGGGTGTTCAACATATTAAATATGTTGAGATGCTCCAATAGATCAAAATCCTCCTTCATATGCAAACTATACAGTTGCTTCTTCATGTACAACTTGTTCGTCAAATCCTTTCTTATATAAAGACCTTCTAGTTTTTCCCAAACCTCCTTTGCAGTCTTTGCTTCTAGGATGTTATGAATGACCTCATCACCTAGGTTCGAATAGCACTAGCTATTTTCTCATCCATCTCTACCTATTCTACATCCTTCATCATTTCCGGTTTCTTCTTCTTCCCAAGCAAGGCCTTGTGAACTCCTTGTTGAATTAGGAGATCCTTCATCTACCTTTGCCAAAGTAAGAATTTTCCCTTAACACAAAACTTCTCTACATCATACTTTGTTCTTGACATCTTTACTGTATTCAAAGGATTAAATCCTAATCTAGCTTTGATACCACTTTTTGTGCAAATAGCACCCCAAGACTCAAATCAATAACAATAAATAAGTGGAAGTTAAATAACAAGCACACACAAAAAACATAAGAATTTACGTGGTTTGGCAAACTGCCTACCTCCACAGTGACGATAGAGAAATTTCACTATAAAAATAGGGAGATACAATAGTGCACAATAACACTCTCTAGAAACCCAAATCCCAATACACCCTAACTCTCTCTTACCCACAAGACAAGAAAACACTATTCTTCTTCTTATGCGGCTGCTGCTAGGTTTTTAGGAATTGTTAATTATAATTGCCACACACTAGAAATTATATATTGCTATGCTGAAGTCGGCAATATAGGATTCCTTGTATCAATTGTATTCGGTCAACTGTGACCAACTTAGACTTGTGGTTTCCTATTACAAGTTGTATTTGGTTTAGGGTTTGTGGCAATTCAAGCCACACACACAGACCCACTTCAACACAAACAATGATATATTATTACATATTTTGGCAAATAGTGATATTTGCCCAAGGAAGTGTACACTACAGGTGGATTTAGTTTTGTGCGTTTTGAAATTTGGTCCATTGATTTATTTTGGATTGGATTGGAGGATTAGATGAGCTATTTGGTTTGTTTCCCCGAATGAAGCTTGAGATACTTACTGCACACCTTACAAATTCAACATTCATCAATCACGAAAAAGTAATTCAAATATTCATTTATTATCATGTTTAAGTGATACCAATTATATTATTGCCATATTAATTTGTAATTTTTTAATGGTAAAATTTATAGTAGTTTTAACATTTTTTTCTCCAAATAATTGGAGAAAATTAAACTTTATCACCCTAAACTCTACTCCAAATTACACTTTGTATCATAAACTTTTCAAATACATGTTTTGCACCCTCAATTATCACTCTTGTTACGTGAAAAAGCTAAAGTCATTTACACGATGTCTCAAAAATTAGCCCAAACCAAGACTCCATTTGCCTCAATCTTTCTTGTGCCACATGCAGCTAGATATGGCAAAACGAGTCAGAATTTTCTGACCCGACCTGAAAAATACTTGACCCAAACCTAATTTTTTTGACCTGAAGCAAAAACTGGTTGACCTGCGACTCGACCTGTGTTTTTGCGGGTTAACCCGACCCGACCCCCGACCCAACCCAAACTCGAACCATTTTTAAAAACTTTTTCTTTTTGGTAAAATAATAATAATAATAATAATAATAATAATAATAATAAAATTAAGACAATATAAGTTTAATTGTTTGTTGTGAACTTTAAGGAAACAATTGATACATTTACATAACCGCATGCAAATTAATTGAAAGATGAATGATTGAGCATTCTGTAATGAGTAAAAATTTTTAGATATCAAATAGCAAAGTACATGCCAAGATAATCTGTTTACAGTAGAGTTAAAAATATAAATTTAAAATTGTAGACATGTATGAGAAACATTTACATGTGTGAAAATAGTGAAGCCAAAGTATCAAATTAGCATAAATTATGAATGCTTAGACCCCCCGACCCGCAACTCGATTGACTCGAACCCGTTTTTAACCCACTTAAAATGACCTGTTTTTTACCCACAACCTGTTTGACCTACAACCCGATTGATCCAACCCAAACCCGACCCGATCTGCTTGTTTTGCATTTCTACATGTAGCTAGCAAAGTGCTTCATGCTCGCCATAAGCCTCTCACACTTGCAAGTTCATTCCCTTTCAATTTGTGCAGTATGTATCTCTTTAATCGTGCCACATCACATACTTGCCACCTCATCTGTCTCATCTTTCACCATGTCAAACCTAATAGGGACTCAGTCCCATGTCGATGCTTGCCACATCAGCATCAATTAAGATTGACCCGACCTGAGCCCAATCTAAGTTAGATCCAATTCGAACGGTAAATCAATTCGTTGACCAAGGTTGACACTTTTCACTTACTTGTATCTTACTCCGTTTCTTGGGTAGATTCTAATTTTGGGGTATGTTTTCTCATATATGGCTCCCAAGTCATAAAAATTGGCCCATTTCTTATTCTTTTTTAGTTTAATCTATGCAAAATTTGTCAACTCACCCACATGCTTCATGATGATATGAAGCTAACATTTGGTTATAAGCCGATTTTCCTCAATCTAATAGTGTGCCTGGTCTTCAGCCAAATTAGCCGGTCCTTGTTCACTAATGCAATCGTTCTTAGGTTTGTGTAGCCATATTCAGACATTTGTCTTTCTACCAGAATAATTTAACAAGAGAAGGGCTGCTAAGAGAATTTAGAAACTTTGTGGCAGCCACTGATACTTTTGTTTAGAGTAGGGGTCGAAGTTAATATTGAAAAGTTATAGAGGCTTGTAGCCTTGTAGAAATTTAGTTTGACCACGTGAATTGTGAATTCACATAATAATATAATATAAATTTCAAGAACTTAAAATATGCATGACAGCTCTACTTCTCCCTTCAGCTTTATATATTTTCGCAGTTATACAATTTATAGATACGCATATGGCTTTTAGAGAGGTAGATGTTGGAGTGAATCCAAGAGCTATGGAAGTTGATTCTGGAGAGAAGCGTCTAAACGAGCTTGGATACAAGCAAGAACTCAGAAGAGAAATGGTACATATATGATACTTTGGTTATATGTATTTTATTTATATATGTATTTAAACAAATAATCTTGGAAGTCTAATTGATGTGTTTTGAATTTAGGACATCCAGAAACTTTTTATTTGATATTACATAAATGTTAATGGGGTTTTCTGAATAATATGTATGGAAACATCGAGATGAGAAAATTTCCTCTCTTCTTTTGGAAATTGCAGAGTTTATTCAAGACATTCGCAATAACATTTTCGACCATGGCTTTTTTTGTTGGAACACCACTGTACGGACCAAGCCTACTTTATGCAGGCCCTGCAAGCTTGATATGGGGTTACGTTGCGGTCACATTCTTCACTTGGTTTGTTGGATTCGCCATGGCTGAGATATGCTCATCATTTCCAGTATGCATCATTCTCTTCTTCTTCTTCTTTTTTATTTTCTTCTCTAATGTTTCTCAGATTTAACGTTTTTATAATAGTGTATACTATAATTCTGCTCATACATGGTGGGAAAAAACAAGTAGCCCTGGCCGGCAGTTTTCTTAACTTGATTGGTGGCAGAGTTTGAAAGGGTCTTCTGACTTATGTGAATATTGTGTCTATTTGCCAAAAATTTTAGCTTTTAGCTCTTTTTTTTTTTTCTCAGTTATTTATTTATATATTTAAAATTTAAAAAATTATTTTTTAAATTTTTGTCGCAAATTTAGTATAAGAAATATAAAAATTGTATATATATATATATATATATATTTTATATAAATATATGCAAATAAGTTACTGGAAACTACATAATATCCAAGTAGACGTGCATAATCTTCTTCTCGTCCTTACCAATGATGAAAAACTTTCTTAATTTCGCTTTTTACCCCATATTTTGCTTCTTTTTCTTCTTAATTAGGAATATTGTTTTTCAGATATAAACTGATTAGAAGACAACAATTAATTTGACTGTGGAAAAACATTTAACAGACCACTGGTTCCCTTTATTTCTGGACTGCCCATTTGGCTGGACCCCGATGGGGGCCATTTGCATCATGGTGCTGCGCTTGGCTTGAAACCATAGGTCTCATTTCTGGAATTGGCGCACAGGTACTGCCACTCTTTTCAAGTTTTTTTTTTTTTTTTTTTTTGGGAGAACCTTACTTTTTTCGGCACTAATTAAAATTTTCTGACGTTGATGATGTTATAAATGCCGATATGATTGTAACACTAGCTAGTTATAATGTTTGTGATTTTAAATATATATTAAAATTGGTTCTCATTACAAAATTTATATTTCTTCTTTTTTTATGTTGCTCCTTTCTTACTGTTATTAGGCATACTCAGCAGCACAGACATTGCAGATAATAATTCTATTGTCTACTGGAACAAACAAGGGTGGGGGCTACTTTGCACCAAAGAGTGTATTTTTATGTATATACATTATCCTTATCATCATATGGGCAGTGCTCAACTCCTTTGCATTACAAGTCATCGCATTCCTCAACGTCATTTCCGTATGGTGGCAGGTGTGCTTAATTTTGAATTATCTGCTTCTCAAATCCAAAAAAAAAAAAACAATAAAAAAAACTGTCTGCTTCTCAGAATTTATATACCATATTGTAAGAAATCTTCTTCTTAATCTAGTGTGCTACGCCTACCTGCAAGTCAAAGTACCTTTTAGCTGACTTTTTCTTTACCCAATAAGTTTTCTCCTTTTGAGTCGAAGTACCTAATACATCAACAGGAAAAAGTGAAATTTTGCTTGTGGCTAGCATACAAGATTTTTTAATTAAAGATGCGGAGTGCCAACTTTTGTCTAGACTATATTCCAAAACTCCATAAATCGATAGTGTCGACGTTACACCAATCCACTAAGCCCACCACCCAAGTTCCCATGGCCTTAAGGGTGGATAGCTTACAAGCTTGCATGATGGATTAATTGTTGCTCCGACAATTACTCCAGATTTTTTAAAATAGAAGCAATGAATTAAAACCTCTTCATCTTTGTGCACACGTCTCATGCTAATATGCTTGATTTCTATAAATTTGGAAAATGATGATAACCTCTATGAATTATGATTAAGCAGTAAAGATTCATAACTTCAACGTTTAGAGTAATTGGAGCATCATTTTACTATATTCTGCGAATATTTAAGAATTTGTCCAATTTTTGCATATAAATATGTATGTATATATATATATATATATATAAAGATTGGATTAAGATCCTTAAGCTTTCTTAGTATAACTTATTTTAGAGTTTTTAAAATTCTATTCATTTATTTTGAAATGAGTGGATTAAATTTTACCACGTCATCAATATTTAAAAAATATTAATTGTCATCATATTTGGTATCTTTTTCTTCAATTATTAATGATATGGAAAAATCCATTTTACTCATTTTAAATTGAAAAAAATAAAATTTTGAAAACTCTAGAGTATACTAATCCATGTGGATCAATTTCCTTCTTATTGACATGTCATGAGAGAATGCAGGTAATAGGCGGATTCGTTGTAATTATAGGTCTTCCTCTTATATCAACCTCAACACAATCAGCATCATATGTGTTTACTCATTTTGAAACATCTCCTGAGGCAACTGGAATACATAGTAAACCTTATGCAATAATTTTATCAGTACTTCTAAGCCAGTACTGCTTGTATGGCTACGACACTGCAGCTCATCTAACTGAGGAAACAAAAGGCGCTGACAGAACTGGTCCTATGGCCATTCTTTCTTGTATAGGAATCATTTCAACATTTGGATGGGCTTATATCTTAGCTCTAACTTTCTGCATCCAGGTATATATGATTAGTATGAAGAGTTTGGCTTTTGTTTCAGAATTTCATTCGCTCGACCATTAAGTTTGACATTAGACTATGTTGTTACTGCAGGATCCAGCCTATTTATTTGACACAAACAATGAGACAGCTGGTGCACTTGTACCAGCACAAATAATATATGATGTGTTTAATCATAGGTATCATAGTGGCACAGGAGCCATAATTATCCTCTGTATCATTTGGGGAACCTTCTTCTTTTGTGGGCTCTCAGTCATGACCGGTGCTGCTAGAGTAGTAAGCAAAACTGAAAATCTCTCTCTTTGGTTGTTTCCTAGTTCAACTATTATAATTTTATAACAATAAGAGTGATCTTGAAGATATTACATAAATCTTACGTACTGATGCTATTGAATTGAACCAATTACTTTCATTATCAAGTTAACTTTTTTTTTTTCCCAATAGTATTATCAAATCAGTTAGTTAGCCTTTAGTAATAAAATTGACAATATCACAATGTTCAATTTTTGTTTGTTTGTTTGTTTGTTTTTTTTTTTTTTTTTTTTTTTTTTTTTTTTTTTTTGCTTTTTTTTTTTTTTTTTTTGCTTTTTTTTTTTTTTTCTCGCAATCCATAACCTGCGCTAAAAATGTCAATGCATGTATATTTTCTACTCCCTAGGTTTATGCTCTATCAAGGGATGGAGGAATTCCATTTTCACCAATCTGGACAAAACTACATCCAAAGTTCAAGAATCCAACAAATGCGGTGTGGTTGTGTGCGGCCATTTCCAATATCTTAGGACTTCCCATCTTGAAACTCAATGTGATTTTCACTGCCATCCTCTCAATTAGTACAGTTGGATGGGTGGGTAGCTATGCTGTCCCGATTTTCGCAAGGCTGGTCATGGATGAGAAGCATTTTACACCAGGTCCCTTCTATTTGGGTAGAGCAAGCAAGCCAGTTTGCTTTATATCTTTCATATATATATGTTATACCTGCGCAGCTTTTCTATTACCAACTCTTTACCCTCTCCGATGGGATAATTTCAACTATGCACCTATCGCCATCTCTGTAGCATTGGCACTCATACTGCTTTGGTGGTTCTTGGATGCAAGGAAATGGTTCAAGGGACCAGTAAGGAATATTGACGTACAGAATGGAGTCCATTGAAGTTAGAAGTTTTATCATAAAGAAAAAATAAATGAAGTTGTTCGAGAAGAGTATTTCGTCATTCTACTTCAAATCTGATTGAAAAGAGCACTAAAAGTTATCTTTGTACTAAGATATATATATATATATATATATATATATATTTATATGTATTAAGGACTTGCATCCCTATTTTCAGTATTGATAGAAACTACAAAATTTCCTTGCTGAATCCAAGAGAACCTGAATTGCATAACCTCACTAAGTTCAGTCAATACATAAAATTTTATAATAATGTGAACAAAACAATGACATACAGACCCACATCACATAAGTGTCCATTTTGACATTAGTTTATTTAGGTTTTCATTTTGTTTAAATGTAAATTAAAATATACTTAGAATTGAAAAAAGTTGAATTTTTAAAAAACTGTACATTAACAAAATAAGTAAACTGACATTTGAATTTATGGTTATTGTAAAATACAAAGAGAGAGAGAGAAAAAAAAAATTGTACGGATAGATGTCTGCTTTGAATCTCACTTTTATATTAATAGTTAAACTAGTTGCACACAAGTTGTTTTACATAAATTTACATTCGATCACCCCAAAAAACAACTGAAATCGTGACTTGAAGTCATGATTTCTAAGTCACGAATTCAGTTTGCTTTTTGGGTGCGTGTAAAACAATTATTATTATTATTATTTTTTTTTTTTTTTTTTTTTTTGGTGAAAACTACTTATGTGCAACAAACACTGTTTAATATTAATACTCTTGGCTGGGAAGGTTAACCAAGCTGGATCTTATTCAAGTTTCAGTGGCAGAGAGAAGAGGATTGGCCACAAGTTATTATTCAAACTCATGTGTACCAATGTGGTCCCTGCCCAATAACAATATATAACAGACATCAAAATATTGTAGCAATTGGAACTTTGGAAGTCATATCTAGCTAGTTGCTTAGAAAGATTTCGAATTCATCTTTTTTCTTTTTTTCTTTTTTCTTTTTATTGCTTGTTTAACTAGGCCACCCTATACCTATTTTGTTGGTGCCTAAACATGCACCTACTCTTATAATTTTTTTGATAAATTCTACTCGATATATATGACTAGGCCAATGTGTGTTTGTGTATATACCTAGGGTGCTTGTGCATAAATTTGATTATTGTACTTCCAGTTAATTTAACTAGCAAAGTCTTTAATGGTTGAATAAAAGATTTGAAGTTTAATCCTGCCTATACCAAAAACTGATTGGTATCTTGGTCTGATGATAAAAATCTATCATCAAAAGCGGACGCCATAGATTAAAACTCAAAAAAAAAAATATTAATCTCATTGCCATAATAATAATAATAAAAAAAACATAATATAAGATAGTATTTAAGCAAGCACAGTTATTGGCTTAGTAAATGCACCTGTTATTTAGAAGACTAGTAATTGCCCATGAGATACACGGTTATTTTGTGATATTTTATGTAAGACGGTTTTGAAAAATATTGCACATATATTATATATATAAAAAAACTAAATTAGAGTAAAGAAACATATACATTTTGAGATATTAAAAACTAGTTTAGTAGCTTTACTGCACTTTTGTATCATTCTCAAGGTAATATTATTTTTTTTTTTTAATCATGAAAACAAAAATAAATGCAAAAGAGTAATAGGACCATGAAAATTAACTAATTTGTGCTGTGTTCACAGATTGCATACCATGAAATGAAAGCATATGCCCAACTCTTTTACCTTCTTCCACTCATCAATAGTACGACAATAAGACAAGGTGTGGGCAAGTGCGTATGTATGTGTCTTAAAGATAATTTAAAACCATGGTAGAATATAACTTTACATTGCGCACCAAATATTCTCTCTATTTATATACCCAAAACAAAAACTATCCAACCAAATTACCCAAACTTACATCATATTTAAGCCCCTAATTTAAAAAGATAAAAGAAAAAAAAATTATCCATAGGGGTTTTGGCGGCTTGATGGTGGTGGGAGGCTAATATAATGAAGGTGGCAGTTAATAGTCCTTTATTTTATTTTTTTGCTTTTTTTTTAAATACTAATATAATGGCTCAAATAATTAATGAAATAATAGTAAAAATAAGTTAATATAAATTTTTGAGTAACAGTAAAAAAAAAAACCTAATAAAAAGAGGTAAAAAATTGTTAAATGCAAAATTAGAGCACCATATGGTAGAGCACCATATGCATCGATACATATTAGCTTGTAACCCCATGCATATGCATCGATACACTTAAAGATATACAATAAGATGTATAATATAATTAATTTATATATAATTTAAATATTATTGATAGTCATTTTTATATTTTGTTAACTTTTTAAAAAAATTTGTAAGAATATTATTAGGTATAAAATGTAAATTATCCATTTTTTTATTTATTATTGTTAGGCACTTTTGTTTTTTATTTTTTTACGATTTATTTATTTTAGACTCTTTGGTTTTTGTACTTAATAACTCAATTGGATGAATATTTATGTTGTGGTCCCTACATTTGATTCTAAAATTAAGAAATAAAACTCTTTAAGAATAAATAATTTTAAGCACGTGGCGTAAAATTGAAACTCTAATTTAGAATTTTAATTTGAGTTTCTCTTAGTTTCACATATTATTATATATATATATATATATATATTGATGATTTTATTTTTTGGCCAAATATAACGGGGAAATTCAAAGAACCTGTGAAGACTAAATGTACTTGTTATCTAGTAGATTTTTTTGGGAGGGCTAAATATAATAAGGAAATTCAAAGAACGTGAGGACAAATGCCCTTGTTATTTAGTAGATTTATATTATTTTTTGTGTAATTATAATAGGGAAATTCAAAGAACGTGAAGACTTGGCAATTGGCATTGAATTAATTAATAATAATACATTTTTATATGCAAACAACTTGTAACAGAATATCCTTGCTTCAAAGTCATATATTCTTGACATTTTATACGTCTTCAAGTTTTTGTAGTGTGACTCGCCAGTAAAACCAATGCGACGACTAAATGCAAATGCAATGCAAGCAGTATGCCCGCATTTTAGTTTCAAATGTTCTTTTCATTTATATAATTTGGTCAAAGTTCAATTTTCTTCATTGAATTAAAAAAAAATTAATTTCATTTTAAAAATGTTTAAAAAGATTTCAGTTTTATACTCTATCTAATAAGGTCATATTAGCTTTCTAATGGGTCGCATCAACATTATGCATGCCTACGAGAATGTAATATTATTCACGATTGGTGGACCAAACCAATAAATTGTTTAAATAAAAGTTTCATCTTATTTTTAATTTTTTTAATTATTAAATCTAAAAAGTTTATTGAGCTGTTCTCTATGTGGTATTTCACTGTTTCCACTAACGCATGAATTGGCGGAGGAAGGGGGGCCAAGGGGCATGCCACCATGGCCCCCCTTAGATTTTAAAATTGCTTGCTACTTACCTCTCTCTCTCTCTCTCTCTCAATATATATATATATATACACACACACACACACACACACACACATATATATATATATATTATATTTAAGTAATTTTTTTTAGAGATTTTAACTAATGCCCCCTTAATTTTTTTTTTTTTTAAATTGCACTAGATTTATGTAAATTGTACTAGTACATCAATTTTTTTTCCCTTTTGCTTTAATTACTCTTATATCATTTAATCAAAGCCAAAGCATATTCGATAAACTTAATTTTTTTTTAATTTTATATAAATATCTAATGTATATTTTTTTCCCCATTTATTACTCTTATAAAGTTTTAATGTTATGTAGCTCATTAAACCAAAGTCAGGTTAAATCTATAAATTTTTTAAGGCCTTTAAATGAGGAAAATGCTAGAGCTATAAATTCTTTTACAAATTACTAATATGGTGAGTGGTTATTGGCAAGTAAAAAGATAATGTAAATGGTGGGCCCAAATGCGAACCAATAAGACTTTGTACCTTAAATGTTTGTAAAAATGTTGTAGATACATTTGTGCCTATAACATTACTTAAAAAAAAAAAAAATCAATGATATTGTTAAGGAAGGCAAAATGTAATTTTATTGAACAAAATTACTAAAATTAATTAGTGTGTGTGTGTGTGTGTGTGTGTGTGTGTATTTTAATAAAAAATTTAGTCAATATATGCCTATGTCCTTGATTTCGATGGATTTACTTTTTATTTCAATCGAGCTATGTTTTTATTTAAGGATTTGAGAGATTTGGGGACATTTTAAATAGAAACCAAGTTTGGGTTAGATTTTGGTTAAAATTAGTCTAAATGCTAATGTGTAAGTTCTTTAATAATAAAAGGGGTAATTACACAGAACCCACCTGTGGTTTGGACGAAAATCACTTTGCCTATTCGTGGCTTGAAAAGTGCCACTTAACCCACCTGTGGTATGTTTCCCGTTAATTTCCGTAACCTACCTTAAATCCAGTAGTTACAAAAACACCTCTTAACCCCAACACACAACATAACGCGAATCAAAACACCAAAAACTCAGAAACTTTTCAAGAGAGAGACTTGTGGTGAGATCAACGTGTTCTTCATGGTTTGGAGTGTCTAGAGGGGGAGAAAACACAAGTTTCGCAACATCGAAGCTAGGGAAGGTATGTGTGACTGCTGTTGATTTGCATTTGGGTTCTTGATAGCAATTTTTGATCACAACCCACCCACATAGTTAGGGTTTGTAAAATTTTCTCAAAATTGGTGTATGTTAAATGTGTAGTTTGCTATTTATTTGTAGAATCGCTTAGGATGTAGTTAATACTATGGTTGTTTATATAATACGTATACCTAAAAGAATCAAGTTTATTTGTCAATGATTACATTTGTTTGTGAACTGTGGGTAGTGTGGTCCCTATGAATTTGTTGGGAATCTGGTTTTGCATGTGCTATTTGTGGTCCTTTGTCCATGTGTTGTCTCTCAACAACAAAAAAATATTATATGAAAACAAAACAGCACTATGTTTGGCTTGTTGTTGTTTTCTGCATGTTCGTATTTAAACAAACTACTTATTTTAATTACAGATGGTTGACTTCACATTTAAAATTGAAATTCATGTTAGGGGATGTTTTTTGGAGGACCCAACCTTACGATATGTGGGTGGGTCTGTACATACATTGACGGAGATTGACCTTGACAAGTTGAGTTTCTTTGAAATTCGAGATTTATGCTATCTAGTTGGTGCTCCTAAAGAACACAATAGATATAGATATTTACTTCCTAAAGGTGATCTAGAGGATGATTTAAGGGTTATAGAAACAAATCCAGATGTGGTGAACATGACTACCCTTCAAAGGGCATGGCCAGCTGACAAAATCATAATCTATACTAGCATAGATGTGGAGCCACTGGAAGTTAAGCATCCTGATGGAGGGGGAGTGGTAGATGATGGTGTGGGTGGCGATGGAGGGGGAGTGGCAGAAATAGGTGGTGATGGAGGTGGTGTAGGTGGTGATGGAGGGGTGGATGAAATAGATTTGGAAAGTGATTATAATGAAGTTGTATTAGAGGAAGAAGAAGATGTTGAGAATGTTAAGGATGTTGAGGTTGGTGCAAGGGTTGAAGAACAAAATGTTGAAGGAGATGATGATGATGATTGGCTATATGAAGGCCTAAAGGGGGAGGACTTTGGTGATGACACATTTGCTGCTCCAAACTCAGTTCCACAAGGTTCTAATCCAGAATCAAGTAATGCTCCCAATACAGCCCCAGCATCAGGCAATGCTTTCAATACAGCCCCAGAATCAAGCAATGCACCCCATGCAACCCCAAAATCAAGCAATGCACTACATGCAGCCCTTGAATGGGCTGAGCCAACTCTTGAGGATGACCTGGTAAGCATGGATGGGTTTGATGATGAGCAGGTACCTGAGTAGCCAGAGTTTAATGCTAAGAGTGACATGAGAAATGTTGTATTGAAGAAGGAGATGAAGTTTCCCAATGCAAAGGTGCTTAGAGCTGCTTTGAGGAAGTATGCAATTAAAAAACCTATTGACATCAAATTCAAGCTGAATGAGAGGACCAAGATATCAGTTCATTAGAAGAATGAGTGTGGGTGAAGATGTTATGCATCTTAGATAAGTGGAAAGCTAACATTTCAGATTAAGACCTTGATTGATGAGTGTACTTGCCCCAAGTCTTTTAAAAATAGCCAAGCAACATCAGCTTATGTTGCTAAGAGGTTCATTAAAGATTTTAGCAAAAATATAAATTGGGAGGTGAATGGTTTATGTTAGGATTAGTGCCCTTAAATCCTATTGTATGATGCTATGTATAATATTATGTATGACATTATGTGTGACTTAATGTTGTAATTAATAAAGTTTTTTTATTATTATCTAAAATAATGGTAACATGAATATTTGGACATTATTATATAGTCCATAAGATGCATAGTATGTGATTTATGTGATTTAGTCACAGAAGATATAAGTCACAAGTTCTTCGTAAATTCAGAATTTTAGCTAGTTGTCGGTGATGAAATTTGGCATTTCATCTGCGAAAACTATAACATATCAACTAAGATGATTTATCTTGATCATGAAAGTGGAGAATTCTAGTTGATATGTTGATATGTTTTAAAAGTTAAAATATATTGAACTGGACCGCTGTGAGATTTATTATTCTCCTAGAGACTGTCAAATGGATAATAAATCTCATGACTTCTATTTACATAAACTCTTAATCTTGAGAGGATAATGGACTTGATTATGAAGTGTAGGTTGCTTTAATATATCAAGAGTGAGATCTAAAGACACGATCAAAACCTCAGTATGTTGGGCAACCACATTAGTGTTAATGGAACATATATTCTCAAGATTGAATTCATAGTCTCTTAACAGATATATAAAATATTCCATTAAGATAAATTTAATGGGTTCGGTTATTCAGAAAGTTATGCCTAACTACTTTAGTAAGAAATTACTAAAGTATATATTTATGAAATTAGATTTCATAAATATATGATGAATAACTTAAAAGGATTAAACCAGGTACTCAAGGATTAAGATGTAGTAATTCACAAAGTGGCAGTCTACATTAATGACTTTGTATTACTACGAATATTTTATGAACGGGTTGCATGTACAATAAAGTCTTGGAATATACTTTATTAATAAAGCCTAGAGTGCAATTATATTTATATAGTAGTATTAAATATAATTAATGGTAACTTTGAACTTGTCAAGAGTTGACTAGAAAAGCCCAAGGCCCATTGGAGCTGGAGTTTTATTTGTTCCCTTTTGATCCCACTCCAAACCACATACTAAAACTCAATTGGAAAGGCTCAAAAGGCTAGCTCAATTAAATAATCAGTTATAAGGATAGAAACTTACAGAATTTTTAATAAGTACATGAAATGGTTTGTATGTGAATGTTGGACACTCTCTCATTCTCTCTTGAACAAATTCATAGAAACTGATTGAGAGACCATACTTCTTGGGCACAAGTGGAATTGGAGTGAAGATTAAAAGTGTTCTCAAGAACTTCTGGTCTTTGGTTTTGAAATTCACCGCACCAAGGTACACTCTCTTGTTCTTGAATTCTGAAATATTCATAGTACATGTTATCGATTACGAATAAAGTAAATCTGTTAATTTTCCGCTACATATGTTTTGTATGCGATACAAACATGTATTTTTCCAATAGTTTACACAACCATGTGATGCAAAATTTATCTATTAATCTAAGTGTAAACCAAATGTATAGGTCAAAGAGAAAGGCAAAGGATTTGATCAATGGAGATGAGCAACTGCAATATGGTGTCCTTAGGGACTACGCACAAATGATAAACACAGTAGACAAGGGGAATATGGTTATACTACAAACAAAATTGGCTGATGAGACTTCCTAGCCAAAATTTAAGAGGATGTATGTTAGGTTCAATGCTCAGAAGGTAGGATTTTTAGGTGGATGCAAGCCATTTATAGGTTTAGATGGCTGTCACATAAAGCATAGATTTGGGGGGCAAATCTTATCTGCCACTGCCAAGGATGCAAATGACAACATTTTTCTAGTAGCCATGGCTGTTATGGAACAAGAAAACAAGAAGTCTTAGATATGGTTTTTGGAAATATTTGCTGATAATATAGGGAGGCTAAAGGAGCTTCAGTTGGTCTTCATTTATAATAGGCAGAAGGTATGAAAGTTTTGTGCAGTTATACTTGAATGGTTTCCTTCGTTTGCTGAACTAACATGTTTCGTTTGTTTGTTTGGTTATTTGCAAGGGCTTATACATGCAATAGAGACACTATTCCTTACCGTGGAGCATAGATACTGTGTAAAACACATCTACAACAATTTCAATGTCGATCACAAGGGATTGGAGCTGAAGGATGCACTGTGGAGATCTGCTGCTGCCACAACAGTAAGGGAGTTTGAGAGAGGCACGCAGTACATAAAGGATTTGGATGAAAAGACATATTAGTATCTTGCAAACATTGCACCTGCATAGTGGACAAGGTCACACTTCACTCCTAGAGCCTTAACAGATTGTTTGGTAAATAACTTGAGTGAGTCTTTTAACTCAATTATATTGAAGTCAGTGGATTAGGGTTAGACTTATGACTAGGCTTTACACAAAAAGAAAAGGGATAGAGAAGTAAGCTGGAAAGTTGTGTCCAAGCTTGAAGAAATTGAAGCTTGACAGCAAGCCATTTAGTGCTACCCAAGTTGGCAGTTTCCTTTATAAGGTAGGCAGTCAGTTTGAGAGGCATGTAATTGATCTTATCAAGAAGACATGCAGTTGTAGGTCTTGGGATTTAAATAGCATTCCATGCAAATATGCCATAATAGCCATTTTTACAAACATTGAGACACTAGAAGACTACACCCACCCATGCTACCTCAAAGAAACTTATATGGAGATATACAAGGAGGTACTTCCTCCCATGCCTGGCCGGTCAAAATGGGCTGAGACTAGACAGCCTACTCTCCTAGCACCTCACATATACAAACCACCAGGCAAGTCACCAAAGCAAAGAAAGGGGGCTCCTGATGAGCCTAGGAACCCTTACAAAGCAAGTAGGTTAAACAGACCTGCGAGGTGTGGGAAATGCTAAAAGGAAGGGCATAACTCATGAGGGTGCAAGGCTGGCATCACTGGGGAGACACCATGGCAGAGGAGACAAAGGCTTTAAAGAGAAAAAACTGTAAGTAATTGGGATTTAAATGGCAAAAAAAAACTTGTTTTAAAACTTACAAAGGTATTCATGTACTGAAACTGGTTTTTGTTGCAGGCATAGGGAGGGGTGCCTGCACCTAGTACCAGATCTGGATCTACAGCTCAGCATGTACCCCAGCCACCATCCCAGCAGCCTACCCAGACTTACAACATGAGGTCTACCACTCAGCTTTCATCCTCACAGCAAGGAAATCAAGCTTCACAGAAAGGAAGTCAAGCTAGGCCATCTCATAGGAGAGCAGGATGGTTCTCTTCCTCACAACTAAAGTTTCACACACCTAGGGAGACCTGGGATACCTTACCAAGTTCTTCACAGGTAACTTAGTTGAGTTGCTTCCTTCCTAGATGGTTATGTAGACTAAGATATTTTTTAATAGGTGGATCTATTTTTTATTTTGTAGCCTTCACATGCAAATAGGAGCACTGGTTGTGCGAGGTCTAAAGGACAGCTTGTTGCACAAAGGCCACCAAAAATGAATTTAGTGGGTGGAAAGAGTAAAGGCAAGAAATGAAGCTAGTGGGTACACATGCCAGCATTGGGAGTAAAGGCAGGGGCATGACCAATACTTTTTTCATTGAATGGTTGTTATGGTATGCACAAAATACTCAATAATTGACCAATTCTTCGTTCATTGACACATCAAAATATTACATCAGTAGGCTAGTGCTATTACAACGCAAATTAATTAACATCATTGCCATAACTATCTCTACTAACCAATTAGCTCCTTCAGGGCAAAAAACTCGGTCTCTTCACTCCAGAAAACTCAATTGAGCCAAAACATAACAACAACATAACAATAACAAAAAAGATCCATGACAAAATGCATGCAAACCTCTACATTCTTTGCTTCTCTTTAGCAAACATGGCTTTTTTCTTAACTTTTGCACAGACAACTCGAGCCTTTCTCTCCCTCTCCTTGGCTTTGGCTTCCTCTTCAAGAGCCTTTTTTGCCATTTGCCTAGCTTCTTCTGCCATCTGCCTTGCTGCATCTACTATTTTCAGAGCTGTCCTTTCCTTTTCATTGACAAGTTGGAGAGCACTCTGAAGCCTAGACATCCTCTCTAGAGCCAAAGGTGCAGTTTCATTCCCACGAGGACACGTTGGATTATCAAGCCAGACAAAGAAAGGTCACTTAGGACCAACATTATAACGGCTACAACCCAAGAACCTCCTCCCAAAATTATACAAACTCAAACTTGTTCTCAAAACGCAAGTTTGCTCATTGCACATATGCCCACATGAACCCGAGAAATTACCACTTGATGAAGACATATCAACAAAACACGACTCCTGGGAAGTACAAATTTAGAGTTTCACATAGTAAGTTGGCACTTGAACAAAATTTGAAACCCTAAATCGAGAACAGACACAAATACCTTGATTTTCTTTACCGAAACTACCTTCCCTAGCTTCAATGTTGCGAAACATATGTTTTCTCCCCCTCCAGACACTCCAAACCACAAAGAACACATTGATCTCACCACAGGTCTCTCTCTCTCGAAGAGTTTCTGAATTTTTGGTATTTTGATTCGTATTACGTTGTGTTTTGGGGTTAAGAGGTGTTTTTGTAATTGATGGGCTTGAGGTGGGTTATGAAGATTGATGGAAACATACCACAGGTGGGTTAAGTGATACTTTTCAAACCACAGGTAGACAAAGTGATTTTCACCCAAACCACATGTAGGTTATGATAAAAATGTGGGGTGGGGGGGCCCACTATAAAAAATGAATACAATCACACATTCTTTATTCATCCACCACTACATATTCCTTTGAACACCTACAACCACATATCTCTCTATAAAAGGAAGGAAGACCTTTTTGATTGGGGGACCCACTATCGCCTTCTTTTTAATTCTCCTAGGACACTGGCCCTCTTAGGGACTATTTCTTATTTGTTTAATGAGACCTAGAGATTTAGGGGTATTTTAAATGGAAACCAGGTTTGGGTAGATTTTGGTTAAAATCAGTCAAAATGCTGATGTGTAAGTTCTTTAATAATAAAAATGTAGGGGGCCACTATAAAAAATGAATACATTCACACATGATTTATTCATCCATCATTACATATTCCTTTGAGCACCTACAACCACATATCTTTCTATAAAAGGAACGAGGACCTTTTTGATTAGAGGGTCCACTATCTCCTTTTTAATTCTCCTAGGACACTAGCCCTCTTAGGGACTATTTCTTATTTGTTTGAGACCTTTTAGAGTACTTTCTTTGACTTGGTCAAGGAGACTTGCTCGAGGACTCCCTTCGTTCGAGGAGACCTTCCAAATTACTCTCTCCAACCCTTTTAGTGACACTTTCGAACTTGGTTAAGGAGACTTGCCTGAGGACTCCCTTTATCCAATGAGACCTTATGGAGTACTCTCTCTGACCTTGTCAAGGACACTCTCTAACTTGGCTGAGTAGACATTCCCGAGGATTCCTTTTGTTTGATTAGACCTTTCGAAGTATTCTCTCTAACCTTCTCAGGGACACTTTCTGACTTGCCCGATCACGCTTTTTGTCCAAGGAGACGTTCTGAAGTATTCTCTCTGACCCTCTTAGGGACACTCCCTAACTTGGCTGAGGAGACTTGTCTAATGACATTTTCTCGAGGACTTTCTTTAACACTCTCAGGTATACACTCTTTGACCCTTTCAGGCACCCTCTCCCGATGACACCATCCTAATGTGTAACGTCCCAAGTTCAAAAAAAAAAAAAAAAAGGGAAGGTCAGGTTGACCCACATGTGAGCCCCACCTAGCCCCTCAATTCCCCACCAAATGTTCATAAAATATCTCACTCTCTTGGTTGGTCGGCCATCCCTCTTTGTGACGGCATTTTCATGTGGCCTTGGGTTTGAAATCGTATTGTTATTGCTCACAAAATATAGTATGTAGTTTCATGCATGCATTTTGAGAAGCTTTGTGTTGTATCATTTTAATCATTCTTGTCATATTATTTTGGAAATGATTTTATAGAATTTATTTGGAAATTCCCAAATTATAACATGCTTTGTAAACTATCCATCATCATGAAATTTGCATTTCCCCCACCCCCATTAATAATGCTACTCATTGGGCTTTGTCTCATTCCATCATTTTACAAACTTTTTCAAAGTAGTCAATGATCATTTTGAGACAGCTTTTGGTGGCTAGCAATAGTTAGAGTTACTATTGATGGAGGCTGAACTTTTGTGATGGTGATATTTAGATGATGTATATCCTAGTGTAGGCTTGACTTATTCTTTTGTATATTATAGTGGTTATGACTTTATTCCACTGATGGGACAAGTTAATAATATGTAATTGTATTTATTTAGACCTCCATTCTTTTGTGGCCAATGGTCCTTGTAATTATTGCAAAGAGCTTTAACTTACTTTGGAAAGAGACGAAATTCTTATAAGAGGGGAAGAATGTAACGTCCCAAGTTCAAAAAAATAAAAAAGGGAGGGTCAGATTGACCCACACGTGAGCCCCACCTACCACCGTAATTCCCCGCCACATATTCACAAAATATCTCACTCTCTTTGTTGGTCAGCCATCCCTCTTGTTCTTATTTTGTTTTCTTTCTTTTCTGTTTTTTTTTTTTTTTACAACACTCCTCTCTCATAACTCCCTCGCTCTCCAACTGGTACCACTCTTCACCACTTCCACCACCATTTTTCTGGCAAGATCACCGGAAAAACTCCATAGGAAAAAGGTTCTAGCTAATCTCATTTGGAGCTTGGAAAATTAGGATTTTGCGGGTTGCGAGATAAGTAGCTTTTTAATAGGATTTTTGGAAAATAACAATGTTGCATAAAAGTTGTTTTCAAATCAAACATATTTTGGAAAATTATTTGTGGAATTATGTTTTTATTTTTTATTAAAGTGTTGTGTTGTGTTGTGACCCTACTATATATTGTTACATATGAAAGTGCATCATATTTCTTATTGCATATGGGGAAATGCATGATTTGTTAGTATGGAAAAGACTAGCATCTTTGATTAAATTCTTGAGAATGAATTTTATGGATTTATTGCATTATTTGTAAAATATAAAGATGCTTTATCTTGACCTATGTTATTTGGGAAGTTAATACAAAATCATTATGACAAGAAATTAGTTGAGGGCTTTGAGAACCTTGTGAATATCTTGGGCATTCAAATATTTTATGAAACTACTTGGAAGCAAATTACGTATTTTGAATTAAATGTAATTTGTGAGCTCTTTATGTTCTACCCATGTGCTGTGACATGTAATTACTCGGTGATTACCTAGCTAGATACTATAGTCTATGTGACATTGGTATCTTAGCACCCATCTTTGTGATGGTAATTGAGCTCCATCTTTGTGATGGCATATTAGTTCTGTCTTTGTGACGGTGATGAGTTTCATATTTATGACGGCATTGTCATGTAGCCTTGGGTTTGGAATTGTATTGTTATTGCTCACAAAATATAGTATGTAGTTTTATGCAAGCATTTTGAGAAGCTCTGTGCCGTATCATTTTAATCATTCTTGTCATATTATTTTTGGAAATGGTTTTGTAGAATTTATTTGGAAATTCCCAAATTATTACATGCTTTGTAAACTATTAATCATCATGAAACTTACATTTCCTCCACCCCCATTAATTATGCTACTTACTGGGTTCTATTTTATTCCATCATTTTACAAACTTTTTCAGAATAGACAATGATCATTTTAAGACAGCTTTTGGTGGCTAGCAGTAGTTAGAGTAGCTACTGATGGAGGCAAAACTTTTGTGATGGTGATATTTAGATGATGTATATCCTAGTGTAGGTGTGACTCATTCTTTTGTATATTATAGTGGTTATGACTTTATTTCCATTGATGAGACAAGTTAATAATATATAATTGTATTTATTCAAACCTCTATTCTTTTGTGACCAATGGTATTTGTAATTATTGCATAGAGCTTTGACTTACTTTGGGAGTATCATTAATGAAATTATTATGATAATTCTTGATGTTGGAACTTTGATAATGAATTTTGGATTGAATTGTCAAAAAGGAAAAAAAATCTACAGGTACCTTTGAGATGTATTTATCATACTTTGGATCCTTTTGGGTTTGGGGCGTGACACAATGACTTATGATATACTTAACTTCTGCAGAGCGTCCTTCAATTAACAAATTTATTGTAGAAAAGTCAGCTGAACCAAATTTGAACACACTATAAAAAAAGATTGCCATGAATTAAAAAATAAATAAATAAAAAGTGCCATGTCAAAATGTCAATACTTGGTTAGACATTCACATTGGCCAAAAAAAAAAAAAAAGGCTAGCCAAAGTTAACTTAGGAACTAATAGTGCTCAATAGAAAGATTTTAGAAATTAACAATGCATTTTAGCCTAATACACACACACACACAAGCATAAAGACTAACTTGATGTAAATATTTTTGTTAAATTTATGAAAAAAAATATATGTACTAAATCATGTCATAGTTATTCTTTATGGATAAATAAAACACACGCATAATTAATTAACAGGTAAATCTTTATTGTTGGGTATTCACGTGTGAGTGAAATCTCATAGAATAACAATGAAAAGAAAAAGTAGTTAATATAATATAGTTGAACTCAAACTCATAAATTTAAGTTTTTAGATTAAATGGTATATCTGTATGTTATATTAATTACTCAATAATAAATAAATAGATAATAAACCTACTCAATCAGAGTCTCCCCAACTACCTCTTGATAGCATCTTTATTCAATTTATTGAGCTTTCTCATTCCTGCTCAATCTCTTGGCTTTTCATTAAAAATAATGTAAAAAGAACAAAAAACCGTCGCATATATGGGACTTTAAAAGGAATGTAAGTCACAGAAGTTCAGTGGTACATGAAGGGGCGTACAAGCTAAGTTGTGGACAGAAGAATGAATTGCGGCTATACATGAAAGGAAATTCAAGCTATAGGTGCTTTTGGACCAGTTGAAATACACTCCCACTGCTTTGATTGTTTCCCGGCTATGATCATCGCTTGGACTTGGACCAAGGCAAGTGATGCCAAAAGTGTCATGAAGAAAGTCAAACAAGCCACAAACTTCTTTCGTGTTACGTATTGAATTGAAACTTATATATTTGTCGTTGAATATTGATTTTACTCCACCAGTTAGCTTATTACACTTGGTGATGACAACGGTCAGCTGCTTCTACTTTCCTCATGAAGTCAAATTAAACCACTATGTGTATGATACTTTATATTTTGTTGCAACCGTCAAGTTCACTCAACCAGCTGTAACTTTCATATCCTACACCTGCGAAATGACTAATTCGTCTTCCACCGCCTTTCCTATTCTGTTCAGATTATACAGGACTTGAGATGATCACTAATTCAAAACAACTAGCTTCATTATCTTAACTTTCAATAGAAACTCGGAAAAATAACTAATATTATTCCTGTCTATCCCCCTAACAACTATTGGAAACATAATAAGTAGTACTTGATGAAATGCTAAGTTTAAGTGATGAGGAGACAGCAATGACCACACATGAGTCCCCTTTTTTTTTCATTCAGCAGAAAGAATCTGTGATCCCAATATATTAAAACCTATCCTAACATTTCAGTCCAATAATAATAAAAGACACTTGTATTTGAATAATGACAAAAATTCTAAATCTAAAAAATAAAATAAAATAAAGTCAAGGGTTCAAGCATTGAGCATGTGGCCTGGTGGGTGGGTGGAGACAAAAGACTAAATTTTGTAAGAGTCTGAAAATTTTATTCAAACTTTTCTGCTTTCAATCAACCATTCACTTGGGGCAGACAAAACAAAGGGGAAATGAAGATTTTGAGAAAGTCCAGGAAGCATGCTTTAGTTTACGTCACCTTATTATTGGTGCTTCTAATTTTTTATTATTATTAAGTTCTTGTAGTGGATCCGTGTGTTAGTATTGAAATCTGATCACACAATGACACTTAAACAAGTTGTGAAATTTCACTTCTATTTTGTTGAAAGATGATTTTATTCCACCTGTAAGCCTACGCTTGGTGATGACTGTTCAGCCGCTTCCACTTTCCTCAAGTCAAATTAAGCAAGCCACTAAGTATGAGTATGATCCTTTCTATTTTGTTGCAACCTTGGTGTCCACTCAACTAGCTAGTAATCTCCATATACTACACCTAATAATAATGACTAATTCTTCTTCCACCATCTTTCCTATTCTGTTCAGATTCATACACTGACTTAATTGAGATGGAGACCGATTCAAAACTAGTCTCATAATTGTCAAACTTTCCACAGAAACTCGAGTTCAGAGATGAACACGAATGTAGGCATCACTCAGCAAGCTTTGGAAATGGATTCTGGAGAGAAGCGTCTCCATGAGCTTGGATACAAGCAAGAGTTGAGAAGAGAAATGGTTTGTCTGAAACCTTCCCATATCTCAAAACTCATATATGCTAATTTAGTTTTGAAACATATTTCATACTACTATGTTGGGTCTCGTAAAGAATACTTAACACTATTAATATCTGCATTCTTCTTTTTTCTCTTTTGGGTTTCTTCAGACTCTACTCAAGACGCTTGCAATAACATTTTCAAGCATAGCAGTTTTCTCTGGAACACCACTATATGGCCCAAGCCTACGTTATGCTGGTCCTGCAAGCTTAATATGGGGATGGGTGGTAGTCACATTTTTCACCTGGTTTGTTGGACTAGCCTTGGCTGAGATATGCTCCTCCTTCCCAGTATGTTTCCTTTTTGTTATATATTTTTTTTTCCTCCTTGATTACTCCTTGCACAAACGGGTTGTTTGAAAGTTTACCCTTTTTAGTGTCATTTGGAAGTACCATATCCAACACACACACACACACGCACACAAATGTATTGGCTATAGTTTTCATGAGTAATCAATCATTCGATTTCTGGTGAACAATCGAGATTCCTTATTAATACAAGAACACTACTAGATTTTCAAAATCCATGAAAGGATTTCTCAATTCTCCATCCTGGAAATGAAGGCATATGGGTAAAAAGTTAGGTGTAACCACATGACTCAATTTGGTTGAGGAAATTAAGGTTCAGCAACTAGAAAACCATACCAAACTTCTTTTGCCCTTTCATATTACTCTGCTGGGATTTTATACTCTTACACTAGTTTTTTTTTTTTTTTACGTCCGTTCACATTTACTTTCATGTGTTAAAATGTAGACATTTCTACATGATATTGATATAAAAATGAATGTAAAAGAGTGCAAGAGGAAATTTATATTTAAAAAAATTCACTTTGTCAAAACACACCTTCAAGAACCCCCTGTTCTTACGGACAAAACTCTTCATATTCGGGTCAATGGATGAAGGAAAATTATTATATCACACAAACATTTTACACAAAGTGTGATAAAATGTGGAAACCAGGTGTCCATATTTTTCAAGAATATCTACATTTTATATATGGCTCGTACAAAGTGAAAATTCCTGGTGTGAGATTTTACCAGTGTTTACTGAAAGAAATTATTACATACCTCTAGGATCGGTTTTCACTTTGCCAATCACACCTCTATGTCATTGCTCATGGTGGTGCAGGACTGCTTGCTCATGGTTTTTCTCTTAGATTTCCTTCTTTTTTTCTTTTTTTTCTCTCAATTTCGAATTTACTAAACTTATAGTTGATCTTGGTTGTGGAAACATTGAACAGACCACAGGTTCTCTTTATTTCTGGGCTGCCCACTTGGCTGGACCCAAGTGGGGGCCATTTGCATCTTGGTATTGTGCTTGGCTCGAGACCATTGGAGTTGTTTCCGGAATGGGTGCTCAGGTTAATTTGGCAATTTCCTGCTGCATTCTAAATTTATCATATTAATTATACAAATATAATGGACTACAGAAAACTATAAACTTGCGATGGTAAGAAGTAATATTTCTTTTTTCTTTTTAATTTGTGTTTATTTTAGGCCTATTCAGGAGCTCAGGCGTTACAAATGATCATTCTTTTGTCCACTGGTACAAACAAGGATGGAGGCTATTTTGCACCACGAAGTGTATTTTTGGCTATATATATGGGCCTAATCATCATATGGGCAGTACTCAATACGTTCGCGTTGAACCTAATAGCATTCCTCGACATAATTTCCATATGGTGGCAGGTGTGCTATGTAGTAATATTTTGTTTCTCAAATACCTTCTTTGCAAGCGTATGTCTTACTTAAGATGAGTTTGATTCAGTTTTTTGAACTTGTGCAATTTAAAAATGGGGTGGTTATGTATTGCGTTTTGTTGAGATTTGGAATTGCCGCCCAGGAGTTCCCTTGCATAAGCACAAAAAATCAAGTTCACTGGTCCAGAAGGGGAAAAAAATTTTGTCAAACACAATCGGTCAACATCTACTTGGCTGGCAATACTTTAGGCAAGTATTACAGGTCATGCTAATGTGTGCTCTATGTTAGTTTGTTTAAACCCCTGTAAATTAGATTGTTTAATCTAATTAATAAACTAAGTTGTTGTCTAGGTTTAATATTCAGATCTACTAGACATGTTTTTGTTCTAGGTTTGCCAATCAATCAATATATATATATATATATATATATATAAAAGCAGAGACCTCATACGAGAGAGCATAAAGTTCTGCCATGTGGCGCACTCTATGAAAAGAATTGAGATACCCATAAGTCATATTAGAAATAAGAACAAATATAAAAGTGAAGACTCTTTATTTCCTTTGGTTCAATGTTTCAAGCCTAATTTTTGTTATATTTTTTTTCAATATTTTAAGAGTACTATTTATTTCATTTGGTTCAATGTTTCAAGACCTTCCATCTCTCACACACACAAAAAACTCTTTGCATTTCCATTCATCTTTTTCACTTTTACTCCTTTATATACACATGTCCATAGCCTTTCATATCATCCTATCTCAAATATACTTAGACAAAAAATGATGTCATTTAGCTTCGACCTTTCAATAACACCTAAATAACTCTAACGTTGCAATATCATTTGATTGTAACCCGTATGAGTAGGCTATTATTAAGGAAGGGGGCTTGCATTTTTTATTCAGTGACAGCAGCTTACGATTTTGATGTTAAAGTTAGACATTGTAAATTTTGTGAAGGTTATAATTTGCTTGGAGTCTTTGAGTGTTTGAGATTTTGGTTTGGGAAGTTATAAATGTATTTTATTTTAGAAGTAAAGAAAAAGAAAAAGAAACCTTCTAATTGATTATTTATGAAATTTTAGTTTGGGAAAGTTATAAATGTATTTTATTTTAGAAGTAAAGAAAAAGAAAAAGAAACCTTCTAATTGATTATTTATGAAGTTCTTTTTTTTTTAATTTATAAAAACAGAGACCTCATGCGAGAGAGCATGAGGTTCTACCATGTGACCTATTCTATGAAGAGAATTAAGATATCCTTAAGTCATATTAGAAATAAGAACAAATTTAAAAGTGGAGACTCTTTATTTCCTTTGGTTCAATGTTTCAAGACTAATTTTTATTACATTTTGTATTCAATATTTTAAGACTACTATTTATTTCATTTGATTCAATATTTCAAGACCTTCTATCTCTCACACACACAAAAAAACTTTTTGCATTTCCATTCATCCTTTTCACTTTTACTCCTTTATATACACATGTTCATAGCCTTTCATATCATCTCATCTCAAATACATTTAAACAAAAAATGATGTCATTTAGCTTCGACCTTTTAATGACACCTACATTACTTTAACGTTGCAGTATCATTTAATTGTAACCCGTATGAGTAGGTTATGACTAAGGAAGGGGGCTTGTGTTTTTTATTTAATGACGGTAACTTACGATTTTGATGTTGAAGTCGTCAGACATTGTAGATTTTGTGAAATCTTTGAGTGTTTGAGATTTTGGTTTGGAAAAATATAAATGTATTTTATTTTAGAACTAAAGAAAAAGAAAAAGAAAAAGAAACCTTCTAATTGATTATTTATGAAGTTAGCTTTTTTTTTTTTAATTTTGTGTTAAAATTCATAATTTGTAGGTTTCTTTGTATATAGTCATAGTGGTAAAAACCAAAATCGATAATGACTTAAAGTATTTTTCGCTTTTTTTTAAAGGATACAGGAGCCCAACTAAAGTCAATTGAATTTTTATAAATGAATGTGTTTTTAGCAAATTTCTTTTTGTTTAATCACGTTCTCTCTTTATGTTGATACTTATTACAAATGATTTCCTTAATTCCATTGAGATAATTAATTGAGTGTTTATGATCAAGGTCTCCATATTTGATTGTGAGAATAGAGTGATTGAGAAAGTGTTTGGTAGGTTACTTAAATTTATGTAATTTTAAAATATAAAAGTATTTTACATTTTAAATTCTTATTTGTAGATTTCAAAATCATTTAATCAGTTTGAAAAATAAAATCTACTTTTAACGGTAAATATTATAATATATTATAATCTTACAATGTTATACAATTTTTTAAAATAAATATTTAATTAAAAAAATCAAGTTTCAAAGTATTTAACAATATACTGTAGACAAATATAAAAATTATACAACAAAATAAGTATTAAGTATTATATGTAGATTTTAATATACATAAAAATAATTTTAAATGAAATTGTAAAGTAGTTCGCGCATCGCACGAGATATCATCTAATTTACATAAAATTAAAACCTAAACATTTATTCCTAAATATTTAGAACCTACCACACTAAGAATATAGATTAAGTAATCATTATAAATTGCAATTCACATTTTTTAAATAGAAAAATGTACATTAATAATTCATGGGCATGCATGCACAAATTCATTGTGTTTGTATGTATTCTTTTTATATATACACACACATATAATTAATAAAATATTAAATACAACTTAACTTTAAGGCACTAGTTAACATAAACAAATATAATATATTCGATTGCATCAACAAGTGGTACATATAGTTGGCGATTTTCTTATAAATTCCTTGTGGATTTTTTTTCAACTTACATGCCATTAGTGTTATAATTTAGGTAATTGGTGGTATGGTGGTGATTATAATGCTCCCTATCGTGGCACAGCCAACAAAACCAGCTTCTTATGTGTTCACTCATTTTGAGACATCTCCCGAGTCAACTGGAATACACAGCAAACCTTATGCAATTATATTATCAGTACTTCTAAGCAGCTATAGTCTATATGGTTATGACACTGCAGCTCATCTAACAGAGGAAACAAAAGGGGCAGATAGAACTGGTCCTATTGCTATTCTTTCTAGTATTGGAATCGTCACCTTATTCGGATGGGCTTATTATATAGCTCTTACCTTCAGCATTCATGTATGTTTCTAATAGTTGGATACTTTTCTTTTTTAATTTTAAATATACTTTAGCAAAGATAGCTTGAAGATGACTTGAGGTTGTAATTTCGATGTAGGATCTTAACTATTTATACGATGTGAATAATGAGACAGCCGGTGCACTTGTACCAGCACAGATACTTTATGATGCTTTCCATGGGAGGTTTAACAATTCAGCTGGGGCTATTGTGTTTCTATGTATCATCTGGGTGTCATACTTCTTTTGTGGGCTTTCAGTTACCACTAGTGCTGCTAGAGTAGTAAGTATCTCTCTCTCTCTCTCTCTCTCTCTCTCTCTCTCCGCTCTAGTAGGTGTTGATGATAGGAACTATTGAGTTTGGCCTTGTGTTTACGACTCCAGTGCACGCGACACAAAAACACTGACATGTGTCTAAAAATGGCTACATGTCACTTTCATGTCCCATCTAACGTATCACATCCACAACTAATCTTGAGGTCATTCGAGGAGTCTTGAAGAACTCATAGTTCTTTTCTTCTTCTTCTATATATATATATATATATATTTTTTTTTTTTTTTTTTGGTAAATTCCAGAAAACACTCTTGAGGTTTGGGTTAATGATAGTTAGGTCCAAGATATTTTAAAAATGACCAATTTGGTTCTTAAAAGACAAAAACACCCTTACACTGTTATTATTATTTCTATTTCCTCCATTACTTTCTCTTTTTTTTTCAATCCTTTGCCTCTCTGTTTCCTCTCTTCTTCCTCATACCTCTCCTTATCCCCCTTATCCTAACTCTCTCTCTCCAAGCCGATCCTCTCCTCCCTTTCAAGCCTCTGTTTCTCTCGTCCATGCCTCTTTTCTTCATAGTGGTGCGTGGGTTTGGTGGTTGTGAGTTGTGGTTTGGGTGGTTTTTGCGGTGGTGGTGCGTTTTGTAGTGGTTGGTTTTGGTTTGTTGATGATTTTTTTGGTGGGCTCTAATGTGTGGTTGGATGGTATTGGGTTTTTTTTTTTCTTTGGGTTTTGTGGCCGGCGGTGGTTTTCGATGGTGGTGGTGGGCTCTGATCTGTGGTTGGTTTGTTTTGGGTTTTTTTTTACTTTGGGTTTTGTGGCCGGCTTTTGGTTTTTGGTGGTGGTGGTGGGCTCTGATGTGGTTGGTTTGTTTTGGGTTTGCGGGTTTTTTTTTTTTCTTTGGGTCTTGTGGCCAGCAGTGGTAGTAGGATCTGATGTTTGTGTGGATTGTTTTGGGTTTTGGGGTTTTTTTTTTTTTTTTTGGGTTTTGTGGCCGGCGGTGGTTTTTAGTGGTAGTGGTGGTGGTTTCCGGTATGGGATGTATTTGGAATGGAGGATGCTATGGTTTTTTGGATTTGCAGTGGAGGATGCTATATAGGTTTTTTGAATTTGGGTCTTGATGCTATGGTTTGGCTGGGTTTTATGGCTGGTGGTGGTAGCAGCAGATCTGAGGTTAGAGAGGGAGAGTGGGGCTTTGGCTGTGAGAATCAAAGGAACAACCGAAAGGGAGAGTGGGAAAGAAGTTCTGTGAGGAAGAAAGACAAGAAAAGAAAACTGTAACGGAGGGTTAAGAGGGATAACGGTGTAAGGGTGTTTTTGTCTTTTAAGGACCAAATTGGTAGGTTTTAAAATGTTTTGGACTTAGCTGGATATTATCACAAACCTCAGGGGTGGTTTGTGAAATTTACCCTTTTTTTTTTCAATCTAGGAATGGCAATAAACAACTTGGTTTCTTCTTCTTCTTCTTTTTATAGGTTTATGCTCTATCAAGGGATAGAGGAATCCCATTTTCACCAATATGGAGAAGAGTTCATCCAAAGCGCAAGGTTCCAACAAATGCTGTGTGGTTCTGTGCAGCCATCAGCATCATTCTTGGCTTGCCCACCTTGAAACTTGATGTAGTTTTCACTGCCATCATTTCCATAAATACAATTGGATGGGTGGGAGGCTATGCTGTCCCAATTTTCGCCAGACTAGTTATGGCAGAGGAAAATTTCAAACCAGGACCGTTCTATTTGGGTAAAGCAAGAAGGCCAATTTGCTTGGTGGCCTTCCTGTGGATATGTTATACCTGTTTGACCTTCTTATTGCCAACAACCTACCCCCTCCAATGGAAAACTTTTAATTATGCACCAATAGCCCTCGCTGTAGCATTGACACTGATAATGCTTTGGTGGTTCTTGGATGCAAGGAAATGGTTCAAGGGACCGGTAAGAGATTTTGAGAAACAAGATGGAGACATTTGAATGTGAATTGCAAGTTGATTAAACGTTGAACCATGGTATAACATAAGAAACACTTCAGCTTTCGTTTTTATTTTTAACTAGTCGTACACTTGCATAACATGCGGAAAATTTTGACAATTTGTTTTTTTGTTAAATGAAAAGTAAAAGTAGTAGATGAGACTCATAAGTGTATTCCTTGATCCTTCTTAAAATGATATGATTTTTTTTAACAAAGTATAATTGATACAATATTAGATTTTTTAAATTAAGCTATCTATATTTGTAATTTTAAAGTGTTTTAAATTTTATAATTTTTTAAGGAAACATAATCCATTTTAAATTCAATTATTATATAAGTTGAGATATTTTGTAAATAATGTAGCTTTTTGTTGGAGGTTGTTTCTAGTACTCCGTACAAACAATTTATGCTCTATACGTCTTAAATGGTTTAAAGTGAAAGCAAATCTAAGAAAATTCATCACTTATATTATGAAAAAAAAAATTCAAGATTTTAATAACATAAGAAAAATGCAATTTTATCAGAAACCTACCAATTTTACGTAGAAAATGTGACATAATTGTCAATGGTTCTTTCTACTAATACCTCTCCTCCCAAACTATCCTGAAATGGATCAAATTAGATTGAAAGGACTGAATGGACCAAATTGGACCAAGGTAGACCGAATGGACTGTTGTAGACTGAAATATTATGCCGATGTAACTCAAAATGATCGTCCTAGAATTGGACCAATATGACCAAACTGGACCAAATTGGACTGAAATAACCAAAATAGACCAAACCAGACCTAAGTAGTCTAAAAGGTTATGCTGATGTGACTCAAAAGGAGTGTCACAGAATTAGACAGAAATGACTTAACTGGACCGAATGGACCAAATTAAACTAAGCTAGACCAAAATGGACAAAACTAGACCAATCGACTATTGATCTTCCAAAAATCACAAATTTTATAAAAATCAATATACAAGAAAATAAGAACATTTAAGCATTCCATAATAAGAGTAATAACTCACCCTCATATGTGCAATGCTTTGCTGTTGAAATGACTGAACTAAACCGAATGAACCAAATTAAACTGAACTGGACCAAAATGGACAAAACTAGACCAATCGACTATTGATCTTCTAAAAATCACAAATTTTATAAACATCAATATATAAGGAAATAAGGACCTTTAAGCATTCCATAATGAGAGTAATAACTCACCCTCATTTGTGCAATGCTTTGCTGGGGAAATGACTGAACTGGACCAAATTGACCAAATTAAACTGAACTAGACCAAAATGGACAAAACTGGACCAATCAACTATTGATCTTCCAAAAATCACAAATTTTATAAACATCAATATACAAGAAAATAAGGACATTTAAGCATTCCATAATGAGAGTAATAACTCACCCTCATTTGTGCAATGCTTTGCTGGTGAAATGACTAAACTGGACCGAATGGACCAAATTAAATTGAACTGGACCAATCGACTATTGATCTTCCAAATATCACAAATTTTATAATCATCAATATACAAGAAAATAAGGACATTTAAGCATTCCATAATGAAAGAAATAACTCACCCTCATTTGTGCAATGCTTTGCTGGTGAACTATATATATATATATATATATCTATGTGTGTGTGTGTGTGTAAAGTTGTGATTTATAACTATATTTTATGTTGGCTTTATTCCATGACAAAAAGTGTTGTAATTGCTTTAATTTTGCTCCTTGTATTTTGTGGGATTTTATTGTATTGGATTTAATATTAAGTTGGTGAAGAATCGAGTATGTATTGGATGAATAAGTGGATTTTGCGAGTGTCTCGCGAGAAGCCTACCCGCAAAAGAGCCACGTGAAAAGCACATGTTGGAAACTAATGAGTCGTGCCAAGCTGTCAGTTTCGCGAGTGTCTCGCGAGAATGGCTAACTCGCGAGATACCCACGAAACTCTTTGCTTGGAGGATTTTAAGTGTGACTTTCTTAACTTTCACCCATACTATATATACCCCCGTTACCCATAAAAGTATGAGAGGTCATTCAGAAAGAAAAACCATAGATAGGTTTTCTACAACACACTCACCCATCTTTTAGAGAGAGAGCTACTCATCCTTAGTGAGAAATCATTGTAGCATCTTCTCCTTCCCTCTCCTATTGTCATACTTTGAGAGGAGATTTGTACTCAAACACAACCCACACCTTTTCAAAGTGTAGAGAGTGTTTTGAAGTTTGGGAAGCTTTGGGGATTTGCCAAAAGAAGTCGGTGAGGCTTGGTAAATGCAATCAAACGTATTGCGGGATTCGAAAAGCTTTAGAAAACATGACTCCGAGAAATTTGTTGGTAGCAGAAGCTTGGAGGGCTTAAGTAAATTAGATAAACTAGGCTTAGAGGGTCGTTTGTTATTCGTGTACTCCAACTTGATTAGATGTTCTTTACGCTCTTAATATATAAGTCAAATTTTGTGTCAATTGGGTATTATTTATTATATGATTTATAAGATTATATTTTATACATAATTTTAAAATACAGAAACTTGCAATTTTAACAATTTATCGATGACATAGCTATTGATCATTAATTTTCTAAAAATTTTATAAGCATGATGGATATAAGAAGAAAATGTAATCCAATGATGGATTTGTCAAAATTCACCTCCAATAAAAAGATATTAAATAATGTTGTAACCTTAAACTACAATAAATTTTGTAGCTAAACTTTGTCCATTTAATAAAAATATTTAAATTACATAATTATAATTTTCTTTTTAAAATTAAAAAAATTTATACATTTCAAATAATAAAAAAATTGATGAAAAAATGAATTTTTGAGCTTGAAACTAAAAAAGAAAATTACAAAAAGAATTGACTTAAGACCAAAGTAGACCAAAGTGGACAAATAAGACCAAATAGACTAAAGTGAACCGAAAGGGATCGAAGTTGACCAAAATTTATTGAATGGACTGAAGTGGATTGGAATAGACTAAGTGGGCCGAGTGGACCTAAATAGATCGATGTGGACCAAAATTAGCCGAAGTAAACCGAAATATTACATTGATGTAACACAAAAAGAGCGCAGCTACAATAAATATTGCCTTTTTTAAGGGGTAGGGGTTTGTTATGAACTTATGGTCAACAAACTCAACAATTTTTGTATAGGAAATTAGTTGAAGCTGATCTTAAATTCTAAAGGCATAATACTACATGTTGTAAGTTTTACAAAATTGTAAACAGATAAAAAACCTGTGTATATGCAAGAAAAACTATGGCAGACATCAATGGCAGTAAACCTGCGTGAGACATGCTGTAGATTGCGTGAATAAAAGTTTGACAAAACCAATGCCGTAGTATTACACTAGAAAATGTACCTAACAGACATAGTGAGGTCTGGCATGTGTTTTTTTACAGATGAAAATATATAAAATAAAATAAAAAGCCAAGTATGACAATTTTTTGGCTATTTGATGACTGCGTGGGCAAGGAATGTCACAAAAATTATGTCACCGATTTCGGCTCATTTTGGAGTCAATCATGCACAGCTGACAACATCACTAGAAAAACAACCTGAAGTCCCCTAATCATCCTAACAGGATACATTTCAGAGAGAGAGGGAGAGATAAATGAATAAATAAATAAAGTCAGAACCCTTTTTTTTTTTTTGCTGAATGAAGTCAGAACCCTTTAGTTCTTATAATAAGGAATCCAACTGACAGTAATTTAGGACATATGCTAACAGAAATATATTTTTTTCACAGGATCTTACTATAATTGCTATCTGAAAGAGAATAGAAACTTAAACGTAAGCAGAATGAGTATACATACAGCGTGAAATGTATTCTTCTTTATTCTACAGTTAGCCTTCGAGTTGCACTGAGCATCGAGATGAAAAATCGACACCCATCAATATTGTATTCTTCAAGAGAATTCCTGTGCCCAAAACTCCTTATAATTTACCTGACAGAAAATTTATTTAAGCCTTGTGTGTACAGGAAATTGAAAGAGATCCAGATTAACAAGAGCATATATATATACCTTACCGCTGAGCTAAGCCTGTTCATGCTTATAAGATGATCCCTCCAAAAACAACCTGGAGTCTTAACAAGAACTCCTCTCTGTAATTCAAAATTATAAAAATTAAGAAATGAAAAAGAAAAAAAAAAGTAAATCTTGAATCTGGCAAAACAACAATCAGCAGCATTTCCAAGGGCAAACAGAAATAAATAATCATATAATTTTTTTATTTTCCCACTTTCAAGGCATTCCAAAAGTCACTGAATGAACTAAACCACTTAACTATTACGTAATTGACAAACAATAGTTCACAATATTCATATCTCAGATTCTCAATGGGTTTATACGAGAGAGAGAGAGAGAGAGAGAGGGTGAAAAACCAAAAATAAAACAAAAATCCTACAAATTAAGAACTGAGAACTCATTCTATATAACTAAAATTACACTACGTTGATGAGCATAGAAGAATTCAAGTAACGACACTACAAATGCTGAAAATTTAGGGTTTGATGACACCATTACAGGCCTAGTAAACCCTAATTTGCAAAAAAATACTCCCAAGGAAAAAAAAAATCAAATTTTCTCCCAGAACCAAACAAAATAATAAAAAAAAAATCCCTAAAAGTGAGAGTGGATAAGCTAAGACATTGGGAGTGGCATGAAAAGGTAAATAAGGAGTGACCTTGAGGTCAATGTTGGAACGGGTAGTGAGGAAAGGAGCAAACTCAGGATCTTTGAGAATGTTCTTCCATTTTCCAGGGCCGTGCTTCGCTACTCCGCCCAGTAGTGCTTCTTCCTCCTCCACCGTCCATTTCTGCTTCTGATTCCCCATTCTCTCTCTCTCTCTCTCTCTCTCTCTCTCTCTCTCTCTCTCTCTCTCTCTCTCTCTCTCTCTCTCTCTCTATATATATATATATATATATATCTAGAGAAGAAGAAGTTTGTTTGTGAGAGCGTTTGTTTTGGGTGTGTAGTACTACTCCTCACCCCTTCTTTTCATCCAAATCTCATAAAGGATTTGGATGAAAAGACATATTAGTATCTTGCAAACATTGCACCTGCATAGTGGACAAGGTCACACTTCACTCCTAGGGCCTTAATAGATTGTTTGGTAAATAACTTGAGTGAGTCTTTTAATTCAATGATATTGAAGTCTAGGGATAAGCTTGTCTTAGCAATGTTAGAGTGGATTAGGGTTAGACTTATGACTAGGCTTTACATAAAAAGAAAAGGGATAGAGAAGTAAGCTGGAAAGTTGTGTCTAAGCTTGGAGAAATTGAAGCTTGAAAGCAAGCCATTTAGTGCTACCTCAGTTGCCAGTTTCCTTTATAAGGTAGCCAGTCAGTATGAGAGGCATGTAGTTGATCTTATCTAGAAGACATGCAGTTGTAGGTCTTGGGATTTAAATGGCATTCCATGCAAACATGCCATAACAATCAGTTTTACAAACATTGAGACACTAAAAGACTACACCCACCCATGCTACCTCAAAGAAACTTACATGGAGATATACAAGGAGGTACTTCCTCCCATGCCTGGCCAGTCAGAATGGGCTGAGACTAGACAGCCTGCTCCCCTAGCACCTCACATATACAAACCACCAGGCAAGCCACCCAAGCAAAGAAAGGGGGCTCCTGATGAGCCTAGGAACCCTTACAAAGCAAGTAGGCTAAACAAACCTGCGAGGTGTGGGAAATGCTAAAAGGAAGGGCATAACTCATGAGGGTGCAAGACTGGCATCACTGGGGAGACACCATAGCAGAGGAGACAAAGGCTTTAAAGAGAAAAAACTGTAAGTAATTGGGATTTAAATGGCAAAAAAAACTTGTTTTAAAACTTACAAAGGTATTCATGTATTGAAACTGGTTTTTGTTGCAGGCATAGGGAGGAGTGCCTGCACCTAGTACCAGATCTGGATCTGCAGCTCAACCTGCACCCCAGCCACCATCCCAGCAGCCTACCCAGACTTACAACATGAGGTCTACCACTCAGTTTTCATCCTCACAGCAAGGAAATCAAGCTTCACAACAAGGAAGTCAAGCTAGGCCATCTCATAGGAGAGCAGGATGGTTCTCTTCCTCACAGCCAGAGTTTCACACACCTAGGGAGACCTGGGATACCTTGCCAAGTTCTTCACAGGTAACTTAGTTGAGTTGCTTCCTTCCTGGATGGTTGTGTAGACTAAGATATTTTTTAACAGGTAGATCTATTTTTTATTTTGTAGCCTTCACATGTAAATAGGAGCACTGGTTGTGCAAGGACTAGAGGATAGCTTGTTGCACAAAGGCCGCCAAAAATGAATTCAGTAGGTGGAAAGAGTAAAGGCAAGAAATGAAGCTAGTGGGTACACATGCCAGCATTGGGAGTAAAGGCAAGGGCATGACCAATACTTTTTTCATTGAATGGTTGTTATGGTATGCACAAAATACTCAATAATTGACCAATTCTTCGTTCATTGACACATCAAAATATTACATCAGTAGGCTAGTGCTATTACAACGCAAATTAATTAACACCATTGCCATAACTTTCTCTACTAACCAATTAACTACTTCAGGGCAACAAACTCAGTCTCTTCACTCCAGAGAACTCAATTGAGCCAAAACACAACAACAACATAACAATAACAAAAAAGATCCATGATAAAATGCATGCAAACCTCCACATTCTTTACTTCTCTTCAGTAAACATGGCTTTTTTCTTAGCTTTTGCACAGACAGCTCGAGCCTTTCTCTCCCTCTCCTTGGCTTTAGGTTCCTCTTCAAGAGCCTTTTCTGCCATTTGCCTAGCTTCTTTTGCCATCTGCCTTATTGCATCTACTATTTTCAGAGCTATCCTTTCCCTTTCATTGGTAAGTTGGAAAGCACTTTGAAGCCTAGACATCCTCTCTAGAGACAAAGGTGAAGTTTCATTCCCACGAGGAAAGGTAGGGTTATCAAGCCAAACAAAGAAAGGTCACTTAGGACCAACATTATAACGGCTACAACCTAAGAACCTCCTCCCAAAATTATACAAACTCAAACTTGTTCTCAAAATACAAGTTTGCTCATTGCACATATGCCCACATGAACCCGAGAAATTACCACTTGATGAAGACATATCAACAAAACACGACTCCTGGGAAGTACAAATTTAGAGTTTCACACATAAGTTGGCACTTAAAGAAAATTTGAAACCCTAAATCGAGAACGGACACAAATATCTTGATTTTCTTTACCGAAACTACCTTCCCTAGCTTCAATGTTGCGAAACTTGTGTTTTCTCCCCCTCCAGACACTCCAAACCACGAAGAACACATTGATCTCACCACAGGTCTCTCTCTCGAAAAGTTTCTGAATTTTGGGTATTTTGATTCGCGTTATGTTGTGTTTTGGGGTTAAGAGGTGTTTTTGTAATGGTTGAGCTTGAGGTGGGTTACGAAGATTGATGGAAACATACCACTGGTGGGTTAAGTGACACTTTTCAAACCACAAGTAGACAAAGTGATTTTCACCCAAACCACATGTGGGTTATGTGTAATTACCCCTAATAAAAATGTGGGGTGGGGGGGCCCACTATAAAAAATGAATACAATCACACATTCTTTATTCATCCACCACTACATATTCCTTTGAACACCTACAACCACATTTCTCTCTATAAAAGGAAGGAAGACCTTTTTGATTGGGGGACCCATTATCTCCTTCTTTTTAATTCTCTTAGGACACTGGCTCTCTTAGGGACTATTTTTTATTTGTTTAATGAGACCTAAAGATTTAGGGGTATTTTAAATGGAAACCAGGTTTGGGTAGATTTTGTTTAAAATCAGTTAAAACCAGGTTTGGGTATTATCTCCTTCTTTGAACACCTACAACCACATTTCTCTCTATGAAAGGAAGGAAGACCTTTTTGATTGGGGGACCCATTATCTCCTTCTTTTTAATTCTCCTAGGACACTGGCCCTCTTAGGGACTATTTCTTATTTGTTTAATGAGACCTAGAGATTTAGGGGTATTTTAAATGGAAACCAGGTTTGGGTAGATTTTGGTTAAAATCAGTCAAAATGCTGATGTGTAAGTTCTTTAATAATAAAAATGTGGGGGGCCACTATTAAAAATGAATACAATCACATATGATTTATTCATCCATCATTACATATTCCCTTGAGCACCTACAACCACATATCTTTCTATAAAAGGAACGAGGACCCTTTTGATTAGGTGGCCCACTTTCTCCTTCTTTTTAATTCTCCTAGGACACTAGCCCTCTTAGGGACTATTTCTTATTTGTTTGAGGAGACCTTTTAGAGTACTTTCTTTGACTTGGTCAAGGAGACTTGCTCGAGGACTCCCTTTGCTCGGGGAGACCTTCCAAATTACTCTCTCCAACCCTTTTAGTGACACTTTCAAACTTGGTTAAGGAGACTTGCCTGAGGACTCCCTTTATCCAAGGAGACCTTATGGAGTACTCTCTCTGACCTTGTCAAGGACACTCTCTAACTTGGCCAAGTAGACATTCCCGAGAATTCCTTTTGTTTGATTAGACCTTTCAAAGTATTCTCTCTAACCTTCTCAGGGACACTTTCTGACTTGCCCGATCACGCTTGTTGTCCAAGGAGACCTTCTGAAGTATTCTCTCTAACCCTCTTAGGGACACTCCCTAACTTGGCTGAGGAGAATTGTCTAATGACATTTTCTCGAGGACTTTCTTTAACACTCTCAGGTATACACTCTTTGACCCTCTCAGGTACACTTTAACTTTCAGGCACCCTCTCCCGACGACACCGTCCCAATGTGTAACATCCCAAGTTCAAAAAAAAAAAGGGAAGGTCAGATTGACCCACATGTGAGCCCCACCTAGCCCCTCAATTCCCCACCAAATTTTCATAAAATATCTCACTCTCTTGGTTGGTCGACCGTCCCTCTTTGTGATGGCATTGTCAAGTGGCCTTGGGTTTGAAATTGTACTATTATTGCTCACAAAATATAGTATGTAGTTTCATTCATGCATTTTGAGAAGCTTTGTGCTGTATCATTTTAATCATTCTTGTTATATTATTTTTGGAAATGGTTTTGTAGAATTTGTTCGGAAATTCCCAAATTATAACATGCTTTGTAAACTATCCATCATCATGAAACTTACATTTCCCCCACCCCCATTAATAATGCTACTCATTGGGCTTTGTCTCATTCCATCATTTTACAAACTTTTTCAGAGTAGTCAATGATCATTTTGAGACAGCTTTTGGTGGCTAGCAGTAATTAGAGTTACTACTGATGGAGGCTGAACTTTTGTGATGGTGATATTTAGATGATGTATATCCTAGTATAGGCTTGACTTATTCTTTTGTATATTATAGTGGTTATGACTTTATTTTCACTGATAGGACAAGTTAATAATATGTAATTGTATTTATTTAGACCTCCATTCTTTTGTGGCCAAAGGTCCTTATAATTATTGCAAAGAGCTTTAACTTACTTTGGAAAGAGACGAAATTCTTATAAGAGGGGAAGAATGTAACGTCCCAAGTTCAAAAAAAAAAAAAAAAAAAAAGGGAGGGTCAGATTGACCCACACGTGAGCCCCACCTACCCCCTTAATTCCCCACCACATATTCACAAAATATCTCACTCTCTTAGTTGGCCAGCCATCCCTCTTGTCCTTATTTTGTTTTTTGTTTTTTTTTTTTTTTTTACAACGCTCCTCTCTCATAACTCCCTCACTCTCCAACTGGTACCACTCTTCACCACTTCCACCACCATTTTTCTAGCAAGATCACCAGAAAAACTCCATAGGAAAAAGGTTTTAGCTAATCTCATTTGGAGCTTGGAAAATTAGGATTTTGCAGGTTGCGAGATAAGTAGCTTTTTAATGGAATTTTTGGAAAATAACAATGTTGCATAAACGTTGTTTTCAAATCAAACATATTTTGGAAAATTATTTGTGCAATTATGTTTTTTTTTTTTTTTAAGTGTTGTGTTGTGACCCTACTATATATTGTTATATATGAAAGTGCATCATATTTCTTATTGCATATGGGGAAATGCATGATTCGTTTGTATGGAAAAGACTAGTATCTTTGATTAAATTCTTGACAAATGGATTTTATGGATTTATTGCATTATTTGCAAAATATAAAGATGCTTTATCTTGACCTATGTCATTTGGGAAGTTAATACAAAATCATTTTGACAAGAAATGAGTTGAGGGCTTTAAGAACCTTGTGAATATCTTGGGCATTCAAATATTTTATGAAACTACTTGGAAGCGAATTACGTATTTTGAATTAAATGTAATTTGTGAGCTCTTTATGTTCTACCCATGTGCTGTGACATGTAATTACTCATTGATTACTTAGCTAGATACTATAGTCTATGTGATATTGGTATCTTAGCACCCATCTTTGTGATGGTTATTGAGCTCCATCTTTGTGACGGCATATTAGTTTTGTCTTTGTGACGGCGATGAGTTTCGTCTTTATGACGGCATTGTCATGTAGCCTTGGGTTTGGAATTGTATTGTTATTGCTCACAAAATATAGTATGTAGTTTCATGCAAGCATTTTGAGAAGCTCTGTGCCGTATCATTTTAATCATTCTTGTTATATTATTTTTGGAAATGGTTTTGTAGAATTTATTTGGAAATTCCCAAATTATTACATGCTTTGTAAACTATTCATCATCATGAAACTTACATTTCCTCCACCCCCATTAATTATGCTACTTACTGGATTCTATTTTATTCCATCATTTTACAAACTTTTCAAAGTAGGCAATGATCATTTTAAGACAGCTTTTGGTGGCTAGCAGTAGTTAGAATAGCTACTGATGGAGGTAGAACCTTTGTGATGGTGATATTTAGATGATGTATATCCTAGTGTAGGTGTGACTCATTCTTTTGTATATTATAGTGGTTATGACTTTATTTCCACTGATGAGACAAGTTAATAATATATAATTGTATTTATTCAGACCTCCATTATTTTGTGACCAATGGTATTTGTAATTATTGTATAGAGCTTTGACTTACTTTGGGAGTATCATTAATGAAATTATTATGATAATTCTTGATGTTGGAACTTTGATAATGAATTTTGGATTGAATTGTCAAAAAGGAAAAAAATCTACAGGTACCTTTGAGATGTATTTATCATACTTTGGACCCTTTTGGGTTTGGGGCGTGACACAATGACTTATGATATACTTAACTTCTGCAGAGCCTCCTTCAATTAACAAATTTATTGTAGGAAAGTCAGCTGAACCAAATTTGAACACACTATAAAAAAAGATTGCCATAAATTAAAAAAATAAATAAATAAAAAGTGCCATGTCAAAATGTCAATACTCGGTTAACTTAGGAACTAATAGTGCTCAATAGAAAGATTTTAAAAATCAACAATGCATTTTAGCCTAATATATATATATACACACACACACACACAAGCATAAAGACTAACTTGATGTAAATATTTTTGTTAAATTTATGAAAAAAATATATGTACTAAATCATGTCATAGTTATTCTTTATGGATAAATAAAACACACGCATAATTAATTAATAGGTAAATCTTTATTGTTAGGTATTCAGGTGTAAGTGAAATCTCACATAAAATAACAGTGAAAAGAAAAAGTAGTTAATATAATATAGTTGAGCTCAAACTCATAAATTTAAGTTTTTAGGTTAAATGGTATATCTATATATTATATTAATTACTCAATAATAAATAAATAGATAATAAACCTACTCAATCAGAGTCTCCCCAACTACCTCTTGATAGCATCTTTATTCAATTTCTTGAGCTTTCTCATTCCTGCTCAGTCTATTGGCTTTTCATTAAAAATAATGTAAAAAGAACAAAAAACCGTCGCATATATGGGACTTTAAAAGGAATGTAAGTCACAGAAGTTCAGTGGTACAAGAAAGGGCGTACAAGCTAAGTTGTGGGCAGAAGAATGAATGGCGGCTATACATGAAAGGAAATTCAAACTATGGGTGCATTTGGACCAGTTGAAATACACTCCCACTGCTTTGATTGTTTCCCGGCTATGATCATCGCTTGGACTTGGACCAAGGAAAGTGATGCCAAAAGTGTCATGAAGAAAGTCAAACAAGCCACAAACATCTTTCGTGTTACGTATTGAATTGAACCTTATATATTTGTCGTTGAATATTGATTTTACTCCACCAGTTAGCTTATTACACTTGGTGATGACAACGGTCAGCTGCTTCTACTTTCCTCATGAAGTCAAATTAAACCACTATGTGTATGATACTTTATATTTTGTTGCCACCGTCAAGTTCACTCAACCAGCTGTAACTTTCATATCCTACACCTGCGAAATGACTAATTCGTCTTCCACCACCTTTCCTATTCTGTTCAGATTATACAGGACTTGAGATGATGACTAATTCAAAACAACTAGCTTCATTATCTTAACTTTCAATAGAAACTTGGAAAAATAACTAATATTATTCCTGTCTATCCCCCTAACAACTATTGGAAACATAATAAGTAGTTCTTGATGAAATGCTAAGTTTAAGTGATGAGGAGACAGCAATGACCACACATGAGTCCCTTTTTTTTCATTCAGCAGAAAGAATCTGTGATCCCAATATATTAAAACCTATCCTAACATTTCAGTCCAATAATAATAAAAGACACTTGTATTTGAATAATGACAAAAATTCTAAATCTAAAAAATAAAATAAAATAAAGTTAAGGTTTCAAGCATTGAGCATGTGGCCTGGTGGGTGGGTGGAGACAAAAGACTAAATTTTGTAAGAGTCTGAAAATTTTATTCAAACTTTTCTGCTTTCAATCAACCATTCACTTAGGGCAGACAAAACAAAGGGGAAATGAAGATTTTGAGAAAGTCCAGTAAACATGCTTTAGTTTACGTCACCTTATTATTGGTGCTTCTAATTTTTTATTATTATTAAGTTCTTGTAACGGATCCGTGTGTTAGTATTGTAATCTGATCACACAATGACACTTAAACAAGTTGTGAAATTTCACTTCTATTTTGTTGAAAGATGATTTTATTCCACCTGTAAGCTTACGCTTGGTGATGACTATTCAGCTGCTTCCACTTTCCTCAAGTCAAATTAAGCAAGCCACTAAGTATGAGTATGATCCTTTCTATTTTGTTGCAACCTTGGTGTCCACTCAACTAGCTAGTAATCTCCATATACTACACCTGATAATAATGACTAATTCTTCTTCCACCATCTTTCCTATTCTGTTCAGATTCATACACTGACTTAATTGAGTGGTGACCGATTCAAAACTAGTCTCATAATTGTCAAACTTTCCATAGAAACTCGAGTTCAGAGATGAACACGAATGTAGGCATCACTCAGCAAGCTTTGGAAATGGATTCTGGAGAGAAGCGTCTCCATGAGCTTGGATACAAGCAAGAGTTGAGAAGAGAGATGGTTTGTCTGAAACCTTCCCATATCTCGAAACTCATATATGCTAATTTAGTTTTGAAACATATTTCATACTTCTATGTTGGGTCTCGTAAAGAATACTTAACACTATTAATATATGCATTCTTCTTTTTTCTCTTTTGGGTTTCTTCAGACTCTACTCAAGACGCTGGCAATAACATTTTCAAGCATAGCAGTTTTCTCTGGAACACCACTATATGGCCCAAGCCTACGTTATGCTGGTCCTGCAAGCTTAATATGGGGATGGGTGGTAGTCACATTTTTCACCTGGTTTGTTGGACTAGCCTTGGCTGAGATATGCTCCTCCTTCCCAGTATGTTTCCTTTTTGTTATATATTTTTTTTTCCTTCTTGATTACTCCTTGCACAAACGGGTTGTTTGAAAGTTTACCCTTTTTAGTGTCATTTAGAAGTACCATATCCAACACACACGCACACACGCACACAAATGTATTGGCTATAGTTTTCATGAGTAATCAATCATTCAATTTCTGCTGAACAATCGAGATTCCTTATTAATACAAGAACACTACTAGATTTTCAAAATCCATGAAAGGATTTCTCAATTCTCCATCCTGGAAATGAAGGCATATGGGTAAAAAGCTAGGTGTAACCACATGACTCAATTTGGTTGAGGAAATTAAGGTTCAGCAACTAGAAAACCACACCAAATTTCTTCTGCCCTTTCATATTACTCTGCTGGGATTTTATACTCTTACACTAGTTTTTTTTTTTTTTTTTACGTCAGTTCACATTTACTTTCATGTGTTAAAATGTAGACATTTCTACATGATATTGATATAAAAATGGATGTAAAAGAGTGCAAGAGGATATTTATATTTAAAAAAATTCACTTTGTCAAAACACACCTTCAAGAACCCCCTGTTCTTACTGACAAAACTCTTCATATTCGGGTCAGTGGATGAAGGAAAATTATTATATCGCACAAACATTTTACACAGAGTGTGATAAAATGTGGAAACCAGGTGTCCATATTTTTCAAGAATATCTACATTTTATATATGGCTCGTACAAAGTGAAAATTCCTGGTGTGAGATTTTACCAGTGTTTACTGAAAGAAATTATTACATACCTCTAGTATCGGTTTTCACTTTGCCAACCACACCTCTATGTCATTGCTCATGGTGGTGCAGGACTGCTTGCTCATGGTTTTTCTCTTAGATTTCCTTCTTTTTTTCTTTTTTTCTCTCAATTTCGAATTTACTAAACTTATAGTTGATCTTGGTTGTGGAAACATTGAACAGACCACAGGTTCTCTTTATTTCTGGGCTGCCCACTTGGCTGGACCCAAGTGGGGGCCATTTGCATCTTGGTGTTGTGCTTGGCTCGAGACCATCGGAGTTGTTTCCGGAATGGGTGCTCAGGTTAATTTGGCAATTTCCTGCTGCATTCTAAATTTATCATATTAATTATACAAATATAATGGACTACAGAAAACTATAAACTTGCGATGGTAAGAAGTAATATTTCTTTTTTCTTTTTAATTTGTGTTTATTCTAGGCCTATTCAGGAGCTCAGGCGTTACAAATGATCATTCTTTTGTCCACTGGTACAAACAAGGATGGAGGCTACTTTGCACCACGAAGTGTATTTTTGGCTATATATATGGGCCTAATCATCATATGGGCAGTACTCAACACGTTCGCGTTGAACCTAATAGCATTCCTCGACATAATTTCCATATGGTGGCAGGTGTGCTATGTAGTAATATTTTGTTTCTCAAATACCTTCTTTGCAAGCGTATGTCTTACTTAAGATGAGTTTGATTCAGTTTTTTGAACTTGTGCAATTTAAAAATGTGGTGGTTATGTATTGCGTTTTGTTGAGATTTGGAATTGCCGCCCAGGAGTTCCCTTGTATAAGCACAAAAAATCATGTTCACTGGTCCAGAAAGGAAAAAATTTTGTCAAACACAATCGGTCAACATCTACTTGGCTGGCAATACTTTAGGCAAGTATTATAGGTCTTGCTAATGTGCGCTCTATGTTAGTTTGTTTAAACCCCTGTAAACTAAATTGTTTAATCTAATTAATAAACCAAGTTGTTATCTAGGTTTAATATTCAGATCTACTAAACATGTTTTTATTCTCGGTTTGCCAATCAATCAATATATATATATATATATATATATATATATAAGCAGAGACCTCATGCAAGAGAGTATAAGGTTCTGCCATGTGGCACACTCTATGAAGAGAATTGAGATACTCTTAAGTCATATTAGAGATAAGAACAAATTTAAAAGTGGACACTCTTTATTTACTTTGGTTCAATGTTTCAAGCCTAATTTTTGTTATATTTTGTATTCAATATTTTAAGACTACTATTTATTTCATTTGGTTCAATGTTTCAAGACCTTCCATCTCTCACACACACACAAAACTCTTTGCATTTCCATTCATCTTTTTCACTTTTACTCCTTTATATTCACATGTCTATAGACTTTCATATCATCCTATTTCAAATACATTAAGACAAAAAATGATGTCATTTAGCTTCGACCTTTCAATGCTACCTAAATAACTCTAACATTGCAAACTTGCAATATCATTTGATTGTAACCCGTATGAGTAGGCTATTACTAAGGAAGGGGGCTTGCATTTTTTATTCAGTGACAGCAGTTTACGATTTTGATGTTAAAGTCAGACATTGTAAATTTTGTGAAGGTTATAATTCGCTTGGAGTCTTTGAGTGTTTGAGATTTTGGTTTGGGAAGTTATAAATGTATTTTATTTTAGAACTAAAGAAAAAGAAACCTTCTAATTGATTATTTATGAAATTTTGGTTTGGGAAAGTTATAAATGTATTTTATTTTAGAAGTAAAGAAAAAGAAAAAGAAACCTTCTAATTGATTATTTATGAAGTTCGTTTTTTTTTTTTTTAATTTATAAAAACAGAGACCTCATGCGAGAAAGCATGAGGTTCTGCCATGTGGCGCATTCTATGAAGAGAATTGAGATATCCTTAAGTCATATTAGAAATAAAAACAAATTTAAAAGTGGAGACTCTTTATTTCCTTTGGTTCAATGTTTCAAGACTAATTTTTGTTACATTTTGTATTCAATATTTTAATACTACTATTTATTTCATTTGATTCAATGTTTCAAGACCTTCCATCTCTCACACACACACAAAAACTCTTTGCATTTCCATTCATCCTTTTAACTTTTACTCCTTTATATACACATGTTCATAGCCTTTTATATCATCCTATCTCAAATACATTTAAACAAAAAATGATGTCATTTAGCTTCGACCTTTCAATGACACTTACATTACTCTAATGTTGCAATATCATTTAATTGTAACCCGTATGAGTAGGTTATGACTAAGGAAGGGGGCTTGCGTTTTTTATTCAATGACGGTAACTTACGATTTTGATATTGAAGTCGTCAGACATTGTAGATTTTGTGAAAGTTACGATTTGCTTGGAGTCTTTGAGTGTTTGAGATTTTGGTTTGGGAAAGTTATAAATGTATTTTATTTTAGAACTAAAGAAAAAGAAAAAGAAACCTTCTAATTGATTATTTATGAAGTTAGCTTTTTTTTTTTTAATTTTGTGTTAGAATTCATAATTTGTAGGTTTCTTTGTATGTAGTCATAGTGGTAAAAACAAAAATCGATGGTGACTTAAAAGTATTTTTCGCTTTTTTTTAAAGGATACAGAAGCCCAACTAAAGTCAATTGAATTTTGATAAATGAATGTGTTTTTAGCAAATTTCTTTTTGTTTAATCACGTTCTCTTTATGTTGATACTTATTACAAATGATTTCCTTAATTCCATTGAGATAATTAATTGAGTGTTTATGATCAAGGTCTCCATATTTGATTGTGAGAATAGAGTGATTGAGAAAGTGTTTGGTAGGTTGCTTAAATTTATGTAATTTTAGGATATAAAAGTATTTTACATTTTAAATTCTTATTTGTAGATTTCAAAATCATTTAATCAGTTTGAAAAATAAAATCTACTTTTAACGGTAAATATTATAATATATTATAATCTTACAGTGTTATACAATTTTTTAAAATAAATATTTAATTAAAAAAATCAAGTTTCAAAGTATTTAACAACATACTGTAGACAAACATAAATATTATACAACAAAATAAGTAGTAAGTATTATATGAAGATTTTAATATACATAAAAATGATTTCAAATGAAATTGTAAAATAGTTCGCACATCGCACGAGATATCATCTAGTTTACATAAAATTAAAACCTAAACATTTATTTCTAAATATTTAGAACCTAACACTCTAAGAATATAGATTAAGTAATCATTATAAATTGCAATTCACATTTTTTAAATAGAAAAATGTACATTAATAATTCATGGGCATGCATGCACAAATTCATTGTGTTTGTATGTATTCTTTTTATATATTCACACACATTTAATTAATAAAATATTAAATACAACTTAACTTTAAGGCACTAGTTAACATAAACAAATATAATATAATCGATTGCATCAACAAGTGGTACATATAGTTGGCGATTTTCTTATAAATTCCTTGTGGATTTTTTTTCAACTTACATGCCATTAGTGTTATAATTTAGGTAATTGGTGGTATGGTGGTGATTATAATGCTCCCTATCGTGGCACAGCCAACAAAACCAGCTTCTTATGTGTTCACTCATTTTGAGACATCTCCCGAGTCAACTGGAATACACAGCAAACCTTATGCAATTATATTATCAGTACTTCTAAGCAGCTATAGTCTATATGGTTATGACACTGCAGCTCATCTAACAGAGGAAACAAAAGGGGCAGATAGAACTGGTCCTATTGCAATTCTTTCTAGTATCGGAATCGTCACCTTATTCGGATGGGCTTATTATATAGCTCTTACCTTCAGCATTCATGTATGTTTCTAATAGTTGGATACTTTTCTTTTTTAATTTTAAATATACTTTAGCAAAGATAGCTTGAAGATGACTTGAGGTTGTAATTTCGATGTAGGATCTTAACTATTTATACGATGTGAATAATGAGACAGCCGGTGCACTTGTACCAGCACAGATACTTTATGATGCTTTCCATGGGAGGTTTAACAATTCAGCTGGGGCTATTGTGTTTCTATGTATCATCTGGGTGTCATACTTCTTTTGTGGGCTTTCTGTTACCACTAGTGCTGCTAGAGTAGTAAGTATCTCTCTCTCTCTCTCTCTCTCTCTCTCTCTCTCTCTCTCTCTCTCTCTCTCTCTCTCTCTCTCTCTCTCTCTCTCTCTCTCTCTCTCTCTCTCCGCTCTAGTAGGTGTTGATGATAGGATGATAGGAACAATTGAGTTTGGCCTTGTGTTTACTACTCCAGTGCACACGACACAAAAACACTAACATGTGTCTAAAAATGGCTACATGTCACTTTCGTGTCCCATCTAGTGTATCACATCTACAACTATTCTTGAGGTCATTCAAGGAGTCTTGAAGAACTCATAGTTCTTTTCTTCTTCTATATTTTTTTTTTTTTGGTAAATTCCAGAAAACACTCTTGAGATTTGGGTTAATGACAGTTAGGTCCAAGATATTTTAAAAATGACCAATTTGGTCCTTAAAAAACAAAAACACCCTTACACTGTTATTATTATTTCTATTTCCTCCGTTACTGTTTTTTTTTTTTTTTCTCAATCCTCTGTCTCTCTGTTTCCTCTCTTCTCCCCCATACCTCTCCTTCTCCCTCTTATCCTATCTCTCTCTCTCCAAGCCAATCCATTCTCCTCCCTTTCAAGCGTCTGTTTCTCTCGTCCATGCCTCTTTTCTTCATAGTGGTGCGTGGGTTTGGTGGCTGTGAGTTGTGGTTTGGGTGGTTTTTGCGGTGGTGGTGCATTTTGTAGTGGTTGGTTTTGGTTTGTTGATGATTTTTTTGGTGGGCTCTAATGTGTGGTTGGATGGTTTTGGGTTTTTTTTTTCCTTTGGGTTTTGTGGCCGGCGGTGGTTTTCAATGGTGGTGGTGGGCTATAATCTGTGGTTGGTTTGTTTTGGGTTTTTTTTTTTTTTTACTTTGAGTTTTGTGGCCGGCTTTTGGTTTTTGGTGGTGGTGGTGGGCTCAGATGTGGTTGGTTTGTTTTGGGTTTGTGGGTTTTTTTTTTCTTTGGGTCTTATGGCCAACAATGGTAGTAGGATCTGATGTTTGTGTGGTTTGTTTTGGGTTTTGGGGTTTTTTTTTTTTTTTTTTTCTTTGGGTTTTGTGGCCAGCGGTGGTTTTCAGTGGTGGTGGTGGTGGTGGTTTCCGGTATGGGATGTATTTGCAATGGAGGATGCTATGGTTTTTTGGATTTGCAGTGGAGGATGCTATATAGGTTTTTTGAATTTGGGTCTTGATGCTATGGTTTGGCTGGGTTTTATGGCTGGTGGCGATAGCAGCAGATCTGAGGTTAGAGAGGGAGAGTGGGGCTTTAGTTGTGAGAATCAAAGGAACCACCAAGAGGGAGAGTGGGAAAGCAGTTCTGTGAGGAAGAAAGACAAGAAAAGAAAACTGTAACGGAGGGTTAAGAGGGATAACGGTATAAGGGTGTTTTTGTCTTTTAAGGACCAAATTGGTAGGTTTTAAAATGTTTTGGACTTAGTTGGATATTATTTCAAACCTTAGGGGTGGTTTGTGGAATTTACCCTCTTTTTTTTTTCAATCTAGGAATGGCAATAAACAACTTGGTTTCTTCTTCTTCTTCTTCTTCTTCTTCTTCTTCTTCTTCTTCTTCTTCTTCTTCTTCTTCTTCTTTTTATAGGTTTATGCTCTATCAAGGGATAGAGGAATCCCATTTTCACCAATATGGAGAAGAGTTCATCCAAAGCGCAAGGTTCCAACAAATGCTGTGTGGTTCTGTGCAGCCATCAGCATCATTCTTGGCTTGCCCATCTTGAAACTTGATGTAGTTTTCACTGCCATCATTTCCATAAGTACAATTGGATGGGTGGGAGGCTATGCTGTCCCAATTTTCGCCAGACTAGTTATGGCAGAGGAAAATTTCAAACCAGGACCGTTCTATTTGGGTAAAGCAAGAAGGCCAATTTGCTTGGTGGCCTTCCTGTGGATATGTTATACCTGTTTGACCTTCTTATTGCCAACAACTTACCCCCTCCAATGGAAAACTTTTAATTATGCACCAATAGCCCTCGCCGTAGCATTGACACTGATAATGCTTTGGTGGTTCTTGGATGCAAGGAAATGGTTCAAGGGACCGGTAAGAGATTTTGAGAAACAAGATGGAGACATTTGAATGTGAATTGCAAGTTGATTAAATGTTGAACCATGGAATAACATAAGAAACACTTCAGCTTTCATTTTTATTTTTAACTAGTCGTACACTTGCATAACATGCGGAAAATTTTGACAATTTGTTTTTTTGTTAAGTGAAAAGTAAAAGTAGTAGATGAGACTCATAAGTGTATTCCTTGATCCTTCTTAAAATGATATGATTTTTTTTTAACAAAGTATAATTGATACAATATTAGATTTTTTAAATTAAGCTATCTATATTTGTTATTTTAAAGTGTTTTAAATTTTGTAATTTTTTAAGGAAACATAATGCATTTTAAATTCAATTATTATATAAGTTGAGATATTTTGTAAATAATGTAACTTATTGTTGGAGGTTGTTTCTAGTACTCCTTACAAACAATTTATGCTCTATACGTCTTAAATGGTTTAAAGTGAAAGCAAATCTAAGAAAAGTCATCACTTATATTATGAAAAAAAAAAAATTCAAAATTTTAATAACATAAGATAAATGCAATTTTATCAAAAACTTACCAATTTTACTTAGAAAATGTGACATAATTGTCAATGGTTCTTTCTACTAATACCTCTCCTCCCAAACTATCCTGAAATGGATCAAATTAGATTGAAAGGACTGAATGGACCAAATTGGGCCAAGGAAGACCGAATGGACTGTTGTAGACTAAAATATTATGCCGATGTAACTCAAAATGATCGTCGTAGAATTGGACCAATATGACCAAACAGGACCAAATTGGACTGAAATAACCAAAATAGACCGAACTAGACCGGAGTAGACTAAAAGGTTATGCTGATGTGACTCAAAAGGAGTGTCACAGAATTGGACAAAAATGACTAAACTGGACCGAATGGACCAAATTAAACTGAGCTAGACCAAAATGGACAAAACTAGACCAATCAACTATTGATCTTCCAAAAATCACAAATTTTATAAAAATCAATATACAAGAAAATAAGGACATTTAAGCATTCCATAATAAGAGTAATAACTCACCCTCATTTGTGCAATGCTTTGCTGTTGAAATGACTAAACTAAACCATATGAACCAAATTAAACTGAACTGGACCAAAATGGACAAAACTGGACCAATCAACTATTGATCTTCTAAAAATCACAAATTTTATAAACATCAATATACAAGAAAATAAGGACATTTAAGCATTCCATAATGAGAGTAATAACTCACCCTCATTTGTGCAATGCTTTGCTGGTGAAATGACTGAACTGGACCAAATGGACCAAATTAAACTAAACTAGACCAAAATGGACAAAATTGGACCAATCAACTATTGATCTTCCAAAAATCACAAATTTTATAAACATCAATATAGAAGAAAATAAGGACATTTAAGCGTTCCATAATGAGAGTAATAACTCACCCTCATTTGTGCAATGCTTTGCTGGTGAAATGACTAAACTGGACAGAATGGACCAAATTAAATTGAACTGGACCAATCGACTATTGATCTTCCAAATATCACAAATTTTATAAACATCAATATACAAGAAAATAAGGACATTTAAGCATTCCATAATGAAAGTAATAACTCACCCTTATTTGTGCAATGCTTTGCTGGTGAACTATATATATAGATAGATAGATATATATATATATATATATATCTCTGTGTGTGTGTGTGTGTGTGTGTGTGTAAAGTTGGGATTTATAACTATATTTTATGTTGACTTTATTCTATGACAAAAAGTGTTGTAATTGCTTTAATTTTGCTCCTTGTATTTTGTAGGATTTTATTGTATTGGATTTAGTATTAAGTTGGTGAAGAATCGAGCATGTATTGGATGAACAAGTGGATTTTACGAGTGTCTCACGAGAAGCCTACCCGCAAAAGAGCCACGTGAGAAGCACATGCTGGAAGCTAAAGAGTCGTGTCAGGCTATCAGTTTCGCGAGTGTCTCGCGAGAATGGCTAACTCGCGAGATACCCAAGAAACTCTTTGCCTGGAGGATTTTAAGTGTGACTTTCTTACCGTTCACTCATACTATATAGACCCTCATTACCCACAAAAGTATGAGAGGTCATTCAGAAAGAAAAACCCTAGATATGTTTTCTACAACACACTCACCCATCTTTTAGAGAGAGAGTTACTCATCCTTAGTGAGAAATCATTATAGCCTCTTCTCCTTCCCTCTCTTATTGTCATACTTTGAGAGGAGATTTGTAACAAAACACAACCCACACCTTTTCAGAGTGTAGAAAGTGTTTTGAAGCTTGGCCAAAAGAAGTTGGTGAGACTTGGTAGATGCAATCAAGCGTATTGCGGGATTTGGAAAGCTTTAGAAAACATGACTCCAAGAAATCCGTTGGTAGCAGAAGCTTAGAGGGCTCAAGTAAATTGGATAGACTAGGCTTAGAGGGTCTTTTGTTATTCGTGTACTCCAACTTGATTAGATGTTCTTTACGCTCTTAATATACAAGTCAAATTTTGTACCAATTGGGTATTATTTATTATATGATTTATAAGATTATATTTTATACATAATTTTAAAATACAGAAACTTGCAATTTTAACAATTTATCGATGACATAGCTATTGATCATTAATTTTCTAGAAATTTTGCAAGCATGATGGATATAAGAAGAAAATGTAATCCAATGATGGATTTGTCAAAATTCACCCCCAATAAAAAGATATTAAATAATGTTGTAGCCTTAAATTACAATCAATTTTATAGCTAAACTTTGTCTATTTAATAAAAATATTTAAATTACATAATTATAATTTTCTTTTTAAAATTAAAAAAATTTATACATTTCAAATAATAAAAAAATTGATGAAAAAATGAATTTTTGAGCTTGAAACTAAAAAAGCAAATTACAAAAAGAATTGACTTAAGGTCCTATTAGACTAAAATGGACCGAAGTAGACCAAAGTGGACAAATAAGACCAAATAGACTAAAGTGAACCGAAAGGGATCAAAGTTGACCAAAATTTATTGAATGGACTGAAGTGAATTGGAATAGACTAAGTGGGCCGAGTGGACCTAAATAGATCTATGTGGACCAAAATTAGCCGAAGCAAACCGAAATGCTTCATTGATGTAACACAAAAAGAGCACGGCAATAATAAATATTGCCTTTTTTAAGGGGTAGGGGTTTGTTATGAACTTATGGTCAACAAACTCAATAATTTTTGTATAGGAAATTAGTTGAAGCTGATCTTAAATTCTAAGGCATAATTCTACATGTTGTAAGTTTTACAAAATTGTATACAGATAAAAAAAAAAAAAAAAAAAAACCTGTGTATATGCAAGAAAAACTATGGCAGACATCAATGGCAGTAAACCTGCGTGAGACATGCTGTAGATTGAGTGAATAAAATTTTGACAAAACCAATACCGTAGTATTACACTAGAAAATGTACCTAACAGACATAGTGAGGTCTGGCATGTGTTTTTTTACAGATGAAAATATAAAAAATAAAATAAAATAAAAAGCCAAGTACGACAATTTTTTGGCTATTTGATGATTGCGTGGGCAAGGAATGTCACAAAAATTATGTCACCGATTTCGGCTCATTTTGGAGCCAATCATGCACAGCTGACAACATCACTAGAAAAACAACCTGAAGTCCCCTAATCATCCTAACAGGATACATTTCAGAGAGAGAGGGAGAGATAAATGAATAAATAAATAAAGTCAGAACCCTTTTTTTTTTTTTTGCTGAATAAAGTCAGAACCCTTTAGTTCTTATAATAAGGAATCCAACTGACAGTAATTTGGGACATATGCTAACAGAAATATATTGTTTTCACAGGATCTTACTATAATTGCTATCTGAAAAAGAATAGAAACTTAAACGTAAGCAGAATGAGTATACATACAGCGTGAAATGTATTCTGATTTATTCAACAGTTAGCCTTCGAGTTGCACTGAGCATCGAAATGAAAAATCGACACCCATCAATGTTGTATTCTTCAAGAGAATTCCTGTGCCCAAAACTCCTTATAATTTACCTGACAGAAAATTTATTTAAGCCTTGTGTGTACAGGAAATTGAAAGAGATCCAGATTAACAAGAGCATATATATACCTTACCGCTGAGCTAAGCCTGTTCATGCTTATAAGATGATCCCTCCAAAAACAATCTGGAGTCTTAACAAGAACTGCTCTCTGTAATTCAAAATTATAAAAATTAGGAAATGAAAAAGAAAAAAAAAAGTAAATCTTGAATCTGGCAAAACAACAATCAGCAGCATTTCCAAGGGCAAACAGAAATAAATAATCATATAATTTTTTTATTTTCCCACTTTCAAGGCATTCCAAAAGTCACTGAATGAACTAAACCACTTAACTATTACGTAATTGACAAACCATAGTTCACAATATTCATATCTCAGATTCTCAATGGGTTTATACGAGAGAGAGAGAGAGAGAGAGAGAGAGGGTGAAAAACCATGGTCATCTCCTTGCTAGTGTTTTGTTTATGAGTATACTACAAAAGTTCAATCAAGTACAGTCAATTCAAGCACATCAAGTTCAGTCAAGTCTCAAATTTTTATTTTTTTCTCCGATTGATAAGACATCCATTACATAAAACTAAAAAGGCTTCGTGCCTTCTCCTTTTAAATTCGCTACCATAAATCAATCTACATACAATTTAAATCAATTGATCTTAAGTTATTATTGCACATTAGTAGTCAAAGTCAAAGTTACTGAAAATATAGACTTTCAAGTGATATCTTGGAGTTGTGGACTAGAGGTCTATGTTGGAGCAAACCTTCAAGTTGAGTTCTGAAATCGTGGACTGAAGGTTTACATTAGGAACACATCTATATCAAAGAAGTCGGAGTTGAGTTCGGTAACTTTAGTTAAGTTTACAAAAAAATAGGATTATTCAATATGTAAAATTCCATTTGATTATTGATTTGTTTACCTAAGGATTGACAAGGTCAAGCCCTACTCCGCCATGAGGTTTTTGCTTTGAAAAGATTCATTTTATTAATTTTCCTAAATTATCATATCCTAACTAACTCATATACTTTTTTCACTGTATTGATTTTTATATTTATTTAAGAATTAAATGACCACTGTATTAATGATTGTTGCTTTAACCGTTTCATATAATAAATCTAATTAATAAGTTGGCCTTAAAACTTGTTAATTTACGAAAGGTGTTGCTACTATCAATGAAAAGAAGAACGAATGGTGGCTATGAGAGGAAATTCAAACTTTTAAGTTATTACTTCTTAGTATTTATTCGTATTTGGAGAAATTGTAACAATTGGGAATAACATATTTCAATACCAAACTAATACTTTTGGAGTTGCCTCTACTTTTATATATATATATATATATATATATGTGTGTGTATATATATATATATATATTTTTTTTGGTTATATGTTTATTTGTCAATGTTTATAAAATTATAAGTCTATGTCGACTTAATATTTTAGTTCTATATATACATATAAAAGATGCTTGTATTTAAATAATGAAATAAAATTTTTTTTTGAGAGAGATAATGAAATAAAATTAAAAGAGAATAAATTGGCATTTTACACCCTCCAATATAATGCTAGTTTGACGCATCAAATTTTTACAAATAATAGAATAGGAACTACCACGCACAATCAAACACTGCTTCCTACAATAATCATAAAATCAAACCCTCAAAACCGACTTCAGCACTTCTGCTCTTACATGCCACTGAGTTAAGAAGCTGTTGTTGCTGCCGCTGCCCAATTGAGTGTACTCCAACGAAACTGCCGGAATCAAGGAAATCTGTTAAAGCTGCCGTAAATTGAAGAAACCCCAACAAAACATCTAAATCAAACAAGCTGGATGTTTTTGTGGATTTTTTTTTTAAATAATCAAATCCCTCAAACAATTTCATTAGTTAGCCAAGGTTTGAAACTATTTTGGTATCTAACAAATCGAGTCTGTTAGACTCGATTTTGCCTTTTGAAATTGCACTTGGAGTATGAAACTCGAGTGTGAGACACTCAAGTATGAAACTCGAGTGTGAAACACTTGATTTCTAAGTGCAATTTCAAAGGGCAAAATCGAGTCTAACAGACTCGATTTGTTAGATACCAAAATAATTTCAAATCTTGGCTAACTAATGAAATTGTTTGGCTTTTATAGTTATTTTCAACAAAAATAAAAATCTTGTATTTGTTCATCAAAATGAAGGAAAGACAGATCCGTGGGCATTTTTGCCCGTTAAGTTAATTTTGCAAACATATTAGTTATATGACCAAAATTAAAACATATTAGTTATGTGACCACTTTTGGAACTCAAATCTTTTAGACTAGATCTCTAATGTGAAGAACTCGAGTCTTTGAAACTAACATTCCACTAAAACTTAAAAATATATATATTATTTCATGGTTTTCTCCATGGAACTCAAGTTCCAAAGGTGACTTGAATTTCGAAAGTGACTCGAGTTCCAAAAAATAGTCACATAACTTGTACGTTTCAATTTTGGAAATATAACTAATATATATTTGCAAAACTAGCTTATTGGGAAAAAAAAAAAACCCAAATCTGCTTTATGCTTCAACATTACATCTAGAAGTTTTTGTTGTTTATGTTTTTTCTTTTCTTTTGTTATCTTTCTTGATTGGTTGTGATCCAAGATATTTGAAGCATTGGAAAATAAAACATGCAGTATTTGGGCAAAGACCATAAGGATTTCCTCAAGGAGAAGAAGTTTCCAAAGGGTGTAAACAAAAATTTTCTTGATTCTTGCGGTTTCACCAGAGAATTCTCTCAGCTTGATGGTAGTGGCAGCTTCTTGCGTCGGTGGTGGTGTGTAACAGAAGAAGCCTAGGCCGAGATTTGACTTTCTCATGATTATTGTATTAACAAAATCTTGTTTGATTGTGTGGTAGTCCTATTCTATCAGCCGAGATTTGATGTTCTCGTGATTATTGTATTAACAACATCTTGTTTGATTGTGTGTGGTAGTCCTATTCTATCAGCCGAGATTTGATGTTCTCGTGATTATTGTATTAACAACATCTTGTTTGATTGTGTGTGGTAGTCCTATTCTATTATTAACAAAATCTTGTTTGATTGTGGAGGTTGTAAAAGTGGCTTTTTACACTCCATTTGGTTAGATTGTATTCTTAAATCGAGATCAAATTGTAAAGCAGGCTAAAGAGTAGTCTTTCAGGGTTGGTCATTTTGTATCACCACTTTTCTCTCATCAGACAGAAAGAAGAGAAAGTCTGTAGACACGAAAAATTTCACACTTGATTGATGCAACAAATTGTTAGTGATAGATAAAATTAAAAATGACGTCAATAGGGATCTAATAAAAATCAGTAAAAGCTTGTCAATTTAATTGTTATGAAAGAAAACTGTGAAATTTTTCGTGTTTAAAAAGAATTTTAGACCCCGAAGAGCCCATGGGGATTCCTATGTTATGGGCAGACGCATTGACCTGGGTATTGCTATGAGAATATAATATAGTAGAAAGTTCAAAGATAGTAAGGTGATTATTAACAAGATTTTCCAGACGATATCTTCCTTAAAAAGCTTTAAATTAAAATTAAGGCCCATGGCCTCGTGAAAATATTATAAGTGTAATAAACATATGTATTAACCTCCTCGTGTGGAGATGAACCTCACAAACGTTACACTAGTTAACGTCTTCGCTGATGGTTGGATATAAATATAAAGACAAAATTTTGAAGAGTTTGAAAAAACTATTTTAACTTCTGAGTTTTTAAATACTGCTAATACCCATTTTTGCTACACATTTTCTATAAGCACGATCAACCAAGTCCAACTTCCTTGTGGGTCCAATTCATATATTATAGTATATTTTATTCTTTAAGCATGGCCCAAGCCCATGCGACATTTTGGGGGAAATTGAGGAAGTAAGGTTTAGAAGGTATGGGTCAGTTTCTTTCGGACCTTTTGCATGTGCCCAACACATGCGTGCTACCAAGTGGGCAAGGGACACTGGTAGCACCTCAGGCTCATGGAAGAAGTTTTGTACCCAAAATTTCCACCCCAAAATAACTTTTATGCTCTGACTAACTGTGACCCAAAGTTTTTACCCGAACCCTTTTTTTCTTTAAGTTGGCTCTCATTGGCCAACTTCAGTTGCTAGCTCTCATTCAGGTAAGCCCCCCAATGGTCTAAAACAACTGAAAATGGGGAGCCAATAAGGGTTTAGTCAAATCTTTCCCAAATTATGCATAAAACAAAGTAACTCTTTTACCCAACTAAAGCTGCTAGCTCTCATTCAGGTGAGCCCCTCAATGGTCTGAAACAACTGAAAATGGGGAGCCAATAAGGGTTTAGTCAAATCTTTCCCAAATTATGCATAAAGCAAAGTAACTCTTTTACCCAACTAAAGCAAGTCTGAACCAAACATTAACTTAGCACCTTGGAGGTCCATAGCCTCATCTTTATCCTAAAAACCAGTCACTTAAAGCACCTCAAACTCAATATAAAAGGCCCCAATCAAATTCAAAACAAAGGAATCACATTTTACTCTGAGAGCAACACTCCAATATCGAAACAAAAGTCTCTCGTCAACTAAAAAACCAACGAACTACGTTTTCACTCACAAAGCTGAAACTTGAGACCAAAAGCCCATTTGGCCAACTAACATTCTCACAATTTTGAAGTTTAGGGGTGGAAATATAGGTACAGGGTAACCTTCCCTCTCTTCCTCACAACCTCTCTTAATTTCCTCTTCTCACTAACTGTGGGTCAAAGTTTTGGACCTATGTACTTTTTCTACATTTTCTTGTATTTCAGTTATGGCATTTTGATTTCTCTCTTGTTAAAGCACCATTAGCCTTTATTTATTAAATATTGGAATTTTGAGCTTGATTCTCCACAAATAAACACTTCTAAAGAACCTAAGGGGAGATATGGGCTAATCTTGCAATTTTGGCCCTTGTCGTAAAACGTCCCCGACATTTTGGCGACTCCACTGGGGAGTCAAGCAGCTGAAAGAAGAGAAATGGTGCCTCCAAAGATTCAACCAACAAAGAGATGGTGTTTCTCACCTCAACTTGCCGTTCCCAAGAGAAACCGTATGATGCTTTGCTACACAAAAAGAGCATTGTGAAGTTAAGCGGAAAAAAGTTCTATGCTTAGCTCATTGAGCTGCTAGAGATGCTCCCGAACGTGCAATGAAATTGCTCCAACCTTTAGAAGCCATCCAAGAAGTGAAGGATTTTAAGGATGGAGAACTTTCTTATTTAAGGGAAAAATTTTCTTCTACTCATTTATATCCCCTTTTTGATATTATTCTCATGGATGAATTATCCTACATCTCTTGCTTTATATAATGTTTGTAAACATTTTTGTTGTAGCTTGAAAATGCAAAAATGGTGAGCCGGAAGCCCGCCCTTGAAGGGAAGGAAGGCTCTGGCCAATAATCAACAAAGAGAAGTTCTAAACTTCAATTTCAACTAAGAACCCTTCACAACAATGACTAAAAGCTCATCCTCAACATCTCCTCAACAGATGTCTCTTTTATTGTTGAGTTATATTGTTGACTGGTTAATGTCGAGTGTATGGAGGATGTCACGAGTGACTGACTCATTTTGGGAAGAGAATAATCACCGTTGTGTGCGACCCTTCGGAGCTTAATATAGCTGGTGTCACCGCTAAATAAGTTCTTCACCAAATAGCTAAAGGTCATAGCTAAATGGCCCGTCACAAGTCACTAGATGTTCCACACACCAAGTCTTAAGATAGTGACATTCCATATGCCAAATCTTGAAGTCATTTAAGCCATATACTAGTGCCAATGCACGCTTAAGCTAAGACTCTCAAGCACTCTCTTTGCTAATTCATTTTTTTTATACATATCGTTTAAACCATTTTAATCCTTCAAATTTTTAATCGAAATATTTTCTAAAAGTCGTGTATGCTACTTCACTTAGCCATGACTATCGTTTACTAATGTAAATCACATCTACGCTTAGGGTGAAACGGAAACATTCTCGTATTAACTTCTTCCCAACTCCCAAATTTGAATGGGACTTTGGTTTTTTTGGCTTCAGATACTGGTTTTGATCCCAGGAACTTTGTTTAACAAATGTAACCTGGTGAACATGAATAATTAATATTAACTTTCAATGAAGCAGTGAAAATAAAGTCCAAACTACCAAGAATTTACTAAGAATTGAGAATAGCAAAAAAACAGTACATATAAAGAATAAAAAAAAGACAAAACATGATCAATAATATCTATTGTTTTACCAGTTTTTCAAGGAACTATTGAATGGCAACTGAGTGCTTCTTCATTCCTGCCTCCTTGGGTTTCTAAACCAAGGTCTGTTTAAGGTGAAAGTTTCATGTTAATATATAATCTGAACTTGATTTATGCCGAGGAAGCCTCGTGTATACCAAGTAGTTTAGGTTGAATCTTAGTCTTCTTCTCTTCAGAGTCCTTATTGATTTTCTCCTAAACCAAAGACAAATAAATATCAAACTATTGTCGTTTTTTTGTTGTCTTTTTAGATGCTTGGATGAGTGTATCAGAAATTTAATTAGATATCAGGTAACCGGCCTTTATGGTGTTTCTTTTTAAGTAAATGCACTGATGCTGTACAGATGATGTACTTTTTCCCAGGGTCGGCGTGATATGGATCTCTTATATTGGGCATAGTCTAGTTGATCTTGGGCTCTTAATTGCTCCTATTGTATTTCGAGAATTGATTCAATATTTTAAATATAGTTTTCAATACTTTTAGCTTGCCAGGACTAATGATAAAATTAATTTCAGTGCTCGTTAATGTATAGGTTGTTGGTCTAATGGTTAATAAAGAATAGAAAATTATCTTTAGTTTGATAGGAGTAATATACCTAAAGGATTACTTATTAAAATAAGTAGAACTTAAAGACTATATGGATTTTCGTGTATGAAAATTTGGATTTTGATTTCAATGTTAATAGTGATTTATAGAGTGGTAGGGAATTCATGTTCTTACTGTTGTTGTGCAGTGAAAGTGATTTACTGTTGTTCTACTTTTATTTGTTTTAATTATCTGTAGCTATGTTATAGTTTATGCTATGAATATGTAATTGGGAAGTAGACTATGTGTCATGTGCATCCAATTTCTTATGGTTGCTTAACTCTATAGATGGGTAAAAAGGCCACTTCCAACCCCGAGGCAAAAAAGGCTAGAGCATTATGGGATAATGCAAGTTGGACAACCACTTTTTGTGACCTTTGTGTGGAACAAATTGATGCCGGGCATAGAACAAGTGGTGCATGCTTTAGTCGCAAAGGTTGGGCCATTTTGGTGACCAAATTTTGTGAACAGACCGGTCTAGACTATGATAAGGACCAGGAGGGTGTTGGTGATTCTGATGGTAGCTCCGAATTTAAGGATAATCAATGTGATATGAGTCTAGACATTGATAGTTTGCAGCAAGGACATACTAGTCAATCACGTAGCTCAGGACAAAAGCGAACTAGTGAATTTAAGGATTATTAGTAGTTGTCTTTTTTTTCTTTTTTCTTTTTTATAATATCATGTAGTACAATTTAAACTTGGGTTATTGGTATGTATTTTGTTATCTTTTTACATTTTTATGTTGTACAATTTAAACTTGGGTTATTGGTATGTATTTTATATCTTTTTACATTTTTATGTAGTACAATTTTTAAACTTGGATTATTGGTGTGTATTTTATCATCTTTTTACATTTTCATTTTGTGCTTCATGATGATGAAAATTATTTAGATTTAATTAATATTGATAAGAAGTCATTAATGGTAATAACAAATAATTATGACACTAAAAAGAAAAATTGCCTAAACATTATTAATAATACCAATAATATATTTTATTATTATTATTATTATTATTATTATTATTATTATTATTTTAGTAAGTGTATGAAGCAGTTAATTTAAGTATGAAATAAACTCCCTTATATATACATTGTCCTTTTTGGTAATTTGCCCTTCAAACTGCCACTTTTATAAATACTAGCCAAACACTCAGCTTTTTCAAAAAGCACTTTTTAACAGCTTTTACCAAACACTCAACTTTTTGAAAAAACATTTTTTCATACTGCACTTTTTGAAAAAGCCACTTTTTCAAAAAGCCCTTTCCCAAAAAGCTGAAACAAACTCACCCAAAGGCTACTAAGGAGAAAAGCCAAAGTCACCAATATGTCAAGGAAATGAAAGTTCTTGTGGTAAAATGATAAAGTTACCATTGCAAGTATGAAAGTAAAGATTAATGAAGAAAAAATTCTGAAGCTACACGTGGACATAAAAATCAAGGAGCGTTATGGGTTGAAACTATCATTTGGATACAACTCAAGGGAAGAAAATTGGCTTTTGCCCTTTCTTTTTAAAATATCCAGCAAAATGCCCAAGTCTAAAACTAATTAGGGAAATGCCCCTGTTTTGAAACTCAATTTTTAGAAAATCGAGTTTCAAATGTATAACTCAATTTTTGGAACATCGAGTTATAGCGAAAGTGGACTCAGGATTTTTTTTTTTTTTTTTTTTTTTTTTTTGGAACTTCAGTTCCATAAACTCAAGTTCCATGTAAAGTACTCGAGTTCCACTTGAATTTTTTCAAGGAACTCAAGTTCCATGAACTCGAGTACTCTTGAGTTCCAGAAAAAAATAATAATAATAATAATAATAATTTAATTTAATTTTCAATTCGCTATAACTCGATTTTTAGAAAATCGAGTTTCAAAACATGGGCATTTTCCTAAATAGTTTCAGATATAGGTCATTTTATTGGATATTTATTAAAAAAAAAAAAAAGGGCAAAAGCTCATTTTCTCCCAACTCAATGTACTTGGACTTGCGATCCATAACATCTCTACATATACGAGCTTCTTTAACCCTAGAGTTTTGTACAAGTGGAGTCCATAAGTCACGATACTTCTATAAACAGGCTTCATCGACTTGTACCTTCTCAACAAAAAATAAAGCGTTTGGGTAAATTAATTCCCAAACCCACAACATGTACAAGCAATAGGAAACATCAACTACTCACACGCATGCCGCAAGTGTCACGCATGCTCAAGGGGCTAATGTTGATACCTATTTTCGCGATACAATTTCTACAAGCACGATCAACCAAGCCCAACTTCCTTTTGGGTCCAATTAAGGTCGGTTTCTTTTGAACCTTTTGCATGAGCCCAACACATGCGTGCTACCAAGTGGACAAGGGACACTGATAGCACCTCAAGCTCCTGGAGGAGGTCTTGTACCAAAAATTTCTACCCCAAAATAACTTTTATGCTCTGGCTGACTATAGCCCAAAGTTTCTGCCTGGACCCTTTTTTTCCTTTAAAAATGGTTGGCTCTCATTGGTCAACTTTAGCTGCTAGCTCTCATTTAGGTGAGCCCCCCAATGGTCTGAAACAACTGAAAATGGGGAGCCAATAAGGGTTTAGTCAAATCTTTCCCAAATTATGCATAAAGCAAAGTAACTCTTTTACCCAACTAAAGCAAGTCTAAACCAAACATCAACTTAGCACCTTGGAGGTCCATAGACTCATCGTTATCCTAAAAACCAATCATTTAGAGCACCCCAAACTCAATATAAAAGGCCCCAATCAAATTCAAAACAAAGGAATCTCATTTTACTCTGAGAGCAACACCCCAATCTCAAAACAAGAGTCTCTCTTCAACTAAAAAACCAACGAACTACGTTTTCATCCACAAAGCTGAAACTTGAGACCAAATGCCCATTTAACCAACTAACATTCTCACAATTCTGAAGTTTAGGGGTGGAAATATGGGTATAGGGTAACCTTCCCTCTCTTCTTAACAACCTCTCTTAATTTCCTCTTTTCGCTAACTGTGGGTCAAAGTTTCGGACCTATGTACTTTTTTTACATTTTCTTGTATTTCAGTTATGGCATTTTGATTTCTCTCTTGTTAAAGCACCATTAGCCTTTATTTATTAAATATTGGAATTTTGGGCTTGATTCTCCACAAATAAACACTTCTAAAGAACCCAAGGAGAGATGTGGGCTAATCTTGCAATTTTGGCCCTTGTCGCAACTTAATTTGTGACCTAAAAACACTTGTTAACATAAATATATATATATATATATATATGAGTTGGGTTCAAGTTACACCTAGTGTAACTCTAAGCAATGTTACACCACTCAATAAGTTGTTATTGAATTGAAATTGAAAATCCAACCATTGAATTACATATTTTATATATTCTTAACATACATGCCAATTTTCTTATCAATCGGATGCTATTTATTATTTGATCCATAAACTCATATTTTATGCATTATTTTAAACTACAAAAATTTGAATTTTAACAATTGATTGATGACATGGATATTAATTTTTGATCACCTTAAAATTTTGCAAGTATAAAGAATATACAAAGATAATGTAATCTATCAATAGATTTGTCAATATTTGCATCCAATTAAAAAATATTAGGTGGTGTAATATTGCTTAAAGTTATACCATGTGTAACTTGAACCCAACCCTATATATATATATATATATATATATATGGGTTGTGTTAACGGGCACCGTGCGGTGCCCGTTAAGCACTCTTTTTTCTTACATAAATTTTGTCTTCTTTTTTAATTTATATCACTTTTTTCAGTGTTATAGGCACTATTTTAGATTTTTTTGACTTTTTCTGACAAATTAATTTTGTTTTTTCTGCACTTAACCAGCACCAAGCGGTGCTAGTTAACATTCTCCTATATATATATATATATATATATATATATATATATATATAACACGATAGATTGCATCAACAAGTGCTATAAATATTTGATGATTTTCTTACAAATTCCTTATGGATTTCTTTCAACTTATATGTCACCGGTGTTATAAGTATGTGGAATTTTGGTGTTGATTATAATGCTCCCTATAGTGGCACAGCCAACAAAACCAGTTTCTTATGCGTTCACTCATTTTAAGACATCTCCTGAGGCAACTGGAATACATAGCAAACCTTATGCGGTTATACTATCAATACTTCTAAGCAGCTACAGTCTATTAGGATATGACACTGCAGCTCATCTAACAGAGGAAACAGAAAAGGCAGATAGAACTGGTCCTATTGCTACTCTTTCTAGTATTGGGATCGTCACCATATTTGGATGGGCTTATTATTTAGCTCTTACCTTCAGCATTCATGTATGTTTCTAGTAGTTGGATCCTTTTCTTTTCCTTCCTTTTCTTTATTTTTTTTTTATTTTTTAATGTACTTTAGCAAAGATAACTTGAAGATGACTTGAGGTTGTAATTTCAATGCAGGATTTTAACTATTTATTTGATGTGAACAATGAGACAGCCGGTGCACTTGTACCAGCACAGATTCTTTATGATGCTTTCCATGGGAGGTTTAATAATCCGGCTGGAGCTATCGTGTTTCTATGTATCATCTGGGTGTCATTCTTCTTTTGTGGACTTCAAGTTAATACTAGTGCTGCCAGAGATCTATCTCTCTATTAGAGGCTAGATAGGTTCTATAGAGTTTGGCTTACTACAGAGAATTGAACATGACACAAACATAACGTGTGTTCAAAATGACCGCGCTCTAGAGCACTAGAATCTAGAAATTACACGAACATATCACATGTTAAAAAAAGAACATGTCACTCTCATGTTTAATGCATCAGAGCACCATACAAAAGCTTAACTCAGATCTAGTTAGCCAAATTCTATGGTATTGCTTCATAAGTCACAACTTACCCAATTTTTCCACAGCTGATCTTGAAGTCATTAAGGCAATCCGAAGAGTTCATAGTTCCGTTTTTTTTTTTTTTTTTTTTTTTTTTAAATGTCTTAACATGTTTCAATCAAGGAATGGAAATAAACTACTTTGGCTTCTTCTATTCTTCCTAGGTTTATGCTCTATCGAGGGATGGAGGAATCCCATTTTCATCAATATGGAGAAGAGTTCACCCAAAGCGCAAGGTTCCAACAAATGTTGTGTGGCTCTGTGCAGCTATCAGCATTATGCTTGGCCTGCCCATCTTGAAACTTGACGTAGTTTACAATGCTATCGTTTCCTTAAGTATAATTGGATGGGTGGGAAGCTAAGCTATCCCAATTTTCGCCAAGCTAGTCATGGCAGAGGAACGTTTCAAACCAGGACCTTCCTATTTGGGTAAAGCAAGTAAGCCAATATGCTTGGTGGCCTTCGTGTGGATATGCCATTCCTGCTCAACCTTCTTATTGCCAACAACCTACCCCCTCCAATGGACAACTTTCAATTACACATCAATAGCCCTCGCTGTAGCGTTGACACTGATAATGAGTTGGTGGTTCTTGGATGCAAGAAAATGGTTCAAGGGACCAGTAAAAGATTTAGAGCAACAAGATGGAGACATTTGAAATTTTGAATGATTTCAATTGCTAAGTTGATTAGATGTTGAACCCTAGTATAACATAAGAATCACCTCCACTTCGTTTTTCTCTTTATTTCAGTTCAATCTTTGTTTGAGTTATAAACCATCCTGCGAAGTTAACTATGGGATCATGTGGGATCCCCTTTTTTTTAGGGTTGGGGGTTTGGTTCTGAACATTCACTTACAGTCAATAAACACAACAATTTTTGGATAGGCAATTAGTTGAAGCTTATCTCAAATTCCAAGGCATAAATGCATGTTGAAAGTTTTACAAAATTGTAAAAGGATAAAAGCCTGTGCGTGTGTATATGCAAGAAAAACTATGGCAGACATCAAGGGCAGTAAACCTGCGTGAGACAGTAGCTTGCTTGAATAAAAGTTTGACAAAGTCAATGCTGTAGTATTACACTAGAAAATGTACCAAACAATATGGTGAGATCTGGCATGTGTTATTTTACAGCTGAAAAAAGAAATATAAGTATGAAAAAATTTGACAAGTTTTTGGTTAAAAACATAATTGCATAGGAAAAGTAATGTCTCGCAAAAAAAAATTATGTCAATGATATGTTGGCTCAATTGGGAGCCAGTCATGCACAGCTGCTTATGAAACCTCTTTTCAGCAACACCATTATGGAAACCCTGTTTCTTTGAATTTTTTTTTTTTTTTTTTTTTTTAAGTATTTTGGCCATGTAGATCAAAACTATCGTGAACTCCTTTATGGCTTTATACTCCTGTCATCCCAAAAATAAGAAGAAAAAAAAAATTACCACAATTGCCTTCAATCTATATACCCCAAAAAATAAATAAATAAATAAACTTTATTACCCAATATCCTGGTGCTGCAAAATCCCTGAAATGTATGATGAAACTGGGTTTGAACATAGTTTGGAAGACAGACAAGAACGAGCAAGATGCAAATGATGTATCTTGTAAATGAGCATTTACCGATCTGATGCACAAGTTACCACACAGAAGAACATCATCTGACCTCATATTATACTGCCAAGTTACACCATCACTAGAACATCATCCTGCCAACCTAACAGGATCCATTTCACAGAGAGAAAGAAAACGAAAAGAGTTAGCATCCTTCAGTTCTTATAATGACACTATTTTGGGACACATCCTAACAGAAACATTGAGTTCACAACATCTTACGATAATTTCTATTTGAAAAGAAAATAAACTTAAACATAAGCAGAATGCATATACATACAGCGTGAGAAGTATTCTACTTTCCTATAAAAATAATTCCTGGAACTCCATTGGGGATGACCAATATTGCAAGAGGGTTTCTACAGTTAGCCTTCTAGTTGCACTGAGCATTGAGATGAAAAATCGACACCCATCAATTTTGTATTCTTCAAGAGGATTCCTGTGCCCAAAACTCCTTATATTCACCTGACAGAAAATTTAAGTAAGCTTTTGTGTATAAGAAATTCAATGAGATCCAGATTAAAAGGAGCATATATGTTACCGCTGAGCTAAGTCTGTTCATGTTTATTAGATGATCCCTCCAAAAACAATCTAGAGTCTTAACAAGAACTGCTCTCTGTAATTCAAAATGAAAAAAAATTAGGCAATGAAAAAAAAAGGGTAAAACTTCATGAAGCAAGCAAAAGACACAATCAGCAGCATTTCCAAGGGTAAACAGATCCCAAATGGGAAATTATATTATCTTTTATTTTCCCCTTTCCAGGCATTCCAGAAGTCATTGCATGAACTAAACCACTAAAATACTAATTGGCAAACAATAGTTCCCCATATTCATATCTCAAATGGGTTTGGACAAAAAAGTGAAAAAACATGGGCATCTCTTTTTTAGTGTTTTGTTTATTAGTAACTATTGAGACAAGCACACCAATTGACTACTAAATTAGAATAAAATTTTCTTAGTGCTTCCCGCATTATTCTCTATTGATTGGAGTTTTTTTCTTTTTTTCTTTTTTTGATGAGCAATGGTATTTTATTAATGGAAAAGATTAACTAATGCTCATAATGATGAGCACACTGTAACCTTAAAGAATTATGCACAAAAATTAAGTGATTTTGTGAAATCTAGAAGGGAGTTACTATTTGTAAGACCCCACACACAAGACCCATCAAACAGACACTTGCACAACACTTGAATAACTTTTGGCAGCCCTATGAACACAAAAAATAAATAAATAAATAAAAAAGGGTTGTTCTACCTCATCGTTAAATTCATTTGGAGTTACAAAATCAATTGGTGTCTAGATTGGCAACAAAGACCTCAGCTGGCTTAATAGTGAATCAATGTCATAAATAATGCAACCTTATCTTGAGCCATAGAAAGCACCATTGTATTGAACTCCTCCACTTAATAACAAATACATTCACAATGTGTGCACTCTTTGATTTATTGTTCTCTTGGTGAACTTTCTCCTCATCAAGTAATGGGAAATCTTTCTTCTCAGCAGTAAGCAACATATTTGACTCTTCAATATGTTGAATTAAATCTACTATACATGGTTAAGATATTTCAACTTACCTTGTAGACTCTATATTATGATCTTGCTCCACCCACATTGAAGCAATATCTTTTGGCACTTGCACTTCTCTTTCAACACTAGGTTTCAGTGGTACTCAATGTAAAGATCTCATTAGTCATTACCAACGTTGTCTCAAGTGTGGGAAGCAGTAATTTCATTGTGACCTATCATCTTTGGATGTAACCAATGCCTCAAGTCGAGGTATTAACTTGTGAAAACTTTGCGAATAAGTCCTGAATGATTTTTTCTAGATTTGCTAATGCTAGCTCCATGGCAAGTTGTGTTGAGTGGTCTTAAGACTAGAAACTTCACAAATGCTAAAACTATTTTTAAGTATGAGTATAAATTGCTTAGCCTGTCAGGAGTGAATGCCCCTGTATTACTCAGAAACTAGTTCTGGCAAGTGGGGTCAATTGCCAGAAGTTTTACTAGCTAGAGGCAAGTCCAAATGCTCTTCTTTAGAAAGGCTACCTACATTAACCACAATATATATATATATATATATATATCATCTTGTTGAGATTGGAATAGGTATTTCTTTTGATAGGTATTCCTCTCTAAGTTTTTCTTTCATTTCTTCCCAATCAATAATGGCTAGCTTGCACAATCTAAATTGAAGGTTCTCAAGATTGTTCCAGTAATCCAGAACTCTACTAATGAGTTTTATCTTGGAAAACCTATCTTTCTTGCTATATGATAACCATACTTGTTCAAAGAATTAGTGCATATCAGGTTACCAATTCATGAAATCACATGGGTCTTGAAGAGCATCAAAAGTAGGTGCTTTCAATATTACCATTGTTCGCTAGAAGAATAAAGTTTCAACAATATATTGTAACAAGAACCTAGACTAGGTTTGGGCTGCTGACTAAGCTAGCCTTGATTTGGTCTTGAGTATGTATTTTGGGCTGGTGTGTTGCAGGCCTTGATATGCTAATGTGTGGGCTAATGGGCTGACCCACATGTACCACTATTGTTTTATCCTTGTCACTTTTTATTTTTTTTTTTTGGAAATCTGGAAATATCAAATTCTATATAACAGACTATGATGCCGAAAGGACTGCATTGACCCAACAAGCTCTTCACAATCAGCTGCAATCAAAGCAGTAATAGTGGAGGCAGCATAGCACCAGTGGCAAGTTGGCAACAAGCAAGGTGACTCGCAGACTTAGACTTGTGGAAATCACCAGTGTCAAAGCAATGATGGAGGATCAATGTTCATGGAAGGTTAATCTGGTCAAGGTAATTATGGTAATACGAAATGCTTGTGGCGACTGAGTCAACTTCCTAGCACAATGACAACAACGGGATAAGTGTATACCAGTGGTAAGGGTTATTTTTTATGGGTGGGTCTTGGGCTGTGGGATCAAATGTGTTTGTTAGTGGCAAGATCAGGACTTTGGATGGTGTCTGGGCCTTAAACTTTTTTCTTTTTCTTTTTTTTCTTTTTTTAGTAGTTTGAGGGGTTGGGTTGCTTTGGAAATGACAACAGTAGCTGGAATGGCTATCAATGCTGTGGAGGTTTCAGGGATGATTAGGGTTCAACGACAGTTGAGTTTTCTAATTGTTACGGTTTTGGCTGTGACTGACAGTTATGTGTGAAAATCACAAATCAAGTTTTGCTATAATACCAAAACAAAAGCAAGAAAAAACCAACACTGAAATTAAAGAATAGGAAAATAAATGAACCTAATTAACTAATAAGACATAAATATATATATATATATAGATATATATAAATCTAATTTACCAACAAAGATATAATAGACTTCCAAAAATTAAATGTTCTTAGCGCTTCCCGTATCAGTGAATGCACATTAGAATTAGTGGAATTAACTTTTCAATTTAAAAATATCTTAGTAATATAAAGTTATTGTTGTTTTCGTGTGAAACAAAAGTGCTCAAAATTGATAAGAAAAAATAATAATGAAAATTAAAATAATAATAATAATAATAATAATGATATCAAAAAAATTATGTTGGTTAGCTAAATTTTTTGTATTCCCACTAATGAAATATACCACAACCTAAAATATATTTGAATGGATGAGAGAGAAAGGGAAGCACAAAAATTTAAAATAAAGTAACCAAAAATATGTTAAACAATATGGTGTTTCTTTTCTTTATGTTCCGTAAGACTAATTCTCTCAATAAATAGGTCATAAAATTATGTGAAAGTCATTTCTTGCGGTTAAAAAAAAAAAAAAAAAAAAAAAAAAAAAAAAAAAAAAAAAAAAAAAAGAAAAGAGTAGTTGCCCCCTTTAAAAAAAGAGGGCAAGTATGCAGACAATGGCCAAAGTTCATTATACTATAGCTGTACAACAAGAACTCCAATAGGTTGAGTAATTATAATTTATAATGTACAAGTCAAATTACTATCAACACTTTTTGTTTTTTTGGGGTAAGTAATCAAATTCATAAAAATCACAAAAAGGGGCAACCCTAGTACAGAGAAGTATACAAAGGAAGAATTAGTATCAACTCTTGTTAGCATAGTTCAATTTTCACAAAGAAACAGAGCTTTTATTCCATCAGAAAGAGAACATATAAGAAGAAAGGATCTTACCTCAATTTCCTTCACATACGCATCATCATAACCTGATTCTTCTATGACATTTAAATATGACGCAATTAGAATATCTCCTAGGTACTTGCGAAGAAGATTAATAGTAGCCCGATACCTTCCATTCCTACATTATACATAATAGTGAGTCCAAGTCAAATTTGTGTGTTTGTATGTGTATCTTCAATTATAAGTAGATTATTAAGAGCCCTCACACAGTCAAATCATCAGAGCATATAGCGAGCCAACGTTTCAATGAGGAGCTCTTCCTGCGTATTCCTCTAAAGGAATTTGAAGGTTTTGGCAAGTTTGGAAGGTAAAAGCTGTCAATATCAATTGAACTAGAGTCATGTAGTTGTCCAAGGGATTTTAGCAACGCATCCTTAGTGATCCCTGCAAATGAGTCTTCAAAAATTCCATCTGTTGAGGATATATTTTAACGAAGCATACCATCATTGTAATTTGATAATTTAAAAAAGGTGAAAATATCATTTTTGGTCCTTAATTTTGGAGTCACTATCAATTTGATCCCTATATTTTAGGGATAATTAATTTGGTCCCTATTATTTTCAACTTGTAGTCAATTTTCTTCAACTTGCAGTCAATTTCCGTTAGTAAGTTGACAATAAGGACCAAATTACTGCAAGTTGAAAACAACATAGACCAAATTGTCTGCTACCAAAATGTAGGAACGAAATTGATAATGACCCCAAAATGTAGAGACCAAAATGGTATTTTTGCCTTTAAAAAACATAGTGCAAAGAAATCCAGGACCGAGTAATTGTTACAAATCAGCTCACCATCCAACAGCTTCCCAGCAATTGAGATGAATTCCTTCAAGAGCTTCCCCAAGCTCCAACTCCTTGGATGCTATCAGACACAAACGAGGCAATAAGTAAAATGAATCAGTGCACAGCAATGTACAACATCCTATGACAAGATCCCAACTACCTTCAATGGATCAACATTTCCAAAAACAATTTCATCCACAACTGCCTGCATGTACCTATAAGATTGTTTTTTAGAGGGGGGAAAAACCAAAAAAATAATGATAAATAAAATAAAAATTCAACATTCAAAATGTGATCTAACAGGACAGAGTAGCACAAATGGAATTACTAAAAACTAAAAGGCACTCACTGGAGAATGTATTGGGAACAACTTTCACTATCACCCGTTAAAATTAATTGCCTAAGGTCATAGACATGCTTTCTTTGCACCTGATATAAGAAAATCGAATTACTGATAGATGACTAGCAGAAGTTTTTATTTAAATCTAATAAATATCAAAGACCTTTTCAGTGTAAAAGAAATTCATAAGAAAGGGTTGTACCTAAAATTTAGAAAAGGCACTTCTATGCATACCTCTAGTACTTCATCAAACTCAACCAGGCTCTTTCTTATGCCAAAAAAGTACTTCTCCACATTGATTTGCAATGCCAAGAGCTATAAGTTTATCATAATCTATGTTAGCAATAAAAGGAAGATTCTAATCAAACACAAAACAGAATAAACAAATAATAAAAGAAAAAAAGCATACAAGAATGAGTAGATGAAAAGGATATCATGGAAAAGTTAGACCATAACCTGCTTTACAATTGTTTCACCCTCAATTGGTACATCCTCATCATTAGTAATCTTAGATATAAGTCTCACTGCCCATTCAGTATCAAAATTAAACTTTTGAAACATCTCATCCTGCAAGCTATTACATAAATACGTAGTATGAGACTTCAGCTAAGACAAGCACCTTACTAAAAATAAGAATATTAGAAATCTGAAAAAGTTCATTTATTTGGTTTGATGTTCCATGTGGAAACTACAGCAAGGACAAAGTAATAAATTCCAAGCGTTAGAAGTCCACTCCTTAAAAAAAAATAAAAAACACTTTAAAAATCACATAATTACCGAAAGATCATTATAACAATATCATGATTCAATGCATCAAAACCAACTTTAGCCAAATGAAAAATGAGATAAAAGATAATAATAGATTAGTGTAGCACTCCTTGTTTTATCAAAGCAATTTAACTTATATGGAAATGTCAAAGTTCACTCTCTGAGACTCATAGTTTCAATAATTTAATTATCTCCAATCTTTCAGCAGGCCACATGACCAGCTCACTTCAACATCTACACCTAACTTATCTTTCTCCAACATATAAACATATGAAGGTTCCTAATTCTTAGTTCATAATTTGACTCCATTCAGCAAATCAGACTGAACAGATAACTAATTCATAACAAAATAATATTCACAATGGTAAATTCACTGACTTGACTCAAAGGAATAAGAAAACTTAGAGCATATACGGGAAATGCAGTACCGACAACCGAGAGCTGCATATGATCCTGCCCCTGTAGATCTTAAAAGTTTATATTTTAACTTTTGTTAAGTAATATCTTACAAGTTTCACCTTCTTCATTTTGGTTTATAAATTCATTGAAAATTATCATTTGTTTTCTCTTCTGAAACTCATCATATTTGATACAGTTAGATTTTAAATATCTATATACATTGCATATATGTTTATATTCCATTATTCCTCCCTTTTTGTGCTGTGTATAATTAAGAGAGAGAATTACATTCCCAAAACATCCACCCAGCCCACCTTCCCGTTCTGCTCAAAAAAGAAAAGGAAAAATAAAAAGAATAAAAGTTGAACATATATCCAAGCCTAACCACACAAGTGTCCAATTATTTTGGCTGCAAGAAACCAATTGCAGTTTGTCTAACCACAGCCTATTCAACCAGATGTGCTTATTACTTCCAAAATGAAAGGAGAGATAAATTATAAGTCCACACAGAATAACCCAAGAATCAAGGCTATGAGGAATAATATGGCCCTCAAACTTAATTAGTCCAGATTTAATGCTTCAGCCTTGATAACTAGCATAGTTTTGAACATATGGGTTTTAAGAATTTGAACCCCTTTCAATTCAGAGCAGATTTATTTCCTTTTTTAGTACCTGTTGTTCAGTACTGAAAAGGAAATGAGCAGAAGCAGAAATCATTTTGAGTTCTATAATATAATAGCTGACTAAAGCCATTTAGATTTACAGATAGCTAAAAACCTTCTTCTCCATTTTTCTTTGTTATAACTATCTACAGACAGCCAAATACCATTGAACAGTATACTACCTCACCATAAACCGTGTTGATCCGGGATCCCCTTGCCTTCCAGCTCTTCCACGAAGCTATTTAAAAGTATCACCATTTATGGATCAGAACCATGTCTATATTGGAATACATAACAAGGAACCACAAATTTTTTTTTTTTTTTCAAATGAGTGAATAAATCAATGAAAATTACCCAATGGGGGGCTCAACCCAAGTACAGAGGGAGTAGCCTTAGAATCTAAAATGTTGGCTTTCACTGAAACCATCATGCAATTAAGGGCTCACCTGGTTATCGATTCTTCGTGATTCATGCAAGGATGTGCCAATCACATGAAGACCCCCTATTTTTTTCACCTCATACCCCTCACGTGAACAGTGGACTTCACAATCCTTCAGAACTGACAGAAAAGCCAGTGCTATAGTAGGGCCAAGAGGGTACATCTCAGACTCTTCATCAACAAGCTTTTCTATATCTTTCAAATTAATTGATTGACTCATTTCCACAGCTTCCAAGATCAAAGTTTTTGCCTTTTGATATGTCCAGCTCTTACCCTCACTTTTGCATACATATTTAGCTGGGTGATTCACATAGAAATGAACAGAAAACATCAATTATAAATACACATACTTCAAAGAAAAATATAATAGAAAATTCATCCAAAATGAGCTTGGAGTAAAATATTTCAAGTATGAGGTCACCAACCCATTAGGGCTGCCTTGGCAATCAGAGCCAATGATGACGATCCAACCTTTATCTTTGACAATACCTATAACAAAAGATTGATTAAACACAGAATTTATTGTTTAGCAGCACTTAGAGACCACAATGGATCACCTTTTGTGAAATTTCCCCACCATCAACTTCAACATTAGGAGCTTCTCGTGTTAAAGCCGAAAGTAACTGGTCCTCTATGATTTCTTTTGCAAGCATCTAACATATCACAACAGAAATGACAGGAAGTCCTGCCCATTGTCAAAGTGATACTCCAAACAAGAAAATATCAAAGTAATCAAACTAAAAATATAGAAACATATGCATTATCAGCTCATCTTAACTTACCCAATAGTCATGATAGGATAAATTCTTTAAATTGAAAGTTGGACGTATATAAGTAATCTAACAAGAACACCTACCTTTGGATTTCCTCCAAGTATTATATCAGTGCCTCTACCAGCCATATTTGTGGAAATGGTTATGGCATTTTTTTGCCCTGCCTGGGCAACAATCTCAGCCTCCTTACCAGCATACTGATTTAATTAATTTTAAAAAACAAAAAAACAAAAGGCCATCCAATGAGCAAGAGACAAATTGTGCATTCAACTGTAAGGTCAAAATGAGTAAAATATTCACAAACCTTGGGCCGTGCATTCAGGACATTGTGGGTTATATTCCATTCCCTCAGTAGATCAGACAAATGTTCAGAATTCTCCACACTGCACCAAGAAAATAAGAGCTCTTAGTCATAAATCAGCTGCCTCTGAAACCTTCAAAAGATAATATTACTAGTAGGATGCATATAAGGTAAGATATTTCCGTATTCAAACTAAACCAAGGTGATTGACATCAAACAGCACCAACGCAAAAATAAATGAATCGCTAACTTAACTTGATGGGCCTAAAGGAAATAACTAATAGCATTAAATTACAATAAATGACAATGTCATGTTCATCCCTTTGTAAATCATAATCTGAAAGGCATGCATTCATATTCCAAAACAAATTGCCACATCAAAATTGGGCATGGAATGCTTTGCTTTTCCTTCCTCCATATATTACTATCAAGGAAGGATCTGCTCCTGCAATTTTCTTTCTAATGATTAATTTATTATTCAAAACAAGCCATTTCAAGATTAAACTTCATAGAACCATAGGAATATTAACCTTAGCCTACTTGGTGCCAGTGGAAGGGCTTCATGAGGATATGGATACTCTTATTGCTCTGACAATTTTTTTATCATCAATATTTCATTGCCATTATGCATAGAAGAGCCAGCTTTCTACAAAGTTTAGGTCCTTGCACAAATAAGTGCAACAGCAAGAAACATCCAACATACTGTAAGAAGTCAAGTTATGAACTAACAAACATTAGGATGTAAAATAGAGGCAGATTAAATTAGTCACAGACAAAGCGTAGTGCAAGATTGTTAAAACAGGTATATTGACAAGCAAACCAGAGATTTACCTAGTCGTTCCAACTAAAACAGGACGACCCAGTCTAAACATGTATGCAACTTCTTGACGAACATGATCCCATTTTCCACGAGCAGTCTAAAAATAAAACAACCCAAGTCATTAGTCAAGTTGAAATAAAGAAAACCAAAAACAAAATCAACAATAAATATCAAATGCCCTACAGCAAAAGCTTGGATGGGTAAATCTTTACGAATATTTGGAAGATTGGTGGGCACTTCAATAACTGGTATCTGGAACATTTTCAAAAACTCTTTTTCCTGCAATAATAACTCTTTTTGTGAGAAATGCATTGCAAAATCTAGCAAAGCATTAAATTCAAAATATGGTTAATTACAATGTCAAAATCCATATTAACATCCATACCTCCGTCTTTGCAGTCCCAGTCATCCCTGACAGCTTTGGGTAAAGCTTAAAGAGTGATTGATATGTGATTTGTGCCACAATAACTGAATCAGCCTAACAAGTGTAAAAATTGACACTTTGAATCAGATAAGTTCAACGCAATCATAAAAATGTGCAGAACAAACTTCATAACCTAATGTTAAACACCAAGATACCTGAATCTTCAGACCTTCTTTAGCCTCTACAGCCTGATGAATCCCCTCAGACCATCTCCTTTTCTCTTCCACTCTGCCTGTCAGCTGCATACGTTTTTTTTTTTAATGTCCAATCCATTAACAATAAGCATCTTTCAGAACAACATGATTTAATCCCACAAAAGATGTGTATAATAGGCTTAAGTTACAACTAGCGCAACTCTTATTTTTCATAAGTATACTTAGTATAACTCTTAGTTAATGTAAGAACAAAATTTGAATTGAAGAGCATAAAACACAATTTACTGAGAAACAGCACCTAATCATGCCTGTTATAAAAGAAGGTTTTGGAACCTCTGGACATGGTTATCTAGTCTGCCATCCACCCAAACTTCCTTCCCCTTAAAATGAACTGATATGGTAATATACAAAATGATAAAAGAAGTATGAGCTCCCTTTGTTTAAAATTACACAGTTTCTCTATCTCCATGGTATTGTCTAAAACTGCTTCCAAGTCCTTTTTTTTTTTTAATTTTTAGAATTCGAATCCTGGACATCTCCATTGGAAACACCACTATGAATCATTTTCCTCAAGCAAGTCTAGAACTTGAACTATACCCCTATTGAATGGTATCTGTCTGTGTCCTCATACAAGAGCCCTCATTTTGTGCATAACGTATACTTAAATCGTTGCATCTGGAACAACTTCCAAAGGCCAAGTGTTCCTTTGATTTGGAAAAATTAAAAACATGTGCATATATATATATATATATATTTTTTTTTTTTATAAGTAAAAAAATATATTTAAAAAAAAAAAAAAAAAAAAAGAAACCATGTGCATATTTTGTTTCGGGTATATACATGATCTCTTTGCTCTACAAGATATTTCTCAACTTCAACTCTAATTAATTTCCTTCTCATTTTCCTCAAAACTAGGAGAGCCCTTAGGCATTCATTGATGCTTAAGCCTAACTCATTTACTGTCCTTATTATTAAATTTCAGATATTTTCCATCTACTTACTCATAAAATATGGGTTCGGTCCCCAGTGAAGTTGATTTTAATATATTACTTATCCAAAATATATATATATATATATGTATATATACTTATACATAAATATGATTAGCTGATTGTAGAGGATAAAAATATCATAGATTTACATATCGCTAATGTAAGTCTAAGGAAATTGATGAGAAAAAATATCAATAAAAGAATTTATCTTTCAAATTGCAGGGATGAGCACAGAGTACGCAGATTTCGGTTAAGTGGCTTGGGATTCTTAATCACTCTTCTTTGTAATCTTTTGATAAGTGCTCTGTTTTGTAATTTTCTTACTATTGACATAGAAACTCACTAAATCAATATTTGCCATAGCAAAAGCCAGCATTATTTGGGCATAGCATGCATAAACTTTTATTGTATAACAGTTACAATAACCATAACTCAAAATACATGAAGCACAAATATAAAAATACAAATCAGAACAAAAGAAGAGAAGCTAATTATCTGATAAAGGAACATTCTTAGAGAATTAAAATGCACAAATACATATAAGTAATACCTCATTGATTATGAGAGCCTTCCCATCTCTAACAATGTATTGAACATCTCGCCGATAGAACTCTTTAGCTTTCAAAGCATTCATCACAAACCTGTGATAATTCAGTACTAACTAGTAAGTTGTAAGTTGAATCAAAACAACTCAATATTGCTGACTTTAAATTGAACAAAATAACTAGTAAGTTCAAACAACTCAATATTCACTTCAATCACTGGAGGATTGTGAATCAAAGAAAATTAGAGTTGTTGAAACTTCCCAGGGAAAGAAAAAGGTTGGTTTGTAGTTACTGGAAAGAACAAGCAAAAAAGAGAATAATAGAGAAAGATACAAGAGAACATAGACAGGAGTTAACGTTGATGGTCTACACAAACTTTGTCACAACCAGTAATAATATCACATTGACAACGTAAGCAAGAGAAACTGACCTAGCCCAAGGATCATTTTCATCCCATAAGTCATTTGTTTCAAGAGCGGTCTCTGCAAGCGCAATCCCTTCCTCAGTTAACTCCACTGAATTATCTTTAAGCTCCACATTGTAATGCTGTCGACAGAATTGTTTTAGAGAGCAGTTTAGTTTACATAAAACATGATGAATCCAAATTACAAGAGTCTTCTGAACTGCTCAAGGACAATAAATTTGTCACTTGACCAAACAAGAAAGCAAAAGACTCGACTCACAAGGCCCTGAACAAGCAGCTCAGCTATTTTAGCAGCAACTGGATATCGTGCAGCATCTTTACTAGCCTGAAATACAGAAAAGGAAGGATATTCTGTTAACAAGATAATGCTACAAATTTGACTATTGTCGATTCTTATTTTTAAATAACCAACGCTAAAAGTATAGGACGTCACCTCCCCACTGATTAACAAAGGATTTCTTCCTTCATCTATAAGGACTGAATCGACTTCATCAACTATCGCAAAATGAAATGGCTTTGGCCTGTTCCAAAGAAAATATTGCTAAGAGTCCAATAACATGAATAAAGATGAACTTCAATTAATTTTATGAAAAATACCATCTCATCACAAGTTGTCCACTATTTCCAGCAAGATTATCACGCAGATAGTCAAAACCAAGTTCCTGGTGACATTTAGAACAACAAAAAAAAGCAGTAACAATAAATAAAGCACATAAAAGTTATTATTCAAATGCATGAAGACAATTTTAAATAACTTCAAAAAGTGTACTACTTTTTTTTAGATAAGTACAAGCATCAATGTACTATACAAAAGAGGAAACTACTTACTGAATTGTTGGTGTATGTTATATCACATCGATAGTTGGATCTTCGCTCTTCGGCTGTCATACCCCTCTATATACACAAGCAACCAAAGATCAAATCTCTGTTAATCTGCAGGATAGATGTGTGTTTGAGTGGTGATTTACACCTATCTTCATTGTATACAAAATAAATTTACTGGAAGTCAGGAGGCCCAGCCCTTATGTCCCCAACATTACATCAGAAGGATCCAGGTACTAGGCTACTAGCCAAGCTTAGCCCTGTACTTGAAAATTTACAGTTACTCAGGCAATTATCTTTTCTTTCTTTCTTCTCTTTTTTTTTTTTTTTTTTTTTGGCTGGATTCACAGGCAATTACCTGAATTAGACCCACAGAAAGACCTAAGAAACGATGAACACGACCCATCCATTCAGCATCACGTTGAGCTAAATAATCATTAACGGTTACCACTGTAGAGAGAGAGAGAGAAAGAACAACAGGATTAATACGGCATATAGACAACAAACAAATTCATCAAAATCAAGTAAAGAAAGGACCTTATGCACCACCAATCCTACTAAAGCCTTGAAGTACGCACAATATTGTGTTTTTTTAACTGGTGAGTTATGCACCCAGTGAGTTTTGAACCCACAATCATACCCTCCACCTTGCTCTTACAAGTGTAGGAGATGTTATTTTAGATAGAGCTCAATGTGCAATATAAATCATTTTATACAAGACTTTTTTTTTTTGATAGATCATTTTATACAAGACTTTAACAAAAGGAATTTAAACAAACTACGAAGAAGTTTAGTACCTATAGAAAAAGACACACAAAGCACCTCTTATGTCATAGGAGGTAGTATCCTTTCATATGATATTGTTCTAATTAGTATGCTCTTACATTTTTCAGAATATCATGAACTCACTCATATATGCTCTTGGCATTCTGAACCTTAACAATGACCTATATATTTGGGCCTTCAAGTACTTCTCATAGATTCTCCTCCCCCAAAATTTTCTTACAAATTATATATGATAGCTGTTCAGGAGCCTACTATCAACTACATCTAAAACTATGCTCTATTAACCGATGTGGTAATTTCCCATAAAATTTTCTCATTTGTCATAGAAACTAAAACCATGTAGCGAACAAATTATGAGAGACCACATACCATGAACACCCTCACCAGTCAGGGCATTAAGATACGCTGCTAGTGTGGACACCAATGTCTTTCCCTCCCCCGTTTTCATCTCAGCAATAGACCCATCATGAAGCACTGCTCCACCAATAATCTATTATCGACATTTGCAACGTGCAATGAGCTCAATTTTGTATTTTAAGTGAATAAGCAGCAGTAAAATTTGCGTATGCATATGTGTATACAAGACTAACAAGAGAGATACCTGGACATCAAAATGGCGCATTCCAAGTTTCCTCCTCGCCGCTTCACGAACAACAGCAAATGCCTCTGCAAAGATCACAATCAAACAAATATTAACATTATAAAATTAGCAAAAGCATTGTTCAAGGTTCTAAACTTTTGAAATTGAAACAGAAAAACAGATAGTTCAAGTTCAACCAGCTTGAATATCGGCAAGTGTCTCCCCTTGCCTTAACCGGCGACGAAACTCCACAGTTTTTGCAGTCAGCTATAAATGCAAACACAAATAAAAACCCTTATACAAAAAATGCACTCTACCAATAATAAAACTGCAGCAAAGAGAAAAAGAACTCAAACCCAGAAACCTGTTCATCAGAAAGACTCTGAATCTTCGGCTCAAGAGCATTCACAGAGTTCACTAGACGGTAATAGTCACGCACAACCCAGTGATTTAAGCTCGTGATATCACTCCAAGTCTTAGAAACACGGCCCAAATGATCCTAAAAAACAAAAAGTAATGTAATTGCCCACATAAACATTTTGTCAAACAGATGGTGGGCATTAAAAAAATGCAACCTTTAATACCGCTGAGGTTGGTTTAGGTGCCAAACGACATCGTTGCAGCCGAAATGATGAAGAAGAAGGAGGAGGAGGTAGAGTGAGAAAGCGTTTGGTAAGAGAAAAAGTGGTGGTGGATGGTTGGGGAGGTTTTGGTTTTGGTTTTGGTTTTGGTTTTGGAGAGAGGAAAGATGGGTTTAGGAAAGCAGGCACAGTGGCCATGTGGATGTGGTGTGGAAGGTTGTTCTTCCTTGTGGGTGCGCTTCGATGGGGCTGATAAGCAAGCTTGCTAAAAGTTAGTATTCATCAATGGGTGCTTTGCATTTGCACGTACGAGTTTTTTTTGTATATATGGGTTTGGGAATGTATTTGAGCAGTAGAAAGCATGTGTGTTTTTCTCTTTTCTTTGGGGAGGGTTTAAGAATATTTGAGGGTTTTTGGCCAAAGCTTAATGTAATATCAGCGTCAATTCACCATGGACTAGGACTACAGACTACAAAGTTCATTCAGCGAAAAAAAAAAAAAAAAGACTACAGAGTTCAGCTCGCGTGTGAGCAAATTTTGCCTGAAAATTCTTACAGCTTACATTTGGATTTTTTTTCAAAATAACTATACAAGCCCAACAATATTGTTAGTAAGCAAACGTTTCAAACATATTTGGTTTCTAGCAATTCGAGTCCAGAGGACTCGATTTTGGGTTCAGAAAACCTGACCACGTAGGCTGGAAATCAAGTACAATGCACACGGTTTTGGTTCATGGAAATCGAGCTCAAAAAACTCGTTTTCTATTCATAAAAATCGAGCATAAAGACTACGTTTTTTGTGCATGGAAATCGAGTCCATAGGACTCGGTTTCTGTTCATTGTCTCCCAAACCGGTCAGTTCAACAACGAAGAACATGAACAACGGAAGCAAACCAGTCAGTTCAACAACGAAGAACATGAACAACGGAAGCTTCAGGCGCCGATTCTCACCAAACCCAGGCGGCGAAAGCTTCAGACGCCGATTCTCACCAAACCCAGGCTTCGGACGTGGTTTCTCGCCGCCGCTCCAGTGGAAGAAAGAAGCAGCAAACCCAGCAACCGATTCGGACCAAACCCAGGCGGCGAAAGTTCAGGCGATGGAGATCGGATCGGACGTTCAGGCGATGGCACCGATTCTCGCCGCCGCTCCAGTCAGTGGGTTTGATTTGTTTTGGATTTGATTGTTCATGGGTTTTTTGGGGCATTTGGAGAAGAAGGAGAAGAACACGAAAAAAATTTGTGTAAGTTTTGAGTGAGGCTGAACTGAAATCGAGTCCTTTGGGCTCGATTTTCACGAAGGAAAGCAAGTTCTCTGTTCTTGATTTTTATGAATGGAAGTCGAGTCCTTTGAACTCGATTTCCATGAACCAAAACCGAGTTCGTTGAACTCGATTTTCAGCGTACGTGGGCACCATCTGAACCCAAAATCGAGTCCTCTGGACTCGAATTGTTAGAAAGCAAATTTGTTTCAAACGTTTGCTTACTAACAATATTGTTGGGCTTGTATAGTTATTTTGAAAAAAAATCCCTTACATTTGCAAACTTTTATAGTATTGGAAACTTTCTTTTTTTAAGAAACCGAATTCTTCAAGTAACTAACTATTCCCACGTACACCAGATTATTATATAATAAGAAATTCCTTGCGGTGGCCCCAAAATATGGGCAAGAGATTTTGAACTCAAAATTTCACAAATGTTATAAAGCCTTAAAAATCACTTAGTCATAATATTATACACATGTTTAGTCTACAATGTAAGATTTACATTAATAGCGTAATGTATACCTATAGTTACCTATTTTTTATAACAAGATATTTACATTTTGAGGCCGTTCAGTTGGATACAAGTATCAATTAAATTATAAAACTTTTTAATTAAGAAAATGATTGTTTGTTACACATTATGTTATACATACACATATGGTTACACTTTTTTTTTTTCAACTAAAATAGTGTCTTATTTTATCTGTCTCTCACAATATGTGGATTTCAAATGTTATGAGAAGGTAATCTCACAAGACTGTCTCAGGTTACCATTTTATTGATTAGTTACTCTTTTTTTTTTTTTAGAAAATGTTGATTAGTTACTCTTAGCGTGTGTTTGTGAAGCTTTGGGATGAAAATTTGTGCGTTCAGCTGAAAAATGGTAGGCCCTACGACACTATTTATAGACCACCAAACTCAGCAAAACGCAGATTTTTAGGTAAATCTGAGTCCTACAATACTATTCACACCTTTAAAAATTATTTTACTACAGTGTTTTCAATAATAAGTTTTCAGTTTTCTTTAAAAAGCAGTATCTAAACAAGCCCTTAATGTTGTAATAGCTTGTGAAAAAAAAAAAGAAAAAAAAATTATATATATATATATATATATATAAAAGCCCAAAGTGAATGGTATTTAAAATGGTTTTTTTTTTTTTTTTTTTTTGGGAGTTGTAGAAACCTTAGATGCTCTAAAAGGCGCGAAAGGGTATATGCTTAGATAGATGAGAATTTATTATTTACATCGGGAGGACTGCTGATGTAATCTTCCTTTACCAATAATATGATCTCATCTATGCAAATATATGTGTAAGCTTCCTAATCAACACAGGAAATAAAAAATAAAAATTACTAAATGATGTCACATTTGCATAAATAACAGCATTTTATTGGTTGGAATGTCAAAAAGAATCATGTCAGCAATCCTCTCGCAGGACCTAATAATTTCTCCAAAAAAAAGCATCAATAAAGACAAAGGAGTTCTTTGTCGTCCAATGAACTAGAACATGGGCTCTGATTCATTAGCATTCCTAGGCACCCAATCAAAAAGTATATCATCAAAACCGAAATATCATGCAGAGTAGTTGCTATCTCCCATTTAGGCTAAAGAGTTTGAATTCCTGAGAGGCTCGAAACCTTCCTATATTGCACTGGTAATAGTGCAATATATTCCAAGTGCTTCTGCCACATCCACCTCAAATTTCTGGCAAAAATCGACAGCAGCTTTCAGAACTAATCTCTGAAAATAAAGAGCATCCCAAGTCAAGAAGGAACACAAGTTGATAACACAAAACAAAGTCAAATAATAAGCAATTAAACCGAAGGAACAAGGGATCAGCCACAAAATCATTTCAGCTCTGGCTTATCAAACCAAAACATCGAAAATAAACCTATTGTAAAATCAATTTTATAGGAAGAATAATTCAACGAAGCTAAAAAGACAAAGGTGAAGAAAGATTCATACCCATTTGGATATTCTTTAATATAACTGACGGTCGACAGAAGGGTTTAAGAACATTCTTCATATCATGATGGTCCCATTCCAGCAATTCCCACCATTCTTCCTCTGTTTCAATGTATCTTAAAGAAGGGAGGGTAGATAGCTGTCCCTTAATAAGGCACATTGAAAGAGGTAATTTCTTAAGCTTCAGACACTTTTTTATCGAAATTTCTTCCAGATAATCACCAGCTATTACATTGTTGCTACTGCAGATGGTCTTCAGTTCTGGTAGAAACCATAATAACAATTTCCTCAATCGGGGGAATATGGATATGTCTACTCCTTCCTCTATTTCTTTTGCTTTTTCTTCAGCTCCATCAGATGCTGCAGCTACTATTTCCTCTAATTGCTCACAGCATGCAACACTAATCTCTTCCAAGTTGCCAAGGTTTAGCAGTAGCGCGGGCGTGAAGAGCTTCTTTATATTTGGACATTCAGATAATGTAAATATTTTGAGGTGGGAAAAGGTCCCAGGTTGGACCGCCGGTATTGATGCAACTCTCTCTTCCTTAAACAGTACTTGTAAGTTATTCAAATGTTGAAGTTCTACAACCTCGAGGCTTTGAAGAGGAAAGATATAAGAATAAGAAAGAATGTCATTTATTTCTTCACATTCCCAAATATAAATAGACTTCAGTTCTCTTGCGTATTTCAAAGATGGAGCATTGCATGAACTTCTTAAATTGTGACATTTATTAATTCTTAGAGTTTGAATGTCTTTCGGGAGCAGACTTATATTGCAATCGTTTAAGATTACAGTTTTTCCCTCGACCATCCATTTTCCAAAAAGGTCACCTGTCCTTACTTCTCCCACGAACAATGCATAATGGCTTGGTCCTTCCTCCTCCAAGGATCTTACGTATGTATTGAAGTCATTTACGCCATAAAATTGCCCTTCAAAATGCTCTAATTTCTTCAAGCTTACAACCTCCTCTCCATTCACTTTTAAAGTTTTTGAGAACCAATCAAATTTGAGGTACTGGAGTTGAGACATTTTGGGTAAAATCCCTGGTGGAAACTTCTTTAGATAGCGTGCATCATCAAGACAAAGAAATCTCAAATTGACCAAATTTTCTAAACCATGAGGTATTTCTTCAATTCCTGATCCTGTAAGATCCAACCTCCTTAATGCTGTAAGTTTTGCTAATGAAGGCACATGCTTTAAATTTTTACACCACTTAAGCCTTAATGCAGTAAGATTCTCCAAGTCAGAAACTGAATTCGGCAAAGACACAATGCTAGTTTCAGATAAATCAAGAACATTAAGTTCATGAAAATGCACAAAAAAAGAATCTGGGATACTTCTCAAAAAGAAATTATTTTGTAGCAGCAAGGTTGAAAGTTTAGGACACCTTTGTGATATATAAGGAACTTTTGATATATAGTTGTCCATCAAAGAAACCTTTACAAGATCTTTTCCCCATTTTTCTTCATCTGGAAAATCTTGTAATCCCTTCCGAGCTTCGACAATGAACTTAGGACCAGCAATCTGGAGGGCCATGTCTCTTATTAGATCATGCATCTTCACAAAATACACATTATTAGAAAAGCTATTGTAGGACCCACCTTCTAACAGGCAAGCATTTATAAGTTTATTCAACATAGTATGACCCTTATCAATCTCTACTTGCCTGCTCTTCATTCTTTGTATTACTCCCTCATCAATCAAATGTTGTATCAGCTTGTATCTATCAATCTTGTAGTCTTCTGGGTATAGTGCACAACACAAAAGACAATGTTGAAGTTTCTCATCTTTTAAGCGTTTATAACTAAATCGAAGCCTCTCAAATATTGCACTATCTATATTATTAGGCCCCTTTATTGATGTCCTTAACTCTTCCAATGCATTCCTCCACTCTGAAGCATGAACAACATTTTTTAAACTTCCTGCTATCGTGATGATTGCAAGAGGCAAATCGTTACATTCTTTAACAACCTCTTTCACAATTGCTTCAAAATTGGGAGTATTTAAAATATCACGACCCACTATATCCAAAAACAAATTCCATGACTCTTCTTTTGAAAGAAGCTCCATTTTAATATTCTCACAACTCATTTTGTTACAAACTTCAACATCTCGAGTTGTCAACACTAATTTGCATCCATTTGCTGAAGTAGGTTCTGGGATCCCTACATCTTCAAGACGAAATGCTTCCCACATATCATCTAGGATTAAGACATACCTATCCCTATTTTCCAATTCTAATTTTAACTCTCCCGCCCTTGTTGTTTCATCCTCGAACTTTGAGAGATCTAAATTCAACTTGCATGCAATTTCATTTTGTAGGTTGATAACATTGAATGCCTTTGACACGGTAACCCAAATGATATAATTGAACTTGTCCGTTTCTTTTAATAGAAAATTATTGATTTGTTTCATGATAGTCGTTTTGCCAATTCCTCCCATGCCATAAACACCGATCTTTCTAATATCTTCACCTAATAAGAGTTCCCAAATATTTTCCATTGTTTTTTTGGTTGTGCTCTCTCCCACTAATGCTGTAGTTGGCAATACAGCTCCACGACTTACAGGTGGATCAACTACCAAACTATCAACAAACCCGCCTCTTTGATCAATCAATTCCTCCACTTCTTGTATCTTCTTGCAAGCAAGTTTTCCTACGTGCACACAAGAGTACTTCCTTGTGCTAGCTTCTTGTTCAATTGCTTCTATTTCCCCATCAATTGTTTCTACATTTTGGAGCCAAAGTTGAACTGCTTGCTTTGGTCTCTTTCCTGGAAAAAGTTCTGCCCCCATTCTTGATTCTATGTCCAACCTTCCACATTCTAATTCTTTCCGTTTCCTCTTGAGATTCTTCAGATTTTCATCAAATCCTCTATGATAATTATAATATTCCCTAATAGGAGCCATTATCATTTTTCCAAGTTCAAGAATTGAGCCTAACATTTCCATTGGCAAGTCCCTGCATAATATATACCAATAAGGATATCAAATATTTTGTCCATGTACAAAATAAAAATAAATATGAGGGAAGAATGCATTTTAGTCCCCAAATTTGGATTTATTGTCAATATATTATCCTCCAAATTCTAATTTTCTAAAAGTATGTACTTTTTTGTGAACTAAAAATATGTTGATGGGAACATAAGAGTCAAACAAATAGTTTTGATATAAAATTTTTTTTTAAAATAAAATATAGAATGCAAAAAGGAAAGGGGAAGAATGAAAGAAACAAAGTAGGGAAAATTTTTACCCCCTCTGATTTGGCTTATCAAAATTTAATGCACGTATTTTCAATTACTATACTCACCTAAAGTTTGGACTAAAATGAAAAACTTATAATTTTTTTTCCCAAATTTAATGTTTCTTTTCCCATGTGAGTAAGAGTGATGCTAGAGATACTACAATTTTTACTACATTAATCTTTCAAGTTTCAAACAAAAAAAAAATCTTTCAAGTTTCAAATTGACGTGTCACCAATTACTAAAATACATTTCAAAAATTCATTTATTATTATATAATTGAACTTCTCACCAATTACATACATTGCTATATCAGTTTATAAATACAAAACCTTTACAAATTAATGTGGCAATATATATGGTAGGTTGTGATGGGTTGTCAGAGCATAGAAGGTTGCTATTTTGACCCCTTTTTTGTGTCCTACTAGCATAGTTGTCAATATCATACAATACATGTTATGTCATATACAAAAAAATTAGTATCAAAAGTGCTTATAAATCATACGATACATATATGCATATTATATTAATCATATTGTATCATATGAAATCTATGTGTTAGATGATACATTAACATATGGTTTTAGTTGAATTTTTCAGGACGTTTGTTTGTTTCAATGGAAAACCTTTTGTAAAATTAGTTTTCCATGTTTTTCAGTGTTTGGTAATATCAAAAAAAAAAAAAAATGAGTCAAAGAAAAATTATCTTTGATCAACAGACATAGGAAAATGAGATAATTTTATGAAAAACACTTTTTGAAAAATGATTCATTTTCTAAAAAACATTTTCACCTAAACAAACAGAATGTAGCCCAAATGCTTTTCTACTTATTTTTAATAAAATAAGGGATTTATTTTTGTTTTGTTGGTAAAAATGATATTATTATCTTTGTTTTGTATTTGAATCGGGTAACTGACCATAGATATGAATATGATTCAGGTAATCACTATACTTTTTGAGTTTTTGGGGCCGACTTTCAATTTTGGATACTAGTTTTCAATTTTGGACAGGACAAGGCATAATATATGGTGATATTTAGATATTTTTTAAAATTCCAAGGGAATATGGCGGCTCCCGTTGCTAAGGACATTTAAAGAAATTTTATTTGATTATTACAAAATCTCACCGTGACTCTAAAAAAACATAAAAATATAAATCTTACCAATCACCATGTGTTTGGGTAAAGAATTTGGAGCCAGGGTTTGGGGAAGTACCACAATTTGAGAAGGGAATTTATCAAATGTTTTGTTTGGATAGGACAACCATAATCAGTTCAAGCCCAGCTTCATGTGTAGGCCACCCGATTTGTCATTGATTAGGGGCCTAATACGTGAAAATTTAAATAGGAGATAAAGTGGACAATAGGATTAAACCTAGGACCTCTTGCTCTCATACAATATTAAATTATCAAAATTTTCAAAAGTTTAAGTTATTAAGAGACGGTGAATTTAATCATTTAATCTACCAAGCTTTAAGTCAAAATGATTAATTGGCTTTTTAGGTATTGGTAACAAGTGTCCTACAGGCATGTGTTAAGGTTTAATATATGCTCAATTATGAGATATAATGCATAGTTTTCAAAGAGAAAAATACAATTGTTAATGATTTATTGGCTTATACACACAAATTCATTGCGGTTGACCGTATTTTTTTAGGAAAATTACACAAACCTCCCTTGAAGTTTTCTATTATTACACTCACCTCCCCCAAAATACAAATTATTCACATTGACCTCCCTTATATGGTTGAAAATAAAGTTTTATAAAATTCTATAAGAAAAAAAAAGGCTTAAAAAAATTTCGAGTTTGATATTAGAGGGGATGTGGATGACAATGTCAATGTAAGGTAAAATAGGAAATTTAATATTTTTAAAGTCTTTTTTCAGTCGTCTAGAAGAGATCAATATAAATATTTTTACATTTTAGGGGAGATGAATGTCTAATTCCAAACCAGAGGGGAGGTGAATATACTAATGAAAAATCGAGAGATGTCCACGGGTCGATCCGAGTCGGGTTTGTGCCCAACACACAACCGACCTAACCAAATCGGGTAGAGAAGATTCAAAACCCACAATTGATTGGTGAGGGAGTCAAATTGAAGGGGTTGGACTATGCATTGGGTGGCAATTGGTTCAATTGAAACCGTCAACGACAAAAATATCTCCAAATTGGCAGAAATCTCACCAGATCTAGTAAGATTTCTACTATACATGGCGGAGATCTCACTAGATTCGATGAGATATCGCTAGATCCGACGAAGATCTTGTTGGATTTGGTGAGTTTCACGATCAAGTTGTTGACTTTGGTTTTGTAGGAGGAAACCTGCCAACTAACCCATTAGTGTCAGTTCTTGAGGGTGGGACCCACTATAGACCCCTGAAGTAGTCAGTTTGGTTAGTGGTTGAATTGAGTTTGGTTAGTGGTTGATCAATTCAAGCCGGTTTTGGTGGGTGGGTCAGTTCCGGCAAGTGACTAGATAGCCTTAGGAACCTTTGGATTCGTCAATGTAATTTTCTCGTTCTTTTTAAAGAATATATGTGTACAATTTGACCTCATGTTTTTTTTTTTTTAAATGTATAAAATATTATTAAATAAACTATTAAATTCACTTTAAACTACTGCCCATTGCTCATTCTTTAACAAAAGTCTTGTTATTATTATTATTACTATTAAGGTGGTGATCTTGTTTGTGGCTGCCTTCTTATGAGCTTTCTTTTTGGCTAAAAGAGCTTAATGTCTTTGGTTCTTTCTAGCATTAAGAAAAGTAGTAAAATTTGGATTTTATCGGAAACGGATAGGTGGAAGAAGGACCAAAAGAGAGGGTATAGTGGTTATAATATATTTTTTTTTTTTAAAAGGGGGATAGCTTAAATTTTTTTTGTGACGTGTTTAGGCATACATTAATAAATTATTTTTAAAAGAATTTTATGAAAAAATTAAAAAGTCATTAACTGTTTTAAGTTTTTTTAATTTTTTATAAAATTTTTTTAAAATAAATTATTAATATATACGATAAAGACACACATTAAACTGCTCATATCTTATGTCCAAACCAAGAAAATTGATAAATAACAGGGATTTTATATTGATATATTGAGGCATTTTAAATAAGTGGGGAAGAAAATGGTAAATTCATAGAAATTCACAAATGATAAGACATTGGAAATAAAGTGAGACAAGGGAAGTCGGTAGTGTATACCTGGCTTGACTACTCAGATGTTTCTTCGATGATGGAAACAAAGGCGACAAGGAGACAACAAAGAGGTGCAGGAGCAGCAAATCTCCAGTCTAAACGAAACCTCTTCTTTCTTTCTTTCACTTCTTTTTTCTGCTTTTTTTTTTTTTTTTTTTTTTTTTTGTGGTCAAGAGAGGAGTGAGATTCAGAGCAGAATCAATATGGGAAACAGGGAAAGGAAACTTTATTTTGACGAATGAAGGAAATGGGAAATTGGAACTGGAGCTCAGCGGCTAAGAAAAGACTTTCAAAGAAAATACGTCTTCCAAGTTCCAACATGAGGTTTCTATTTGTTAGGTATGTCTTACTTTCAATCCTTGCCCCTCTAAGGGACTTGGATTGTGTCATGTGTCACCCGATCCTTAACCTTGGTGAAGTATTTGACTGTCCTACTCTTATTCATAATAGGACTACGAATTGCTTACCTATTCTGTTAGGTAAGAATAAAGCAAAGGTAAGGGACTTCACACTTGTCAAGCTGACTTTCAGCTGTTCTCATTTGTCGTTGACATCACCTTGTTTTTCCAATACTAATAATCTATCGCATTGATGGTGTCAAATTTTGTGTTTATCTAGACTTTGTGGTACAGCAAAATCAACCCTAGACGACTTTTATCTTCAATGTATTAACGAGGAGCTGGGACCCTAGCGACTTTTGAGTATTTCCAAGGGGAATTTTCCGTAGGTTAGAAAACTACATTCTATGTACAAAGATGTCCAATCATCTTATTAGCAATGAGACTATTTGGATAGCTTGTTTTTATAGTTCAATTCTTAGTTTCCATAATTCATAACTCAAAAATGGTGAGACTCATAACAAGAAGTTTGTTTAGGAACACTATAACTCTGTTCCATCACTCAATTATCTGATTTTTGAGTGGTTTTTTCATAACTCAGTTTTCAATAGCATTTTCGTAATTAAACATACAATTTTTTACTTTTTAGTTGCATTCTTTGACTTTGTTTTATTTTTTATTATTATTATTTTTTTAAACAACTCATTGGCCGCATTCTTTGACTTTTGTGTTTTTTTTTTTTTTTTTGAAAACAAAATAACTAAGTGATCGAGTGTGTTTGGGTGGGTTTAAAAAAATTGGGGTATTTTAAGTGATGAGTAATGAATGACGAAAATTGAATAAGCAGTGATGAATGATGAAAAAAAAACAACCAAACAGGGCCTTAGTGTCAGTCTTTAAGCATACATCAGCATTTACACTATATTGTTATATTCAACATAAATTTTGTGTTGTATGAACAACTATTTTCATGTTATACATCCCATTTACAAAATGAGGGTTTTTTTTTTTTTTTAGAGTGTTTCGCTTGTGGAATTTCAACATAGGGTATTATGCCAAAAAACACAAGTTCTCTCGGTCAGCTTTCTTCAAAATCTTCCAAGTTTGAAGTGATATGAAAGGATTCACAAATTCAGCATTACTTTGACATCGCACAATTCAACGAGCAGTGAAGACCTGGGGCTTCCAAAGCACTTAATCCACATAAAAAGAAATGAAACAACAGCACACCAAGTAATACAAGGATCACTTTCCATAAAAATACACCTGGTGCAATCGAAGTCATTAATAGTCAGCATCTAATATATACTAGTAAAAACAAAAGTAAAAAGACACTAGAATCGCCATTGGAGTGTTTACCAATCAACTAAAAATTATTGGAATGAAAAAGTTTTAAACATTTTCTTTTTAATTTATTTTCCCCTTGGCTTGAACTATCAGAACTTAGATATGAAATGAATCAGTTTCCTACCATGAAGCCATGAACTAAAAATACATGCTCAAGGTATGCCATTTTCATCTCTATTATCATATCTAGTAAACCTTCATCCCTCCCTCCCCCCTGTTTCCTTCAGAAGGTTAAAGTTTCTAAAGACTTCATTTTGAACATATAATTAATCAAAATGGAAAGTTTCTGTTTATGCTGTATCAAAGCCACTGTACTTTAGCAGAATAAAAACCAGGACATAAGCAATAAAAAAAGAATAAGAAAACTTCAAAGTGTATAGAGTTGAGCAACTTGAGTTCAAACTTCAACTGATTGGTCATGTCACGAGCTTGATCAAGTAAATGTAATATATTAACCATTTTCTAAAAAACTCATTCCTAGTATGTATAGTCATCTAGGAAAAAATACACACATAAAAGCGACCCAACTTCCCCAATTCAAGATCTTCTAGATGAGACCCATAAAATGGATGGTTCGGATTGATTATGTAAGCAATACCTCGTGAGTAGGGATCCTGAGCTGCCAGATATATATATAGGGCAAACAAGCATGCATGCAAGTGAAATGAATAAATATAAATAGGAAGGTATATAAAATCAGTTTCAGACAAATGATGTATCTTTATCAAATGAGGAAAGAGTTTCAAGTGGAAGTGGAAGTGATGTCAACCATAACAACAAATGCTTAATGACAACAGAAGATTAGTGTTCATTTTCACACAAACGTCATAGCATCTCATGCACCAAGATTGAAAGGAAGCCTATAATGTGAATCTCTCATCAATTTATATAGCATATCGAAAATCATACCTTGATAGACCTATCGGCATAGCCCACTATAAGCTTTCCTTGCCAACACAACAAAGCTGTTATGACAGAACCACAAGGGATTGATCCAGTTGGTGTGATATCTATTTGGAACTCGTCATCTAACAACTCCTACAAGTCAATAGCTAAGTTAATGAGTCAATAAAAAATGGGAAATAACTCAAATTGAGGGGAAAAAACATCAACTGAACAATGGGTCATCCATTCATCGAAGTTTAAATTAGATTCAGAGCTAAAAGAAATTCCAAAAGCCACTAAGCAATACAGCATGAACTCTCAAATGGGCTAACATGAAAATTTCCCAATTCTCATTGTTCACACACAAACAAATACCATATTTTGTATGTGTACCTGTACTTTTAGAATTTTGTCCCAACCTCCAGTAAATAGCCATTTACCCTCCATACCAGTTGTAAAAATGGCACCTTGATGCAATTTCATGGATTTCATTAGCACATCATTCCTCCAGACCTGAAGGAAGTGGGAAAAGCATATGGTTACTTAAAATGAAGTCCATCATAAAAAACAATAACAAACGGCCAATCCCTAATTGGCTTTGAAACTTAAACGTGCATGGAATGTTAAGCATGACCAAATGAAGAAAATACTAGTTCTTATAGTTTAGGTTCTCGGAAGTTGCTGTCTGTTCATTTCTGTTTGGGAAGTTCAAAGAAGAAAGCTTCTACTTTGTCTCACTATTCAGCCATGATTTCGAACACCTAATAGCATTTAAATGAGGCTGTCTTCTTTTGAATGTGTGCAAAGCAGTTTCAAAAAAAAAAAAAAATATATATATATATATATATATAGTATAAATAATAAGGCAATTTCAGGATGTTGATAAATGGAAGAAATTCTGCTCTTGCATTCACATTATGGTAAATGCTCAGCCTAAGATGACAAAATTATTTTCGGCATTTTTTTTAAAAATAGTTTGGCAGGCTATTAATATCACTAACTTGAGAGTATCTTATCATTTCATATCTAAGTGGTGTCAAAACCCCTTTGACTAATTGAACCAAGCTCAAGCAAGGTAAAAGAATATAATACCTTGATACATCCATTTTCAAAAGATGCAATGAGTATATCCCCATCAGCAGTAAGGGACAATACAGATGTCACATTTCCAGGCATGTCCTCCCCCAAAACCGCCAATGCACTATGATCATTAAGACTCCATAATCGAATTGTTCCATCCCAGCTGCCGCTGTAAAGGACCCCGTCACATACTGCTAGAGTGGAAACTACTGATTTATGTCCATTCATTGTGCAATAAAGTGCCCCATCCTGGGAAAAAAATTTAGTCTATGTATCATCACATAAAATTGGAAAATATGTGAGAAAAAATAACATCACTGTGATAATAATAGCAAGTACCTTCAATGACCATGCTTTTATTGATTTGTCTCCACTGCCCGTATAGAGATAGCCATTTCCTGAAATGGTCAGGGCATGGATACCACTATAGCGCCAATCTTTCTCTTCATACCATTTCTTTACAGGATCTTGCCCAAAAGGGACCCTAATGGCCCAAACAAATATGCCACCACTATTATCACCACTTATGCACAGCTGTTCTTCATCCACATAAACTAGAGCTGTGACTCTATGCTCATGACCTCTAAAAGTGTGTACGTGAGAGAAGTCCTGCATGATATAAGCACCAAAGAAATTCGTGAGAGAAGTCCGGCATGATATAAGCACCAAAGAAATTAATTGGAAAGGATTATCGGAGAAACCATACGATCCCAAAAATAAGCAAAATAAATAAATAAAATGAGAGTAAATCCCTAGACCTTCAAATTATCTTCAAGGAAACTTTATGACATCATACAATCAGTTTCTATCCATCTTCAGTGTTCTAATCATGCTAATGCAAAATTACAAAAGCTGGAGTGAAACAATAGGCATACTATAGATGACAGCAAACAGGTACACACAACAAGGCTTACTAATACATTTCAGGGATGATTGTTTAGAATGCAGAACAATACAGAATAAATTATCATTAGTACAAGCAATCTTTATCAATCTTTACTACATGGAATCCTGCTATTGTACAAGGTTTCCAAAAAGCTAATGACAACAATTGCAACTCACTGCAGAAGGATCTCACTGAAATGTTCAACCAATCTTTCAAATTATAAATAAAAAAGCAATCAACACTGATGTATTAAGGCTTTTGGCAAGGTTCAGGCCCATTCTGGTACTACAAAAAACTATCCAGGAAAAAATGGTTATAAAAGTCACAGTTTTTGCTAGGTAAATACTCGCTCGTCCAAGGGGATTCATTCCCATACCCTCATCCACCACCCCGTTCCTATGGGGAGGGGGAGGGGTTGGAAGAGAAGTGCCATTTGGCCTAAACGCCATTGGCTGGTTCTAAAAGCTACACTGTTCTGTTCTGATATCCCAGATAGCAACTCCCTCTTACATTCTGGAGAGGCAATATTCCTATCAATACGCTTGTGTGTGCATGAATATATCACAGCATGCAAGTATACAAACATAACAATTAAGGTGTGCATGCTTCATGCATAACTTTTATACATCATTTTCTTAAAACTTTTCTTTTATAGAGTTATACTAACTGAATCAACTACACAGAGGGATGTGAAATCATGCATGTCTAAGGCATTTCAAAAAATTTGCTCAATAGAAGATGTAAGTTGAAACTACTCAGATTGGTGCACTTCATCAGTTTGAAATTATCATCAGCAATGATGGAAGCAAAAGACTTGTGAAAAATTGAATTGCTTAACATATTCCTCTTATTATTTTTTAGGTATTAAATTACTTAACTCCTTACTAATTGAACTAGTTGTAAAACATATAACTTCAAAAAATTGTGACTTTAGAGTGTGTACCTGCAATGACCAAACTTGAACAGTTTTATCAAATGAGGAGCTAAACAGAAAACCCCCTACAAGAAAAAAGAAACGTTGTCATTTGAAAGCAATATGCCTTTTAAAAAAATGTAAGTTACACACACCCAATAGCCAATGAGTTCTAGTTTATTTGCCACTTCCTTCCCTTCTAAGATTAAGGTAAAGGGTGAGATCATGGGTTCAAAACCCATTGCAATAACTAAACGATGATGAGCAATATCAATCAACCCTAAGCTCTACATTTGCAAGTGAAATCCCCCAAGAAAGGATCCGAGTGTATCTTAATAATAAAAAAAGTTACGCACGCAGCCAATGGGTTTTCAACTCATGACGTTACCCTCCAACCATTCTTATTGGAAGAGGAAGTGTCATTTGAGCTAGAACTAATTGGCATTTGAAAGCAACATACTCATAAGCTAAAAGAACCAAAGCTCCCCAAAAATGTATTATATATTTTATATAAGGGGAGGAACAAGAGGAGACTTGAACTAGTGACCTCCATTTATAATGTGTGGTCCCCGGTCAATTGTTACCCCATGGGCTGTGGAGTAACAACATTTTATTTTAATCATGTTCCTTCATAAAAGTTTTGCAAACTGCAAATCAGAATTTCTACACTTTAATAGGAATATTTATATGGGTTAAAAGAAGAATATACTGACTATGCTCAAAAACCAATCTCACAGCTTGCATACGAAGCCATGTAACAGTAAAATACCATAGAAGTTTCAAAGCTCTGAATACATACTAATTAATAAAGAACAGAGCATAATCTCCAACTTACAAGCCTCAGTTTTGTTTTGTTTTTCAATTATTATTATTGATAAATTCTACACGCACTCAGTGGGTCTTGAACCCACAACCTGACCTCCATGCAATTATGATGGGAGGAGGAACTGCCAGTTGAGCTATAGCTCATTGGCCAACTTACAAGTTACAAGCCGTTCATATGTTCCCAATCAAAGAGAGCTGGATCATGGTAAGGCTTCAAGTTTCGGCATTTTGACAGTCTTACACTCGAATAACCAAATGGCCATGCATGGATTATTATTTAGTATAGTGGTAAACAATTATTGACATCACACCATATTTGAAATCATACCTCCAACTGCTAATTCTGTAATACAATCAAGATGGCCCTGAAGATCTTTACATTTGATCACTCCCTCAGAGAGGCCTTCAACAAAGCTTTTGTCAACCCTCTTATCAACTTGATCAAAATCTGCTCCATCTTCTTCCTGTATTTCTGCACTTTTGGTGGGCAACTGACACAGCTTCCCAAAAATCAAGCAATGATATGTGTTATTCTCCTTAATTTCCCGCTCAAAACCACCTGTGATATCAAACTTAGGTATGATTAACAACTCCCTTATGCATCTCCACACATCAGTTGCAAGCGGGCAACTTCCCTGATCAAAATTCAAACATTTGCAGAGAATCTGACTCAATGAAGCATATTCTGAACCCAAGTTAGATTCCAACAAAGAACGAACTTTCTCCACCCAACCCATATACAAAGTAGAATAATCAGAACCTTTTTCTGCACATATTTCCAAAGTCTCCTCAGTGAATGTTTTTCCAATAATAAGCCTCATTAGCACACAAGCTAATGACCAAACATCCGAGCTACAATCAACAGAACATCTTGAACTTCCACATTCCACTGCAATCCCCTCTTTCTGCAACAACTCAAGCAAAAGCTGAGGGCTCAAAAAAGCCTCATTTTTCAATAAACCACTGAAAATCACTCCCATCTCATTGTCATCAATTCTTAACTTACCAGAAACAGCTTCCACAACATGCTTTCGAAGCTTCCTTCCCGCCACCAATACCGCACTCAAATCAACACAAACACGACCAAAATCATCAAAACTAAAGCACGAAAGATCCAAACACCCAATAACCAATCCTTCAAAATGCAAAGCAATCACAGCCTCACAAATTCCTGCACCGATCATCGCAAAACCAGAAATCCCATCTTTACTCAAACCCTCTTCATCTTCACCACAAAACCTATCTCCCAAATCACCAAATTTCTCCAACAAACTCCCATTCTGCCTCTCACACACTAAACTCAAAAACCCACCTTCCAAATCACCCCACAAGCCAAAAACTTTACACACAAACTTCTTCTGAGCTCTCAGAATCAAACCCAGTTCCTCTCTCTCCTCCTCTCTCATCCCACTCAAACAATTCATAACCTTTACAACATAGCTATAACGAAACACAGAAGAATCATCATCATCATCATGTAAAGAAACAAGGCGTAAAACACTCACCCTTTGGTTCTCATACAGGCCAACACGAATCATCTCAGCTTCCTCTCCTTCTCCTTCAATCAAAACAGCATCGTTGGGTAGAACCCATTGTTTCCAGAGAGAGAAGAACTCGTGAGACCAGAACTGAGGCAAGAAATGGTGGGATTGGGAATGACAAGGGTCGTAATTCGGAGGAGTTTTATCGGGCTTATGGGAATTTCCGGTGAGGCGGAGGAGGTCGATGTTTTTGGGGAGAGCGGTGGGGCCTTGTGAAGGGTAGTTGACAAGTTGGTTACACTCTGGGCAGCGAATGGTGTGAGAATACCGTTGGGGAAGGTTTAGGAGGCAGGCTTCGCAGGCGGTGTGACCACAAGCGAGTACGCGGGGGATTACGGTGTCGCCGTCGTAGTTCTGGAGGCACACCGGGCACTCCGGCGACTCCATTTCCATCACCCTCACCCAAATATTATTATTATTATTCAAAAACCAGTTTCAACGTTTTTGTTTTTAGTTACATGGCGCTCCGTTTCGTTGTTCGACTTCCTTCTTCTTGAACGCAACGTGTTTTTTTTTTTTTTTTTTTGGGTTGATAAATTGAACGCAACGTTTTGGTAACGAAAGAGGAAAAATTTTGATTTGAGTGAAAAGTGGATTGTGTCCTCTTCTAAATATAATGGGTTCTAAAAGCATTTGTAACAGTGGAGCTAACTAGCTATATTGCTATTTTAGCTCTACTGATATAACAAAAATGACCCACAGCAGTGGAGTCATTTTCTATATTTTTAACTAAAGTGCTACAGTGCACATCTATCTTTAGATGTGCACGGTAGCACACAGCTAAAAAAAAAAATATTTTTTTATTATCCTTCCTTGTTAAAAAAATCACATTTTCACTCTCTCTCTCTCTCCGGCTCTGCTCCTCTCTTCTTTCTTCTTTCTTCTTTCTTCCTCATTTTTTTCTCTCTAGCTCACCGGCCGGCCAGCTCCCTCGTCTCACCCCAAGCCCATCGCCGGCCGGCCGATCTGTTCCGCTCTTCTTTCTTCCTCATTTTTTTTTTCTCTCTAGCTCACCGGCCGGCCAGCTCCCTCGTCTCACCCCAAGCCCATCGCCGGCCAGCCGTTCTGTTCCGCTCTTCTTTCTTCCTCATTTTTTTTCTCTTTAGCTCACCGGCCGGCCAGCTCCCTCGTCTCACCCCAAGCCCATCACCGGCGGGCCAATCTGTTCCGCTCTTCTTTCTTCCTCATTTTTTTTCTCTCTAGCTCACCGGCCGGCCAACTCCCTCGTCTCACCCCAAGCCCATCTGTTCCGAACTATTCCCTGGGCCGGCCAATCTGTTCCGATCTGGTCTTTTTTTTTTTTTTTTTTTTCTGCTGTGGACCACCACTAGTGGTGGTGGTGGTTGTGGCTAATGGTAGAGGTGATTGTGGTTGGTGTGGTGTATATTTTTTAGTAGTGGGATATATTATTTTATTGTAGGGATGTATTATTTTATTGTTATGTTTATATTATTTTATTATGTTAAAAGCTAAAATAGATCCACTGCTGTAGTACGTGTGTAGCTAAAATAGATAAAGTAACTTTTGATGGAGCTAAATTGCTAAAAATTTAGCTCTACTGCTATGGATGCTCTAAGAGCAATTACATCAGTTGGTGTAAAAAAATTTGTATTTTACACTTTTAAAACCTACTTTTTCTATTTTACACACTCATTTTTACAAAACACCCACATCAGTTTATCTATTCTACACATTTATTTAATAAAATATTCACTCTACTCCATTTTTTTATTATTTTCCTCAACCACCCGTGCGCTCCTATTTCTCTCTACCCCCCTCTGTTCTGATTTATTTATCTGGCCTCTCTCTCTCTCTCTTTTTCTACTTCTCTCATTCTTTCTCAAAAAATTCAAAACCCATCTCCCTACGATCAGACCCGCGAGAAAGAGAGGTAATCAATCGGCGGCCACGTTTCAGACCCTTCACTAGCTGATCCTTCTTCACCGGCCACGATTAGACCTTTTCATCGGCCGATCCTTCTTCACCGGCCACGATCCAGACCCTTCACCGGCCAATCCTTCTTCCACGGCCACGATCAGACCTCTTCACCGGCCGATCCTTCTTCATCGGCCACGATCCCTTCACCGGCCGATCCTTCTTCATCGGCCACGATCCCTTCACCGGCCGATCCTTCTTCATCGGCCACGATCCCTTCACCGGCCGATCCTTCTTCACCGGCCACAATCTAGACCCTTCACCGGTCGATCCTCCCGGGTCTTTGTCTGTGTTGGTTTTATGTGTGGGTGTGTTTCTGTGTTGATTTGTTTGGATGAGTTTGTGTGTGGGTGTGTTTGTGTGCATCTGAGGTGACAGAAGAGGAGTAGGCTGAAGTCGTTGTAAACGGAAAAGAGAGAGAAAAAATGGGGCGAAAGGAAAAATGATAAAATAATGAATACAAGCGCTACAGTAACCGTGCATAACCATGCATATATGCACAGTTACTGTAGCAATTGTGCATTTTTGCACAAGTTTGCACGATCTGATGTGGGAGTTTTTTGTGCCAAAATATGTAAAAACACCACCTTTTTCTATTTTGCAAGACTTTACATGATCTGATGTAATTGCTCTAATATTGTCATATCCAAAATTAAAAATTTTGTTAGAAAACACATTGTTTATTAAAGTTGAAAAGTGGGTTGGAGTGAGCACACGGAACAGTTTATCGCATGCAATTCCCAAATACACTAAACACTTAAAAAAAAATTCATTTTCAGTGTATTCTTGCAGTGCACTGTGTGCACTACCTTTTTTTTTTCATTACAATCCCTATATAATGTTTTAAAGGACTGTTTACCTCCAACATTTTGTGTAATATCAAAACAACCTACTTATAATGGGTTTTTAAGGTTCCAAAAGTGGCCAAATTGGACCTCCAGAGTTAACAAGTAGTAAAAGTTTAAGGAAGTATTAAGAGAGAATGGGATCTATCATATCATCTATCTTAAGGGGGACAACTAAAAATTTGAGGTTTGACTATAAATACAGTCTCTCTCTCTCTCTCATAACACTCCATTTATTTTGATGTAAAATATTTTCAAATGTTATTGAAAATATTTTCATTTTACCGTGTTTGGTTATCTACATAAAAATGGCTAACAATTATTTGCAAAAATTATTTGCAAGTATCTATTTCATGGTAAAATGAAAAAAAATTCCTAATCTCACGATCAATCAAATCCAAGCAACCACTACCGTATTGGCACAAACCCTACCACCACTACTCCACTGACCACTCAAACCCACATCCACTAACCACTCAAACCCACAACACAGTCACCACCACAACTCAACCACAGCCACAACCACCACCACCACCACCACAACCCACAACCTACAACACAGCCACCACCACAACCCGCAAATCATTTTAGGTACCCACCATAACCCATAAACTATTTCAACTACCCACCGCAACCCTCAACCTAGCCACCGTGATGACCTACAAACCATCCCAGCCGTCCACCACCACTCATAAACCCAACCACCCATGACCCATAAACCATCCAAAAACCTAGATATGTAATCCACATGGTAGTAAAAGGGAAGAACCCCCAAAACTAAGAACCTATGGATGAGTCGACAATGGTGTAAGTGGCCAAGAATCGATGGAGCGATGACGACAATTAAGAATAACAAAAACAAAAAACAAAAACTCAAGTGGAGCTGGTGATGGGTGGTGCCAATGAAGGGTTGAGTAGGTGATAAGTGGTGTTGAAGAAGGTGGAGCTAGAGATGGGTGGGAGAGAAGGATTAATGGTGGACTGGGTTTGTGGATGCAAAATTAAGAGAGCTTGAGAGGGAGAGAGAGGCAGATGTGTGTATCAAGAGGACTAAGAGTGCAAATGTAAAGATTTTATCAATATTTCAAGTGTAAAAGACTTTACACTTGTTTGCCATAGTTGTTTTAGTTGACTGAAAATATTTTACTTTGTAACAAACATGGTAAAATGTGAAAATATTTTCATGAAAATATCTTACATTGAAACAAATGACGCGTAAAAGAAATTAACAAATTTGAGTGTGTTGGATCTTAGATCACATACTACTTCAGCAAGTCCTCGAGAAGAAAAAAATATCTTATGAGACAGTTTAATGAGACTTCTCTCACAGCTTGTGTGGATGTTATGAGGTGTCATGAGTCCATCTCATTAGATTCCAGCTACTTGTTGAACAGGGGCAACTTATTCTTTGATGATGCCCATATCAGTGGGTCACAACTAATAATGTCCACCATTTTCTTCTTTACCCAAACAAAGTTAAACAAATTGGTCGTAAATTTCTCTTTAATGAACATCATATGCAAGTTATAATAACTTTTACATATGTTCATCCAACATATTCTGCATCTATAGTTACAAATACCGAACCAATTTTAGAGAGCTGTAAGCAAACTCTACCTCATTGAACTTAACACTCCCACACAACTTATCATCCAATTTGTAACTCAAGTTGTGATCATATAAAATTGAAACTCTCTTAAAATCACCCTGGTTCTTCAAAAGCGCCATAAGAGAGAGCCTTCAATCACTGTCCACATCAACTCCTCTTTGCTTCAAGAATTCTTTGGCCTCCGCAATGTCCTGTGCAAAAAGAATTTACGATGGTTATGCATACTGGAACCCCCTAGAACATATTTAGCCCAATACAAGTGCCATTCGACCTAATATATTGCACAAATATAATAGGAGAAAATTAAGGGTAGAGTGACAGAGAACACAGAACAAAAGAAAAAAACTTCTGCCCAGGGGTGAAAATGCTAAGTTGTGCATATTGGATAATGATAAAATCCAGTCAGTTCCAAATTCTATTTTTCAAATATTACAATTATAAGAGCATTATTATGGACCAAGAAACTAAGACTACAAAAAATAGTTAAATCCATCACCAAATACACGTAGCATTAGAGATATATTAGTGAACAGCAAATTTTTCAAATCTTGATCTGGACAAACATTAGGATTAAACTCAAAACACTCTGGAAACACTTTGATTAGTTATCAAACTAGAAATCCTAACCATCACTTTGTTGCCTTATCCTCTGACCAAAAATCCTAACAATGCTAGAGATACACAGGTTAAGTAATGTAAAATCCTAAGCTTGACACGCTTATGTTCCACAACATAGTGATCCAACACGCTTTAGAGTCACTTATAAGTCAGTAAGCAAGCCAATTAAGTATCAGGGAAACATAACAGAACAAAGACCAGGGCAATTGAGCTGGTTCACTGCAAGGAGAAAAAAGAAACTCAACTTTGATAGCCTTGCTCAAATTGGCTACGAGAGCTTTTTTTTCCCTTGAAAATGAGTAAGGAAGGGCAATTGCCTCCTTTACCCTTCCAAAAAGGCTTATCCTTCCCCAAAAAGAAGAATTCTCTTCCCCCCAATATCAATTTTTTTTTCTTCAATTATTTCCACAATTTTGTAATAGCTCTTTTAGGATTTTTACAATAACAATAGATTTTGAATAATTGGAAACATCAGCCAAGACTAAAAGAAAAAAATGCTAAATACTATTTAAATGAAAAAAAATGATTTTGTTGATGAGGATTGTAACTTCTATGCCGTGTGAATCTGTAAACAGACAAGAGTTTGACATTATAGATAAAATTCCATAGGTAGGTTAAATTAGATCAGATTGTTTGCTCAGTAAAAACTAGAAATTAACAATTAGAAGACATTTAAGATTTTAATGCATATTACTTATATAAAAAAATTATTCTAATGCAAATCTTCCCCAGTTCCACTATTTAAGCTAGCTCTTGACACATGCAGTGTATATACACAAATAAAAATTTCCTTAGACAATCAAAGAAAAAACAACTAGCCAATTACAAGAGAGAGAATGAGAGCTATTTCCAGGAAGGGGAGATGAAAAAGAATACTGGAAGTGGAGAGATAGTGAAAAGGTGGTTACCAAAATTTTAGAATTTTCATAATAAAATAACCATAATTATTTAAGTTAAATAGAAAAAATCATCATTGAAAACAATATAAGGGTTTTCTTAATATATAATGGAATTGTATCATAGTAAATACTATTAACACATCGGTATCCACACTGCAGACCATGATTAACCAGTCCAAAGAAAAGAACATGGTTGGAAAGTATGCCTTGAATTTTATGGTCTGATAATCACAGCATTGGCATTCAAAGCAAAGCATATCCAAATACAGCAAGACTCTCTAGGAACTTATTATCCATTGGTGGGTACTGTATAAATTAAAAGTCGAGTACATAAAGTGTAGTCCTACCTTTTGAACAATTGCAACCATAGAGAAATTTGGGAGAAGGCACATTAGATTTCTTTTTCCAACAGTCTGGACAGTCTTAATGAATTAGAAGACATTTAAGATTTTAATGCATATTACTTATAAAAAAAAATTTATTCTAATGCAAAACTTCCACAGTTCCACTATTAAAGCAGCTCTTCACACATGCAGTGTATATACACAAATAAAAATTTCCTTAGACAATCAAAGAAAAAACAACTAGTTTTGTTGCATATTCAAATACAACAAGACTCTCTAGGAACTTAATATCCATTGGTGGGGACTGTAAATTGAAAGTCAAGTACATACAGTGTAGTCCTACCTTTTGAACAATTGCAACCACAGAGAAATTTGGGAGAAGGCACATTAGATTTTTTTTTCCAACGGTCGGGACAGTCTTAATGAGTTTGGAAATCCAATTCATTAAAGATATTTCAGATAATATGCCCAAAGAAAGGTGGATATCATCTAACTATATAGATGACCATTAAAGTGCACTATTGCCCACACAATTTTTTTTTTAACATTAAGCAGTCATTACCTTCACATGAGATTTTGTTTCTTGCACAAATATAATTGGCTGACATAAATTTACTAATAACAAAAAGTCAAATCATTTACTAGGGAAAAGGATTGAGAACCTTTTGTAGCAACACTGCTTCCTGAGGACATGTTGGAAAGTGCATCAAACCAACCCCAACCATCAAAAGACCATAGCATCCAAGTGACACAATGAAATATACCGGCAACTGGAAAGTAACAAAACGAGACATATAATCAAAACTAAGCAAAGGTGAGAAATACCACATGCCTTCAACCACAAGACAGATCATAAAGGATGAAATTCTCACCAACCAAGCGTAAGAACGTGGGACCACAGTCTCAAGAAGACCGATCCAAAAGGCAGATACTGCCACCAGCAATATCAGAAGCTTCACGATGTGCTTCATATGGATGTTCAATTAGACAATGCTTCTTAATTCCTCCCTATATGAAACGATACCATACAGTAAATGGAAAAAAAAAAATTGCATATTTCCATAATTTATGAAAAACAAGGCATGTGAATATATGTTTTAAGTTTTATAGCCATATATTTTACCAAAAAAAAAAAAAAAAAAAAGTTTTATAGCCATATCGGCTTACGTTACATAGATAGGTAACCCAAGATGCCAAGTGTCTATGTATTACATTATATCACATAGAAGCACTGACAATTCATTTGGGTTATCGTACTGTGTCGTACCCATTATGTCATGTTATAATTTTTCAGAAATTACTCGTGTCAGCGTATTGTACCTGTACCGTGTCTGGTCATCCTAGTTCTGAAGTTGCAATCCATCATTCAGAATAGGGCTTATAGAGAAAATGAAACTCTTAACCCAAACTAATGGTCAAGGGATTATTACAGTTTAAGGGTTTTAGCTTAAACTGTATATATAGAGAAGAAAATTGTAAATTTCACTTCTTTTAACTAATTTCCTTGAGCATAAGCAGTACAAGATAGTATCTCATTGAACATATTTCTTAGGACAAAACACAATTCATATCTTGAAAAGTTGTTTTATTGTTAAATTACATACCCACAAATACAATGCAACAATCATAACAAAAGGTCAGGAGTCAGCTATACCTGAACTGAAGTAACCTTGAACAGAATTGGGTTCCAAGTTTCTAGGAAAAAAGAAGCAAAAGAGGTATTTACCTTTGTGAAAAGAATTCGACGCCGTCTGGTATTAGCTATTAAGCTTTGAAATCGGGATTGGAATGTGGTGTGGAGTTGGACTGAATCAACGACCAAAATCGGCCAGAGAGAGAGAGAGAGAGAGATTGGACGATCTGTCAAAGAACCACTATGCCCCCAATTTGAGACACATCAAAGAGGAAGAGAGAAAATTTTTCTTACTAATTAATTGCAATTTAAGTTCCTTAAAAAAAAAAAATTGCAATTTACACCTGGGTAAGTTTGATTCTGGGCTTAAAGTTTTAAAATTTACATCCATACCTCTAACATTATATATCATTTGCATTTAAAAGTTCTAAAGAGTCGTCTGTAACATAGTTTTATTTTATGATCAAAAATTTGAAACTTGGAAAATTATCCCAAATTGAGGATTCATGTAAATTACAATTGAGTGAAAATAATATCTTTCTTGATTTTAATAGGGTTCAACAGAATCAAAACTATACATAAATTTAAGGGTATGAATTTAAATTTTAAAATTTTAAGAGACAAAGTTAAAAAAATTTCAAAATTATCACAAACTATAAGGTTCAAATTGCAATTTTGTCTAGTTTCTATCTAAAAATGACATCATTTTCACAACACTTTCATAATATAATTACAATAAATCTTAGATAGTGTACTGTCACTTGTTACCAATAACATTTCTTCTAAGATTTGTTGCGATTTCTATCTTTTATCTCAAAAAAAATTCGTTGCGAAAATATTGCGATAGTGTCTGTGGTCTAAGTAATATTAGCCAATGTTTTTTGATAAAAATAAAAAGACGGTTTGCCCCTAACAAACTGCTATAATGTCGAAACAACCTTCTTATTATTAAAGTTGTGGGCTGGGGCGAGTCGGGTCAGGGAGTACCCTAGTACTTATTTGTCTGACTGACGAAACGAACGGACTTTCAAGTTTCAACTTCGAAGTTGGAAGAGAAGGGGATCTACAGCTAAGCTCGCTACGAGTCTCAGGTATTCTCTCTCTCAATTTGCGAATTGAATCGAATAGGAAGAAGAAATAAACAAGTGTGTTGGATCTTTAGATCAAGTAAATAGTTAGGGTAAATGAATTTTTACTACGATTTGATGAATCCAGTAAATCTTCTTTTATCGCAGTCAATTTCGGATGACTACAATTTTTTTTCTCTCTCTCTCTGTCTCTCAATCAGATTTAGGCGTGCCTTTCGATTTTGAATGTGAAAAAAATATTGCATAATGCTCCTCAAATCTGTGTCCATTTGTTTTTCAATTTCGTGTCTATGGCTCTTTAAAGATTATATTCTTATATTCTTGTCTGTGGCGTGTCGCTTTGTTGAATGTTTTCTATTTAGAACATCTTACTTTTGTTGATTTTATTTTCTGTTTGGTGTTTTTATTTTCATGGGATTTGTTGTTTGTGAAATTTTGGATTGTTTCTTTCCAACGTATGTCTGATTTTGTTTTTTTGGGTACTTGTCTTTGCAACTTGAAGTGTCGATGGCAGGGCCGGGGAGTTCCATGCTTTATTCTTTTCTTCTATTCATAGTCATCCTCTCGCTTCAAGAAGTGTATAGAGGGAAGTTGGCATCGTCGGAGCTATTCACCATACTCGGGGGGTTCACCAGTTCTCTTATATTTCTTGTGCTGCTGACTGTGAGTTCTAATAGCTTTGCATTGATGTTTTAATTTTCTTGTGTGACAATCACATTGATGTGTGAGTCTCTCTCGTGCCAAGTTTATTGTTTCTTCTATTATATAGTAGAATTTGGTAGTATACTAATATCCAAATGAAACCAACTTTATATAATCTGAAGAAAAAGGGAAATTCATTCACTTTAATCAATGCTAACATGGTTCTTTCCACCATTCACATAGTTTTTTTTTTAGTACTTTTTTCTGCAATTCCGAATATATTTTATGTTATGATGTCTGTCTTTGTTAATGTATCTCTCTGAGAATAGCTATAATGCAGCATCTTGTACATATTATTTCATAAGAATTATTCTGTGTAGTTCACAGCATTTTTTGCATTTCGAACCTGAAGCTTCTTCTGTCATGAATAATTAAAATATGTAAAGAAGGGGGGGTGGGGGACTTCACATACACAAAACATATACAAGTCAGAAGAGCGGTTTCTTTATAGTCTGCCACAAATCGACAAGCTGAGATTGCATTTGATTTCATCCTTTATAGTGCATGATTCCTACAAATGGTTGAACATCTTTATTTGCAATTGACTGGTGCTTTTCTTGCAGTTCATTGGAAATTTCCAGGAAACATGTGGCATGAGGACTGGGTGGGGAGCTGGTGAGTGTGCCTTTAGATTCATATTTTGTTTGCTTACTTATTGTTATTAAAAAGAATATTATTAAAGTCCGTCTGAACGATATAGATTAAAACTCTTTTCAGTATTCCTACTCTTTACACTATATTGTCTCCAATAAAAGGCATTATGTGCACATGGCATTGCTCAAGTAAGGATCTTAATCTGCTCATCAGTGGAGCATCACCCATGCTCGTCTGCTTGCGTGGTGTTACCACATCTACCAAGCCCACAGCTCGATTAGACGCTAATTTTTAATGCTTGTATATACACAGTGAAGCCACCATCCATAAGCTTGCTTTTAAGCGCCTGTGTGCATAGGTCTACCTATCTGGTCAATGAAACCAAGCTCACTCTCTTATGTTTATGTTTAGCATGAGCATTTGTGACACTCATTTAGTCCGCTTTCACCATCATATTAACTTTTGTGCACTTGCATTAAGGCTAAATAAGAGCCTTCATTGTCATTATATGCAAATGTTTCTTATGGAGGTTTTTTTATTTTTTTATTTTTTATTTTTTGGGTTGGGCGGGGTGTTAAAGAAGAAGAAGAGATATGGAGACTACTAAGATTTTTCTAAAGGGTGAAATGCCTTTATATTAGGGTTTTCAAGTTTGACCCACTTTATAAAAAGAGGAAAGCAGATAGAGGATACATGTTGCAGGATTAAAATTTGTCCATAGCTGAAAAAGGCTGACAACCAGTGTTGTCATCCCTTTTTAATATTGATTTTGTAGTTAAAAATGAGCTCTATCTCAAATAGCAACTTTTCTGATGTAAGGGCAAGGTGGAGGGTGAGTCGTGGAGTAAAAACCCACCAAGTGTGTTCAAGTTACCAATAAAAAACATATTGATTTGTAATTGATGGTCTTTCTTCTAATATGCATTGCACATTGACATTCAGTAGCAACTGGATGTCTTCTGAAAAGGAAGATGAAAATTATAGGGATTTTATGATTGAAAATGCTGTATTTGTGTACTTAATAGCTTCAGAAACATATAGGACTTTGGCTTTTCACAACTTTAATAATCATGTAAAGATTCAAGGGGATATTGGAACTCTAGGCTTCCTATTTAAGTTTCATTGTGTAAAACAATTTTGTTTGTAGGCTTCTCATAAATTGCTACATCATTATTTTTTTGAAGCAGTATTGTTTACATCTCTTTTGCAGTCATAATAGCAGAAGCAGTGGCTCTGATTGCTGCTAGCACGGTCCATCGAGTTTGTATAACAACATGGTATGCAATAATAATGATTATTGAATTTTATTACTTTTTTTCTGTAGTTCACATGAATGCATTAGCAACACCAGTTAGTTTGAAATGACTTCTGTATTTGTTAGAAATCTTTTTGGGAAAGTGCCATTAATGATTGTCAAGTTGTTTGGAATGGGGAATCAACAGACACTAAGGCCACAAATGTATCATGTAGACTTCAGTTATTTTCAAAAAGAATGAAAGAGCCCTTGCAAAGAAGTAAAATCAATGTTTAAATGACTAGGAAAAGTATTGATTGGCAATTGTCATAATCACAATTTATGTGTTGTATTTGTCGTAGGTTGTAACTAGTGCACAAGGCTCCCACTTATGCGATTTATATGCATTTGTATGCATAATAGAAAGATTCATTTTTCTTTCTGGCAATTGAAAAACAGGACTCATTATGAATGTATTGGACATAGAGATAATCAGTTCCTTGTAAATATAATATCTATGGTATGTGAATTGGAAAAAATTAGGGCATGTATACACTGTATTAAAACAAGTTGGAGTGGTGGTTTGGGAATCTGGGATAGGATCCTCAATTGAACTATATATATATATATATTATAATAATTTTTGGGCCTAATGGCAATGCAATTGCAATGGAACTGTAGAAACTTTTTGACCGGCAGATTTACCAGACTTTTTAACATCAGAAAATATATAATTTTGGATCCAATCAATTGAATGCTCACTTTTATCTTTCAAGTGTCTTGAGATTTTATATAATAATGACATTTTTTGTGATCTTATATTTCGGTTGCAGTTTCCTGTTCTCAGTTGGATTGCTATATGAGCTCAACAAGCTTTCTGGGATGATACTATTGAAAAGTGATTCTAAAACGAAGAGGCTCTGAGTGGGGAAATAAACTTATTATGAGCTGCCATTTGAGCTTTGTTGTTACTCTTCGTTTTTAAGTATCATATAGACATTGCCCAAAAGGACAAATGAGTATTATTTAGAGTTGTATGAGATATTTGTCAACGTTGATTGTTACTGGCTCATTGCTGCCAAGAGATTTTGGGACAAAACTTTACCATTGGTGGTAGAAGTATAGATCGTTTGATGAGGTTGATAATGGAGTTACTTATTATAGGCTTATTAATAACTTAATTAACCTTTGTAACCAGCATGCTTGACATGTGAGTTTTATTTTTATTTTTATTTTTATAATACAATAGGTGCTTGACATGTGGGAGAATGTGAACCCTGGATGTTTGAGTTGACTTTAGGTGCTTTTTTTTTTTTTTTTTTTTTTTTTTTTTTTTTTTCATGCGAGATTAGTCATTGATAAGGTAGTTAATTGTGCGTTCATTGCTACAATTTGTAGTTATGGGAAGTTGCTCTTCACCTCTTCCATTTCAATCAATAAATGAGAAAAATATGTGGTGCTTGGTTAAAATATGCCAATGAACCTGAAATTCACATTCGGACGTGTAATTTTCTCAATAAATCATGAGTAACCATAAAGGCCAAGCAGCATAACATCAAGACTTGGAACCTGGATGAAGCACAGTAGAAGCATCTTGTTTGTCTCGTTAAAAGATACGACTAATTTCAGCTCAAATGACGCAAGATGTGGTTGGAATGATCCAAGGATGTATCAGCAGAAGACACGAGTAATACTCCCTACTGCATATTACAGAATCTGAAAACAATAAGGTTTGGAACATGGTGCTGCTTTTATTTTGAGGTTATTCTTTCACTGGAAACAGACAATGGTGGGAGCTAATTTAATGCGGATTAGACTTTAGCATGTCAGACACTCAAATTGGATATTTTTTCAAGATTTTGCACGAACTTTTTCCCGTGGCCGACCCGACGACTCAAAGGGTTAAACACTTGACGTTGTCATCTCAACCTAAATCCCATTCAACTTGGCTCTTGGTCATTGGTCTCAATTCTGGTCCCTCTAGTAAATTTGAAAATTAAAAAAAAAAAAAAAGATCATCATAAAAAAAAAAAAGTTTTCTTGCACTTTACAGAATATTCACAACCTTGATCAACATGAAATATATAGTTCAATCAAATATAACTCAAAAGGTACCACCGAGGTGGTTTGGTCTGGTGGTCCAAGGTCATGCATTAAGTTGCGCCTTGTGGAGGTCCCGTGTTCGAGTCCGAATCTGGACTTGCGCGGGACTTAACTTTCCCTGGCAGCCTTGTCCCACTAGTGTCCCTCGTGGGGTTGGGAAGCTATGGCTCACCGGTCCCCCTGCACTCCAGCAGGGCCCGGACCCAGCAGGTAGGGTGCTACTATGGTCACGCCCAGGTAGGATTGCCAAGTTGGTCGCCCCTCCCTACCCATTTTTTATTCAGCAAAAAAAGAAAAGAAAATATAACTCAAAAGGTAAAGAGCAAAACACATTAAATTGGTAAGTAGTCACTTTTATGCCTAAGGAATAAAATCCACTTCTTTAGTATATAAGGAGCATTGTCTTTAAGCATAAAACTATCGTCATTGTCATCTTAATTTGTGTAACCCTCATTATCTTCCTCATCAACTTCATTTAAATTAACTGTCTCTTTTCATTAAAAATATTTTGTGAACTTAACCCATTGCCCTTCCTAGTCACCCCATTCTCATGTTCAACTGTTCTTTTTCAACTTCAGCAGCTCTATTAGAGCATTTTCATCAAAGGTTTCAAATGCTAAGAGCATCCACAGTGGGACTTGCAAATGTCATATATTCCTAATATTTAGCATTTAAGCCTTACAAGCCCCAAACAACCGGACTTGCAAAATCATCCCATTGCAAAAAAATTTACAATCTTGCTACAGTACCATCCTATATGTAAAGATGGTACTGTAGCAGTATTGTATAATAAAAATTAGTTTTTTATTTTTCTGATGCTTCTTCTCTCTCCTCTCTCTCATTTCATTTCACTTTCTCTCTCCAATTTCTCTCTTCTTCGTTCTGCTCTCTCATCTTCAAACTTGAAACCCATACAATCTCAGCACTTCCTTCCTCTCTATCCAAGATCAATTTGTTATGGATTTCGATGAGTTTGTTATGGATTCCGATGGGGTTGCTATGGATTTGTGGGTTTCTGTGTTGATTTGGGTGTGATGGTTTTGGGTTGATCTGGGCATGGTGGTGGGCTGGGAGCGGTTGATGGTGGGTTTGGATCGGCGTGGATCAACGGGCTGGGTTTGGATCGGCGTGAGGGTTGGGTTTGCTGGTGATTTTTTTTTGAATGAGTTTGCTACTGATGGCTTTGATGGGTTTGAATCAAAGCTCCGATGGCTTCGATAGTGATTCTGACGAGGCATCAGTGGTGGGTTTCTTTGGAGGTGTGATGGCTGTTGCTGGCTCCGATTGGTTTGATGGTTTGTGTGTGTGTGGCTTAGTTAATGGTTTGTGTGTGTGTGTGGCTCTGTTGATGGTTTGTGTTTGTGTGTGTGTGTGTGTGTGGCTCTGTGTGTGTGGTGATGGGTTTGGATAGGTGGATCAGTGTATCATGGGTCTGTGTGGGTGTGTGGCTCTGTGTGTTGAAACTGGTGATAGAGGTTGAGGGATAAAGAGAGGAAAAGGAATAGAAAAAGAGAAATAGTAAAAAAAAAAGGAATAAAATAGAATATTTAAATAAATTGGGAAAAAATATAATTTTAGAATGTTGGGTGTGTTGTAAAATGGTATGGTATAATTGATAAAGTAGCTTTTTGGGATGGTAAAATGGGATGGAATAGTATTTCCTGATGCCGATGCTCTAAATATGCTATTTTTTAACATCTAATTCTTGAAAAGCACACTACATTAAAAGTGCTATATGCTTTAAATTTTGACATCTTCTAGCAGCCCACTGTGGCAAGATGTTAAAAAAAAATTTGTTTAATCAAAAAGGTACATGGTAGTTAATTGAAAACATAAAAAAAGAATAAAGAAAACATAAAGAAAGAATAAAAAAAGATTATTTAAATGAAGTGGTAAAATAATAAAATCTTTGATGTTTGGTGTATTATAAAATGAGTAGTTAAAATGAATAAAGTAACTTTTTAAGATGCTAAATGCTATATTTTATAGCATTCTTGATGAGAATGCTCTAATGTTGGTAGCACTCCTAGTCAAGCACTCTGTATCGCACCATGAGATTGGTCATTGGATAACAAAACAGGGGCACATTTCCCAAGCAATAGTATAAAATATAAAACTATACAATTGGTCCTTAAAGTTTATATGCTGAGTGCAATTAGTCCCTAAAATTTCAAATGAGCATTTTTAGTCCCTAAAGTTTAAAATTTAAGCATTATTGGTCCCTTTGTTTAGCTCTGTTAATTTGTTGTCTACTAAGAAGCATGGGTACAGATTTAGGTTCAGGTGCGGGTGTGAGTGTGGTGCGGTGTAGTGCGGCGACTCGGCAATTTTTGAAAAAGTAGGGTGCGGGTGCGATGTGATACGTTTATTAATAAATTATTAAGTATATTTTTATTTTTATTTTCTATATATTGCTAAACATATTTTTTCATATAATGGTAAACATATACCAATTTAAGAGCAATAATAGATTAAAAAAAAAAAAACCTTTGTGATCAATTTAATATTTATAGCTAATATTTAGGGGGTAAATTTAGCAAAATAATATTTTAATGATAAGTAATTATTTAAATTGATACAATTACTAAATTATTTGGCTATTATTAAGCTAAATGATATAAATTGTTGAATTTAATATAGTGTTTTTAAAAAATCATTGTAAAGTTGTGATTTACAACTATGTTCTATGTTGACTTTATTCTATGACAAAAAGTATTGTATTTGTTTTAATTTTATTCCTTGTATTTTGTGGGATTTTATTGTATTAGGTTTAGTATTAAGTTAGTGAAGAATCGAGCATGTATTGGATGAACAAGTGGATTTCGCGAGTGTCTCATGAGAAGCCTATCCGCGAAAAAGCCATGTGAGAAGTACATGTTGGAAGCTGAAGAGTCGTGTCAGAATGTCAGTTTTGCGAGTGTCTCGAGAGAAGGGCCAACCTGCGAGACACCCGCGAAACTCTCTGCTTAGAGGATTTTAAGTGTGACTTTCTTACCCTTCACCCATACTATATATACCATTATTACCCACAAAAGTATATGAGACTATTCAGAGAGAAAAACCCTAAATAGGTTTTCTACAACACATTGTTATACCTTGAGAGGAGATTTGTATCCAAACATAACTCACACCTTTTAAGAGTGTAGAGAGTGTTTTGGAGCTTGGGAAGCTTGGGGATTTACCAAAAGAAGCCGGTGAGGCTTGGCGGATGCAATCAAGCGTATTGCGGGATCCGGAAAGTTAGAGAAGACATGACTCCGAGAAGTCTGTTGGTAGCAGGAGCTTGGAAGGCTCAAGTACATTAGGTAGATTAGGCTTGTGTTGGGGTTTATGCCCTAAAATCCAATTTATTGGCATGTCATAAATAATTAAATTGTTTAATTATATGAGACTATCTATAAATGAACTAATGAGACATTATCTTAGTTCATGAGATGCATAGTATGTGATTTAGTCACAAAAGATATAAATCACAAGTTCTTTGTAAATTCAGAATTTTAGTTCGTAGTCGGTGATGAAATTGGGCATTTTATCTACGAAGACTATAACATATCAACTAAAATGATTTGTCTTGATCATGGAAGTGGAGACTTCTAGTTGGTATGTTGATATATTTTAAGAGTTAAGACATATTGAACTGGACCGTTGTGAGATTTATTATTCTCCTAACGACTGTCAAATGAATAATAAATCTCATGACTTCTATTTACATCAACTCTAAATCCGAAGAGAATAATGGACTTGATTATGAAGTGTAGGTTGCTTCAATATATCAAGAGCGAGATCTATAAGTCATGGTCAAAACCTCAGTATATTGGGTAGCCGCATTTAGTGTTGATAGAACATATATTCTCAATATGGAATTCATAATCTCTTAATGGAGATATAAAATATTCTCTTTAGATAAGTTTAATGGTTTTAGTTATTCAGAGTGTTAAGCCCAACCGCTTTAGTAAGGAGTTACTAAAGTATATATTTATGGAATTAGATTTCATAAATATATGATGAATAATGTAAAGGATTAAACCGGGTACTCAAGGATGAAGATTTAGTAATCTTCAAAGTGACAGTCTATATTCATGACTTTGAATTACTACGAATATTTTAATGAAGGGGTTGCATGTATAATAAAGTCTTAGGATATAATTTATTAATAAGACCTAGAGTACAATTATATTTATATAGTGGTATTGAATACAATTAATGGTAACTTTGGACTTGTCAAGAGTTGACAGAAAAGCCCAGGTCCATTGGAGCTAGAATCTTATTTGTTCCCTTTTGGTCCCACTCTAAGCCACACACTAGAACCCAATTGGAATGACCCAAAAGGCTAACCTAATTAAATAATCAATTATATTTAAGGAGAGAAACATACAGAATTTCAAAAGTGCTTTTTCACATGATTATTTTCTAAGTGGTTTTCATTATGATCACATGAGAACATGAAATAGTTTGTATGTGAGTGTTGGACACTTTCTTATTCTCTCCTTGGAAACTAATTGAGAGACCATACTTCTTGGGCATTAAGTGGAATTGGAGTGAAGATTAAAGGTATTTCCAAGTATTTCTAATCTTTTGGTTTTGAATTTCACTGCACCAAGGTACGCTTTCTTGCTCTTAAATTCTGAAACTTACATAGTACACGTTATCAATTGCGAATGAAGTAGATCTGTTAATTTTTCCGTTGGGTATGTTTTGTATGTGATACAAACACGTATCTTTTCCAACAGCTTGAAGGGTCTTTTGTTATTCGTGTACTCCAACTTTATTCTCTAGTGGATCGATTTCAACTTGGAGGGTCGCGGAGAGGTTTTTTGCCGAGTTCTTCAGTTTCCTCTTCGAAAACATGTCCTGGTGTTATCTTGTGGTTGCATCTTTCTTCCTTTACTCTTGTGCTTTACTTTCATTGTTTGTTATTCATGTTTATGCATTAAAGTAGTTATCGGTTTATTGTACTTCATTTACTCTTGTTCCGCACTTAGATAAGTTAGAGTAAAAGCAATCTAGCTGTAATTTTTTAATTAGGGGTTTAAACAAACTCTTGTGTTTTCACACAAATCCAAGCTTTCAATCATAATAAAGATATTCAAATTTGGGGGTTTTATAGTAAATAAACAAATGTGTGGGGATATTTATAAACAAGGAAGCTTCCAAGAAGCTTAATTGCCAAGTCCTACCACTACCCACGTGCATTGCTTTATTAATATCACATTCCAAGGCTCTATTTGAAAGTCCACACATCTGACATCTCCATGTCTTCTTCTTCTTTCCTCACAAATCATTTGGTAGCAGATCTTTCTTCTTTTCCTTCCCTTTTTTTTTTTTTTTTTTTTTTCACAAATCTTTTGGTTGTTTCGGCCAATTTCTCGGCCAGCTCTGGGGGATTTCGGTCGATTTTGGTCGGTTTCGGCCCGAATCGACGTCGAATAAGACTGAATTGGCGACGAAAAAAAGAAAGAGAAAAGAAATGGAGAATCGGTGCGTCGAGTGCAAATCGGTGCGTTGAAATGATTCGGGTGCAGGTATGGCGACCCTAGAGCCGCACCCGTGCTTCCCAGTTTGTCTATGTGTCTAACGGAATTATGATATGGCAAATTTTTTAATGACATGACAACTTAGTTGTAGGTCTAATCACAATCCTAGTCCTATTAAAAAAAAAAAAACCATCGTGTTGCTAGCTAAGCTATCAACAGTCAACACTAGTACCGTCTCTTAAATGTCACCATTTCTCACCACTCCAGAATGAACACATTGTTCATAAGTCATAACAAACAAAAAAGGCTTGCCATTGAGGTAGATGACTCAGATCCAGTATCACTGTTAACAAGATCTTTGGTGAAAATCTTGGAAGGAAGAGTTGATCCTCATTGGGTTGAAGTTGAAGGAGATAGTTCAGGAGTGGACTCGGATCCACTACAGAGGAAGAACAAAACCCATACTATCACGCCCAATGCAAAATTTCAATCAAAGGCACTATCTTTATGGCTTACAAATCAAATCGACCAAAAATGAAAAGTGATTAGCACAAAGATTAGTAAGGTACAACAATGGCAGTCATAACCATAAGCCCATAACTTTTCTTCAAGCTCACTTTTCTATTTTTCTAATTAAGTAATTTCAAAACTCAATCAAATTAGCTGATTGATCTAAATACTCTAGACCTATATATAGTGTGGCCCAAGTATGGGCAATGTGGTCTTGGGTTGTCGGATCTTTTGCTGGTGTGTTGAGAAATGCAAGGGTTTGGGAGGGATGACGGTGGTGATGGTTATTACGGCTGTGAATTTTTTTATTTTTATTTTTTTAAATGATTAGAATTAATTAGACCTAACAACTAAGTTGCCACAACATTAAAAAATTGACACATCATTATTTCGTTAGACACATAGACAACAAATTAACAGATCTTAATGAAAGGACTAATATTTCTCACTTTTAAAACTTTAGGGACTAAAATCGCTCATTTGAAACTTCAGGGACTAATAATACTAAATAAGTAAATTTTAGGGACCAACAATGTATTTTCCCCTTAAATTTAATAAGCGATTTGGGAAAGGGAAAAACAAAAACCACATTTTTTTTTCCCAAAAAACTTTTACTCCAAACCAAGTTGAAATAATCTCCTGCAATCAATCATTTGGCAATTCATAAGACCATGTACATGTGGTAATATGTGATTCATTAAATTATTTAAATAAGTAACATAACTATTAAGTAAGTCAAATAACTAAAAGAATATGTGGATACTCATTTAACTTGCTACATAGTGGTTGGATGAACTTGTGGTTGACATAATCAATGAGTTGAGTTGTAGCTTGGATTTGAAAAGTACAAACAATCATTCTCATTTTTTAGATGTTTTTAGATATGTTTATGTGAAGTAAGTTTATGGTTAGTGGGTGACAAGAATCAAGTTTTAGGGCAAGCAAAGGCTGTAAGCTTCTTGCCAAATGGATACATAGTCTATGTACCTTTGGTGTCCCCTAATCCCTTTCTTCTTCTTTAATAAATTCTTACTAATAAAACAATTTATTTTGATATCTCATTAAATTGCTATGCTATAGAAGGAATTAAACATCTTCTTGTTTTTTTTATTCGCAAGTAAAACACGCCACTGTAAGATCTTGTATCCTAATCCTAATAATATAATTGTTATTAATACTATTTTGTTAATTCACTGCCAACTAAGCGTTTGAGCATGGTTTTTTTTTTGGGGGGGGGTGTGGTTGTGGTTGTGGGAGACAAGCAGAAGCTCTAACTTACTAGTTTCCTTTTGATATTCAGGCCCTCCTTGTGTTAATTTTCAATTAGGCCTTGCCACCAGATTTATAGCTCAATACCCATGAATGTGGCATCATCATAGTCCATAATTTCATTTTCCCTATTTTGAAAGTTACATATTCCTCAATGAATTTTTCTCATTTCACTTTGCATGAAGAAATAAATTTGGTACCTAATTTCAATTGAAAAAAGAGGCAGCAAATATGAAAAATCAACTCCATTTGTTTGATTACATATGGGAGACATAGTTCCAGAGGCATTATAGACAAGAAAAATATGATAGTGCTTAGTTAAGGCTATCTACTTGTTTATTTCATTTGATTGTTTCATCAAAAGTATGGATTTACATAGTTCATACAATCACATACCAAGTTTGTGTGAGTTACTTGTCACCTTCCTTTTGTCAAGAACCAACCCAAAGGCAGTTTGAAATTCATTTTTTCTCTTTCCCAACATTTTTCAGAAGCTGCTGTACTTCTAGCAGCCTAGTCGAAGATATGACTGACTGCCCCTTTCAATTTGATTAGATTTCTGTAATTACTTAGTGCCATCAACAAAGATCTGCTCAAGGAAGCATATATTGTTAGTAAGGATAAATTTCATTACTTAAAACATAGATTACACAAAAAGAACTTCCAAGACAATTTTTAAATTAAAGAAAAAAAAAAAGCATTAAAATAAGAAATCTAATGAAATTGATTAAAAAATCCAGAGTGTGGCTTGAATAAAAAGGGAAGACGACTGACCTGCAAAGGATGATCTTTGCTCTTATTACACCATGCAGTATCCAGGATTACAACTCCAAACCACGTACTTGCTAATCAACAATATAAGCAGCTCTAGTGTTGATATGTTGCCAGCCACGGCTTCTCAATCACATAAAGGCTCCTTGACCAGGAGATTCATTTTCTCTTGAAGAAATTTGAGTACATCTTCTCTTCCTTCCTTTAGAAGCAACTGTCGTAACCTCCCAAATGTCACACCTGATGGTGGAATACCCCTCTCTATCATCTCTTCCAATAAGACACAAGCTTTGGAAACATTCCCCTTCTCACACAATCCATTTATAAGGACTGAAAATGTGTGCATGCTTGGGATAAACTGCTTCAACCTCATATACCTCCACACTTTAAGAGCCATCTCTAGCTCGTCCCTTTCACAAAACATCTTTATCATCATTGTATATGTGTCTGCATCTGGTTCACATACCTTGATCATCCTGCGAAAGATTCTAAATGCCTCATCAGTCTCTCCACGGAGAATCAAGCTGATTAGAATAATGTTGCAGGTCCTTGAATTCGGTGTAACACCCTTGGAATCCATGTCATTTAAGACCCTATACACATTCTTTAACTTGTTTGTTTTACAGAAAGCACTAATCAAGGCATTATACACTGCCACATCAGGCTTGATTCCATTTCTTTCCATCTCTAAGAATGTATCTACGGCATCTTCAATCCGGTTTTCTATCCCATACGTATGAACCAAAACACTATAAATGAAAGATGTTGGCTTGCATGTCCTAGTATCCATGTTCTTAACAATCCCAAGAGCTTCATCAACTCTCCCTGCCTTGCAAAGGATGTCAACCATAATGCCATAGGTCACTATATCAGGATTGCAACCCATGTCAACCATTTCTCGGAAAACCTCCCTTGCCCTGGGCAGATTTGGAGACTTTCCCCATCCCCCAAGCAATATACTGTAAGTCTTTCGGTCAGGAACAAACCTATCCTTCATACTGTCAAAGATCTCCTGAGCCTTCCTCACATTCCTGGACTTGCACAAAGCACTTAGAAGACCATTGAATGCTGCTAGATTTGGGGTGGTATCATATTTCTCCATGATGTTAAATGTGTAAATTGCCTCCTCCACCTTCTGAGCCCGGGAATACTTTCTCATTATAATGCAAAATGTCTCAACATTAAGCATGCTCTTGTTCCTCATAGTATTCACAAGATCCCACATGATCTGATATTGCCTAATCTTTGCCAGAGACTCAATCATGCTGTGATAAGCCCTGACACTGTGCATGTAATTTCGTTGTTTTCCAGCCCATTCAAAGAATCGATATGCCAACATACCAGCATTCTCAAATCTCTTGAGTACATCCTCAACTACATCTGGAGAAACTCTTATTCCACTTTGGTTAAGAGCAGTATCAAGAGCTAATGCTGGGCAAGATATCATAATTTCACAAATTCTTTTCCTTGGATCTAAAACTTCTGTTGTTAGTTCACTAGAACTGTACATCCTAACAAACATCATCCCTTTAAAAAATAATTTTTTGCGGCAGTTGCAAATTCTAATCATATTGCTGAACTGAATAGAGAATCACAATTTACCTGACACAGAAAATAAAATAAATAATAATAAATATCACTGTTGAATGACCCTCACCATCTTGGGACATTTTTTCACCATTATGTGCATTACAACAGAATAGAGGAAATATCTTAAACCATTATAGAATAACAAGTTGAGATTTTGATATTGCTAATTATTTGTAGAAAAAGGACCCACATCCCAAACACTAAAATACTCTACTATTATATAGATTGGAAAGCAATCCTACACCGAAATGCAAAGCTATAGCTGGAGCAACACATTATTGGTCTCTCAAACAGAGAGAATCATTCTAAACCACTTAAGAGAATGACATATTCAAGCCAGCAACATATAATTCCCCATCAACTATCAAAATCATATGCAAGTTTTGACTAGGCTATTTAGAATGATGAGCTGTGGGAAAAGACACATGGTTAGTATTAATATCTTCAAATCACTATGAACACTATCATAACTCATGTTTTTATTGTGATTGGCAGTTCTCTCTCTCTCTCTCTCTTTCTCCACAATGTGACAAAACTACTTCCGAAGCAATTGAAAACTATAACTGATTTAAAATAAGTCTAGCCTCTGCTACAATTGAAGAAGAAATTAATTTCCAATGACACAACAAACAGATTACATTCATTTAAACTTTATAGAAACACGAGCGCAAAGTCAGTTAAGGAAAATGAAAGCTATTTCTTATTAGCATTATATTCTGGACCTTAAATTTGAATAGTCATAAACCAATCAAATTCAGACAAAACAACCAGCATGTTTCCATTGTTTGATTTCAGAAAATGAACAGAACAACATAAACAATAGTGTTTAATGCCCAAATATAAATATATAACACCAACCCAACACAATCATAAGACAATATACAATAGTAATTCAAAGTTGGTAAATCAACAACCATAACTCGACGCAAATGTAGCCATGTGTGGTGGAGAAAGAAAGTAGGGGTTGTCTAGATTTTCCACCCAATGCCAACAGACATTTCAATTATGTGGTTAGAATGCAATGAATAAATAATGTGATCCTAAGACTCTAGCTAGCTCCATAACTATAAGTTTACCTAGTACATAATAGTTGATCCCTTAAATTTATTCCTGTAGTTTACAAAACCCGTTGTAAACTGGAGCTATAAAAAGGGTACAAATATTCTGCACAAATAATTTTAATACTAGTTCAATTTTTTTTTTTTTTTTTGGGGTTTATGATGGTTCCAAGATATCATTCAGCAATGAAGATAAAATTAAACTCAATTTTCTATCTTTCTTCAAGTTAATTTTGCAATAAAACCAAAGCAAATAATATTGTTTTGACTGTACAGTTGTCACCACAGACCAGCACAAACATTTTCACAAACACCTACCGTGCATAACTATAAACTATCACAGAAAGTACTACGTTTCAGATAATTTACCACCCATATAAACAAAAAACATCTTCCCAAATAATATGAATTCAATTTTAACAGCCAAGAAGAAAAACCCAAAAACCACAGCCCAAATGTCATTGAAAAAATCAACACAGATTACAAATATGATTATGAATATTTATACACACCTCTCTAGCAATGAAACCACGAAATGGGGCAAAGATTTTTCAATTTCGTTCCTTCAAATTCAACCGTGTTAATTTACTCTTGTGCTGGTGGTGGAAATGAGATGCCACGATTTTCCTCTTCGGTATGTAGACTGTAGAGTGTGTACTGTAAAGAGTGCGTTTTGGGCACCATGGATGATGAATCATGTTTCTCACGTGCGAGCTAAAATGACATGTCGTTTTTACTTTTTAATGGTTGAGACTTTGTTTTTTTGGTTGAGAAACAATGGTTGAGACTTGAGACAGTGTCAATGTGGCTGGATTTTTTCATGGAACATTCCTCTCATATGGGCAGATCATACATACAAAATAACAGAGAGTCCGATTAATAGATTGGTTAGGGTATTTGTTAATAAATGATTTAAGAGAAATTTTGATGCAATTTTTATTGAAATTAAGAAACCTATTAATTTTTTTTTTTTTAATAAAAAGTTTCTAAACAAGTTAAAAACAAGTCGGGTTAGTTGAGTAGGGTTGAGTTAACTTGTATTTTCTCACATGATTATTTTTAAAACATGTATTTGCTAGTAAGTCATGTAGCAAATTACTTGTTATGAAATGCATTATTTTGAAATCACCATCCATATCAAGAAAGAGTTCAATAAATTGATACTTGTTCAAATAATTATAAATTTATTCAAATGCCAACATTGCTAACCAAAATAAAATAGCACAAACACAAAGGAGTCTAGGCTTTAGTCTACTATTTGAAATTTAATTAAAACAAACACACATGATTTACTTCTACACGATACCAACATCCCAAAACATTAAAAAAAAAAAAAAAAAATACAAGCCAAACTAAAGTTTAAAAATGTGCTTGTGAACAAGCTTGTAAGCATGAGACCAGATTTAACTATGTATAATATTATATTTTTATATGTATGGTTGTCTATAAATATATTTAGGCAAAAAGTGCAAATTGTACCCTTTAAGTTTGACTGAAATTCATTTTAATCCTCTAATTTTAATTTCATTCAATTGAGTTTTTTAAGTTTTGTTAAAAAATTTCCATAAAAAAATATTTTTCTCACATGAAAAAAATCTATAAAATTAATAAAAATATTTTATAGATTTTTTATGTTAGATTTTTTTTTTCAATAGTTAATTGTATGCTTAATTGCAATTTTTTAAACAGATTTGGACAAAAGGCTTGAATTGAATAAATTTGAAATTTAGAAGACACAATTAAATAAAATTATGACTAAAATGAATTTCAGTCAAACTTAAAGGGTGAAGTTTGCATTTTATCCATATATTTATATAGACTTAAGATTTTGTTATAGAAGTTTGTAAATAGGTTATTGTAATATCAAATTATTATTTGTAATTTATTGATAATATAAATAATATATATTTATAGTAGAAGTTCATGGATTTGTAAAGGAGTAAAACAAACATTGTATACCTCAGTTTTTCAAATTCAATAAAGTTCTATCTTTCATTATTAAAAAAAAAAAAAAAAACTACGGAATACCTCAAACTTGTAGTATTAGTTTGACATTAGCTTATTTAGTTTTTTGCTAAAAGAATGTAAAAGCATACTTGTATTTTGAAAAAGTGATAAAATATTAGGTTTTAAAAATTGTACATAAAAGACAAAAGCTAAAAGTTTAGAGAAAAAGATAATGACAAAATGATGTGGTAGTTAGGGATGAACTTGAAGTTTAAGCAAACCAAAATATAGGTCTTTCATTTAATACAAAAGCTTTATAAGTTGTGATAACTGATAAGGTCACCAGAATAAAGGGGGAGACAATAGTCATACAGTCATACTCATAGAACTTTAATTTGTAGGCACAAAAGGCATTTCTTTTATATATCTTGTGATGTTGTACAATTATAAATAATCGTAGTTAAAATACACACTGTTGGGATTTATGCCCTAAAAACCAACTTATTTACATATCATAAATAATTAAATTGTTTAATTATATGAGATTATTTATAAATGAACTATTGTGACATTATCATAGTCATTGAGATGCATTGTATGTGATTTAGTCACAGAAGATATAAATTACAAGTTCCTTATAAACTCAAAATGTAGTTCGTAGTCAGTGATGAAATTGAGCTTTTCATCTGCGAAGACTATAACACATCAACTAAGATGGTTTGTCTTGATCATGGAAGTGGAGACTTCTAGTTGATGTGTTGATGTGTCTTAAGTGTTAAGACATATTGAACTGGACCGCTGTGAGGTTAATTATTCAATCAACAACTGTCACTTGAATAATTAATCTCACGATTTCTAATTTCATAGACTCTCAATCCTAAGAGGATAGCGAACCTGATCATGAAATGTAGGCTACTTTGATATATCAGAAGTGAGATTTAATATTCACGTTCGAAATCTCCGTACGTTGGGTAACCACACGTAATATTGAGGGAACACATATTCTCAAGATGGAATCCATAATCTCTTTTTATAGAGACATGAAATATCCCCTTGAGATAAGTTTAACGGGAACTGGTTATTTAGGGCACCCACTTTAGTAAGGAGTTACTAAAACTTATATTTATTGAAATTGGATTTCAATAAATGTGAATATAACTAAAAGATTAAACCGGGTACTCAAGGATAAAATAGTTGTTTACAAAGTGACAGTTTATTATGACTTTATTTACTATGGATATTTCATGGAAGGGTCAAATGATATCATTAGAGTCTTGGGATATAATTTATTAATAAGGCTTAGAGTACAATTATATTTATATAGTGGTATTAAATATAATTAATAGTAACTTTGGACTTGTCAAGAATTGATAGATAAGCCTAAGGCCTATTGGAGCTAGAGTCTTATTTGTTCCCTTTGGTCCCATCTCAAGCCACAAACTAAAGCCCAATTGGGCAGGCCTAAAAGGCTAGCCCAATTAGATAATCAGTTATTTATAAAAAGAGAAACATACAGAATTTTCAGTAGAGAATAGATTATGAAAAATGGTGTGTATGTGACTGTAAGCCACTTTCTAATTCTCCTTTGAAAACATACGTGTAAACTGATTGAGAGACCACACTTCTCGGTATTCTCAAGTCTTGTTTTTGAATTTTATAGCATCAAGGTACGTTTTCTATTCTTTGTTCTAGAATTCAAGGTTACATGTTATCTCTCATGAATAAAGTAGATCCGTGTTTGTTGATTCTATTGTGTGTTTTGTATGAGATGTAAAACTAGATTTTCCAACACACACACATCATAATATATAATATATATGTTTCTACCCGGTTAGTAACAGATCATACATATTTATAGTATTACACAAATGATTTATAAATTTGAATTATTTTTATTTATACAAAAAAATGGTTCATAAAAGTAAAATCATTCAAACTCTCTCTTCTTCTAATTTTATATATAGGGTTATATATATGACAAGATTTTTTATGGTTTATATATGTTGGGTTACTCATTTTTTACATGAAATTAATTCACTTGGCATAAAAATTAAAAAACTTTAATGAACATATGACACAAAATTTGGCTTTATATATATATGTGTGTGTGTGTGTGTGTGAAAATTACAGAAGAATTGAGAGGACCCATAGTTCAAACCATAAATGAAAATGAAAAGGTGGGGAAAGGACAAAATAGCTGCGTCTTGTAGCCATTTCTTGGTATGGATTTATTTTAAGCTGTGTGAGTTTATAGAACTTCTTTTTCAATCTTGTAGTCTCATATTAGATTATGTGATAAAACAGGATTTGGGGTCTAGGATGCAACTTTTGGTTATATAATCTCAATTGTGCTTCATCAGTGAACAACACATTGAAAGCCACAAACAATTTTAAGTCAAAAGGATAGAAAAAAGTGAGGTAGTAGTTATATGATACTCCTGATAGTTCAAAACTCACTGTATGGGTCTCTTGTTGGACTTTAGAAAAGCTTAAGATCAGCAAAATATTTGTGAATAACATTTGAAGGGCTATGGGTAAATGGTGTGGGAAAATTTATATAGCAAATTTCAAATATGAATAATTATGTTGTGAGCTCTAGGACTTGTCAAACATTTCATTAGACCTGACAAATAAGGTTTTTAACTTGGAGTAAACACGGGTTGACAACCCAACTTGAAGCCTTTTTTTTAAACTTTTCTTTTTAAGGATATTGGGATATGTAGGGCTATGGGAAATGGTATGGGAAAATTTATATGGCAAATAGCAAATTTCAAACATGAATTTTTCTAGCGCTGGATCTACTATTAACATTGAATAGATTGGAGTGCAATTCATATTAAATATTTATTTATTCTTTTTTACCTAACATGTTATATTTTGTTTTTAAAGTTTTTTTTTTTTTTTGGTTAGCTTTCTAAGTAATATAAATTTATTATTACTTTACAGTTTACATACAACAGGAACATGTGCACTTCAGATAAATTCTTTACCTAATATTTATTGTTTTTTTTTTCCCTTCTTTTACAAAGATAATATCAATAGTAAACTTTGAGAATATCCGTGTTATTTAACTTTTATTTTTGAGTGTTTTGTTATTTTTGGCATTTAGTCAATTTTTTTGTTTTTATTTATTTTACATGTGAAAAAATTCTTGTTACTTATAAGAGCAATTGCATCAGTTCATCCATTTTACACATCCACTTTTACACTAAAAACTTATTTTTTCTATTTTACACGGTTACTTTTACAAAATACCCACATCAGTTCATCTATTCTACACCCTCATTTAATTAAATAATCAATTTTCTAGAATATTTTATTATTACCCCTCCATATACGCGCGCCTCTCTCCCTCTCTTCTCATTTCTGATTTTTTGCTCTCTCTCTCTATACCCGGCTCTCTCCCTCTCTCTACCCATACTGATTTCTTGCTCTCTCTCCCATCTCTACCCGACAGCACATCTCCGGTCAAGCCCGATCTACTCCGACCCACAAGCACCGATCAAATCCGAGACTCCCTAGCTCCGATCCACTCCGATCAAGCTCCAATCCGCTCCGATCAAGCTTCGATCTGCTCCGATCCGCTCTGATCAAGCGCCGATCCGCTCTGATCAAGCACCGATCCACTCCGATCCAGTCCGATCAAGCATCGATCCAGTCCGATCAAGCATCGATCCAGTCCGATCCACATCGACCTAGCGCCGATCCGCTACGATCCAGTCCGATCCGCTCCGATCCAGTCCGATCAAGCTCCGATCCAGTCCGATCCGCTCCGATCCACTCCGATCAAGCTCCGATCCAGTCCGATCCACATCTCCCTAGCTCCGATCCGCTCCGATCCACTCCGATCAAGCACCGGTTCACTCCGATCTACAAGCTCTGATCCACACTTCGATTCACATCTCCCTAGTTCTGATCCACAAGTTCCGGTCCACTCTGTCTTTGTGTTTTTTTTTTTTTTTTTTTTTTTTTGAGCAAGTGCGTTTGTTGAGCAGTTTTACTGAGTTGGTTGAGCAAGGAGAAGAGAGAGAAAAAAACGAGCGAACAGAAATTATTAAAATATTGTATACACGAGCTACAGTAACCGTGGATATATCCACGGTTACTGTTCATTTACACGGCCGGATGTATATTTTGCACAAGTTTACACAGACTGATGTGGGAGATTTTTTTGTTAAAATATGTAAAAAGAGCTACTTTTTGCATTTTACAAGATTATGCATGGACTGATGTAAATGCTCTAACGACTAGTAATCCCGTTTGCTAGGCATGCATTTCATGGTTGCCGTGTAAAGAGTGCTACATGCCGTACATTGTTCCCTTAATTAAAAAAGACCAAGACTTCAAATCTGTCCTCTAAAAGCAGAGCGACACGTCTTTTAACAAAAAGAATAGAACTGTGTCCTCTTTCAAATTTTCAATAAATATAGATTCTTACTTGCTTAGACCATCTAGAAGTGAAATATAACAAGTTAACAACCAACACGTGCTCTATGACTGAAGAAAAATATACCTTGTTAAGTAACCTTAACCAGGAAGCACTGAACCCATAATTCACTCCATCACATACATTGTCCAAACCTATATATAGCAGATATGTCTGTATTGGATTTTACAAAATCAAGGAGTAATAATGAAATAACAACATGAACCCATCAAGTAAATGGAAATTATAATTGACTTTTAAGCACAATTGAATGTTATCGTTACATAATATTTACACAATATTTGTCTCCTTACTCAAGTTGCTAAAGGCTTTCTACAAACTTATTCCCAAGATTCAACTAGGTTATTGGATTCTACAAATAACAATCTTTGGAGAATACTCACAGGATTTCTTGCGTTTTTTTGTAACTTACTATTTTGGAGAGGTAAACCTCTATTTATACCTATAAGGTTATATTTCATCAAAAGGTACTTATGCAGATTTAAAATGTTTCATAAAACTGTTGATTAGGCTTAAAACCTTTTCAAACGTTCATAATAGTTACTAGAAAATTCTGTAAAAAATTCAATTTTATTAGTCTTGATCGATCAAGAGGAATCGAGCATGATCGAAAACTCTTTTCGATTGATCGAACTAGGCAGAGACTCTAAGATAATTTTCTTCATCACTTTGATTGGTCAAGCAAAAACTTCGATCGATCGAACATACTAAATTTTGAATTTTCACTTAGAAAATTCTAGAACTTAAATTTTCACTTTATTCATTTAACAAAAGAATACTCTCCAACTTTATATCATTATTACAACCTATCAATGTACATACCTATATATACAACAATGTCTCCCTACAATTTCCACACACACACACACAAAAAAAAAAAAAAAATCTCCCTTCCATTTTAAATTCTTTTCACAAAAAGGAAATATAACATAAAGAGAAAGAAAAACACTCTTGATAGTTCACTGTTTCCAAGAGAATTAGAAAATGGCACAGAAAACAAACCAACAAGTGTACCCTTTGGGATCAGAAAGTAAGGAGCCTAGAACTGATGAAGAGTTTGGCTCTAAAACATCTGCAGAGGAGCTCAAGCGAAAGAAAAGGATCAAATTGGCCATATATATTGCTGCTTTTGCTGTGTTTCAAACCATAGTCATCTTGGTTTTTGCACTGATTGTAATGCGTGTTAAGACTTCAAAAGTCAGGTTGGGCAACAATGTCAAATTCCACAACGTGACCACTGGTAACTCAACATCACCTTCCTTTGATATAAACTTCACAACCCAATTGAGGGTTAAAAACACAGACTTTGGTCCTAGCAAATATAATAGCACCATTGCCACATTCATGTACAAGGATGTGTCAGTGAGGCAAGTCACTATTCGTAAGGTTAAAGGCTGGGCTGCATTTGACCAAAAAAGTTGGTATCACAGTTAATGTGAATTCAAAGGTATCAAACGAGTAAAAGAGAGAAAGAGACCGGAGAAACTGAATTTGCTCAATTGAAAAATGAGAGAAGTAGTTACAAAATAATTATCTCCTATGCTTATATACACGCAGAATAGGGGCTAATAGTAAATAATGAAAAGCTAACAGATTTCCCTCCAAAATAACTAACTAACTAATTACTAACTCAACCAATTACAACTTGACATCTGTTTCTTCCATTTGGTTCTTCTTCTTTCTTTGACACGTGAATTCCTCTTGATTCTTTCCTTCTTTCTTCTTTGCTCTGTTTATTCCACTGTGTTGATCTTCTTCAATTTTAACACTCCCCCTCAAGTCCTGAGCTGGAAGATCATGGACTTGAAGATGAGTTTCAGTCTGCAACTCCTTTTGTAACTGTTTTGGCATGAAAATGTCTCGCAGACCCAACTTCTGAGTCAATCTTGTGAAGGAATTAAAGCCTAAAGCTTTGGTAAACACATCAGCCACTTGAGCATTTGAATTCACATGAAACGTTTTAATCATTCCCTCTAGAATTTTATCTCGAACCAGATGACAGTCTACCTCAATATGTTTAGTCTTTTCATGGAAGACTGGATTAGCAGCTATATACAAGGCTGCTTGATTATCATAGAAGAGCATTGCTGGTCTGGGGTGTTCAATTTTTAAATCCTTAAGTAATTGAAGTACCCAGGTTATTTCACATGCTACACTAGCCATTGCTCTGTACTCAGCCTCTGCTGTTGATCTTGAAACTACTTCTTGTTTCTTTGATCTCCATGCTATCAAACATTCTCCCAAATACACTGCATAGCCTGTTAGTGACCTCCTTGTATCAGGGCATCCAGCCCAATCAGTAGCACAGAAGGTTTTAATATGTAAATCAGAGGTGCTTGAGAAGAAAAGTCCTTTCCCTGGTGACCCTTTTATATATTTAAGTATCCTGTGAGCAGCAAGTAGGTGAGGCTCTCTAGGTTTTGAAACAAACTGTGACAACCAATGCACTGCATAAGTAATGTCAGGCCGTGTCAAGGTTAAGTATAATAATCTCCCAATTAACCTTCTGTACATTCCAGGGTCTTCTAATAACTTCCCTTCATACTTTGAAAGCCTTAAATTTTGCTCCATAGGAAATCTAACTGGCTTTGATCCAAGAAAACCAGTATCCTTTAGAATTTCAAGAGCATACTTTCTTTGTGTCAAGCTGATACCTGCATCAGTCCTTGCTACCTCAAGGCCTAAAAAATACCTCAAAGAACCAAGGTCTTTCAAGCCAAATTTATCATCTAACAACTTCTTCAAACTGTTTACACAATCAGCATTGTTTCCAGTGAGCAAGATGTCATCAACATACACCAAAAGCACTGTAAAAGAAGTCCCTTGAGTGTGAGTAAACAATGAGTAATCAGACTTGGATTGAACAAATCCCATTTGAAGAATAGTTTTGGAAAATTTGTCAAACCACTGTCTTGATGCCTGCTTAAGACCATAGAGACTCTTGTTTAGTTTCCATACAACATTCTCCCCCTTGCTGTGAAAACCAGGTGGCAGGCACATGTACACATCTTCATTCAAATCACCATGTAAGAATGCATTGTTAACATCCATTTGGTGAAGAAACCACCCTTTCACAGCAGCCAAGGTAAGGACAATTCTGATTGACACAGACTTAGCAACTGGGGAAAAAGTTTCAGAATAGTCCAAACCAAATTTTTGTGTAAAACCCTTAGCAACCACCCTAGCCTTATATCGTTCAATAGAGCCATCAGGTAGATATTTAACTCTATAAACCCATTTACAACCTATAGGGCTCTTACCAAGAGGCAAAGGTACCAAACTCCAAGTGTTAGTAATCTCTAAAGCCTCTATTTCCTTGTCCATGGCTGCCCTTCATTCAGGATATTGCACTGCCTGATGGAAAGAGACAGGCTCTGAAGGAGTGGAATGAACAACCATAACAAAGGATTTAAAGGTAGGCCCAAGATGAGAATAATCCAAATAATCTGAAATAGTATATGGCAAACCAGATTGGGGTTTAGTGTTGACTGACTAGCAAGCATATTGAGAAAGGTAAGGAGGACGTTTATATGATCTAGTGGATCTTCTGAGAATAGGATTAGAAGCAGAAGGTAATGTATGTGTTGAATCAGTAGGAAAACCATTAAGGTTAGAATTTAATGAAGGAATGACAGTAGGTGCTGCACCGGGTGCTACACCTGCACCAGGTGCTGCACCGGGTGCTGCATCGGGTGCTGCACCTGCACCGGGTGCTGCACCGGGAGCTGCACCGGGTGCTGTATTGGGTGCTGCATCAGGTGCTGCACTGGGTACTGCACTAGGTGCTGCACTAGTTAGGATGTTACCATTAGAATTCACATCAGATGTGGAAGGAAGATGAAAAGTATCAACTGATTGAGATGATTCTGAATTACAATGAGGAAAAATGAAATCATCTAAATAAGAAGTAGAAGGATGTGAGGACAAAGCATAAGGGAAAATATTCTCATAGAAAATAATGTTTCTAGAGATATGAACAGAATTGGAAGTGAGATCAAGTACCTTATAGCCCTTAATGCCTTGGGGATAGCCTAAGTACACACATCTCCTAGCTCTAGGTGCAAATTTGTCTCTATTATGAGGTAAAGTAGAAATGAAACACAAACAATTAAAGCATTTGAGATGATTATAAGCTGGTGCAGATTTAAAAAGAAGTTCATATGGACTTTTGTTACCTAAGGACTTGGGAAGGAAGCCTATTGATTAGGTAAACAGCTGTTAAAATGCAATCACCCCAAAAATATAAAGGAAGTTGTGATTGGAACCTTAAGGCTCTTGCAACATTAAGAATGTGTTGATGTTTTCCTCTCAACAACAGCATTTTGTTGAGGGGTATCAACACAAGTTAATTGATGTAAAATGCCATTTGATTGAAAGAAATCCTTAAGATAGAACTTAGTTCCATTATCACTCCTTATAGTTTTGAGTTCCATTATCACTCCTTATAGTTTTGATTTTGCAGTTAAATTGAGTAGACACCATAGAGGCAAATTGTGGAAGATACACTTGTGTTTCTGACTTATGCTTGAGCAAATACACCCAAGTGCATCTAGTAAAATCATCCACAATTGTTAAGAAATATTTAAAACCATCAATGGTGCTTGTAGCAAATGGACCCCAAAGATCACAATGAAGTAAATCAAAAGGATTAGTTGAAACATGATTGCTGGCTGTAAAAGGAAGTTTCTTTTGTTTTGAAAAATGACAAATATCACAACAAGAAGCAGTTTTATTGATATTAACATCATGTACAAGTTGCTTCAACAATTGAAGTTTAGAATGAGAAGGGTGTCCTAATCTACTATGCCATAAATTTGATGAAGAAACAAAACTGACAGCAGTAGCAAGTGCAGATGCAGAAGATCTACAACCTGAATCTTGCAACAGAAAAAGGCCATTGTGTGCTTTACCCAGACCAATCGTGCTCCATTGAGCAAGGTCCTGAATAAAACAACAATTACCAAGAAAAATGAGGCAACAACAAATTGATTTTGTGAGTTTGCTAACAGAAATTAAATTGAATGTAAAAGAGGGCACACACAAGACATCGGTTAGAATTAAGGTAAAAGAAATATGCACTGTGCCTATCTGTGTGACTAAGGCCTGTTCCCCATTTGGCAAATAGACAAAGGTATGAACAATTGAAGTAATTGAAGTCAATTGAGCAAAAGAATGAACCATATGGTCTGTTGCTCCAGTATCAATAATCCAAGTATTGGATTTATAAGCTTGCCTATCAATAACTTGAGTAGCAAAGATAGAGTGAGAAAGATTAGGTGGAATCCAAAAGGAATTACTTGAGAAATTTGATGAAGTAGAAGGAGAAGATGTTGTGGAAGGTAAAGGATGTGGAATGGAAGGGTAAGAGGTCATAACAGAAGCAGCTTGGTGGCCAATTTGAGCATCATTCCCTGATCCAGCAACCATATGGCATTTCAGAAAATTCAGAAATTGCTTACATTGAGCCTGTGACAATGATAGCTGTGGACTAGCTTGCACAAAAGAGCCTCCAGCAAAGTGACCAATATGGTTCTGTGAAGCCAAATCTGACTGAACAGTAACTCCTTGCAAAACTCCACTAGGTAAAAAACCAGAATGTACACCACCAGGTAAGAAGCCAGATTGCACATTCTAATCAAATCCACAATTCCCTATGGCTTGCATTGAAGCAACCTGATTTGCCATGACCTTGTTACCTCCTTTTGGCTTGTAACCAGGAGGATAACCATGGAGTTTATAGCATTTATCAGCTATATGACTAGTAAACCCACAATAAGTGCACACAGGCCTATCTTTCTTGCCATTACCCCCTTTACTTCCATTCTTTTGTCCTTGATGACCAAGAAAAGCTTTGCTATTATTCACATACATAGCAGCAGCATCACTTGACTGAATCATACTGAAACTTTGACCAATGTTTCTCCTTTTCTCTTCTTGCAAAATCAGAGAACACACTTTGCTAAGAGAGGGCAAAGGTTCAATTAGTAAAATCTGACTTATAACATGGCCATAGCCATCGTTCAGTCCCATCAAAAACCTAAAAACATGCTCCTTATGATGAGCATCAAGTTGAGAAGACTTAGAACCACAAGTACAAGCACAGGTGCAGATCGTAAAAGGTTGGTAATTAGCATACTCATCCCACAAAGTCTTGAATTTCGTAAGAACTTACTGAAAGTGATCCCTGTGCAAGGTGTGCAATTTCCTTCCCAAGCTCAAACAACCTTGGAGTGTTACCCTGAGATAGCCTATCTTTGAGATCAATCCACAAATCTCTGGCATTGTTGATGTACATAGCACTAGCCTTCAAACCCTGACCGGGTGAATTAGTTAACCAGGAAAGCACCGTAGTATTACATCTACTCCAAGAATTGTACAATGAAGAAGACAAATCAGGTTCAGCAATTGATCCATCCACAAAACCAAACTTGTTTCTGGAACTTAGAGCCAAAAATACAGATCGCGCCCAACTCATGTAGTTTTCTAGAGCAGTGAGTGGTTGCGAAGTGAGCATGAGACCTGGATTTTCATTCGCAGGAAGAAAGAAAGGATTATTTGCATATTCATCTGCTATTGTTACACTTGTAGCAGGTACTGAATGCGCAGTTTGAGATTGAGTATTAGCTGTGGAATCGGAAGCCATGGATGAGAAAGAAAAGCAAGAAACAAATCACTAAATTGTGTTTGGGAGCTGAGAAAATGAAAGGAAAAACTCAGAAAACTTGCTCTGATACCATATCAAACAGAGTAAAAGAGAGAAAGAGATTGGAGAAACTGAATTTGCTCAATTGAAAAATGAGAGAGGTAGTTACAAAATAATTATCTCCTATGCTTATATGCACGCAGAACAGGGGCTAATAGTAAATTATGAAAAGCTAACAGATTTCCCTCCAAAATAACTAACTAACTAATTACTAACTCAACCAATTACAACTTGACATCTGTTTCTTCCATTTGGTTCTTCTTCTTTCTTTGACACATGGATTCCTCTTGATACTTTCCTTCTTTCTTCTTTGCTCTGTTTATTCCACTGTGTTAATCTTCTTCAATTTTAACAAAAGGACTTGCCAAGTTCTGCCAATCTTGCAGGTGACTTGGATAGCGGGTTGTTGATGCTAAACAGCCATGCCAAGCTTAGTGGGAAAGTAGAATTGATGTTTATAATGAAGAAGAAGTCTGTTGAAATGAACGTACTGCAACATGACTATCAATTGTCGTCAAAGTAGGTCAGGGCCGGCTTAACAACTCTTGGGGCCTTAGGCGAAAATTTTAAATGGGACATTTTATAATTAAATATTAATCAAATAATATATATTTAATTTTTTTATTTAAAATTTATTTTTATTGCTTTTTAAGAAGCAAAATTACTAAGTTTTTGTATTTTTAAAATTTATTTTTATTTAAGTTCTTCTAACATTTTTTTTTCAATTGATAATATAGCTAATTCACTTAATTTTTTTTGTGATGTAGTAGACCTTAAAGCCGTGACCAATTTAAAGTTTAAACCTGCACAAGTAAAAATTAATTTAATACATGATTTAATAAATTAGTGTCACTATAATATAAATGAGTTGATATGATACACATCTAATTATTAATTAGTATAATAATTTATAATAATAAATAAAGTATCAAATTAAAAAAAAAAAGTGAGAAACCGTCAGCTACTCTACTACTCCTATCATCCTATGGCTAAGTTTTAAAGAAAAAATGTGTCCTATCAATTATCATGGCAGAGGTCTAAAGAGGGGTAGAACAGAAAAGCTATCATAGCTGCAAAAAACGTGTTCCATCCCATCAACAATTGTGCAGTGCAGCTGTGCAGCAGTGAAAGTGTGAAACAAACAAAAAATATATATATAATTCAAGTGAAATAAATAGAAGTCTAGAAGACTATGAGTCTTGACGTCTTGTTCCTCAAAAAAAAAAAAAAAAAAAAAAAAAAAAAAAAAAAAAAGAGAAAAAAAAAGAAGAAGACTAAGAGGTTGGTTGGTTTCAAATTTTAATCTTGGCCCGACAAGATGAGCATCGTTCTGGCAAGATTTCTTTTTACTGGTACTTTTTTTTTCTTTGGATAAATATTTAACTAGTTGCAACTTGCAATTATTATAAGAGTCATTCATTTTTTGGAAAGACAAAAGCGAAAGAGGGGGAGACTGAAGAAGAATACCTGTGATTGGTAGACTAGTACGTTGAAGCCTGGACTCAACAAAGAGAAATTTCAAGCTAAATTGACTGAGTTTATGGGAAAAAGATCAAGAATCAAGATGAAGATGAAGAAAAGAAAGGTAAGACCATAAGAATATTGATGGAGAGGCAGAGAGATAGAAAGATGAGAGGTTTTTTTTTTTTCTTTTGTTTTTGAAATTTATAATCGATATTTTAACATATTTCAAGAAAATTACGTTGTATTATTAATGAATTTGTCTGTTATTAATTTTGATTTTAGCATATTTCAAGGATGAGTTAATAAATTTGTCTCCTACCATTTAATTTTGTTAGCTGAAGTTTGACTATTTTTAGTTTTTTCTTTTTAATCTTTTACATTTTAGGATATAATGGGGCATTTTTAATGCATTTTATTGACCAATAAACATGCTTAAAATTTTTTTTAATTAAAATATATAGATAAATATATTATATATATAATTTTTTTTTTACAAGTGGGGGCCTTCTTTTACTTGGGGGTCTTAGGCGATTGCATCAATTGCATCGCCTATTGAGCCGGCCCTGAAGTAGATCCACTCTATGATTTACGATTGACCATAAGTGGATTTTTTTCGTTGTTCATATTATAATTTTTTAGCAATAAATTTGTTAGACCTCAATTTACCTCGCTATTGCACAGCCCCCACCCGCCCTGGCCTCCACCTAAGTGTCACTTCTTACAAAATGGTTATCTACAAATATTACAACCTATAGAGTATAGACAAATGTAGTTGTCTTATAAAAAGAGAAACTAAAAAAATAAGAATTATTGCGATGAGGCTTTTTATTTAGTTTAATGTCATAATTTTACATGGGATTGGATTTTTAAGAAGTTAAATTTAGGATTTTGAAAATGAGTAAACTGTTTAGTTTAGTGTATGCTAATTTTTAGGGAAAAATGTGTGCTAATTTTTAAGAAAAAAAGTTTTTCTGATAGTTTTTTGTTTTTGAATTTTTTTGAATTACAAATTTAACCCTATTTTTTTTAAGGAATAGAGATTATTTAATTAGATTGGAGTTTTTTTTAATATATTTTTTGAAGTCATAACTAACTTTTTGAATTCACTTAATATATAAAAGTCTTAGAAGATTATCTCTATATATTAAGAGGATTAAGAAAGTTAGTTATGACTTCAAAAAATGTCAAAAATACCCCTAATCAAATTAGATAATCCTTATTTAAAAAAAAAAAGAAATAGGGTTAAAATTGTAATTTAATAAAATTAAAAAAAAAACTACCTAAGAAACTCTTTTCCTAAAAATAATTAGCATACCCTCAATCTAAACATATCTCATATACGTTTGATACATTTTTTTTCTTTTAAAAACTAGCACACACTAAACACGCATTTTACTCCATTTAAAATCCTAAATTTTAGTTTTATGAAAATCTCTTTCTGTATAATCTCATTAACAGTAGATAAATTCAAATTGACAAATTATATTAAACTCAAAATAAAATAAAAAAAGCCTACAAAAATGAAAAATATAATAACTAAAAAAAAAAAAACATTTTGGACCCGACAAGGGCCTGGGCCCTTGGGGTCCCCACTTGGGTCCATCCTTGCTATGGACTCAAAAATCTTTCTCTTTGGCGATTTTGTGAAAAATCTAAATTACAAAAAAAAAAAAGGCCCATTACAAATATAGCACAATCCAATTTACAAATAAAATCCCAACAAAAAACAATCTAACCTTAGAAGTAATAAGAAGAGGTTGAAAGTCTTGATCAAAATGTACATGTGTTTCATGAAATATTCAAAAGAGCGCATCAATGCATGTGTGAAAAACAAGATAGATAAAAACAATCACAATGCAATATATGATATCACAATCAAGAATAAAGCATGTCAATCAAATTAAAAACCGTTTGATACCGATTAGAACAGTAAGCAATATAGAAAATGGTACCTCAATAATGAGCAAGTCTAGTCATTAGCTTTGATAAAAGTTTTCTATTTTTGAGAGTTCAAGCTGCTTGTTTGGAGTTTTGGTACGTGCTCAAAATTGACCAAATCGAATATTTTCCATTGCTCTTTCCAATGTGTTTGTTTAGTCTCAATCTGATGTTGTTTGACCTTGGTTTGCAACGGTCAAACTAGAGTCAAAAGTTCCTCACAATGAAAATTTACTGTGTTTAAGCCATTTTTCATGTGATATATCATCGGTACATTTCAAGTTAAATTTTAGCTTGTAAACGGGAATCAAAGGTTTTTATTTTATTTTTTTAATTCTTTAAAATGAAAATAAATTTGACTTTAATTAGGCGTTCGGATTTTTTTATCAATGGTCAATTAAACTTGGTTGATTCTAGCACTTGGCCTTGAATTAATAGAATTTTTCATTTTAACACTTACATGAAGAGAAACAACAATATTCGGACTTGCCCACAACAAGTGATGTTTTTTTAGAAAAAGAAAAATTTACTGTTGGGATATGTACAACAACTACATGCGCGTCGATTGTCTTGAATACTTTGGTAACTTCGGTTGATAAACTTTCACCAGGCATGGAAGTTCAACAAAGGAAATATTGCAAGCTTGGAACCTACCACTACCAGATTTCAGCTTGAACCAACAATAAAGAGAACGCTAAAGTTATCGAAAAACGACAATAAAAAGAAAATTGCATGACATCGTGAGAGATTTTCATCCGTCTCTCAAAGCTCACAAATTATTCAAGGTATTTTTCAGCAAATTTCATGCTATCAGTCCCAATAGTTTTATTATACTATGATAGAGTTGATCACGATATTTTCAGTCGCTAGATGTCTCACCATTCAACATTCACTACTCAAGGGTCCGGTCACTTATCACTGAATTTGATTCAACATTATCCCACGGATGCTTCTCCATCTTTCTCAGTCCATCTAACTCAATAGCAAATTCCTTCATAGTAGGCCTCTCATCTCCTTTTACCTCTAAGCACTTCGCTGCAAGTTTCGCAAATTCCTTGACTTGCTCCATGTTACTCTGTTCCACTATACCATTTTCAAGAATTTCAAACAATTGATTCTCTTTCAATGAGTAAAAGAAAGTACATAGCTAGACTTCTTTGTTCTTCAGGCCTAGCAAATGAAAGTGCCTTCTGTCCTGTTAGTAGCTCCACAAGGACCACTCCAAAGCTATAAACATCACTTTTTTCTGTCAATTGATTTGTTTGCATGTATTCAAGATCCAAATATCCAAGAGTTCCTTGTACTACAGTAACTAATTGCTTTTGATCTCGTGGAACCAACCTTGAAGTTCCAAAGTCAGAGACTTTTGCAATAAAATCATCATCGAGCTGTATGTTTGTAGTCTTGACATCTCTATGAATTATAGGTATAGAAGCTGCGGAGTGCAAATACGATAGTGCGTCTGCTATTTCTACAGCTATCCTCAAACGAGTTTTCCATGATAATGATATGGTGGATGCAATGCTTTCTTTATGTATGTGATTGAAGAGGGCACCATTATGGACATATTCGTAGACTAATAAAGGAACTCGTGTCTCTAAACAACAACCTAATAATTTGACTAGATTCCTATGGTTGATTTGGGAGAGAACAACCACTTCGTTAATGAACTGCTCTATTTGGTTTTCATCTACTGTTTTGGACTTCTTAATTGCAACAATCCTATTATTTGGTAAAAATCCTTTACAAACTCTGCCATAACCTCCTCTGCCAATGATCTTGCTCTCATCATAATAGCTAGTAGCCTTCTTTAGCTCTTTAGCAGTGAAGATTTTGAATGTTTCACTAGATCCTTCTTCACTAGATAGTTGTTGTTGCAAAATCAATCCTCCATTTTTTCGAAAATATTTATCTTTAAGCTTGACTAGCCTTCTTTTCTTGATTACAAAGTACAACCAAGAGCAAACCACAACTATAGCAACAAAGCTTGTTCCAGCAACTGCATATGAAATTAAGATCCATTATTCATTTGTTGCAAATCAAAAGTACTAGATTTTCTCATGTAAGTTTTTGGAATGCGTTATAGATTAAAAATACTTAAATATCTTTTATTCTTAAATTTTATGGGCAAAAATAAAAAATAAACTTAATTTTGGGAACTTCAAATATAATTAAATCTAAAAATTTATATTCTATTAGGATACTAATATCATGCTAGTAGGTTGAGGTTGGTTATCACAGGAATACAGATGCAAACACAAATAGATAGATAGAGACACGAACACACACACACAGACACACACACACACAGAGGGAGAGAGGCATGTATATAAACATTACAATTTTGGGATTACAATTTTTTTAGAGTTATTAGGATAAGAGTTTTAAAATTTTAAATATTTATTATGAAATGAGTAAATTAGATAGCGGTCCTGTCGTATGCCTTGCCACCACACAGCTATCAAATTCCTAAAAAAGTTTTCAAGTTCCTGATTTACAGTGGGTTATAGCAGTCGTGTCGTGTGCTCACATTCTATTACCAGGTAAGTCCCCTTACCTATATCCCGCATTTTATTTTTAGCATTTAAATTCCCGCATATTTGCACACTCATATACACCAGACAAAAAGCAAAAAAGTATTTGCATTTTCCTAAGATAGCATGGCATAAATCATGGCGAAAAATAATATGCTTATGAAAATTCCAAAAATAAAATAAGCACTAGCATGCATCCTTAGTAGCATTGCTACTAACATTTTGCAGGAAAAAGAGGAGAAGAAGAAAAATAGACACTGACCTCAAGTGCAGAAAAGACTGAAGCAGCAGACTGAAGTAGAGAAGTCGGACCCGCTAAGTTCATAGTTGTTGCAGAGAATTTTTCAGAGTTAAGAAGTCAAAGGAAAGAGTGAAATGAGGTCAAAATGAGCCAAAAATGGGTTTTTATAGGCCTTAGGACGGCTTGTCTACCTGGCGCACCCTGAAGGGCCTCCAGTCAGCGTTGACCAAGACAACGTTGACCGGTTGACCCGGTTAAACTTCTAAAAAAAAAAAAAAAAACCTTTTCCTCCCCTAGAGCTTAGAGGCAGGTCCAGGAAATATTTTAGAAGCAGCTGCGGTAGATCGGTCCAGTCAGGTAAAATTCGATCTCGATCTGTGAATAGTCTCCGCACGCAATTTGGGGGTGACAAAATTCGAAATCACGTTCTATATCCGACACCTCTCATTGCACTTGAGATGTCAGATAAAGAAGGGTCAGTTATTGATACCGTATTTTGTCTGCCCTTGATTTGTGTGCCGGACCATGAAAAATTCAAAAATATTATTTTCTCTCCATGGGGCCGCGAGAACATCTAGAATGATGTGGCGCAACCTGTTTGGATATTGGAGCACCCAAAGTGCCTTTTTCAGCCAAAATGACCAAAATGCCCTTAGTCAACCCTCGGTCAACCAAAGGTCAAACAAGGTTATAATCCCCTCAAAATATCACTTTTCATAGTTTTACATCAAACCCGAGCTTCTCGGAGATTTTTGGCCATTTTGACCAAGTTTGGCCCAGAGTTAACTCTAAGTGAGCCCTAAAAACTCTAATTTTGATTCGACCGTCATAACGGGTTGAAACCAATGCTACTGCAAAGATTATCAAATCTTCAATCCAATGACTATTCATGGGTCAAAATTGGAGTTTGAACGGCCGAAATATCTTGAAAATCGAGATAACGCATTGATCGATCCACCGCTAACCTCTGGGAGCCATTACTTTTGATCTGACTGTTGGATTTTCAAGTTCCATACCTTTTTAGAAATAGGAAGTTGATATCTTTTCAGGGGTGTCAAGATCAACCCGATCCGAGGCAATTTGAAGATGGCCGCCGCCTTGAAAAGCGTGTCGGGGCTATAAAAGGCCCCAGGCTCCTTCAGACCAAAAGATGAGACCACTTTTCTAGGTTTTGCTCTTTACCTAGACATTATTTGCACATTTTCCCTCTCTTCCAAACACAAAAAACACACAAAAACACATCAAAGCCTCTTGATTCTTCATTTTTCACCAAAAATACAAGGTATTGTTCTTATATCCAATTTGCTTTTCCTTGGTTCTACACCTTGGATTTGGGATTTAGCTTTTTAGCTACTATCCACACCCCTAACTTTCTAAATATTTTTTCTATTTTTTCCTTAATAACATGATTTGTTGCTTTCCTTAGCATGTTTCTTGCTTTATCTTGCTCTTAGCATGTTCTTAGTTACTTCCATGTTGTTCCATGCTTGTTTATATGTTATTCGTCTTGATCTACATGCTTCATGCTTTGTGCCATGCTTTCTATGTTTAGATCTTCTCTTTCCTATGTTTTTGATGTTAGATCCACATGCTTCCATGTCTCGTAACATGTGTTTGTGCCTAGATCTATCTTTTCCATGTGTTGTTTGGCTAGATCCACATGTTTCTATGCTTGTTTACATGTCTATTTGTCTTTCCTACATGCTTTATGCCTTATACCATGTTTAGATCCTTCTTTCTTCGGTGTTTATGTTTGGATCTATATGCTCACCTGCTTGATATTATGTCTTCGGCCATGCCTTGCTTAGATCTACATGTTTGTATGTATGTTCTATGCTCCTATGCCTTTGTCTATGCCTTCACATGCTTGTATGCTTGGATCTGTGTTCTTCCATGCTTTCATGCTTACATCCACATGCTTAGATGTACATTTACATGCCTACATGTATATCTCTATGCTTATATGTGTAGATCGGTGTGTTTAGATGCTTAGATCGATGTTCTCTACATGCTTTATGTCATCATCTATTTGCTTGCGTGCTTCACACCATGTTTATGTGCTTAGGCCTAGACCTTATTTGTCATGCTATGTGCTATTGTAGCCCTTTTGTTCCTTTTATCTCATTTTCTTGTGTTTTGGCCTATTGGTTCGGACCCGATCTAGACCCCATTGTCTTTGTCATCGTCCATGTACCATGGCCCATATCAAAAGGGTTTGAATCATTCCTATTTGCATGTCTATGCTAGCTTGCTTCTATGCTTTATGCTTGTGTTAGCCTCTCTAGTTCTAGGCTTTGCGACGCTTGACACCCTTAGCAGGTTTGTGGTTGTGTGGTTACATCTGACGCACGTGAAGCCTTGTTTGGATGTAACCATTTGGGATGTATTGCCATGATGCTAGTTGCTTTGTGCATACCCTTACCCTTTTCTGCTCTGTGCGATAATGTATTTGCCATGCTTGTGTGTGCCACCCGTTGGCTTTCTATGCATCTTTACATGCTTGTTCACATGTTCATGTATGAGTCTTGCTTGCTAGTGTGTCGTCCATACTTCAACAGAATGAAGTTATGGACATTCGATCCAAACCTACATTTGTCCCTCGCAGACCCCACCTTTTGTTTGCTTCCTTATTTGTTTGCCTTCTAGTTCGCTTGCTTATCTTGTTGCTTGTCATGTCTCCTGCCACATGCTATGCTTGCTTCGCTTGTATGCTTGTCTGCTTTGTACCCATTGCGCATTATTTACACATCTCTTTCTTTCCATTGCTTGTTTGCTGGTTTCTTGTCTTTGCTTTCGCACACACACACACACACACACACACACACACGAAGCAAGGACGCATGGAGTTAGGGCACGATCTCCCAGGTGCAAGCAAAAAATGCGAGGATGCGAGCATGTGGATATAAGCCAAGCGGCTGGTTCAGTAGGTTTAGGGGTCTAGCCTCTCCCATTTGGTTTTGTACTCTTTTAAACCCCCTTTCTTCCTTCCTCCTTTTCCTCTTAGATGGGTTGTATTAGGTATATCATGTCGTGTACCATTCGTCCTCATCTTTAGAGTATGACAACCCTTATTTACTGCACCTATATTTTGTGCTATGCTTTAGGGATGTAGGCATTTACTTTCCTACTCTATGTGCTTGCATTGTGCATGATGTATATGTGTATGTGTATATATATATATATATATATATACCTGCTCACCCCTTCTGGTGTGGTTGTCACAGTCCATGTCACCTAAGGCAAAATGATGCCTAATTTCCGCTGCGAAAGTAAGGTGACATGTCGCCGTGGAAATCTGGTACTTTACCCGAATGCCTTAGGAAAGCATAGATTGAGACCACACCTATTCAAAAGCCAAACCTCAAAGCTCCCATGCATGCAAAGCCCCGAAAGCCAATGCTAAAATCATATTTTTTACTGCCAATTTCTAAAAATTAAGGTTTTATCAAAACAAAAGACTGTCCTTGAACATGCGTTGTGGGGTGCCTAACACCTTCCCCACAAGTAACCAAACTTCCGGACTCAAGAATCAAGGTTTTTTGCATTCACATTAGATTAGGAAAAATGCCATTTTTCTTAGCCTAGGATTGGTAACAAAACCAACTAGAAACAAGTGACCAATCACACCTTAGAAAAACCCAATGACTAGTAGCGACTTCACTTACCTTTAGTAATCACCTAAAATTTGGCCAAGACCTGCCACAAACCTCTAAAGGTAGACAAATACCTTCCTTCACCGAGAGAGAGAGCACTCGAAGCTTCGCACGAACCACACCACCCATCGACAGGGGCCTCCAACGAGCCTCATACATGCGGGAGTGTCGCCATGGTAGGTGGTCGAACAAAGGTCCAAGGTTCTCCGTTTTGGGCTAGGCGTCAACAATTATTATGGTTTTAAACTTTTTAAATACCATGAACATGCATATGAATATGATCGTGCATTGATGCATAGGTATCGTGATGTAGTGACGTAAGTCGTGCATAATAATATGAACATGCATTGGGTTTGGTTGATGAGTATGATATGGTTGATGAACATTAATAGGCTTGGTTGAATCCCATGATTTTGAGGTTTAGATATCGTGACATGCTTATTTGAATCTGTCTTGTGATATTTCTACCCTTGGTAATATATGCTTAATGCCATGATAGATGAACACTAGGCTCCGAATGATTATGCCATGATTGTTTGCTTTTAGATAATGTTAGAGTGTGCGTGCGTGCGTGTGTGTGTGTGAGTGAGTGAGTTAGAATAACATATTAAATATGCCTTTAATGAGTCTAAGACTTAGAACACAATGAGCAGAAGCTGACCCATAGGTCGGTTGGGGTTGGGTGCCTAACACCTTCCCATCCCCATACCTAAACTCTGAACACGTGCTACAGTAAATATCAGTCCTTCCACGAAGGGCTCTATATTTATGGTTCCTATCATTGTTATTGATTCCGTTCAGTTCTGGCCGAAACGGCTGAAATTTTTTGTACCGGTATGCAAACCGGCACCAGGATACCCCATGTTCCACCTCGGGTCTGATTTCGGGCCGTTTCGGGTAATTCCGGCCATTCCGGCCAATTCCGGCCGAAATGTAAATTTCAGCCTGTACATGTTTTGACCCATTATTGAAAAAAAAAAAAAATAGAAAAGGTAAATAACGACGCCGTTTTGGACTTATTGGAAAACCTAATCCTATATTCTTTGATTCTCTCCTATTCTTTGATTCTTTCACTCTCTATCTCTCACTCACTGCCGTGGAACGTCTTTGCTGCGCCGTGCCTGTGGAGTCTCTGTGCTGCGCTGTGCTCTCTGTGCTGCGCCATTTCGGGTCATCAATCTCTCACTCTCTTGTGACTCCCTCTGTCTCTGACTCTGACTGTCTCACTCTCTCGGATTAGAGCTTAAAACACTCAGATATTCTTTCTCTACTCTTTTTTTCTCAAATTGAAAATTTTGCCTCTGAAATATTTTTTATTACTTTCTCGGATTAGAGCTTAAAACTCTGAAATATTTTTTTCTTATAATTTGTTAAAAACTTAAGATATGTGATTAAGTGTTAACTGTTAAGAACTTAAGCTTCAGTCTTTTGTTTGTTCATTTCTCTCGGATTGTTATAATTTTGCTCCTTATGATTTGTTTTATGGTTAAGAACTTAGAAGTTAAGATTAAGACATAAGAGTTAAGAATTTATTAATTTAAGATATGTGATTTGTTTGTTCATTCACTTCATGCAAATTAAATTAAATTGTAGCTACTGCATTTGATTGAATTTCATTTCATTTCATTTCATTGAACAGTAAAGTGTAAACCATGGTTGATCATCATACTCATCATAGTTCAGCTGGTACTTCTTCTGCTTCTGTGGCCTCTGCCCCTGCAATGATGAGAATCAACAAGCTTTCAAGGATCCATTGCAAGTTCCTGTTGGGCCTATTACTAGAGCAAGATCCAAGAAGATCAAAGAAGCACTTAATGGGCTGATTCAAGAGATTTGGGCTGATTCTATCGCAGGACATTCCAGGCGGGGCCCAAAGGAAGATAAAGGGATAATAAATTTAATCCAAGCTATTGAGGGTTGATCTGACTTAATTGGGCGCTATTTATGGCATGAAATTATGGCTGATTGACTTTCCAGCTCTAAATCAGTTAATAGATACTTTTCCTAATTTAGATCTTCTAATTTTGGACCAGATCTACCTTAATTTTAGGCTTTTATTATTGAGAACGTTTTTTAGGGTTTTTCCTATTTTGGATATGCTATTTTCAGACAAAATCAGCTTTTAATTAGGGTTTTATTATTTAGTACGTTTTTTTATATTTTCTACATTCAGCCATGCCTTATAAATAGCATGCACTCATTGTAATAGAGGGGATTATTGAATAAAAATCAGAAAAAGGTGAGGCTTTGCTCTTCTCTTTGGTTCTTCAAGAACTGTGAACTTATCAAGGATTCTTCTTTGTGGCGTTCAAACTTTATA